>CAWUFW010011695.1:0-595655 GCA_963921515.1 Calotriton arnoldi
TGTACTTCGTTCAGATTACATGTTACTTCTTTGTCGTGGTTGCTGACACCCCTCAGGAACCCTGTGACACCTGCCCAGATGCGCTACAATGAGGCACATGGTCGGACCAGGAGAGTGATTGAGCGGACCTTTGGTCTCCTGAAGAGCCGCTTCCGCTGCCTGGACAAGACCGGAGGGTCCCTCCCATATGCCCCTGCGAAAGTGTGCAAGATTATCATCGTCTGCTGCATGCTCCACAACATGGCAGTGCGGAAGGAGTTGCCTCTCATCCAGGATGACGATGACCAACATCCGCCACCTGTGGAGGATCCTGGCCTGGACCACGATGCCAGTGACGATGATGATGATGATGGTGATGGTGATGTCCGCACACAGCTCATCACCAACTTCTTTAGCTGAATGTGAGTATCCTGAGGTGTCATGTCAATGATGTGAGTTGGCATGATGTGTGGGTGGTGCTCTGGTGCTGTTGGAGTGTGTCCATGGGCTACTTGACTGGATGTGTGTTGCGATGTGTGCTTACAGGTGGGCTGTACTCCCCAACAGTGTTGACATGCTAACTTGGTTCTGGGTGGGTATCTTGTAACATGTATTGTGCATGAGTTTTGCTGTTCTGTCCTGTACTCCATTGCTTTTGACTGTGTGTCATTTCTGTCCTTCACAGGGTACTTTCAGATTCGTTTGGTCAACTGTGTCCACCGAAGACGTGATTGCACATCCAGGCTGGTAGCTGTTGTGTCCCTACAGGTGATGTGCGCCACACCCATGGACTTCCTTCCATCTACAGTTGTTGACTGTGTGCCCGCTACCAGGTGGGGTTACCTTGCATCTGTAGTGGTTACGGCATGTTGCTACTGTGTAATAAACCTGTGCTTCACTTAGTGATGTGCGTTGTCTGTGGTCACACATTTGACTGCCATTTGCTTACTGCACCTGTGGGCTACTTGACTACAACTGGGAATGGGTGTGGTGTCTGTGCATTGCACCGTCTTCCCTGGCAACATCAGTGTAGGCAATGAGTCAGATGGCCTAGGTGTGTATGTGTCGTGTAGCCCTGGTGGTGTGTCTCCCTCATGTGTGTCACGTTGCCTGTACTCACATACCTGTGTTGTCCTTGCTGTTGCAGTTCGCATACACAGTGTAATTTTGCAGTTCATCATCCCCATAACAGCACCCACGTTGGAATCACGACAGAGGCAAGTATGGTGTATTAGTGTGTTTATTGTGATACATTTGTGTTAATAGTGCATAGGATGGGTTGTGCTGTACATGAATCTTGCAATCCCAAGTTCCTAGGTGAATTGAAAGTCCGGGTAGACAGGATCCCCAGTATCGGGGCCACAATTGTCTGACACATTGGTCCAACTTGTACTCCCCATGCAATGTGTGGGAGTAGTGTTGCCGTCAACAGGGTGAACAGTCTGTGCACAAAGGCGAACATCCAGAACAGGTTCAGGCTTCCTGGGAGTTGCGCTTGGCCATCGGCCTCTCACTTTTCCCTCCTCGGACGACCCCTCTTCTTGGGGGGCCCTCAAGTGCAGGCTGCTGCGGTGCAGGGGACTCTCCGCCAGAGTCCTCCTCCCTCCCTGTGGCAGTTGCAGTTTGTTCGGCACCAGATGTTGTTGGCACACAGGGAGGTGTGGACTGGTTGCTGTTCATCTGGCGGAGGCATTGTAAAATGTCCCTGTGCACCGCCGTCATCTCATGCAGTGCATCCCACTTGGACTCCACACGGGACATGTGTGACTCCACGTGGGACATGTGGGAGTCCAAGCGGGCATGATGGGCAGCCTGCTGCTGTTTAATGTCTCTGAGGAGCCCCACTACCTGGCTGAGCTCTCCGGTGCTGGACTGGTACGCATCAGCTATGCGTACCAGTTGTGGGTCGTCATGCACACCAGCAACGTCTGCAAGCAGCGACCTCTGTCTCCCACCTCCCACCACCCCTGCTGACATGTGCAGTGTGTGCAGTGGCACGCACAGATAACCCTGGTCCACCTTGGGGGTTGGTGGTGGTGGTGGTGTCCATGGCCCCAGGTTGGTCCAGGGTCACTGTGCTGGTGTTGCTCCTTATTCTGTCCATGTCGGCAGGGATGGTATTCGTGGTGACAGTCGTTGTAGGGGTGGGTGCAGGGGTGCAGCTGGTGGTCCTGCTGGTGCTGCAGCTGGTGGTCCTGCTGGTGCTGCATGTTGACTTGCACCGGATGTGCCAGGTTGTTCTTCATCGTCCGAGGAGGACAGAGGCTGTACGACGCCAGTGAGCTCGGCATCCTCTTGAGCCTGGGACTGGGACTCCTCAGCGTCTGCTGCTGTGTCCCCATCATCACCTGTTTTTGGGAGACACAAACAATGTATGTCATGTTTCTGCAGGCATCAATGGTTGACACACATGACAGTTGTGACTGTGCCTCTGGGTGCGGGCCTGTACATTGCATTGTCCTAAGTCATCACAGTCAGGGGTTGATATTGGTGTGGCACATTGTCCTGCATTATTTGGGCATTTCTATGTATTTTCTGGGGTGTGAACATGGTCTGCATTGCTTGTGTTTGGTTGACAGCCAGACCTCCTTCCCACCCACACAGCCAGTCAGTTATCCCACCATGGAACGTGCTTGCGTTGCAGGGAGTGTATGTTGTCTCTCAGGATGTCAGTCAGTGGTGTCCTGCTGTTTGTTGGTGCACAGTTGGCAGCAGGGCCTTGTGCTCCCCACAGCAGTAGCCAGTGTCAGCCATCTTGTGAGTCCTTCTCCACTCCCTGTGATGTGAGCATGGTTCAGGGTGGTGTTGATGGGCCAGTTGTGAGGCTGAGCAATGTCTGTGACTACGACTCCCATCATGCTATTGCCTCCACCCCCTTCCCAGCATGCCCATGCTTCCTTCCTTTGACTCTGCTTCCCTGTGGGGTGGGCTGGCTGTGCTGACAGGATGGCTGGGAGTGTTGTCCTGGCAGTTGTTTGGCTAAGAGTCCCAAGAGTGTCCCTGTGCTTCACACAACATAACCCAGGGTGGTGGTGCTTTGTGGGATCTTGTGTTAGGATGGAGGGCATTGCATTCTACCAGGTGGGTACTGTGGAGTTTGTGTTGGGGGGTGTGAGGGGAGGTGCTGGTGACTATAGTCAGTGCTGCAAGTCCCCCTTCCCACCCAGCCAGCCAGATATCCCACCATGGACCGTGCTTGCATTGCAGGGAGTGGAAGTTGTCTCTCAGGATGTCAGTCAGTGGTGTCCTGCTGTTTGTTGGTGCACAGTTGCCAGCAGGGCCTTGTGCTCCCCACAGCAGTAGCCAGTGTCAGCCATCTTGTGAGTCCTTCTCCACTCCCTGTGATGTGAGCATGGTTCAGGGTGGTGTTGATGGGCCAGTTGTGAGGCTGAGCAATGTCTGTGACTACGACTCCCATCATGCTATTGCCTCCACCCCCTTCCCAGCATGCCCATGCTTCCTTCCTTTTGACTCTGCTTCCCTGTGGGGTGGGCTGGCTGTGCTGACAGGATGGCTGGGAGTGTTGTCCTGGCAGTTGTTTGGCTAAGAGTCCCAAGAGTGTCCCTGTGCTTCACACAACATAACCCAGGGTGGTGGTGCTTTGTGGGATCTTGTGTTAGGATGGAGGGCATTGCATTCTACCAGGTGGGTACTGTGGAGTTTGTGTTGGGGGGGGTGTGAGGAGGTGCTGGTGACTATAGTCAGTGCTGCAAGTCCCCCTTCCCACCCAGCCAGCCAGATATCCCACCATGGAACGTGCTTGCATTGCAGGGAGTGGAAGTTGTCTCTCAGGATG
This sequence comes from Calotriton arnoldi, assembly GCA_963921515.1. NCBI lineage: Eukaryota > Metazoa > Chordata > Amphibia > Caudata > Salamandridae > Calotriton > Calotriton arnoldi. The sequence goes on from CAWUFW010011695.1 coordinate 3,776, forward strand.
TCAGTCAGTGGTGTCCTGCTGTTTGTTGGTGCACAGTTGGCAGCAGGGCCTTGTGCTCCCACAGCAGTAGCCAGTGTCAGCCATCTTGTGAGTCCTTCTCCACTCCCTGTGATGTGAGCATGGTTCAGGGTGGTGTTGATGGGCCAGTTGTGAGGCTGAGCAATGTCTGTGACTACGACTCCCATCATGCTATTGCCTCCACCCCCTTCCCAGCATGCCCATGCTTCCTTCCTTTTGACTCTGCTTCCCTGTGGGGTGGGCTGGCTGTGCTGACAGGATGGCTGGGAGTGTTGTCCTGGCAGTTGTTTGGCTAAGAGTCCCAAGAGTGTCCCTGTGCTTCACACAACATAACCCAGGGTGGTGGTGCTTTGTGGGATCTTGTGTTAGGATGGAGGGCATTGCATTCTACCAGGTGGGTACTGTGGAGTTTGTGTTGGGGGGTGTGAGGGGAGGTGCTGGTGACTATAGTCAGTGCTGCAAGTCCCCCTTCCCACCCAGCCAGCCAGATATCCCACCATGGAACGTGCTTGCATTGCAGGGAGTGGAAGTTGTCTCTCAGGATGTCAGTCAGTGGTGTCCTGCTGTTTGTTGGTGCACAGTTGGCAGCAGGGCCTTGTGCTCCCCACAGCAGTAGCCAGTGTCAGCCATCTTGTGAGTCCTTCTCCACTCCCTGTGATGTGAGCATGGTTCAGGGTGGTGTTGATGGGCCAGTTGTGAGGCTGAGCAATGTCTGTGACTACGACTCCCATCATGCTATTGCCTCCACCCCCTTCCCAGCATGCCCATGCTTCCTTCCTTTTGACTCTGCTTCCCTGTGGGGTGGGCTGGCTGTGCTGACAGGATGGCTGGGAGTGTTGTCCTGGCAGTTGTTTGGCTAAGAGTCCCAAGAGTGTCCCTGTGCTTCACACAACATAACCCAGGGTGGTGGTGCTTTGTGGGATCTTGTGTTAGGATGGAGGGCATTGCATTCTACCAGGTGGGTACTGTGGAGTTTGTGTTGGGGGGGTGTGAGGGGAGGTGCTGGTGACTATAGTCAGTGCTGCAAGTCCCCCTTCCCACCCAGCCAGCCAGATATCCCACCATGGAACGTGCTTGCATTGCAGGGAGTGGAAGTTGTCTCTCAGGATGTCAGTCAGTGGTGTCCTGCTGTTTGTTGGTGCACAGTTGGCAGCAGGGCCTTGTGCTCCCCACAGCAGTAGCCAGTGTCAGCCATCTTGTGAGTCCTTCTCCACTCCCTGTGATGTGAGCATGGTTCAGGGTGGTGTTGATGGGCCAGTTGTGAGGCTGAGCAATGTCTGTGACTACGACTCCCATCATGCTATTGCCTCCACCCCCTTCCCAGCATGCCCATGCTTCCTTCCTTTTGACTCTGCTTCCCTGTGGGGTGGGCTGGCTGTGCTGACAGGATGGCTGGGAGTGTTGTCCTGGCAGTTGTTTGGCTAAGAGTCCCAAGAGTGTCCCTGTGCTTCACACAACATAACCCAGGGTGGTGGTGCTTTGTGGGATCTTGTGTTAGGATGGAGGGCATTGCATTCTACCAGGTGGGTACTGTGGAGTTTGTGTTGGGGGTGTGTGAGGGGAGGTGCTGGTGACTATAGTCAGTGCTGCAAGTCCCCCTTCCCACCCAGCCAGCCAGATATCCCACCATGGAACGTGCTTGCATTGCAGGGAGTGGAAGTTGTCTCTCAGGATGTCAGTCAGTGGTGTCCTGCTGTTTGTTGGTGCACAGTTGGCAGCAGGGCCTTGTGCTCCCCACAGCAGTAGCCAGTGTCAGCCATCTTGTGAGTCCTTCTCCACTCCCTGTGATGTGAGCATGGTTCAGGGTGGTGTTGATGGGCCAGTTGTGAGGCTGAGCAATGTCTGTGACTACGACTCCCATCATGCTATTGCCTCCACCCCCTTCCCAGCATGCCCATGCTTCCTTCCTTTTGACTCTGCTTCCCTGTGGGGTGGGCTGGCTGTGCTGACAGGATGGCTGGGAGTGTTGTCCTGGCAGTTGTTTGGCTAAGAGTCCCAAGAGTGTCCCTGTGCTTCACACAACATAACCCAGGGTGGTGGTGCTTTGTGGGATCTTGTGTTATGATGGAGGGCATTGCATTCTACCAGGTGGGTACTGTGGAGTTTGTGTTGGGGGGTGTGAGGGGAGGTGCTGGTGACTATAGTCAGTGCTGCAAGTCCCCCTTCCCACCCAGCCAGCCAGATATCCCACCATGGAACGTGCTTGCATTGCAGGGAGTGGAAGTTGTCTCTCAGGATGTCAGTCAGTGGTGTCCTGCTGTTTGTTGGTGCACAGTTGGCAGCAGGGCCTTGTGCTCCCCACAGCAGTAGCCAGTGTCAGCCATCTTGTGAGTCCTTCTCCACTCCCTGTGATGTGAGCATGGTTCAGGGTGGTGTTGATGGGCCAGTTGTGAGGCTGAGCAATGTCTGTGACTATGACTCCCATCATGCTATTGCCTCCACCCCCCTTCCCAGCATGCCCATGCTTCCTTCCTTTTGACTCTGCTTCCCTGTGGGGTGGGCTGGCTGTGCTGACAGGATGGCTGGGAGTGTTGTCCTGGCAGTTGTTTGGCTAAGAGTCCCAAGAGTGTCCCTGTGCTTCACACAACATAACCCAGGGTGGTGGTGCTTTGTGGGATCTTGTGTTAGGATGGAGGGCATTGCATTCTACCAGGTGGGTACTGTGGAGTTTGTGTTGGGGGGTGTGAGGGGAGGTGCTGGTGACTATAGTCAGTGCTGCAAGTCCCCCTTCCCACCCAGCCAGCCAGCTATCCCACCATGGAACGTGCTTGCATTGCAGGGAGTGGAAGTTGTCTCTCAGGATGTCAGTCAGTGGTGTCCTGCTGTTTGTTGGTGCACAGTTGCCAGCAGGGCCTTGTGCTCCCCACAGCAGTAGCCAGTGTCAGCCATCTTGTGAGTCCTTCTCCACTCCCTGTGATGTGCGCATGGTTCATGGTGGTGTTGATGGGACAGTTGTGGGGGGGGGCAATATGTGTGACTGCGACTCCCATGATGCTATTGGCTACACTGACTTGGCCAGCATACACAGAATTCCTTCCTTTGAGTGGTCTTCACTGTGTGTTGGTGTTGTTGTGGTGGCTACATGTCTGGATGTGTTTGTTAGTTCTATTTGTGCCACTGCCTAGCTGTAGTTGTAGTTGTGTTTGTACATGTGTTGGCACAGCTGGATGTGACTTTTTGGATGGCATGTGTTGTGTTCATCTGACTGACATACACATTTTGGGATGATTCTGTTCTGGTTGCTGTGTAATTGCTATAAGTGCATGGTTTGACTCTCCCCTTGACAGTGATGTGTGTGTTTTGTGGCAGTATATTGTGTACATTTGTTGTGTACTCACCAGGCTCTGGGATGTCCTCTAGTCCATATACGCTCACTGGCGGAAGGATGGCCCGCACCTTCTCCTCCCAGGGCCTGAGGTATATTGGCTTGGCAAGAGGGCCACTGCCGGTGTGTTGGCTGTTGATGTAGTCTTTCTTCAGCATGTCCCGTACCCTCCTGCGCACGTCATACCACCTGTTCTGGATGTCCGTCTTTGTGCGCCGACATGGTGATTGTGCGTTCACCCTGTTGATGATCCTCTCCCACATCTTGGTTTTCTGCGACATGGGGGTCTGTTCGACCAGTGTGCCAAACAGCTGTGGCTCCACCCTGAGGATCTCGTCTACCATGACTTCCAATTCACTATCTAGGAACTTGGGATTCTTCTTGGGGGGCATGGTGATGGGTGGTGATGGTGGGTGATGTGTGTGTTGGTGTGCAGGTGAGGGTGTGTGAGTGTGTGTTTTGCTGGGTGTATGTGAGGTAGGTATTTGTTGGTGTGCTGATGGTGTGTGGCTTGTGTGAGGGATGAGCTGTGGGTGTGTGGTTGCTTTCTCTTGGGTGCTGGCAGTGGAATGGCATTTGCAAAGGCTCATGGTAGTGATTTGTGTCCTTTATATAGGTGGAGTTGTGGGTGTGTCTTTGTTCTCTGTCCCCACCACCCCCCCAGTATTTATTGGCTTGGTAATTGCTTGTTTGGCCTTTTTTGGGTGATTTTTCCTTTGTGCTGTTTGTGTATGTTGGAAACGTTCTTGTGACCGAGTCGGACCCTGCATTGGTCTCGTTCGGTGTTTTCCGTTTCGTTCACGCTGTGTTCGTGCAGTTTTCTATGCTGCGTACGCGTCGGTCGCGGTGTATTGTGTTGCTTCGGCTCGGTTTTGTATGCGTGTCGGTCGTACGGCTTGTCCTCCGTCCGACTCGCTCGTGGTTTTCGCGCCTTGCATCGTACTTAGCGGTTTGGAGTTAGCGTGTACGTTTCGGTCGGATTTGTTCCGGGTGCGTGTCGGTCGGTTGGATTCGCGTGTTTTTCCACCCGGATTGCTGTTTTCCGTGCGGCTCGGTCGGTCGGCTTGGTTTCGTTACGTGTCGGTCGGATTTTTCGCGCCTTGCATCGTACTTGGCGTGTCGGTCGCCACGGGTGCGTGTCGGTCGGTATTTTTTCCGGATCCGAGTCGGTCGGTGCTTTTTCCGACCCGAATCGGAATCGACCCCTCAATGTCTAGAGTGACCAGACATTGAGTCTCACACTTAAACGGTTTGTTCTCAACCATACCTATGATATGGGACGAATCTCGTACATATGATTTTAACTTACTCACTAAAGGTTTAAGAAAATGGTCCACATACTTGCTAAGTGGCTCAAGAAGGGAACCTAAGCAACTCACTATTGGTCGCATAGGGGGATCCTTGTGATCTTTATGGATTTTGGTAATCCATATATAGCTGGCGTTTTGGGATTTTGGTTATTTAAAAATTTAAACTCACTATCACAAATCCAATTCTCATCCTTTGCCAACTGCAACAAAGTATTACACTTTCTTTGTAAAATCTTTAATTCCTTCTCATTTACCTTTTCATAGTGGACCTGTACTTCTAATAGCTTTGTGACTCTATTGTCATAGTCACTTGTATCAAATATCACCACTCCTCCGCCTTTATCGGCCGGCTTAATGGTAATCGATATATCTTCCTTCAGGGTGTTAATAGCTATCCTCTGGTTCTTATTGAGGTTATATTCTTTCTGGTATTCGTCTCCTATGATGTTATGAATACCAATTTATACCGTTTTTTCAAAAATATCAATATTTTGACCTACTTGTGTAATAGATGGAGTAAAATGGGATTTAGGTTTAAAACCTGTAATGTTTTCTGATTCTCTTGCTGACCTATTTTCAAAAAATCTGGTTAATCTTATTTTTCTAAAAACAGTCTCAAATCTTTTTCTAATTGAAACTTGTTGACTCTTGTGGTAGGGACAAAACTGAAACCTCTACTCAACACTTCCAATTCTTCATGATTTAAAACTCTATTTGACAAATTAATAATAGGAAATTTATTTAACGCCAATACCTCTGATTCCTCGTCTTGATGTATTCCTGAGGAGGTTGATTGCGTGCCGATTGGCCTCTCGTTTGATTGAATCGGCCTCTCCTGTTTTTCTCTTGTGTACAGACACGGAGACCCTTGTTTTCCTGAGTGGGGGGGAAGGAGTCTATTGCTTCAGAAGCGTGGAGAGCATGCCAGGATTACATCTAAATTGCAATATGTAAATCATGAGGAGAGAAAGGTAAGAGGACGTGCATCTTTTCGTGTCAGAGTACTATGACGCGTAGCCTTTTATTACTGGCGCTCCGTGGTGACGAACTCTGTGGTCGCTGTTTTTAAATGCGGATCTCGCGAGCATCAATCCCCTAGGGATGGCTCGGTGGAGGTGAGGAAGAGGGTGTAAATACATTGGCATTCTAACAGTTATTAGATTTTATTTTTGTATTAAGTGATGCCTGACGTGCATATGCGTGACAATGCATTTCAGTGCGGTAATGCGAAGTACCAAACTGAAATGCGTTAGTCTAACGCTTGATGCATGGTACTTGGCAGGACTGCAAAAGGCAAGTCCATCTACGCAGGGTTTATTGACTTTCAAACAGTGTTCAACAGTGTATCTAGATTAGGGGTGGGCGGTTAACTCCTCTTTGAGTTTGAAGAGTTTTTATTACTCCGTGCTCCTCTTGTAAAAACTCCGGCACCCGCCTCGGAGCGGAGTTTACCAGTGCAGTCCTCAATAAATGCATTTTGCCTGACCCTATTATGGGATCTCCTTGGGAAAAGCTCAACCTACATGCAATTTGACATGCGCATTGCACAGTTCTTTCCGTCCTTGCTTAGCTTCCTTCAGCGTCCTGCTTCTCTCCCCAATGGAAAGTGAAACCCAATTTGTACTGAGTGCACACGCTGAAGGCTTGCTGACATGGTGGTTTCAAAAAGGCCTCGACTCGTCGTGGATAGGTAAGTGTGGACTGAGTTGCGATGTAGCTATGTATCTGCAAGTTGGTGTTGCTATCGGACATGTCACTCATTTTCATGTATTACTGAATTTACATGGCGCTTCCGTCCCCTCACGAGGCTGCTAAGCATCAGCAGGACATATGTAAACACAGTATAAAGAAAAAGGATGGAACGGAACTCTAATTTACGAGCTGCACTTTGTAACACATTGTATAGTGTGAGCCACAAGCATGCGTTGTAAAACTTTAAGTGCTCAATGCATAGACGATGATTTTGTACACACAGTTACACCACACTGTCCATTGCTCTGTAAAGTACAGTGCTGAGTTGAACCATACTCTACAGTACTGATTACCTGGGCCACGCTTCGATACATATGGGCATCTCGCTAATGCGGTGTACATTTCCGAGACCATGGCCCATCTTCGTTAACACCCCACAGAGCTAGGTATATCAGTCTGTCTCTTTAAGGGATTGCAGAGCCGAATGTATTTGATTCTTGTCTTTGTACTCTGTAGCCCTGTGTACATGTGTGTTACATTGTATTATGCTGTATGGCACTAGATCTGTGCGGTACACTATACTTCACTACAGGAAGTATGCAATTATACTTTGAACCTGCACTTGCAACTCTCTGTAATACATTGTGCAATGAGTTTCCCCATACAGTGCTGAATAGATTGTATGCAGTGCTTAATATGTAATTGGCTCTACAAAGTGTACAATGTTGGGTACATGGGGTCCTGAGATTCTTATCCTATATTATATAAACTTCAATCTAAAATTAACTTTACTGCAGTGAATAAACAGATCCCTTTGCATTACGCTGTACAGTGCCAAAAACCTGTATGTCGCACTCGCAAACAGGAAGTAGGGATGGTTATCTTCTGGGTGTTGGACATCATCACTCAGTGAACTTGAGTTACTACAGCATGCTTCGAATCCAACTTCCACGAGATAGGCGCATGTGAGTCGTAACACAGCTTATGATGCATTGAGTGTTTTTATAATCTTCTTTATAACTCTTTGTGACTCTCAGTGCCATAGTGGATCATGGAATGGCCTTAAGCTAAGGCTGTCCATAATTATGTGGTAGTAGCTCAGTGCTAGGGTGATAGACTGCTCTGTCATCATCGTACTTTTTACATCAGCTCTCGGTGTTCTGCCACTGTGGACCTAGTTTCTGTGATGCTATTGGAGTGCTGTGCTTGTGCTCTTTTCTCTTGTTTTTCTCCCTCTGTTTTTGAAACTAAACCATGAATTAGATGTGCGCCAGACTACCGTACCACAGTAGCCCAAGAAAGCAAAGCACAGCAAGGACACTGTCCACCATTTGCAGTGCTCCTCCTGTGTTCCCTTCCCCTTCAACCGCGCTCCCCTATGCATTGTAAGAGTAAAACGTGGGGACCTTTCAAGGCAACTTCAAAAGAAACCTTTTTTCTAATTGATCGCTAATTGCACCAACAATAACAGCTGAGCAGTTTATCATCCTCATAATGGTGCAGACGATGATCGATTTTAAGAATAATTTTAATTATTCAATTAATTTTTAGCTCAATTGCACTATCTACTGGCAACATGTGGTGTAGAAAATAGCTCTTTCACATAGTCAATATTTTATGAGCAAGGAGACTGCATCGTTTCAGTTACTCCACTAGGTCACGGAACTCTGCGGAACCTCTCTGAGTTGTTTGTTGGAGTGAAACTCCGCGAGCTCCCCCCAGGCCTAATCTAGATCAAAACACTGGTCCAAACTGAAAGCCTGGGGCATTCCTCAAAACTTACTGAAAGCTATCATTGCCCTATGCACTGATAAATGGGTTAAGATAAGAGTCAGTACCGGATGGACCACCACGGATAAAATCTAGACAAATAAAGCCCTGAAGCAAGGATGTATACTGGTGCTTCTATTATCATTAAATCTGTACCTAGTTGACTTGCCAGATCACCTGGTGACGGCAAGGGCCTTTCCTCCAAAAATGGCTGGCCTTAGGACTCAATTGCTTCAATAAGTATATGATACAGTCCTTTTGGACCAAACGCCAATTGGCCTTCAGAGGCTCTTTGATGCTCTTGCCAGCTACTGCAGGTCCAATAACCTGAAAATAATTGTTAAGAAACCAAATATGATGATAACCTCCCACAAACTGAAAAAAGGGGGTCAAGGTTCATCGAGGGAAGGTCATTGAAGTGGTGGATGTTTATAACTAAGTATCTGGAGGTATGGCTGGACCATAGAGGCTGTTCGGCACCACACACTAATGCCCAACAGGGGGTAGCAAATTCCCTAGAATGGACTTTTCACAAGTTACACAAATCATTGAAGAACCCAGATCTATCCCCTCTCTTGAAGGTAACGGGAGCAAATTCCTTCCCACCATTGCATATGGGACCATGGCCAATAAGCTGGACAGGGTGCAGTCTTCCTGCTACAGAAGAGTCTTTTCACTGCCAAATTGCACATCATATTCTCAAATTCAGCAAGAGTGTGAGCTTGCTTTGCAGCACTAGATACTCAAAGTGAAGTTTTTAGCCTACAGCCTTAAAGTGAAGCAGGCGAAGAATCATACGTTGAAGAATATTATTTGGGAAGTGATAAGTAATTCGGCAACAAATTAGGAAAAGTATTTAAACTGTGCCCTAGAGCCATTGGAGGCACGTGATATCTGGTCAAGCGGCTTGCCGATCCCCTTGGCTGTCTAACTGTTGATCAAACAAGCAAAGCTAATATAATCAGAAAGTGATGTACAGACAGTGAGGAAAAAGGCAGGATGTATTCTACGGTGTATGAGCCAAGTACCCTTCAATCCTATCTCTCCTTGCCTCTGGGCTTGAGTATGAAGCGTCAGCTCATGGGCTTGCAATTTGGATTAATCCTTTTGAAATCCTACTGGTATGGATGCAGGGACTTGGATGACTTGGACAGACAATGCCGCCTCTGTGCAAAGGGAGAGGAGTCATTCACACTTACTTTGCACAGGTGACAAATTGCTCCCATGAAGAAAGTTCTGGCGACAGCTGGTATGGTGCATTTTAAATGTCAGGACCTTTCAAGGCACTGTAGAAGCCTGATTGAGAGGAGATTCAACCCAGTTAGCTGCTCACTTCGTGAAATTTATGAAATCTACAGCCACAATGCTCAAGTACCCCCAGGCCAGGGAACCTCCTTCATGCTGAATCGTTCACTCCTATAATGATTGACTTTCCAGGGTTGGGTATTCCAGTCAACCAATCCGGCCCTCATATGGGTCACGAATAATGGTCGAGGGGGGATAAAGGGGAGTCTTTTAGATTGCGGAGAAAGGGACCGCATAATATTTGTAATCTTTTTATGTCTTTTATAATCAATTTTATATTTTTAATGTTGTATTTAATTGTGTATTCTTATCTTGTTTGAGAATTGTTAAATGCAATGATTTTACTTAATTGTGCAAATAAAGATTTATCTTACGTTACAAAAAACATGGAAATTCACTGAAAAAAACTAAGATTATATTGCAGTTATACATAAGTAAGGTAGTAAGATATTATCTTTCATTATAAAAACTTTACAAATTCACTGAAAAAACAAAGGGTAAAATTGAGCTATGCATACATCTTCTAATAAAAAAATATTTTAAATAAAAGAACTGAAATTTACTAGTTATAGGTGTCTGACATATGTATAACTTGCAATGCTATGATGCACTGTGTATGACTGCATGTTACACCACTGATGACATTTGAAATCTATGAAAATGCAAGTCATTCATATGTCAGTCACAAATAACTGATGAATTTCAGTGTTTTTTTGATTTTAAAATTTTGGGATTTTATTATTAGAAGATCTATGTATAACTCCAATTTAACCTTTGTTTTTTTCCATTATGTCATGTACCTTATGTATATGTGTGTGTGTGTGCCTATATATGTTTTATAGCTATATTTGTTTTGTCCTGAATAAATATTGCAGTGTTGTTATCGTGCTCTACTGTGTTTTTTTTTGTATTGCTTCTTTTTGACTTTTTATTATGTTGTATTGGCATTTTGCACTGTGGTATGTTATTGTGTTGTGTTCTTGTCAGAAAGTGGGAAAAGGAGACCCTTATCAATTTGATTAACACTCTGGTTAGGTCTCAGCATGAGTTTCAGAGGAACTCTGCTAGTCTTCTGTTATCTATGGCACAGGCATCAGGCAATTATCCACAGACCTGCATGTTAAGCTCAAGCAATAAAGGGAGGAGCACAACAAAATAAATTTCACAAACCAATTGCGAATAACAGAGAGAGATTTGGTGAGCATAAAGACACCAAAATCATTAAAATCAGGTAAGGGGAAGTAGAGATATTATTTTTTTTAATTTTAAAGCACAAAGTGCCTAGAAAAAGTGAATCGCCATTGAAATACAATAGATCGCAGTTGGCTGGGACCTTTAGAGTGGTCAGATTCACTAAGCGGGTCATCCATTAAAGATTTTTACCTTGGGACTTAGTATATAAAATGCAAGTCAAAATCCTTCAGCAGAGCACGGTCCAAAGTTGAAGCCGGCAAGGGTCAATGGAAGTCAGATAAGTCATCAACGACCTCCCACTGAAGCCATTTGAACCACAGAGGTTTCTTCATTGCTGTAATGGATTTGACACCTCGTATAAAGTTTCGCCTTTGAAAGTAGGAGAACCAGAGATACAGTTCTTAAAATCATTTAAAGGAAATAATTGACTGGAAAATGTTAAATGCCATTGAAAAACAACAGTACCCTGTTGCCCAGTACTTGGCACAATTTTAGACAAAAACACAAAGGCCCGGAGGTCAGATAAACTAGATGGGTCCTCACAGTCAAAGACTGTATCCTATGACTAAGGCGACTATTTATGGGGAATTCATGCTGCGCTGCAAGCCATCCTGATGCGCTGCACAGAGTGACAGGGAAAGGACAGGAATGTGCCGTATTTAAGGTAATACAGTATATTCCTGTCCCATCCCCTGCACTGGAGCCCTTTTGGCTGACTAGATCCAATGCAGGCACCCTTGCACCATGGTGCAAGGGTGCCTGCATTGCATGCAGGATTCTTATTGTGCAGGAAGGGACACCTTCCTCCACAAAAACAATACTGGGTGGCATAGTCCTCCTTCTGTGTGTTCTGAAGAATGTAACACACATAAAAAGTGGGAGAAACGAGGAGAAATAGAGATATTTCTCCTTGTTACACCCCCCTGGGAAGATGCGAGATTTTGGCACATTTCTAGGTTTACAAGTTCTAGGGTTGGGAAAAAACCAAGATAGTTGCGCAGGAACATACATGTAATGCCCATGGAACACCATTAGAAAGTCATCCTTTTGCACTGTTCAACCCCATCTTTTGCTGAATGATACTGGTGGTAACTGACTCTGACTGTGCCTTGGGCTTTCTGGCAGCCCAAGCCAGTGCTATGTTTAAAATACAACACATCTATACGGTACACTATGTATTAGGGTACACTTACAATTAACCTGACAGACCCTGTAAGTTCCTGGTAGGTAATACAGCAAGGGTGATTAAGCTACCTATAATCCACTAGTAGATAATAGGGCATGGAGGTTTGGAAGCCCAGCAGATTTTATGCACTGCTGAGTGGCTGTCTGTCATTTTAAATGCAGCCACAAACAGTAACGTAACCAGTAGCGGCTGCCTACTGAGCATGGGTAGTGGGGTGGGGGGTGGTGGGAGCGGAGGGGGAAATACAAAAAAGAAAGACCTTACCTGGGTGCCGCCGGGTGACGCTGCCTCTCCCCCTTCGTCTTCTGACAGCAACAGGAAGCGCACTGCTTCCCAGAATCCCCTGTCCAATCACAACGCTGCCTTACAGCAGCGTTGTGATTGGTCTGAGTGCCGTGGTTCGACACTCAGACAGGGGCTTGGAAACTGGGCATGTTCCCCACCAAGCTGTGTAATGCAGCCTGGTGGGGAAGATGCAAAGTGCGCAAGATTGTTTCGCCGGACGGCCGGCCAAGCAGTCATGCACACCTAGGGAGTGTGCTTAGCACTCCTTCCCCTGCCCCCTGCACTGACCAGCCCAGCCCCACCTGCCCCTCCCCTCACCCAAGCAGAAAGGAAAACGAAAATGATAATAACATTAGTTATTATCACTTTCCTTTTACACTGCTCACAGAGCAGTGGGGCGACGCTCCTCCGCCTTAGCGGAGGAGCCGCAGCTGGACGTACCGAGGTCGTAAGAGACTTGTAAATAAGCCCCAGGGTCTCTTTACATGGATGTTCAGCAGTAAATGCAACTACAGAGTGCCATTTACCTCTTGGTTCTGAGTCCCACTCCTTCTGCCACCAACTAAGATGTAACTTGCGCCTGTTTGGCCTTAGTACCACATCCTGTGCTCTTTCACTCCCATGCACTCAAATATTGTTCAACACCTCTAGTGTGTAGTGAATATGAGTGAGATACAGATAGATAAATATTGTGGAAGAAGAATAAGAGAGAGAAAGATAAGGTAGGAGAAAGAGAGATAATATAGAGAAGCATTTGGAAAGTTTACTCTTACTGCTTTCCTTGTCATTTCTGTTTCCATGCTATCTATCTTTTTCCAAATTTGCATTTACCACTCGCTCCAAGCTTGTGGCAAATAGGTAACTATTTGGGCCTGTTATTTTCACTGCAACAGGGGAAAAACATGGATTTTGACACGGTATTCCCAAATCCACGTTATTCCCCATTCTAGCTGACACCACTCGTAATCCCTTGAATTAGGCGCAGCAATAGAGGCTAGAAATGAAGATTACTGCCCTACAGCATGCGCGCAACGCCCATAGGGCTGAAAGGCCTTCAGACCCCCCCAACCCCCTGTCGTGTGTCTCAGCCCGGGCTGCTTCAGCTCGAGCTGCTGTGGGCTCGGTGGGCAGTGTCTGGAGTCTTATATCCGGCACGCCTGAGTTTTTCGCAGGTCTTTAAAAACCATTTTCATATTTACATACCTTTGTAAACTGGTTACCGAAGCGTAGTTTTTTTTCTGGTTCCAGTACCCCCTGTGCCCCTACTCTGCCTATTCCTTACATTCGTATTTTACATTTAATGCCGTTGTGTGAGAATGAATTTCAAGAAAAGGAATATAAAGTAAGGTTGCCAAAAGAAAAATGCCAGCCATGTGTTGTTTAAAGAGCCTGCAAAGACCTCGTCTTGACACTAAATAGGGTTATAAATAAAAAAGTATGAATTCATTTGTAATGTGACTTTTCTGTCTTTGTTCCCTTTAATTATCAGTCATGGATCATTCAGGCAGCCCTAGAACACAATTAAAAGTGCTTTTTATTTATATTTGCTGTTCGAAGTATGCACAGATAAGTGCTGAAAATACGGCTTTAGGTGACTGCTTATTTTTGTACCATCTGGGAAATCAAAATAATGAGCTGGTAACCCTAATCATAAGACTGGACGTTTGTTGCAGGATCAGCATATTATTTATTTCCTCCACCCTCGATCCCTGATTAATGCCATCATGGCAGGGCTTTAAGTGGGCTGGGTTCTGCCGGTGCTCAGCACTGGCAGTCCTCAAAAGCAGGCGCCGAGACGGGTCCCCATCGGGTCCCCATCGGGCTCCCCATTTTCACCCTCACACTCAGAATGGACAAAAATCTTACCTCTGCAGCAGTTCACTGTTTTGCAGTTCTGTATTGCTAAACACGAAGTGCTTTACTTGAGCACCAACAAGGACATCTTCATTTATTTTTTGATAGGCACTTGCGATTAAGTGATTTGCCCAGAAACGCAGGATGTTGAGCCGACGCTGAGACTCAAACCTACTTCCCCAGCTCCAAAGTTGTCAGCTCTAGCCATTACGCCACAACCTCTTGCGCAAGAACTAAAGCATTTTCAATATTATATGCAACGAAACCATTGTTTTATGTATGCATGTAGTATATTTATCTTATGCTACTAACAACCTTTGACAAAGCCAATAGTCCTGACTTGTAGGTGTAATGTTACTTATGTGGCGGCAATAACAGAAGCAGCGAAATACCAGTCGTGCGGTACATTATGCTGAGCCCAGATTTTTAGCATAAATGTTTTAAGCCATGCCCTTAATTATATCGGCCCGCCCCTTTGAGAGACCCCCCCCCAGTTTTTTCCATCCCACTTAATGCCCTGCATAATAGCAATAGTTTAACTTATATCTTAAACCCTATGCCGCTGTCAATAACATGCTGAGTTACTTCAAGTGTCTGGGAATGCACCCTGCATTCAGACAACTCACTCCTCATTCTCGCCCTTCACTTTCACGCTTACTCTGAACTCACAGCGATCATAATGCACTCACACTGATCACCATGCACTCACACTGATCACTCTGCACTCACAGTGCATTTGTGCTGTTCACCCTGTACCTCACCCTGCAGTCACACAAGCACACTACTCACCCTGCACTCATGTGACACTTCACACACCTGTCCCCCTCACTGCTCAATCTGAATCTCACTCAAACAAGCCCATCATTCATTCGTCCCACTCTGCACTTACATCCACACCCAAATTCATATGGTCACTTCACTCACCCTGCAGTCACTCCTCTTACCCTACTCTCACACTGTCACATCACTCACCGTGCACTCACATGGGCACTCCTGCCACCAACACAGCGCAGATGGTTAATATGCCTGCAACAAAGAACTTGTACCATGCAGCTCAAAGAGCTGAGTGTGAGTAAACTATGAGTAGCACTATAAAAAAATTAAATGTTTGTAAGAAAGGGGCTATAGAGATATGAGATGCATTGTTGGTGAGTGGTAGTGAGGGAATTCATGGAGAAGGAGGAAATGGGGGAGGGGCGCCAAAAAAGACTGTTGCACCAGTGTGCGACCAGTGCTAGGGCCAGCCCTGGATTGGGAGTGTCAGCCTCCCCGAAGTTCGGGTCTAGTTGCGCCCCTGCCCTACAGTATCCCCAAACCTAAATCCAGAGAACCCTGTAATGAGGGACTAGGCGGTATGAGAGCCACGCCGAGGGAATCACAAAGTAATTTCTTGTGTCTTCCTGAATGGAAATATTTGTTTTCTAAGGGTAATACAGTGATCTTGTCTCGCTCCTCCTGAATGCTCCCATTCCATTCTATGCGTGCCGTTTTCTCTACCTATCACCTCATAGCCTACGTATGTCTGTGTGTACTTGCTATAAGAATGGTTTTCTTCTGTGTGTCAAACAACACCCTTGGTGGTGAACTTGATTACCTAATGGCAGAACCATAACACCCATTCCATCATACCTCGCAAGTATACTCCCTGATATATTATGTTATGTTATTATCGTGGTTGCTGTGGGCTTCATGCTTCGTCTAGGGAACTTCAAAGTGCACATTAATTAAGTTAGTCACAAACATCACCACATGCAGGCGAAAACGACTTTCTGTCAGGAAACTGTGACTGCTGTTTGTCGGGTGGTTTTGATGGTTAATTTGCGAAATGGATATTGAAAACAATTATGTGTAGGACATGCCCTCGAAATGTAAAACTAAAACATGGTAAGGCTGTCTTATGTTGCCACTCTGTATGCATGGTAACGTCGACTACATTCAGCAGAAATATATCATTTTATTCAATACGGTACTAAAACAAAACCCTCGCTCTATGAATTCAATAAAAACGTGCAAAGGACTATCTTAACAAATTGTCATACAATGCTGTGCTTTGTCACACTTGTTAGAACTTCATTTTTCCATGGGGCATAATGACTTTTGCTTGTGATGCAACGCTTCACTTTGCAGCCCTCCTGTGGCGAATGTTCATGACAAGCTTTTACGCTAATGTTTGACACCCCTGTGGGCCCTGTGAAAATGTACAAACAGCTCGAAATTCACCTTCTGCTTTATAATATTACAGAGTCCCCCGGTTGTCATTTTTACAGTAATTCGTTTTTTTCCAGACTGTGCAATTGACGGCGCAACCTAGACCAAAGAGGAATTTAAACACTATGATTAACTTTATTTTGCAGCCCTTAAGGTAAGAACATATCGCATTATTTTGACGATCAGTTACACGGTTTAAACTCAATTGCTCTGCAAAACAAGTCGGGCAATTTAACCTGTTATTTTCAGTTATTGTGACGCCGCAGCTGCAATGATATGAGACCGAACAAAGTCTCAAGGGATTTCGACTCGCAGCGTGTTTTTTTAAAAATTTTTGCAGATTTTTATAGCGCAAACTCGACCCGAAGGTATTGGAGCGCTTTATATGAGCACCAGTTACGTTACACAAGAACACATTCATTTTTTTTTGGTAGGCATGGGGAGATTAAGTGATTTGCCCAGAATCACAGGATGTGGAGTCGCCCCGAAACTCGAACCTTGGTTTCCCAGCGCCAAGGTCGGCAGTCTAGCCATGAGACCACAACCTCTCCTCTCTGTTGTGTGTCACGTATGTCTTCTATTTTGTGTACTGTTGTACGTTTTCCTTTCGGGTTGCTTTCCTTCAGACAGTTTGCATATCACAAACCATTTGAAATATCGAAAACAGTCATCCAGTTTATTCCTGGGGCCGAATTACAAAAGATTCCCCGGGGTGTTATAGAAGGGGGGCCAGACGCTTGTGTGTCCCCTTCTATAATACCGATAGCGCTGGCGCACTTAAAGCGCCAGCGCTATCAACAGAGGGTGTTCCCTCATTTGCATAGAGGCGTGCCCTATGCAAATGAGGGTATTCCTTTGACTCTGCGCCAGTGCCATATTACAGATGTGGGCGCAGAGTCCAAGAAGCCCTCAGAAGGCGCAGTGACAGTGTGCCATTTAAAAGGTGGCGCACTGTCAGTGCCACTCCTGACAGCAGCCCTCTGCAGGGGGTAAAAGGGGTCCCATGGACCCCCCAGACATCCCCTTGCAGGCAGGTGCAGTCAACCCACCTGCAAGGGGATCTCTAATCCCCTTGAAAAGTGCAGGCGGGTGCCGCCTGCACAGTGAGAACACGGAGCAGCTGCTCCTGTTTTCATATGAATGCGCTGCCCCCAGGTCAGCGCAAGTTTGCAGCTGCCCTCAGGGCAGCGCATTCACCATAATGGGGCGCATTGGCATTGTTTGCACCCGGCGCACCTTTTCAAATGTGCGCCGGGCACAAACAATGCCAATACTGGTGTTTTAATGAAGGTGTGTGTGGCCTAACGGCTAGAGCGGTCGACCTCGAAGCTGGGGAACAGGGTTCAAGTCTCGGCAGGGACACCCAACATCCTGAGATTATGGGCAAATCTCTTAATCTACCAGTACCTAACAAAATTAATGTGTCCGTCTGTAATGCAACTGGTTCTCATGTAAAGTGCTCTGATACCTTCGGGTCGATTTTGCGCTATGTAAACCCCCGCCCTCTTCCCCCCCCCCAAAAAAACCTCTGTGCCGGTTAGATAGCTCAGCGGCCTAAGTGTTTGCTGCATGCCACACTTTCACATTCTGGTGGGTTCACATATCCTATGAGTCTTTTCATGCTGATAGAATGAGCACTGGTTGCTAATTAGTAGCAGTCTATTTGTCAATAGTGCCAAAAAGCTGTTGCTTTGACAAAGTACACTGCGCCAAACAGAAGACCTTTCCAGACTGTGTGGTGAAGTGATACACCGCAACATCTAACTAGCGGGACTTTAGCATTTTCTGCTCTCCCACCTCAACAAAAGTTGTTTTCCACAGTAACTCTGTCTAAATAGCACAAGAAAATCAACCACCTCACTGTACAGACTAAAAGCAGGCTGACTTCTGGCAAAACACAAGACCAGGCACCAACTTCTTAACTGGTGTTAAATGATGCAAGATACATCACCCTCATATTTCTCTTATTTTCTTGCATGCCACGTCCTGGCCTGCACATTGCACTCTGCTATTAACCTTTCGTATACAGGTGCCTCTCAAGATTTCAGTCCCTCATTTTGCTCGGACCATTCCTATGGAATGCCATTGCTAGACAACTCTGAACAACGCTTTCCTTTCTGTGCTCAAGCACTCCTTAGAAATGTGCGCCATGAACCCTGGAAACCTGGTCAACTGACCACCCTCACTGTGATGATGGCAGAGGTCGGCCCTGTCTGTGTGCTAGGGTGTCACTGGTCGGTGACACCCAACAAATAATGGACACAGAGACGGGTTATACTCATGTCGGGAGATAGTCGAGTGGTCTACTCCCCTATTTATTAGTACCCCTCTGGCCACGCCTGGCCAGGGGATGACGTGCTGTACATCCGGTGTTACTCTTTATCAGCAGGACGGCTGACCTGCTACACTCACCACTTCATGACTCTGCCTACACTTGCTCTTAAATGCGTCCCAATTCAAAGCATGAAAGTAAACATGTAGGGGCAGATTTACAAGAAGTGACGCAGCGCTGCATATCAGCAGAGATGCGTCAGTTAATTTGCGTCATGCAAAAATAAACTTGCGCCACCATGGGTGCGTCGCATTTACAATGCGGCGCACCGTGGCGCAAGGATTGACAGATGCGTGACGCATCTGTCGGCGTAAAGGTAACGCATTGCTGGAGTCGTGTCGTAAGCACGACGCAACTCCAGCAATGCTCAGGGGCGGCCTATACTTATTGTGCTGCGTCACTCCTTACACCTGCTTCAAGCAGGCGTAAGGTTTTGACGCAGTGGCGTTGTAAAAGTGACTCTGTGAAATCTTGTAGATTTCACTGCGTCACTTTTACGTGGCTTTCTTGCGTGGGAACGCCCACCCTGCATACATTATACCTGACTCGGGTATAATGTGACGCAGGGCTTTACAACGTGGCGCATCTCCCTAGATGCGTCACGTTGTAAATGTGTCGCAACGTGGCCCATTAATTAGGATGCCGCTGCGTCACAAAAGTGACGCAACGGCGACGTAAAAGTGTTGCAAGGGGCTTGTAAATCTGCCACGTATGACCTAAATATGTCCTTAATATAATACATATTCCCATACCAATATAAAACCCATGATAACAAGTGCGTTTGTGGAGGCAAGGTATTTACCGCACTGGATGCAGTAAATACTTCCTAATTTGAGCTTTTATCGTGAAAATAAGGAATTACATGCATAATCTAATGCTTTCCACAGCTAATACCACAGGTATTGGAATTTACTGCATATTTTACACCTGGTAAATTTAGGCAGGTTTCACTGGCAAAATTCCAAGTGGGAAAATTGCAGGGGTTTGATAATGGCAGTGGGTTTCGGAACACGGCTAAAGGTTCAATATGGAGTTTGTGCAAGGATCGGAATTTACACTTCTACTTGCAAACGGTGCGAGGATTCATCACTAAAACCTTGCGTCATCATTTCATCACTATGTCACGATAGCCTAAGTGTGGTCTCTTATACCACCATGTTGCTATGTTAGGCATTTTCAAAATAAGGTTTTCTAGTTCAATTGATACATACGAATATAAAATACTGATGTTCTTTTCTAAAAACTTCAGAGTTGCTCAGATTTTATTTAAACATTCACAAATTATGCTCTTCCTCTCTATAAAACATCGAGTGAAAATGTTCCTGATTCAGATCCGTCGACTCCAATGTTTCATTTGTTGTACAGGAGCATATCAAAGAATAAACAGTGATGTACCATTTCACACATAAACCAATCTGTGTGTCAACTGAGGAATTTTCTAGGCTAATTCATGACTATAAACACATCCTATACAGTAGTTGCTACAAAAACTGGTTTATTAGGTGGGGTGGTCAAATGGTACATATGAGAAATTGGGTTGTTGATTGAATGGGTGGTGACTCCTGTTTAAGCAACAGCCACAATCCGTGTTAGGGTGAACAGCAAAATTCACTTAGTTAACCTGTGCTTAACCCTGGGTAGTTTGGCACAAAAAGCAGGCAGGCTTAATTTAGAGGCAATATGTAAATTATCTTTGCAGCACACAAATTGCAATAAAGTGAAAACACAACAAAAGAAATACCCGCACCAATTCAGAAAAATAGAGTACACTTTAATACATTAGTTGACACCAAAACAACAAAAATCCAATCACTAGAACTGCAGTAATGAATTTGTAAAATTTTTAGTAAAAACTAGTGCCTGAAAGATCAAAGTGCCCACCGCAGACATCTAGTCGCGCAAGACTGGGTCAAAGTAAAAAAATATGGCTAATCGCGATGGAGCGCGGATCGATTAGAAAAAGTGGATTAGGATCGGTCAGCGCTTGCCTTCAGACTTTGAAAAAATTCTGGCAAAAAATGTTTGGAGAAGGTAAAGTTCAGTGGGGCAAGGCTACAGGCAGTGTCAGAGGAGGGATCATCGTGGTCAGGCAGCTGCTGGACGAAGTTGTGGTGAGGATTTCTACATCTGGACTTGCTATTTTGGAAGTATAAAATCGTCAGCAGTACGAGGCAGGAGGCTGTAGCCAACAAGAGTTTGAGGAGGCCACAGCAGGGCAGGTCTCTAAGGGTTCAAGGCAGGCTCATCGCAGCAAAGCAGTCCTTCCAAGTACAGCAAAGAGGTCTTGTGGCGTGCACACCAGACCGCAGCAGCAGGCAGTTCTGTGAGAGTCCTTCCACAGATACAGAAAGTGAACTGAAGAGAGGGTCTGAGAGTGCTATTTTTTTACACCTGGTGCCTTCTTTTAAGTAGGAGAAGTTTCTAGAGGTTCATCTTTGAAGTCCTAGAATTTCCTCTCCAAGCTGGCTGCAGAGACAATGCAATGGTGACAAACCCTTTGTATGAAGGCAGAGCACAGCATATTTAGTTGCAAGTGGGGCTGTGTCCAGATCTGCCCCCCCATCTTGCCAGTTGATGGACCATTCAGAGACACCCAATCCCTCTATTGTGTGACTGTCTATGTGGAATTCACAATGTCCAGCTGGAAACTACACCAAGTCATGTGACCTAGGACAGGCTGCAGGCACCAAAAATAAAAGGGCAGAAAAATGTCAACTTTCCAAAAGTGGTATTTTCAAAATAGTAATTTAAAATCGTACTTTACCATTAAAGAGGGTTTTAAATGACTATTTCATAGATACCAAACATAAAATGCTTACATGTCCCCAATCAAGAGTTGGCACGTATTAAATGTAATAAGGTAACCCAATGTCATCCTATGGACAGGTAGGCCTCACAGTAGTGAAAAATGAATGTAGGAGATTTTACTACCAGGACATGTAAAACTTAAAAGTACATGTCCAACCTTTTAATTACAATGTACCCTGCTCTATGGGCCACCTAGGGCCGTCCTTAGGAGTGACATATATGCAATAAAAGGGGAGTTTAATGCTTGGCAAAGGGGTTACATTGCCAAGCCGAATTGGCAGTTTAAAACTGCATTCAGGCTTCAATGGCAGGTCTGGGAAATGTTTCATGGGGTTACTTAAGTGTGTGACACAATAAATCCTGCAGGCCTCCTACTAGCTTTTAATTTAAAGGCCCGGGGTATCTGGAATGCCACTCTACAAGGGACTTATAAGTAAATTAAATGTGCCAATCAGATGTAAGCCAATTTCACCATGCTTAACGGAGAGAGCACAAACCCTTTAGCACTGGTTAGCAGTGGTAAAGTGCACAGTGTCCTAAAGCCAACAAAAAAGAATTCAGCAAAAATAGGATGGGGGGGGGCAAAAGGTTTCAGGTTGACTCTGTAGAGAGAGCCAGGTCCACCGTACATTTTCCTTTTCAGCTGTAGACTCAGTAGCCTGGGCAGTAATCCTGGCATTGTCAATTTACCTAATTGTTGTATATGACTTCCATAGAAAGCATTTGAAATAGCTAACTGTTTCAGAAGCTGGTAATTCACTGCTGTGATGTCACAACAGTGGTTAACCACAGGGGTTAACTACTTTTGTGATGTCTCGCTGGAAAGCGTTTGCATCCTCTTTGTTATGCCACCTCATCTGGGTCTCCGGAGCCTCAGCGAGGAGTTGGAGTGGTGTACGCTGTCTCACCCACCTTTTCCCACCTCTAACTGGTCTCCACAGATCCAAGGAGGTGGGAGAATATGGGTGACACTGTCCTTGGACCAGCACCTTCTCCCCTGTGAGCACTGGTCTTTGGAGACCCATGCTGAGTGGAAAAATAAGTTGTATTGACAAGTGACTCTCACAGAGCCACTGTCAGCACGGTGCTGACTTTCCCCAGTAAATGTGAGGGCACAGAGTGTAGCTTTGGATTGGGGGGATGGAAGTTCACAGAGGGTGGGTGGCAGGAGACCGGGAATTTATTTTTTAATTTGTGGGGGTATGGATTATGTCAAGGGTGATATGGGTTGGTGGCAGCAGGCCAATATTTTTAATGCATTTTTGTAGATGTTATACATGATTCTTACTTTACTCCTTTCCCCTGTGTAAATGTTGTTAATCTGGTCAGAGGATTTTGGGGAGGCATATACAACAAATAGTTACAGATATGTAAAATATGAATAACATAATGATATTCACCTTGGGGTTCTGAGTGACGTCATAGAAAACTCAAGTTTTACTCTTTTTGTCTACTTCATGTCAATGAGAACACCTCAGTGAATAACATCTTCATTAGTCACAGTTATCCATCTGTAATTCTATATATATATTACCATTAGCAGATCACTTTTACACCCTATTTTCCAGCTGTGGTAATATACCATATATGCCAAAAATATGAGCACTTAGTAAAAAGGTACCCCGAGCATAAAACAATATACAACCACGTGATGTGTACATTTTCATCGACTCCTTTGCCTTCCATGATTAAGGCAAAAACCATGGGTCACAAATCTAAGATGTGCTTCTTTTTCTCCTTTCAGCTGTGTCAAAAAGGGCCTAGGTGTCCTTATGAAGCACTGCTGATATTTCACTCTCCACAATGGGGATGTTTTTCACTGGAGTTTTGTTTGCAAGTGTGACATAGACAACAGCTCGATAATACATGTGGGTAATAATCTTTTTCAATTTTTTTATAGTGGTAACAGGCCTGGCTTCTTCCCTTCTCCACGGCCACAATAGACTAACTGTGCATGATTGAAGGCACAATGTATAATCTAACCCTTCAGCTTGACATAGTAAAGATGTCCCAAACTGTGTTTTCCTAATGAAACCATCCGTGCAGTGACTTTAGAGTTGTGATCCAATCATATGTTATGTCTGCTATTAAGTTTGGCAATGTCTGACTTGCCGGCCTCCTCACTTGCTACTTAGCTTCACTGAACTAGAAACCCCTATTCTGCAAAAAAGTCAGAGCACATATATTTCTCATCAACCTCCATTTGCTCCCTCCGGGTGCGAAATAAAACCTGTAAAATCGGCACTAACAACTTCATGTTGGAAATATCTCCTGCCTTGATGACAAATTCAGCGTAGCAGAAGGGGAGCCAGTTTTCATAGCATTCAGAATAATCCGTGCCTTGGAATCCCCTAACCAAATATGAAACATCTTTAGTGAAGCACTTCTTGTCTAGAGGCCTTACTTTGGGGATTGAAAGATCTCCAGATCTCCTTGTAGTTTGGAAAGCAACAATGACCCATCTCACCAAAACAAGCCTTCTTAATAGATGTGTTCTACTTTCTAGCAAGCGTCCTTACCTCACATTAATCTCTAACCTGAATTCAAACCATCCTGCTGTTATGTTTTTTCCCCTGTTTTGATGAAAAGCACTCTGGTGCATCGTGATTTTTGCAGACCACTTCAGTTCCTTTTCTACTTCTCAAAGAAATACACGTTTTGCCGGGTGTCTCCTCCAACCACCCACTCTCTTCCTCATTGTATATTGCATTCTTCACAAACACAAGAAATGACTGTAGGTCCTGCCTTCTTCTACCAACCATCATATTGCTTTCACTGCTCCAAAATAAAACATTACCTTGTGTTTTCTGTCACATTCCTCACCCCTCTGATGGCTCTAGTGTCTTCCTCACAGAGGGCCTCATTTACAATGCCCCTGCGCCACTGGAGCGTCACTTTTGCTACGCTCCGGTGGCACTGTGTCCTGTTCCATATTTACAAGACAGCGCCAAGCCACTTTGCGTAGCTTAACACGACCTTGTAAAACATCGTTCCCTTTTTAAATTTTTTTTTTTTATTGGAGTTAAAAAGAGTGTACCAACATTACAAGCAGCATAAGTAAGGAAAGTAGTATAGTAAAAACACATAACTTAAGGGTAATACAATAATAAATATGATGATGTGATAATTGCAAAATGTAATTGTTGGACTTGGCCCTTTTTGCAGGGTCATCCCTAAACTTTTTGCCTTTCTCCTAGCCTTTTTTCTGATATGGTGTTGGTGGTTTTAGGACTCTGGGCACTTTAGCACTGCTGTCCAGTGTAAAGTGTGTGTGCTCTCTGTGATAAACATGGTAAGATTGGTCTACACCTGTTTGGCCTATTTAATTTACCTGTCAGTGTCCCTTGTAAAGTGGTATCTCATATACCCAGGGCTGGTAAATTAAATGCTACTGGTGGGCTTGCAGCGCTGATTGCGCCACCCACCAAAGTAGCCTTTCAAACCTGTCTCAGGCCTCTGCCATTGCAGGGCCTGTGCGCGCAGTGTTACTGCCGTTGTGACGTGGCACCTAAAGTGTGTGCCATGTCTGTGACCCCCCTTTTACTTCGTCAGTCACCCCTAAGGTAGGTCCTAGCTAGCCCTATGGGCAGGGTGCATTGTAGGTAAAAGGTAGGACATGTACCTTAAGTGTGTGACATGTCCTGGTAGTGACAAACAGCCATTTTGGTTTCTCACTACTGTGAGGCTGACCTCCCATAGGAATGCATTGGCGATTCCCTGATAAGTGTTTCAGTGGTAATTCCTGATATGAGAGGCGCAGCGTGGTCAAGTTTGGTATATTTGGAATAGTGATAATAAATGCTACGCAATGGTGTGCGCAGATTTATTATAACTATTTTAGAAATGCCACTTTTAGAAGTTGGCATTTCTGTGTGCTATGTGTCTGCCTGATGTGGATTGCATGTCTGGCTTTGGAGTGACAGGGGCTGGTGAGGTGTGTGTGGCTTCAGGAGGGGCAGGGTGAGTCAGCGCTAGGCTGAATAGGGCACCTGCATTTGGAGTAGTGGGAGGAGTAGTCCCCTGACCCTGAATAGGATTGTGCCTGCCCTAGTGAATGCTGGCTCCGCCCCCCTGTGGTGTGTCTGATGACGAGCCCCCACCTGACAAAGGGGAAAAGGAGCCTTGTAAACAAAGTGCTCCAATTCCCCCCTGAACCAGTTTAGGCTGGTTCCCCCAAGCCCTGTGCCAGGGCAGACAAAGCAAATATGTAGTATAAATATAGGGGCTATGACCCCATGAAGGTGTGCTGTTCTTGTGACTGGGGGCTTGTTGCTGCTGCTGGGCTCCAGGAGGAACCGCCACGAGGGACTGCCTCCCTGCTGGAGGGCCCTGTGTGCTGGCCTGCCTGGGCCTAGCCTTTGCCCCTTTAACTTTCAGGACTTTCTGGGACTGTGGGACTAGCGCCTCATGAGCGCTACAACTTGATATCCTGGTGCCAGCTGATGAGGAGCGCCGGTTCCTTGCAGCGATGTGCTGCGTGGTGATTACGAGGGTATCCCGCCATGAGGGATTCCCCCCGTGCTGCTAGGGAAGAGCGGGAGCCCACCCCGCATTGGTGCGTCTCCAGCGGGAGTTCACCCCCCCTATATGCTTGTTTACGGCGGGAGCCCACCCCGCCTTTATGCTTGTTTACGGCGGGAGTCCACCCCGCGTTTTTGCCTACCGAAGCGGGAGCCCACCCGCTCCGTTGTCCGGCCCCGAAGAGAGCGCCAGCCCGACCCGGAAGCCAGGCAGAGTCCGCCTGACTGTGGGCGGGCTCAGAAGCCGTCCGGAGGAGCAGGGAGAGTAGGTCCCGGTAGTGGGGGGCCTGCGGGGCACACTGTTGGTGCCTGTCCACAGTCAGCGGGAGTCCAGAGGAGACTTCGCCCCGCGACAGAAGAGCCCGGTGAGTAGGGCCGGGAGGAGAAACGTATTGGTGCCAGGAGCGGCACCAGAAGTGCCTGTGTTTGGTGGTCTGCACATCTGCGCCGCACAAGAGCGGGCAGCTGCATCGGAGGGGCCATTGGTTGCTGGCTCAGTCCCAGAGTGGGGCTCACATGGGGCATTATTAATGCTCCCGAGGCACGTTTAGTGCCAGTGCCTAGTTTTCTTCACAGCTGCACCGCAGTTAGCGGCAGCTGCAACGTTTGGGCCAGATCATTTTTAGGAGTCCCAGAGCAGAGCTCCCAAGCGGCATGGTGGTGCCTGTGCTCATTTTCCTCGAGGGCACCTTTGATTTTGAGAGTCCCGGAGGGGGGGCTCAGGCCGTTTTCCACAGCTGCACCGCACCAGCATGGGCAGCTGCAACTTGGAGGCCATTTGCTTTGAAGAGTCCCAGTGGGGACCCCGGAGGCACTAGTAGTGCCAGTGCCAGTTCTTCTTTGCGCTTATGTGAGGAGCCCAGCTGCCCTGCGAGAGCGCAGGCAGCTGCCACGTTTGGGGGGTCATTTCTTTGTGATAAGATAGGGGTGAGTTGCACCCCACGCCCCAGCGCAATTGCGCACTTTTCTTGCTGCATTGGCAGCCAGAGGGCTAATTGGATCGCCCTGGAGTAAGCCCTGACATTTGGGACAGAGGGCATTTGAGCCCCTAGAGAAGGCCAGTTGGCCAGGGGGTCAGTTGTAGGTTGGTAGGGCACAAGGCCCTATTGTGATTTATGTGATGCCTATGACAAATGTGATTTATGCACCATGATTTATGTCTCTGATGTTTATGCTTATGAGGTTATTGCATAATGTGTTCATGTTGGTGAGGCCTATTGCGTAATGTGTTTATGCTAATGAGGTGGGCCTATTGGGTTTATGCCTAATGTGATAATGCTGAGGTCATTATTCCAGTAGTTACTGTTTATGTTTTATATTTACTTACCTGTTCTGATGGTTCTGACAGTGGCCCGATTAGCCCTGTCCTGTATATAATCCCCTGTGAATATTGCCTAGTGCCAGTTGGCACAGTGTATATTGTGTCATTAGTATTCTAATGTGTTTATGATAATACAAAGGCTATTTTTATATAACCTTGTGTGGAGTTTCTTTTGTGGTGTGCCTAGTGTGTTGCTGCTGTGTGTTTGTGTTGCGCAAATGCTTTACACATTGCCTCTGGGATAAGCCTGACTGCTCGTGCCAAGCTACCAAAGGGGGTGAGCATGGGTTATCTTCAGCGTGTAACTCCCTTGCCCTGACTACAGTGGCGGTTTCTGCCTGGCTTAGGCGCAAGCCCTAGCCAACCAGAAATCCCATTTCTAACATTGGTTGGCAGCGGTGAGGATAGGACTTGCGTTTGCGCAGTACCACAGCGACAACTGGTTGCACTACAAAATCTGCATTTAGATAATCACGTGTTTGGGGATTATTTTTCCTGAGTTTTATTTTTCTCCTAAAAGTGTCATTTTTAAATTGTGTACTCTTGCTTCAGATCTTACGCCTAGGGGTCTTGAATTGTACCTGTGTGGGTTTTAGTACCTTGCCAAAAATGGAATCTGCCTTTAATGTAGATGATCTTTTGGAATACAGTATGTTGGAGTTAAGGGGGTTCTGTGATGAGAGAGGCTTAGCAGTGGGTGGGGAAGACACTCAACTATTACTTAGGACAGCCCTGCTACGCTGGCAACAGGATAGATGGAGACAGTTAGACAGGGACAAGGCCACACTCCAAGAGGGTGGTGGGTCTGAGGGTGGCCCTGAAGAGTCTGAAGAAGAGGAAGAAAATGACAGGGCAGGGACGCCAGTAGATAGTGAGGACCCCATAGATGAGGAGTCCCTTGCTGGGTCCAGTGTCGGGGCAGTGCCCCATCCCTTTCCCTGTCCCCAGATGAGTGGGTGGATAGGAGGGAAGAAAGGGAGCATCAGCTGGCTTTGGAGAGGCTCAGATTAGAGCATGCCAAGGAAATAGCGCAGCTGGGTGTGGAGGAGAAAAAGCTAGAGACCGAGATGGTCTTAGCGCAGGAGAGGATGGCGGAGGCAGAGAGGGCCTTCGCCAGAGAGAAACTAGCTCTGCAGGGTAGATTATCCCCTGAGTGCAGTTTTAGTTGTCTGGATTCACCAGTGAGGGTGGGGTCCAATTGTGGCAGCAAAATGGAGTCCAGTGCAGGAAGTCCCACTCCCAGATCCCAGAGCGTGGTACCTAGTTCCCAGGAGGAGGGTGCCACACCTGAAGGGTATAGGTTGAGGTTCAGGGGCAGTAGGAAACTGTCTCACCAGTCTTGGGGGGAGTTTGTGGATGAATGTTGTAATGCACTGAAAGGTTGAGTGATGAGTAGCACGGCAAATGATTTTGAAGGGCTGTTCAATCTGGTTGTCAGAGAGCACATGTTCAGTAATTGTTTTCCGGGGTTACGCCAACACCTGTTGGAGTGTGAGTTCTCTGATCCCAGGGAGCTTGCACGGGAGGCAGACCTCTGGCTGTGTGACGGAGGGTCTGAAGAGGCATTGGGGAGTGATCCCAAAAGGAGTGGCTCAGGTATCTTCTGGTCCTGTGTGGTGGAAGAGGTTCAGAGTAGCCCAGCTAGGTCCCGGTGTAGTGGGAGGGGTGTAGGGGCTCACGTCCTGTCTCAGTGGAGAAGGAGTGAGTGTGGGACTGTGTGTCCCAAGGTGCCCGAAACCCAGTCTCAGGGCCTGGAGGGTTCCCTAAGGGAACACCAGGTTGGGGGCCTAGGCAGTACTAATAGGCCATTTGAGGGGTATCTCCTAGTGTCAGGAGAACCTGGAGCGTCTGTAAACGGAGCTCCAGTGGTTCTGGTGTCTGGCGGTGCCGCTCCAGTTGGGAGGGTGCAGAAGTCCAGATTGAGGGGTGAGAGGGGGATTTGTTCCCCAGTGGGAGAACCAGTGGGTCAGGGACCAGCCAGAAGGGCTGAGTCTCCTAGAAGTGACCATGGCGACACCACTTCTGTCCTGGGGGATCTTCGCGCACTGTCAGATGGACAGGGGTCGGGAGATCTGCGCCAGGCAGACTGTCACACGACACATGAGTCATGTGTTACCCTCGGAGGGATACTGTGTGAGTCCCCAGGAGTCCTGGTGTGCCAGGCAAGTGTTCAACCGCAGGGTTTAGTCCCTGGGTTGGGAGGCCAGGTTCAGGTTCTGCCTGACCTGGAGGGAAGGACATCTGTAATCAGTGTCCTGACCGGGGGGATACTGTGGGAGTACCCAGAAGACCTGGCATGCCAGGCAAGAGCTCAGCTGCGGGGTTCAGCCCCAAGGTTGGGAGGCCAGGTTCAGGATCTGCCTGACCTGGAGGGAAGGACATCTGCAACCAGTGTCCTGACCGGTTTGGCTTCCAGGGGTACCACTCCAGTTGGGAGGGTGCAGCACTCTGGAAGGGGGTGCAGAGGGAGGGAGTCCTCGCCTCTGACCCCAGTGCAACCTGAGGGTTTAGACCCTAGGTTGGGAGACCAGTTGCTGGAGAGAGGTCCTGAACTGGTGGGAGAGTTGTGTTCGGAGGGTGCCTCTCCAAGGAGGAGAGTGCGGAACCCTAGAAGGAGAGGTAGGGGGAGGAGAGCCTCGCCTGTGACTTCTGGTCAGCCTGAGGGTGCGGAACCTAGGCTGGAGGATCAGTGGCAGTTTAGAACTGCCCTGATGAGGGGTAGAGTGGAGAATGGGTACTATGTGCCTGGGGCTACTGCCCCCCACTCTGTGAGGTGGCAAGGACCAGATACATCTGGATGGCCTAGGGCCTGGTCCTGGCCGAGGACAACTAGGGAGTACCAGTGGGGTAGCCTAGTTGGTCCTGGGAGCTTTGACAGAGGGAACCACATGAGTTCAGGATGGCGTAGAACTGGAGTGTGCCCCTGCAGTTGCGGGCCAGCGTCCATGTTCTATCGCCCAAGGCAGGGAAGCCCATCAAGGTGGTGATTGGTCTACCCTGCGTTTTGGCTGGAAGGGGGTTGTGTTGGACTTGGCCCTTTTTGTAGGGTCATCCCTAAACTTTTGCCTTTCTCCTAGCCTTTTTTCTGACATGGTGTTGGTGGTTTTAGGACTCTGGGCACTTTAGCACTGCTGTCTAGTGTAAAGTGCGTGTGCTCTCTGTGATAAACATGGTAAGATTGGTCTACACCTGTTTGGCCTATTTAATTTACCTGTCAGTCCCTTGTAAAGTGGTATCTCATATACCCAGGGCTGGTAAATTAAATGCTACTGGTGGGCTTGCAGCGCTGATTGCGCCACCCACCAAAGTAGCCTTTCAAACCTGTCTCAGGCCTCTGCCATTGCAGGGCCTGTGCGCGCAGTGTTACTGCCGCTGTGACGTGGCACCTAAAGTGTGTGCCATGTCTGTGACCCCACTTTTACTACATGTCAGTCACCCCTAAGGTAGGCCCTAGCTAGCCCTATGGACAGGGTGCATTGTAGGTAAAAGGTAGGACATGTACCTTAAGTGTGTGACATGTCCTGGTAGTGACAAACAGCCATTTTGGTTTCTCACTACTGTGAGGCTGCCCTCCCATAGGAATGCATTGGGGATTCCCTGATAAGTGTTTCAGTGGTAATTCCTGATATGAGAGGCGCAGCGTGGTCAAGTTTGGTATATTTGGAATAGTGATAATAAATGCTACGCAATGGTGTGCGCAGATTTATTATAACTATTTTAGAAATGCCACTTTTAGAAGTTGGCATTTCTGTGTGCTATGTGTCTGCCTGCCTGATGTGGATTGCATGTCTGGCTTTGGAGTGACAGGGGCTGGTGAGGTGTGTGTGGCTCCAGGTGGGGCAGGGTGAGTCAGCGCTAGGCTGAATAGGGCACCTGCTTTTGGAGTAGTGGGAGGAGTAGTCCCCTGACCCTAAATAGTATTGTGCCTGCCCTAGTGAATGCTGGCTCCGTCCCCCTGTGGTGTGTCTGATGACGAGCCCCCACCTGACAAAGGGGAAGAGGAGCCTTGTAAACAAAGTGCTCCAATTCCCCCCTGAACCAGTTTAGGCTGGTTCCCCCAAGCCCTGTGCCAGGGCAGACAAAGCAAATATGTAGTATAAATATAGGGGCTGTGACCCCATGAAGGTGTGCTGTTCTTGTGACTGGGGGCTTGTTGCTGCTGCTGGGCTCCAGGAGGAACTGCCACGAGGGACTGCCTCCCTGCTGGAGGGCCCTGTGTGCTGGCCTGCCTGGGCCCATCATTTGCCCCCTTTAACTTTCAGGACTTTCTGGGACTGTGGGCCTAGCGCCTCATGAGCGCTACAACTTGATATCCTGGTGCCAGCTGATGAGGAGCGCCGGTTCCTTGCAGCGCTGTGCTGCGTGGTGATTACAAGGGTATCCCGGCGTGAGGGATTCCCCCCATGCTGCTAGGGAAGAGCGGGAGCCCACTCCGCATTGATGCGTCTCCAGCGTCAGCCCACCCCGCCTTTATGCTTGTTTACATCGGGAACCCACCCCACCTTTATGCTTGTTTACGGCGGGAGCCCACCCCGCGTTTTTGCCTACCGAAGCGGGAGCCCACCCCGCTCCATTGTCCGGCCCAGAAGAGAGCGCCAGCCCGACCCAGAAGCCAAGCAGAGTCCGCCTGACTGTGGGCGGGGCTCAGAAGCCGTCCGGAGGAGCAGGGAGAGTAGGTCCCGGTAGCGGGGGGCCTGCGGGGCACACTGTCGGTGCCTGTCCACAGCCAGCGGGAGTTCAGAGGAGACTTCGCCCCGCAACAGAAGAGCCCGGTGAGTGGGGCCAGGAGGAGAACCGTATTGGTGCCAGGAGCGGCACCAGAAGTGCCCATCTTTGGTGGTATGCACAGCTGCGCCGCACAAGAGCGGGCAGCTGCACCGGAGGGGCCATTGGTTGCTGGCTCAGTCCCAGAGTGGGGCTCACACGGGGCATTATTAATGCTCCTGAGGCACGTTTAGTGCCAGTGCCTAGTTTTCTTCACAGCTGCACCGCAGTTAGCGGCACCTGCAACGTTTGGGCCAGATCATTTTTAGGAGTCCCAGAGCAGAGCTCCCAGGCAGCACGGTGGTGCCTGTGCTCTTTTTCCTCGAGGGCACCTTTGATTTTGAGAGTCCCGGAGGGGGGGGCTCAGGCCTTTTTCCACAGCTGCACCGCACCAGCATGGGCAGCTGCAACTTGGAGGCCATTTGCTTTGAAGAGTCCCAGTGGGGACCCCGGAGGCACTAGTAGTGCCAGTGCCAGTTCTTCTTTGCGCTTATGTGAGGAGCCCAGCTGCCCTGCGAGAGCACAGGCAGCTGCCACGTTTGGGGGTCATTTCTTTGTGATAAGATAGGGGTGAGTTGCACCCCACGCCCCAGCGCAATTGCGCACTTTTCTTGCTGCATTGGCAGCCAGAGGGCTAATTGGATCACTCTGGAGTAAGCCCTGAAATTTGGGACAGAGGGCATTTGAGCCCCTAGAGAAGGCCAGTTGGCCAGGGGGTCAGTTGTAGGTTGGTAGGGCGCAAGGCCCTAATGTGATTTATGTGATGCCTATGACAAATGTGATTTATGCACCATGATTTATGTCTCTGATGTTTATGCTTATGAGGTTATTGCATAATGTGTTCATGTTGGTGAGGCCTATTGCGTAATGTGTTTATGCTAATGAGGTGGGCCTATTGGGTTTATGCCTAATGTGATAATGCTGAGGTCATTATTCCAGTAGTTACTGTTTATGTTTTATATTTACTTACCTGTTCTGATGGTTCTGACAGTGGCCCGATTGGCCCTGTCCTGTATATAATCCCCTGTGAATATTGCCTAGTGCCAGTTGGCACACTGTATATTGTGTGATTAGTATTCTAATGTGTTTATGATAATACAAAGGCTATTTTTATATAACCTTGTGTGGAGTTTCTTTTGTGGTGTGCCTAGTGTGTTTCTGCTGTGTGTGTGTGTTGCGCAAACGCTTTACACATTGCCTCTGGGATAAGCCGGACTGTTCGTGCCGAGCAACCAAAGGGGGTCAGCAGGGGTTATCTTCAAAGTGTAACTCCCTTGCCCTGACTAGAGTGGCAGTTTCTGCCTGGCTTAGGCGCAAGCCCTAGCCAACCAGAAATCCCATTTCTAACAATAATCCTATGCTGTAAGGTAAGTAAAAAAGAGAGTAGATTATATAGCTAATA
Organism: Calotriton arnoldi; assembly: GCA_963921515.1. NCBI lineage: Eukaryota > Metazoa > Chordata > Amphibia > Caudata > Salamandridae > Calotriton > Calotriton arnoldi. The sequence continues at coordinate 37,070 of CAWUFW010011695.1, forward strand.
TTAGTCAATTTTATATTTTCTAAGACAGAGAAAAAGGAAAGAAAGAGGGGAAAGGAAAAGGGGAAAAGAAGAGAGAGAGAGAGGAAAGGTGAATAGAAATTAGAGTAAAGATGATTAAAGATGAGTGCGAAGATAAAAAAGTAGTGAACGGTAACCAGAGATATATCGTTCCCTTTGATGCAGTTTTCTGCATTAAAGGGGCATGCAATTGGTGTTGCAGTGAGCGTTTCAAGCAATACCCATGGCTTTTTGACACTGCCCCAGATTTACAAGGAATCATAAATCTGAGGCAGCGCCAAAAACGTATGCCTCGGGGAGGCATAAGGGTGGCGCAACGAGGAGAAACACTTTTATTTTTCCTCGTTTTTGCTCTTTCTATGTGCGCTGCATTCCGCAGCAAACAAGGAAGGAGCAAAACGCTAGTAATGATTGTTTTTGTGCAGGAAGGTGTCCCTTTCTTCACAAAAACAATTATCCCTGCAACACAGGCACCCTTGCACCATGGTGGAAGAGTGTCTGCATTGGCGCATGACTGCTGTTGGAGCGCCGGTGCAAGGGGAGTACAGGAACCCACAGCATTCTTGTAAATACGGCGCATTCCTGCACAATGACACAGCTCGGCGCAGCAAAACTGCTTGTGGCACCGCGCTGCGCCATTATCTTGTAAATATGCTCCAGAGTGTTTCTGTTGTCCCCTGCCTAAAGGATCTAAAGACCTGAGGAAGATGGAGGTGGAGCAGACAGAGGCGCTGCAAAAGGTTGAAGGTGAAGTTGTGGAGGAAGTGGACATTTTCAAGGTTTTTATGGATTGATATGGCTAGAGTGTAATCTGTTCCAAATTATTTGCTGATATAAATCTAAAAAACACTATCACTCAATTGAGGAATGAACAGTGACATTCAATCAAGGGCATAAGGGTTTTACATGAGATTTCTTTACATGATGCCTGCATGTGACTGACCTTTAAAGTAGGTGGAAGAATGGGCGAAAAACACTTCCATTGACTGAGGTGAGAAATAAAAAGTAGCCTAATGTGGGAAACATAAAGAAGACAGATCCGTAAAGGTCTGTGAACCTTGAATATTCAAAACTGGAGTAAAACACACATTTCTAAATTGAAATATGGCCAGGAGCCTTATGTTGAACGTCCTTCAATCCGTAATCATTTAAAACATGACAGGACTGAAAAAATATATAACAATAGGAAATCCTCAATGGCAGCATAAATTGGCGCCTGAGTGTAACTTTCCTTTTTGCGAATACATCTTAATTTCCAGCATGAGGGTATCGCCATGCTTGGCAGGAGCCATCTTCGGCGACGCTCCTTTCCCAACCAGGAGTCTGTCTGCAGTCCACCGGGCTGTTATCCGGCTCACAGAATGCTGCAGCCGAAGTGTGCATGTCGGGCTGGCAGTGGCACGACAGCCAGCCGCCCAGCCAATCCGACATGCGCACTTTAAGCAACTGTCTCCAAGTCGGAATGGCTACAACCTCATTTGCGAAGTGTGATTACATAAATTTTTGTTTCCTGTAGCTGCTGCACTGGCAGCAAGCGGGGTGATGCTCCTCCACCCTTAGGTAGGAACCGGCACTGCATGCAAGAATAATATGAGAAGGAAATTTGACAGGAAAAGGTGGGGGTGTTAAATAAACGTTTCTAAAGCAAGGACTTTATATGGGAGCTTTTGAACATTGACAAGTGAAAACCCTTAGAAAAGCAAACCTTTTCAGCGGTGGAGGTGGGAGGGGGGAGATTAGAGCAATTAAGCATACAATGGAAGATGGAAATAGTCCTCCAATGGGGAACGTGAGATTTACCTCTCCAATGCTTGTTATTAATGTGAAAGTATTACTAAGTTAATTTTAAAGGGAAAAGGCTTCTCACAGACCATTAAAGGCATCGACATGCAGGAGCGGCCCAAAATACTACGGTCATATCTAGCTCTGAGGTGATTTTCAAGACTGATTTTGTTTATTCCCGAATAAGTTAAGAAGCACAGTGTAAAATGTGACCGACTGCCTAAGTAACTTTGTGTGTTTTTTTCCTGTTGTTAGTATTTTCGTTACAACTTGCCAGTTGAAAATCAGTGCTATCTTTCCAAGACAGACAGGACGAGGTAACCGAACAAAACAATTTCGGGCACTATAATATTATTGGCAAGATACAATGTTTTCTTTACCTATAAGCCCTGCAATAGTTTGAATTGTATTTACCATTATATCTTCTTTTTAACAAGAATAGAATCCTTGCAGTCCCATCAATACAAGTACTCCCTAAAAAAAGTAAATATAGGGCTCCAAAGATTTTTTTAGGAGCTTGCCTCCGGTGCCTCTGAATACCAGTGCGCCTTCTTTTAATTCCACCACACGCCTCTTTCATCCACCACAATAAACGTCCAATATATCTAATTCCTGCAGGTTCTTCTTCATACCTCTCTTTTTCTTCCTCACTGTTTTCCTATGTTTCTCTTCCTCTTTCTCCATCTTCTGCTCTGGGTACAAATCTGATGATGAAAAATAAAATCCAGGTCCCCAAAAGTTTGAGCTGCCACTCACCACCTGCACAAATTAAGTGCTAGGTTGTTCTTAATCCTTGCTTGTTGCTTGCCTGCCTCATTCATATTCACGTATTACTACCATGTGGATCGAATTGCAAAGTAACCCAATAGTAATTTCGAAGAAAAGTATGGATTACCTGTCCATAGAGCCAATAGGCAATTTGGTTTGAGCCTGGGCTCGCACATTCTGTTATCACTTTTACTACCATGAATTTGCTACTTAGCTTAAAACTTCATTTAATTCTTCTCAAATTCTGATTTGGATTGTATAATCTTGCAATGGGCACATTTAAAAACTTGCTTTCACAATTCTAATGTTTCAAGAAATACTAATTGCTAGAGGTTTTTGCTCATTATATACTGAGAGAAAATACTTAAAATTACCTTATGAATATTTTCTGCGAGTGATATTTCACCAAAACTGTCCTAGTATTGAACACATTTAGGGGTTAATTTACTGAAGTCTGTACAAATGCACCAGCTGAATCCCTTGCTGGATTGTGCATTGGCAACCTAAGATTATGACAGCTCCATGTACAGCGACTGCCGCCTGCATCAGAAGATGAGACTGAGGTTAATGAGTCTTCTCCATAAGGACCCCCAAAGCTGGTGCAATGAAGCTGTGCCTTATGCTCAGTGGTAGCCTATGGCATTGCTCTCTGATTATACACCAAGCGCACGCTCTATCTCAACATGTTGGGTGGTGTTAAATGAAAATCCGTATTGAAGTAATTTTAAGGTTTTCAGAGCATGACCCAAACGTGAGAAAATGAACACACAGATATGTAAATCAAAGAACTCCTGGGACTTCTTACGCCTAGTATCCTTCTTCATTTCAAGAGCAGGTTTTGTGATTTAAGGTCCCAGATAGTTTCCTGCTGAAACTATCAATTTAATAACATTCAAAGAACGCTGTGCTACATATATATATATTCACTGAAAAAACCACAGGTTTCAGCGACGTTACAGTTAGTTGGACATTTCACTCGTACAAAACCAGAGAAATTCGGCCGTTATAGTTAGTAGAGCTAACTATAACTCGCGCCCCCGCAATGCATGTCACATATTACATCACTGATGACATGGTCAGTGACATCACTGATGACATCACTGATGACATCTCAAATGACATCACTGATGACCCTGCCCCCTTTTCATGTGTTTTATCTTTGTTTCACCCTTTTTCTTGTGACTCGGTTACCGAGTCACAAGATGCCTGCCAACACTTCCTGGTTTGGAGTGTTGGCAGCCAATCAGAATTGAGCTTGAGCTCAGGAGGGTTCGTGACTCCTCCTCGGTGCTCAGATATCAATATTTTTCTTTTTTAAATTTCTCAGGAACTACTGAACGGATTTACACCATTTAAAAAAAAAGGGCGCACTCTAAACCAAGACCTACTTTTTTGCCAAATTTGGTGTAATTCCGTTCAGCAGGTCGGGCTGTGGCCTGTAATAAAGTTTCCTATGGAAAATAACATGGAGAAAACGCGCTTTGGGACCCCCCTGTTTTCTCAGCCTCTGCTTGACGAATCACCCCAAAACTTTCAACACACAAACTGAGCGGTCCAACGCTATTTTTTGGAAAATTTCACGAAGATTCGTCAAACCGCGCCAAAGATATTGGCAAATCAAAAAACGCTTTTCCTATGGAGACTAGGTTCTAACTATAACTACCTACTGGCGACCGCCAGTAGGATTATATATATATTATCTACTGGCGGTCGCCAGTAGATAGTTATAGTTAGGACCTAGTTTCCATTGGAAAAGCATTTTTTCTTTTCCCAATAACTTTGGCGCTGGTTGACGAATCTTCGCGAAATTTTCAAAACTTGTAGCCCGCTCCGGTCAGCTCCTATCCTGAAAGTTTCAGGGTGATTCGGCTAAGCGAGGGCCGAGAAAAAGGGGGTCCCAAAGCGTGTTTTCCCATGTTATTTTCCATAGGAAACTTTAGACACAGCTACAGCCTGAACTGCTGAACGGAATTACACCAAATTTGGCAAAAGGTAGCCCTTGGTTCAGAAAGAGACCTTTTTTTAAATGGTGTAAATCCGTTCAGTAGTTCCTGAGATATTCAAAAAATAAAAAGTTTCGATATCTGGGCAGAGCTTAACCCACGAGCACGAGCTTGGCTCTAATTGGCTGCCAACACTTCAAACCAGGAAGTGTTGGCAGCCATCTTGTGCTCCGACCGAGGGAGAAAGAAAAGGTGAGGAAAAAGATATTAAAACAGAAAGGGGGCAGGGTAAAACATCCTGACCCCATAGGCCTGCTCAGGGGGTCCCACAGGACCCCTAGGGCCCAAAAAAGCATTTTTTTTTTTAATTGGCCGAATTCGCTCCGGTGTCCGAAAACGGCCGAGAAACGAAGCGCGGCTCCAGCGCTCCTTGTAATTGCGCCCGGGTGGGCCAGGTCCCGGGGGCAATGCGTCATTAACTTATCATTGTTATGGGCGAGTCAGAGGTGATTTTAAACGGCCACCCGTGTATTCTCTCACAGAGTGCCACGGAGGTTGGGAGGGGCGCTTCGCACATGCTACTGCTTGTGCTCTGTACAGACACGGGCTGCTTCTTCCCCTGATGAAGCCCGGGCAACGGATGTGTGGTGAGAGCAGAAGGTAAGCGTTCTCTCGGCTGTGGCTGCCCCTTCTGGGTAGGGCAGGAGGCTGGAGCACTTCTTGGTGGATTTTTAAGAACTTTACCCATGATCGGAGCAGAAACTTGCACTGCCAGCGGGTGGCTTCCAGCACGCATGGGGAGTTGGTAACGTACAACAAAGTGGTGAGCACAAGGGAAAGCTCGTTTCATTTCTGAGTCATTTCATCCTATCTTTTCTGATGCTACTAATTGATTTCATCATATTTTTTTAACTTTTCAATGTTTGTGGAAACTCCGCCTTCAGGGTTTTATGGATAGCCTACGTATTAATATTTTTTAAGCGGGCTTATCATTTTTTGAGGTAATTTGCCCATCTGATGTTGGGCAAACTGTAGTGCTTGATGGTGTCCCGGTGATGGGAGAAGTGTCAGTTTAACAGTTTAATAACCGTATCTCCCTCCAGTCCGGGCCCCATCTTATGGGGAGGGGGGTCCCTTGTCTGCAGCACGCGTGCGTTAAGGCAGAGGAGCTGGAGGTTGCCGTCCAAACCGTAATGGGGGGGAGGGAAGAGTCGTACCGGCACGGAGGCTCACGTGCAGCAGGTCACCCAGTGCTATAAGGGGACACTGACAGACACCCCAGCGAGGGGGCATCCACGTAGACCCCCTTCTACAGAAAAAGCAGCCAGGCAGCTCTAAAGTGCGGTCATGTAAACCCCCTCCACCGGCATCAGTGCGGTGTCCCATACGCGCGCTGCACAGGCAAACCCCCGGAGGTGTGCTGCGGGGCGCTATAATGCTCGGTGACGTCTGCTCCGTGTGTCATGCAAAGAGCCGCACAGGTACATCTTTGAATCCTTGTAAAGGCCAGTAGGCGAGCAATCCACGCCATTGTATTTATGTATGTAATCATTTGTATACTGTGGAGAGGGGGGGCCGCTTTAGGGCCCAATTAGGTGACATGTAGCTCTGGGCTGCATTTAACCCCGATACTTTCTACTGCTTCGAATGCAAGTGGCTAGCACCATAGCTGGGGGTTTCACACCATTTTCTGTTTTTAAAAAAAATCAGAGTAGAGATTGCATAAACTTGAGATTTTTTTTCCGCCTTTATTTGGAGATTGTGCGGCTTTAATCATCTGGAAGTGTTGGTGCTGGAATAGTTGGCAGAGTTTGTTGTCCGGGTCGAATCCCAGTGAGCTGGTTCAAACTTTCATCCTTATTAGGATGATAGAACAGGTGCCTTTTGGTTGAGGAACATGTACACCTCCAGGAACGCACGAATGCAGAGCATTCCATTCTGTAAGTCTCTGTCCTTGTTCCTCTCACTACATATGAGTTACGACCCCCCTCAGACAGGTTGCAAGCCCACCAGTCTAAAAGCATGCCCCTGCCCTTGACGGGCATCTAACGCATCATCAAGGACCGCTTCCACCTGGAATACCAAACTCTCACAGGCTCATTTGTCCGCCTCCCTCTACAGTCCTTTCCAGTAATGAAGGGGGTGGGTGTAATGATCAGAACAAGGGGGCGTGAACTCAGAGTAATGGAATTATATACATTCCCCCATCTTTGTAGAATGTTTAGCCCCTTGGATGCACAGCGTCTGTCGTGCCACCTTTTAAAATGCCGAATGGAAGAGAGGAGAGATTGGCGGCACATGGGCCGTGTTTGTGCCCCCGTCGCAGTAAGCCGTCCGTGTTGTGTACCTTACCAGGCCTGCTAATCTGGACATGAATTTAACACCGCAGTTGGAGCCATATAAACAGTGCTGGAGCCATGTCTTTGTAGGCAGTAGCCGTTAGCATATGGTCCATAAAGGCACGCTTCATGGCTGCTTTTTCCCACAGACACAACCTGCCCATTCCCCTGTCGAGTGAATGGCCCCCTTCACAGCCCCCTGTTCGAATTCCTGGGCTGCAGGTCAAGTGGGTTCTTTTCTTTGGCTGTTGAACCGAGGATGGCACGCCGCTGCATGCTCTTACCACTGTGTAAACATGCCAGGGCATCTCTTCACTGTTTTCACATCATTTTAATCCCTGTGGGTACTGGTGTAGGGAATGCGGTGCTAGAGTTAGAACCGGGTGGCTTTGACCGACCGGCAGTACGTGTCAGCTGTCCTGTGCCAGTCAATGGCCCCGACATATTGCAGTGCCCTGTAAGCTCCTGTGCATGGACAGTTTTGGGTCCTTTCAGTGGTTATCGTCACAAAACAATATTACATAGGATCTGGGCTCCTTAAAATCCAGCTCGCCATATAGTGCAAGAATAGTGGCAGATGCCCGTGTTTTTAGTTTTTAAAAGGCCTGGTTAGCTCCGCGGGTTGAGCACCTGCTGCCGAGGCCTTTGTGCAACAGCTATTCACGGGTTTGAATCACTGTGGTCAGTTCATCCTTTAATCGCCATGAAGTTAGTAAGAGCTGGGGTGGTACACTCGTTGATTGCAGGGATGAAAGCTGCAGGTCTGTATGCTAGTCCAGACCATAGGCAGGCATTCGGGGCATAAATTACGGGTCAGTGGCTAATCTACCATAGTTGGGCATGCGATCCCAGGGGAAACAAGCATTGGCATAGCCAATAGGTCTCGCCTTTGGGACCTTATAAGTGTTTAGCCATAGCTATTGGCACATGTGGAGGATGGTTGCACTTGAAGCAAAAGCGCACGTAAAGCATCAGGCATGGGAAGCTGGGTACTTGTAGAGCAATGGTACACGTAAGCTCACGTAAGACAAGCTTCGTAGATCTTACTGACAGACACTCCTGTGCAGACAGAAAGGGTGTTATGCAGCTGCAGCAAGGAGTTCCAGAACCAGTGTGTTTTCATAAGATAATTGTAGGACAGAAAAGAGGCGTGTTCCTGAACTACCTTCATGCATTCTGGGAGTTGTAGTCTTGATTACGTTACTGGAATTTGAATAGCGCTTAGAAACATTGGACTATCACCCATAACGCTCTTATTCTGGGCACGCTTTAGTAAGGCACTCTTAAGGCCATTAGTTGTGGGCGTTGCTTGCTCATCATTTGCGGTCTGTGGTTAGTCAACAGGCTTAGTATTGAAGCGCCACGAGCATGTGCTGGGCGTCAGGCGGCGCTGTGGGGCGGGGCCGCGCCCTCCCTTGGTGAATGAGTGATTTACTCGCGCAGTGTAATCTCCAGTGCCTTAGATAATGTCATCGACTTTCACTTAAAATAGACACCCTCAGTGAGAGACGGCCAGAATCCGCGTGCGTCAAGAGGGTATGCCAGCTGACTTCACAGACACAGGGTGTGGAGGGGCGAGGGGGGTGGAGTAAGGGCAGGGAGGGAGGGCCGGATGTGGGAGAGCAAGAGCAGTGCGAAGAGAGAGACTGGGGAAAAGGCTAGTGAGAGAGTGGTACCCTGAGACCGGATAAAGAGGCCACAGAATGGAGGGGTAGGGGGTACTTAGAGGGAGAGAGCAGAGAAAAACAAGCGCGGCCGCCGTGTAGGTTTGCATGAAAGTACAACGGGTTTGGTCTTAGGTTGTGTAGCACTTAGTATTGAACCGCCACGAGCCTGTGCCAATAATTAGCAGCAAAATTTAGCTCACTGAGCCACCCAGCAATCTTTAAAAGAGGACTGCACTTCATGCAGTAGTCACCCACAGATTGCACAAGGCTAACAAGTCTCTACCTCACTGCAAAGGCGATCACTGTCAGGGCCGGACTGGGAACCAAAACCGGCCCTAGCAAAGTGCGCGGCCGGCCCCCCCGGGGGGTTGGAGGTGCGGCCGAGCTGTTTGTCAGGGCCGGTTTCGGACTATTTTGTTACAGGGGCCGGAATTGCAGCTATGCTGCAAAAATGGCCCTGTAACAAAATCGGCCCCCCAGGGGCCCAAAACCGGCCCCCACCCTGGCAGCCCACTGGGTGAATGCCCGGTGCCCATTACGGCCAGTCCGGCCCTGATCACTGTGCAGAAACACTGAGCACAAAAGGGGTCCCAGGCCCTAACAATTACGGGAGCAGCAGAGTCGCTTCCACAGGTCACATAATTTTTACAAACTTTCACACGTATTGATCAGACCGAAACAGAGTTGACAGCACTCATCCCAGGAAATTCACTTACAAGAGACATCTTCCCCCTTCACTGAAGCGTTGACAATAAGCATTTAATGGAGGCAGCTCCTCGGGCATCTCCAGACAGAGCAGGGAAGCTTGAAGCAGACACTGAGGGCAGGCTCCCTTCAAAGACCTCTGCCCACGCCGCCACATTACAACAAAACATCAGAAACAAAACAAAAAAAACTATCCTTTTCTCTTTTCTTTAAAACATGCATACGTTCAGCTCAAGCACTGGCGCCCAGGAAGCCTCTCCATTTGTGATCACTGGTGCTTAAGAAAATGTTAAATACAGTTAATGCAATATTAATCTCCTTTGGTGAAACAAAATGCAATATTTTCAGGCAGCTATCAAGCTGTTGTACACAGAGAGCCGGCGCAAACAGCCGCAGCCCATTAGTGGGGGAGGACAAGCCCAGTATTTACTGTTTTGGTGTGGATTTTGACGTGGAGGCATGCGCAGAAACGGTGTAAGGCTTATTCTCTCAGCAGTCCAGTGCCGGGGGCAGATGGCCACGTGAACCGATCCAGGCTTGGTTAAGAGAGAACCACAGCACTACTATTGATTTATGGGGACCCCTGCTTGCCCAGGGAGGGGGAACTGTTGACAGAGACAGGCACCCACTACTGTCCTTGTGCAATGTAACTGGTGCTCAGGTAAAGCGCTCCGATACCCTCGGGTCGAGTTCGCGCTATGTAAAACTGCAGCAAAAAAACGCTACCACAGTCTTGTGAATCGCATCTCGCGTGACAACTGTCAGAATACGTACTTTTTGCCCCGCTTGCATCTCGTTGCCACTCAGACCTCCTGCTTTAGCACTTCGTATGGTTGAGTCACTACGTTAGGTGCTGTTCAGCTAAAGCTAGTCTACACGCGTGTGAATAAATGACACAATGCACCCTACTTTCATTGCACGATTCTAGGAGTGGCAAGCTACAAGGGCAGCTTTACGTCAGACAGGGGAAGATTTACATTTCCCTGCATCCCCCTACAAATTCCCTAATATGGGTAGTAGGGGTGCATAATTTGGGAGATAAACTAAAAAATACAGTGTGAACAGGTCCTTCCTGTCTGTCACAAAGCTCCTCGACTTCGCCTTTTCTCGTTGTTGTGTTAGAAACAAGGATTTATGCAAATTGAATTAATACTCTGCAGAAGTGTAAAAAGTCCAGAAAATTACCATACCCTGCCCTCCTTCCCCCATGCTGCTAACTACACACTTGTGGGTTAAAAAAACAGGATAAATAAACAGACAGAGTGTGCGAGCTCTGCAGTTTTAGTAAGAGTCTTTTCTCCCACAACTGGAAAAGACCGATTTACAGCCCGATTCTGGTGGGACATCTGCCGCCTTTGTTCTTATTACCAAGTGCAGTGGCAAGCGGCCCCGCGCGTCGCTGCTGCTCACACAAAGCATGGGCTGGCAATCCAGGGATGCCATGGCTCTGGCCTGGGGGGCAGGAGGGGGCAACCAGCTCAGCAGCTTTCTTAAACAAGCATGGAAAGTAAAAAAAAACTACTCTGCAGAGGGCGACAGGGCCTTCAGCCTAAAAGGCACACTAAGAAGAAGTAACCACGGCCAGGAAGGATTGGACAGCGGGGATAACGTTTCCTTGGGAGTGTTAACACTCGCCAGAGCAACATTTTTATGATTGTTTCCAGATGCACAGCCCCATAAAGGGAAACGGAAGACGAAGGAGGGGTCATCACACGCTAGACAGTGTGATGGCCAAACAAACAAGTCATAATGTTGAAGAATTCAGAAGGAAACAGAAGTTTCAGCTGCGATAATACAGACTAAAAACGCAGTCCACAAGGTGCAAATGAGGGCCACTTTTCGAATGTTGATTACTCTCATTAGGTATATTCACTGAACTCCAGACCCTACTGACGGCCCTCTCTGATGCCCCCTCCTCTGCCCTGTGGTCCTATCGGGGCAACTTCACACAACATAACAGGCCAATCGCGCAGCTTGACTGCAGGTATATCCGCCGCTTGAGCCAAATGTCAGCGCTTTGTGGTCTTTCGGAGGCGTAAGCGCTACAAAAATGATTCATAGTTCGGGCATGTTCGAAGAGAGATGAAAAGTTTGTGCTAAAGAAGGAAAAGTTTGTGGCTGGCTGAAGGAGGGGGGCTTTATTTCTTGTTCACGACAACGAGTGGCTGCCGGGGTCCGTACCAGCCGGGTGCCTTGCCTTGGGATGTTGTGCACGGCATGCCTATGAAGAGAGGCAGGTCACCTGGGTGTACACACGCATGACATTACATAGCTCCTCTACCTACCCGGGTCACTATGTGATAGCTTAACTACAGCGCTTTGAAGCGCCTGCTTTGCATGCCGAGCTATATAATTGAGTGATGTGCACATACAAATGGTGCATGTGCTCTGTGGGTTACCATGGCCTCAGCGAGTAGGTAGTAAGCGGTAGATAGCAACGTGCGCGTTATGTTTGAGTTTTTTTGAGCCGCAAGTCAAGGGGACAACTAGTTCCATTCTTTAGGACAAACCTTACACATCGTTTAAGTTTTTTTACAAAACTGCAAAGACAGGTCGGCCCTCTTTCTGTGTAATATACAGCGCCTTCCTTGTGACTCGGAGCAGTTCCAAACAGATGACACCAAAATGTCAGGCGGGATTCTGTGGATGTGGTATCATGGCTGACGAGGAGGCGCCGGTGCCGTGCGCTGCCGTCAATGTCCTATGTCCAGTCCCCTGAGTGCCCTTCTGTGCTTACAGGAGCTACACCGAGGGCGGCTGGAATTATGCGACAAGGACCAGGCAAAAATTATGCTGCAAGAAAAGGCAACATAAAAGACGTAATGCCGCACATTTGGATATTACTTCTAATTTTGTCATGTCTACACATGTTAACACCAGCTATGCAAGGTTTCACTTCATTAGTACCAGTTTAACACCGGCATGCAGTAAAAAGCAACTGTAAGGCCAGTCAACCTTTGCCAAGGGCAACGTAACGTTTTAATAACTCTTAATCCGTTTGAGCCAAATTTTTTGTGGTTGCTAAAATAAGCAAATTATGCAGCAGATGATAGAGTATGTGGCAATTACAGTAAATCCATAATCATGCGGAAAACTTTGCGCCCAAAGAACAGCATAATTCCAGTGCCTCTGGCTGGTCCAGGCCACGCCCCTTTTTTCACCTCTCTGCAACGCAGCTCTGTGGCGCTTACTGGAGGTACCTGGTGGGCTAGTTGGACCCCAGGGACCCTCAGGATTCAAGGGGACTTAATCCCCCAACTTACAACGCACCAGGGGCGCATTTGCAGAGTGGTGGAGAAAGGGGGTATGGCCTTTGTCTGCCTCTCACCAATCCCACTGCGTGGGGCTTACTGGAGGTAAAGGTAGGCTAGTTGGCCCCTAAAGGACCCCAGCAGTGAAGGGGACTTCCAATCCCCATCCAAGAGCGTGCCAGGGAGCGCGTTTGTAGAGTGGTGGGCAAAGTGGGTGTGGCCTGAGTACGAGTACTTACCATGCTGCAGTGTGGGACTGACTGGAGGTAATAGTTTGGGAAGTTGGCCCCAAGGATGTCCTTGGGGGCCAACTACTCCTCTTGTTACCTCCAGTAAGTCCCACACAGTGGGATTGCTAAGACATCTTCGGAGGCCATGGCCCCTCTCTCTACCACTCTGCAAACGTGCCTCGTGGCAGACTACGGGATGGGGGATGAAGTCCAATTTAGTCCTGAGGGAGTTTGGGGGCCAAGAATCCCTCCTGGTACCTCCTGTAAGTCCTACGCAGTGGAATTCCTGAGCGTTGGTTGGACGCCCAGCACCCTTTCTCCACCACTCTGCAAACGCGAGTGATGTCATCAGTGATGTCACTGACCATGTCATGAGTGATGTAATATGTGACGTCATCAGCAGTGCATTGCGGGGGCGTGAGTTATAGTTAGCTGAACTAACTATAACGGGGAATTTCACTGGTTTTGTACGAGTGAAATGTCCAACTAACTATAACGCCCCTATGGTTTTTTCAGTGAATATATATATATAATATATATATATATATATAATATACCTTAAGATAAAAAATCTCAGCTGGGAGACTAATTACATGTTCATCATACTTGATGTCCATTCCCTCTATACCATAATTGATCACAAACAAGGATTGGATGCTTGCAAACATTTTCTCAGAAAGAGACAGGTTAGATTCTTGGAGCATAGTCATATGATCCTTGACATGACGGAGTTCTGTCTTAAGAATAACATCTTCTTATTTGATGGTGCGCTGTTCATACAGACCAACGGTACAGCGATGGGATCTTGCTTTGCTCCGAGTTTCGCCAATCTCTTCATGGGACTCTGGGAAGAAGAGATTCTCCTCGATCCTGACCTCTCTGGTGACTTTGAACAGGTGGTCATGTGGCTTCGCTACATTGATGACTTGTTCATTGTTTGGAGGGGTTCGGAGCCTGGAGCTAGAGAGTTCATTGACAAACTCAACACCAATGCACGCAACATCAGATTGTCTGGCAATATTAGCAACACAGAGGCGGAATATCTGGATGTCAAACTTGTGATCAAAGACAATAAGATCCATACCACACTTTTCCGCAAATTGACAGCTGCGAACAGCATTCTTCATGCCCTCAGCAGCCATCCAGAGACGCTCAAGTGGAGCATTCCCTTTGGAGAATTGCTGAGGGCTAAAAGAAATTGCAACACGTGTGAAGCTTTTGCATTAGAGAGCAGCACTATGCTGAATAGATTCAGGGAAAGAGGTTATCCCAATTGGGTATTGAAGAAAGCCAAGGACAAAGTTGACCTCATTAGTAGAGACGAAACCTTGACGGACAAAACGTCTCCAGAGGATGTGACAGAAAATGACAACACTAGGATCATACTCACATAGCATTCAGACGTCGATAATATCAGACGGATTCTTACAAAAAATTGGGACACCTTGAAGAATGATAACACCATAGGAAAAGATATACAAGACAGACCCAGTATCACATACAGGAGGAGTAAGAACCTTAGGGACATGCTTGTCCACAGTGATGTCACTAGGCACATGACCAACAGCGAACACAATCTACAGGGATTTTTTCCCTGTGGACACTGTAAAGCTTGCAAACATAGCATGTTCCGTAAAGAGTATGTAGTAGGGACTCAGAGAAAGGTTATCACACAATTTCTCACCTGCAGTACCAAATATGTGATATATGTATTAGAATGTCCCTGTAAACTATGGTATATTGGCAGTACCACCCTTATGGCCATAAAACGTATCCTAGAACACATGCGGGCAATAACCAACAGAGATCCCAAATATCCAGTTGCCCGCCATTTTGAAACTAAGCACTTTTCTGACTCCTCAATTCTCAGTTATTTTATCTTGGAGCAGATTAGCAACAACCCCAGAGGAGGAGATAGAACACTCAGACTGAGGCAGAAAGAATCCAAGTATATAATAGACTATCAGACCAAGATCCCGGGGGGGTTGAATCAAGATGAGGAATTAGCCATTCACCTCAAAATAGAATAGGATGTTTCTGTCTTATTTTTCTTTTTCTTCTTTTTTCCTTCTTCTTCTTTTTTCTCTATCTTTTTCTTGTTTCTAGACAGTGGTACCCCTGCTGTCAATTAGTCTTATATTGTTTCACTTTGAACAGTTTCTTAACTCCTTTTCCTAGTAGTGCATTTGGAACCATGTATATTCTGACCCTTGGTGGGGTCTACCATTTTAACATTTGTTTTTGTTTGTTTCTTTTGCAGGAGGAAAGGAGGGGGCCCACATGATTGGATATCACGAGCACTGGCCACCCAACCTTTTCTTCGATTTTCACTTCACTTGATCATCATCTCACATGGTAAACTGTCTTCAGTTCTGTCTAGGGTGGAACTCACATGTTGTTGTTCTGTTTGCGTCAAGGTTTCAATCTGTATTGGGCCAATTTAGCTTGTTTCCATCACTCTTTTGGGACAATACAGGCATTTGCCTGGTCATCTATGGGGGTTTCACTAGCGTAACCTGTTTTGATTTTCCCATCATAGTCCTGTTGTATCTCCATGTCTATTAGGGTTTTTACTCTTTATAACTTGGGTGCATATTATCTTTGTCACCTGACGTGTAGATCACCAGGATGCAGGCATAGTTTGGCTCACAACCACCGTACAGGTCTTTGCCCACTGGGGCATTATTCTTTGGCTCACTTTTAACGTGTAGATCGTTGCCCACTGGGGCATCATTTTGTGATTTACTTCTACCTCGTAGGTCTCTGCCCACTGGGGCGGCATGTTAATTTTCAATTTTGGAGTAGGGCGCACATGTTTTTCCAAGACGAAACCTAAGGCTCTTATTTATGCACTGTGCAGTACATTTGTTACCTCTTGTCAGCGTTGCTATTTTTGTATCTACTAAATGCATATTTCTGGAGAAATTAACGTGTGTTGCCTTCTCCTTTGTACCTTACTTTGACCCCATTTTCACCTCATTGGGCCATGTGCCTGTGCATGCGTATATGGTAATTTTACCACTACAAGATGGCCGCCATGCACTTTATGTACAGACATTTTTGGTTTACAGGACCATGTGATGTGTGGTTTTTACTTAGTTTATACATTTGTTAATTTTGGCCAACATCGTTATTTCCTTATCTAACATGATGTAATTTTGCATTTCTATGTTGATATTAACGTGCATTGCCTTTCCCTATGTACCTCATTTCGACCCCATTTGTACTCTATTGGGCTATCTGCACTTGCATGTGTATATTGTAATTTTACCACTACAAGATGGCCGCCATGCATTTTATGTACAGACACTTTCTGTCTACAGGACCATGTGACGTTTTTTATTTCTATTTAAGTTTTTCATTGGGTGTGCACCTTACACGTGACCAAGACTGCGGCTGCAGTCGAAACGCGTCATGTAATAAACGCTTTGCCAAGTTTCTGAGTCGTGGATTCTGGTTTCCTGAGAGCACACATATTTTTGGATTTTCATGTGTTGTTGATTGCCGGTACGCTCTGCCGGCGCGTGTGCCACTTCTCTAGGGTCCCTGTGTTTCCGGAAGGAGCTTTTATTTGAGGAATATATATATATATATATATAATCTACTGGCGGTCGCCAGTAGATAGTTATAGTTAGGACCACGTTTCCATAAGAAAAGCATTTTTTGATGCGCTTATAACTTTGGCGTCGTTTGACGAATCTTTACGAAATTTTCTAAAAAGTTCCTCTTTTCAGGTCAGCTCCTATCCTGAAAGTTTGGGGGGGATTCGTCAAAGGGGGGCTAAGACAAAAGGGGGGTCCCAAAACGTGTTTTCTCCATGCTATTTGTCCATAGGAAACTTTAGACAAAGCTACAGGTCAAACTGCTGAACGGAATTACGCCAAATTTGGCAGGGAGAAAGGTCTTGGTCCAGAAAGCAAGCTTTTGTTTAAATGGGGTAAATCCGTTCAGTAGTTTTTGAGAAATATCAAATTTTCCAGATAGCGATATTTGAGAATTCTGACATCTGATTGGCTGAGGCGTTACGAGCACAAGCTTGCTGCTCATTGACTGCGAACTGTTGAAACTAGGAAGTGTTGGCAGCCATTTTGTGATTCAGTCCATCAGCTCGCATCTCTCCCTCTACAAGGCATCGGGTCCGTAGTTCTACCCCTGCGAGGGAACACTAAAAATAGATACCCCTTTCACGGTCCCTCTCCCCACATCACCAGGTCGCGGCTATGCCTTTAAAAGCCAGGTCGTCGGCTCGCAGCTCTGCGACTGCGAGCTGTCACCCATTTTGTGACTCAGTCCGTCAGCTCGCATCTCTCCCTCTAAAAGCCATTGGGTCCGTAGTTCTACCTCTGCGAGGCAATACTGAAAATATCCCGCAGGTCTGTCTGTGCAAGATACCTCTTTTACGCTCCCTCTCCCCACATATCCAGTTCACGGCTATGCCTTTAGAAGCTCGGGCCCGCAGCTGTATCTCTGCGAGTCAGCCCATTAGCTCATAGCTGTGTGTCTGGTAGCAGGCCAGTCAGCCCGTTACTCTCCCTCTGCGAGCCAACCCGTCGGGTCGCAGCTCGGCGGGCCTGCAGCTGTATCTCTGTGAGCCAGCCCGTTACTGTGTCTCTGCTAGCAGGCGTGTTGGCCCGTTGGTCTCCCTCAGCGAGTCATTCCACAGCTCAGTCCGTCGGCTCGCAGCTCTGCGACTGCGAGCTGTCACCCATTTTCTGACTCAGTCCGTCAGCTCACATCTCTGCCTCTAAAAGCCATCGGGTCCGTAGTTCTACCTCTGCGAGGCAATACTGAAAATATCCCGCAGGTCTGTGTGTACGAGATACCTCTTTTACGCTCCCTCACCCCACATATCCAGCTCGCGGCTATGCCTTTAGAAGCCAGTCCATCGGCTCGCAGCTCTGTGTCTGCGAGCCGTCGGACCCGCAGCTCTACCTCTGCGAGCCACCTTGTTAGCTCGTAGCTGTGTCTGTGCTAGCAGGCCCGTCGGCCCGTTACTGTCCCTCTGCGAGTCAGCCCGTCGGGTCGCAGCTCGGGTCCGCAGCTGTATCTCTGCGAGCCAGCCCGTTAGCTCGTAGCTGTGTCTCTGGTAGCAGGCCCGTCGGCCCGTTGGTCTCCCTCTGCGAGTCAGACCACAGCTCTCCCTCTGCGAGCCAGTACGCTGCTGTGCTTTTGCGAGCCAACGGCACATAGCTCTCACTCTGCGAGCTGAGCCCACGGGCTGCAGCTCTTCCTCTGCGAGCCTGCCCGACGGCCCGCAGGTCTTCCTCTGCTAGCCAGACCACAGCTGACACTCTGCGAGCCGAAATTGGGAAAATAAGGCGGCTCTAAAAAGAGCCCTTGTGTTTATTAGTTGGAGCTACATGTAAGTGCGGATGCACAGCTTCAGGTTATTCAGAAAAACTGATAAGTAACACTGTAATTTGTGAAATATATTACATTACACAACAGTTTTACAGTTTATTTTCTTTTCTGTAGTGGAAAAGTTAGAAAAAACAGTACTAATGACAAATAGCAGAATAGTAGTTTAATATTAAAAAAAACTTTGAAATTCACTGAAAAAACCATAGGTTTTACAGACGTTATAGTTCGAAATTAGCATTTAAAAAACCTTTCAAATTCACTGAAAAAACCATAGGTTTTACAGACGTTATAGTTAGAAATTAGCATTTAAAAAAACTTTGAAATTCACTGAAAAAACCATAGGTTTTACAGACGTTATAGTTAGAAATTAGCATTTAAAAAACCTTTGAAATTCACTGAAAAAACCATAGGTTTCAGGGACGTTATAGTTAGCTGGACATTTCACTCGTACAGAACCATATAAATTCCACCGTTATAGTTAGTTCAGCTAACTATAACTCGCGCCCCCGCAATGCACTGCTCATGATGTCACATATTACATCATTCATGGCATGGTCAGTGACATCACTGATGACATCTCAAATGACATCACTGATGACATCATCCAGTGACTGTGTGTTTCTGTAAAGTTTAAATATGTTTTATATATATGGCAAGGTGTATTGAAGAATGAGTGGGTGTATAAGTGTCTCGATGGAGGATTTAGGAGGTGTGTGACTGATTGTATAAGTGACTGATTAAACGTGTCTTACTGAATGCATGGGTTAGTGACTAAACTGTGTGAATGTCTGTATCAGTCTGTCTGTTGTTGTGTAAGCTGCTACAAGAGTTGGTCAGTAGCTACATGAGTGTCTATATGGGTTATTGAATGTTTGCTTGAGTATTTGAATGGGGGACTGAGTGTGTGTGTGTGTGTGGGTGGGTTGGAGGTGTGTGACTGTGCATAGATGTGTGAGTGGTTGATTCACTGGGTGTATGGGTTCAAGAGTGCATGTGGAAACAGCTGTATGGGTGGGTGAGTGTGTGTATGGGTGTGTTGGTGAGTGAATGGATGTCTCAGTGGTACATGTGTGAGTAACTACATATGTAAAAGACAGTATATGTGAGTGATGGTGTATATAAATATCTATATGTGAGCGTGAGTGATTCTGAGAGTGGCATGTATGGATGAGTCTGTACTTGTTTCAGTGATTACATAACAGAGTAAGTATGCGTTACTGTCTGTATGAATTAGTGAGGTGGTGTGTGTATAACTGTATAGGTGAGTAAATGGGAGTGTGATTGATTCTTTGCATGACTGACTAGGTGTGTGAGTAACTCCATGGATAAGTGGCGGTGTGTGAGTGTCTGAATAGGTGTATGAGTGCATATGATAGTGTTGTATTGATGAGTGACTGCATGTATAAGTGATTGTATGGGTGAATGAGTGGATGTGTGTGCAGACCTAGGAATCAGTGAGTGAGTATGTAGTAACTGGTATTGGTGTGTCGATGGTTTCGAAAATGGTAGTTTGTATTTTACAGTGGGTGTATGAAAGGTTATATTAGGGTGTGAGGAGGTGCATCAGATTATCACGTGGATGATGTCATCAGTGATGTCATCAGTGATGTCATTTGAGATGTCATCAGTGATGTCATCAGTGATGTCACTGACCATCCCATGAATGATGTAATATGTGACGTCATGAGCAGTGCATTGCGGGGGCGCGAATTATAGTTAGCTGAACTAACTATAACGGTGGAATTTCTATGGTTTTGTACGAGGGAAATGTCCAGCTAACTATAACGTCCCTGAAACCTATGGTTTTTTCAGTGAATTTCAAAGGTTTTTAAATGCTAATTTCTAACTATAACGTCTGTAAAACCTATGGTTTTTTCAGTGAATATATATATATATATATATATATATATATATATATATATATATATATATATATATATATATATATATATATATATCTTAATTCGGCAAAAACTGCCAGAAAAGCACATAAAATATAATATTAATACAATGAAACTATTTAAAATCGCCTCAAAGATTGATGTAACATTAACATTTGTACAGTAGCAGCATAATTTGTTAAGTGCAGTCACTGTCCATAACATAAACCTCAGAGCATAAAAGCCATTAAAAGCCTTAGGATCATGCTGGGCAGTACACATAGAATTCATACCCATGAGCTGGGTACCACCCCAACGCTGGTGCCAGTAGTGAGGAGCCTGGGTATAAAGCTGGACACTGGATTAACCCTAAACAACCAGGTTTCTGCTGTCGCAGGGAGTTGCATTGGCCTTATGCGGCAACTTCGGAAATTGGCGACCTTGCTGTCTTCTTCCACCTTACAGACGGTTGTGACGGCATTAATCCTGTCACGCCTAGACTATGGTAATGCGGTCTACACTGGGCTTCCCGAAAAACTTCTGGGGAAGCTCCAAGTGGTTATGAACGACGCAGCAAGGCTGATCTATAAACTGCCAAGAAGAGCCCACGCCACACCCCTGCTGCAGCAGCTACACTGGCTTCCCATCAAGCAAAGGGTGAAATTCAAGGGGTTGTGCATTGCACACAAGTCCCAGTTCGGAGAGGTACCCAAATACATCAAAGACCGCTTGAGGCCTTATGTGCCCGGACGCTCTCTTCGGTCAGCAGAGTCCGGCCTGTTAGTTTGTCCACGTTTTAACAGAATTACTTTAGGGGGCCGGGCATTTTCAGCTACCGTCCCCCAGAGTTGGAACAAACTACCAGACGATATGCGTAAGGAAACTAGGTTATTACCGTTCCGGAGGAAACTTAAAACCCTTCTGTTCAGGGAGGCGTTTGGATAAGCTGTGTGTGGAGTATAGTAGCGCGGAAAGGATTCTGGACCTTCTATTTATGTTACAGTGCTTAGAGACCTTCTGGTGATTGGCGCTCTATAAATAAAATATAACATAACATAACATACAATAGCAGCATGGTTTAATAGATACAAACATGATCTGTAATACAGCCCAAAAAGCATAAAAAGTCATAAAATCATATAATTCTATACACAGCTCGAGATGCTACTTCAGGATCCAGACGTAACAACATTCAAGGGGCAAGCTTTTTTTTGTCTACATCTCCACATATTTAACAGAAAGCGAGAGGCAACAAATACAATAGGTTGTGTTGTATTTGTTCTTAATATCTTAGCAGCTATCCTGAAATCCCAGGTCCCTATATCGCGGCAAAGCAGCAATATCAACTTCTTCCTATGAGCATGATAATGGGGGCAAAAAAAAACCAACATTCTCAATACATTCTTTTGCCTCATAACAAAAGGGACAAGGCATGTCTAGCTCTGTACAAATACGCTGTCATTTAGCAGTAACTGTACGGAGTGGCAAGGTCCCAATCCGGAATTTTATATACAGTGCTTTGGCAAGTGGGGTCTCGATCTAATCCATGTAATCTTCCAAAGTGTAGACGTCTTTAAACTCAAGGAAGACTGTAGTAAGAGAGCCCACCCTCCCATTCCTCCAAATCTCATCATCAACGTGCCTCTGGTGGCTAAGGCTTTCCAAGCACCGCCTTTGGTTGAGTGCAGCATGGGGTTGGCCTCAGGCAGTCAAGTTCCTATTAGAGGGCAACAACGTACAGACCCCCATCCCCACATTTAAAAAAAAATCTTTTTTGGTCACTTGGGACTTCCACAAGAGCACAGGGGTCCACAATGGGTCCCGTGAGGCTCCTGTGAGAGTCTTGCAGGATATTAGATAAAATCAACATTTACTATTTATTATTGGTTGAGTGAACTATGTAAAAGCATGTTCCAGCACATTACTGGTCATGCCCCCTCTTATTTGTTTGGGAAAGTGGAATTGTAAATCAGTTCATTTATCTGGGCTAACCAGGGACTGTGCATTTCCACACACAAAAAACCCTGGCAATTTTGATGGGGTGAACCTGCAAGACTGGCCTCCCAGAGATATTTTTGGGCATTCCTTTCAACCTTGATCAATGTTTCATTAACTCCTCGTAAGTGTCCTGATGGCACTGGTGAGTTATGAACTTCTGGTGCTCCCTGTCATTCTACTTTTACTGCTGGAATTTTGTTAACATTTGGGTCTTAACAATTCTTTAAATAGGATAATTGTAAAATTCTTCTGAAGATATTCTGTACTCGGATGGAGATCAGAAGGTTTTCCAGCAAAACTTGGCTCTCTTTAAGTTCTCATTGGAAGGGAAACTCTGAAATATGTTTCATACAGAATACTCCTGGAGATTGAGTGCGATCAAGAACCATTGGGTTTAGTTTAGTTAGATAACACAATGCGATGATTTGCAGAGCAATTATCAAAAAAGTACCACTGTTTCTTTTCTGACATATGCCCAACACAGCACATATTTTCTAACTGTAGGAATCCTCACATTTACTGTCGATTGCTATTGTAATTTCTCCCTGCCAACCCCTATGAAAACTGATCTATATAAAGAAATCACTTAATAAACGCCTGTAATATTGATAATGATTTTAAATCGACAGTCCCTGCCAAGGCATCTCATGGATCATATATTTTTGTCTTCTTTTCTCATCCTACTACTTGTATGTTTTTGACTAAGGTTTATACTTTTAATTGAAGCTGAGACAAGCTCAGAAAACGACTGAACTACCTCTATTACAAGCAAATTGGCTAATTAAAGTATTCTTTCTGGAAGAAGATGATTTGATAATGGCATCATCCGTAACTGGTATGGCCGAAAGAGGCTTAAAGCAAGCAGCAATAAATCATCCCTATATACTCAGGGTATTATACCCAAAAAGTATGAATGAATTCAGCCATGTGGGTGGCCTCATTAAAGTGAGATCACGTCCACACGTCTTGGTGCTGCTCACACTTACAAATGCTCTGGTATGGCATTAGAGGTTGTCTTGTTGGAGCTACACACATGGAATTTGTTGTTGTTAGCATTGATGAACTCAACATAATGTGCCAGATATTATATTATGTAACCATGAATATTACAAGGTTAATGGCTGGTCATGATTGGAAGGATAGTGGAGCACTAAATATATTTGGATGATATAAAAAGCAATGACTGGTGATTGACGGAGAAAGCCTTTTAATTACTGCTGCACGAAACAAGAGCCTGATGGGGTGCATCCCGAAAGGACTCTTCCTTATGTCAAATCTACCAGTGGATTCTACTCACTTGAAGCTGTAACAGTTTGCCATTAGAGAGATACAGGCCCAGGTCTATTTGGAAATGTTTGACCTTCAAAAAACAATGTAATAATAATAATGAACATGAAAAACATAAATTAGAAAGGAAGGACGATGAGTCTGCAGCATGTGGCAAAATTCCTACAGAACTTGGTATTTCCAGGTGATTTTCCACCCAAGTACTAATCAGGGCTGCCCTGAAGAAGGGGTTTCAAATGCTGCATTTAGAATATGATAAAAAAAAAAGCAAAACATGAACTGAAAAAATGATTATATTACCATTGTAGTTAGATATGGTAATATGATCTTAACATATGTAAAAAAAAAAACAGATTTGAATGAAAACCCAATGGGTAAAATGAGGGTGTAGTTACATATTGAAATAACACCACAACTTATGTTTAAAAAACAAAGAAAGTACTGACAGTTTGCAGTAATTGTTCATTGAGCTTGCTATAATTTGGGCTCCATCGCACACTGCTTATGACCTCACATATTACATCACTTATGTCATCTCATGTTACATCATTGTTGACATCACTTATGACATCTCAAATTACATCATTGATGACCACTGATAACCACTGATAACATCATCCAATGAATTTGACTGTATGCTACAGACTTTGTGACAGGAAGTGATTCAACAAGCTACACCTGGGACCAATTTTCTATCACCATTCAAGTACTAATGGACATAACCTTTCGCAACATGCAGGACAGGTAGAATATTTGACAGCTCACCTACATTTAGTAGATGCTAGCCTCTTTTTACTGGTATTCAACTGTCTAAATACCAAAATGGCTCTATAGACAAGAATGGGGTTAGCACTGAATACTCTCCCAAAAAGTTAAACCTTTGTATTTGATTTTCCTTAATGTGATCAGCCTGTAAAAAACTCATCTGACCAACAATTTTAAGCCAAGAGGCGTGTACGGCCATGTCCTGTAGACAACCCTCTTAGTTTGTTAAAATACCCTACACAAATTCCTGAAATGAGCAGAAGGACATTCAACCTTCGAACTACTCTCTCAAACATACTGTGTGTTAAACCATCTCTACGTGGGTCACCCATACATTATACTTTCTTCATCAATGTATAATTTCTCAAAATAGTCAGGGAAGTCCTGAAAATTAATATCTACACCTTATAACCCTCCAATTTATATATAAATTGTCTATAGCACTGTATGTCATTTAATTAACATGGGCATGTTTCCAGACATTAATAAGTGGTAATATATTGTAAACAGATCACTCATTTTTGGAAAGAGGCCTTGGATTTCAGCCATAACCTATTTAAAATGTGGCTCCGAAACTCACACACGTTGCACTCAGACGCTACCTTGTTCAACACTCAAAACACTGCGTGCACTCAAAACTCTAATGGCATACATTTATTTTAGCACACTAAGCCAGACTTGGCTCCAGGGCTATGATACTTCTAATCTATACATAAGCACATATATACACAGTAATTCTAGGATATATATATGATTGCACGCCCTTTACTACCAACTTTGGGGCACATGCATCAACATAGACAATAGCGATTCTTTAATTGCGATTATTAAGGAATCACAATTAAAGAATCGCTATTGCCTATGCATGTAGGAATCGCATAAAATTTTGCGATTCCTACAAATTCCTTAATTGCGAGTCGCAAATTGCGAGTCGCAATTAAGGAATTGCTACCCGTTCATTCTTATGGGCCTAGAGACCCTTAGGAATGAATGGAAATTGCATGCGCAATTTGCAAGTACCAAATAGGTACTCACAAATTGCGCATGCAATTTCAAGGGTGCCAAAAGGACATCCTGTTGCACCCCTGAAATTGCCATGTGACCACATGTTGCACACACACATGCCCCAAGGGCATGTGTGTGTGTAACATTTAACTTTGAAAAATGCACTTTAGTGCATTTTTCAAAGTTTTCGCAAATTACCGTCCAGTTTCATTTGACGGTAATTTGCGACTCCTAATAGCGAAATCGCTATTTCAATTTGCTTCATGCATTGCATTTAAGGAATCCCAAATGTAAAAATACCGGTCGCAAAGGGGCAGATTCTGTGAATCTGCCCGTTTGCAACCGGTTTTTGCCTTGATGCATCTGGCCCTTTGTCTTTTAAAATGATCTAAGGGTTTTTGAAGTAATATGAAAAACATTGTCATGGATAACGTCATCATTGTTGTCATCTATGAAGTAATTTGAGATGTTACCAGTGAACTCATCAATTATGTCATTTAACATGCCAAGGGTGATGTAATATGTGCGATCAGAAGCAGTGCATTAAGGGGGTATAATTATAGTAATTTCATTCTTGGGAGCCCTGATCGCACTGTGACACCCACACCTTGCACATATTACGATGACTAGCTATGGAGAGAACTATCAGGGTGCCTTGCCTAGAGCTAGCCATCTAGTAGTTGGACACTAAAACCTTCTGTAAGACCTGTGATCTTTGGCATGGCCTTTTCCCAAACATTTTGCCTTCACCCCACCTGTTTTCCTGAATTTGTTTTTGTTGGCTTTAGGACTGTGCACGCTTTATCATTGTTAACCAGTGCTAAAGTGCTTGTGAGGTCCCCTAACACATGGCACAATTGGCTTACACCTGATTGGCATGTTTAATTTAATTATAAATACCTAGTTTATGGTGCTACATGTACCTAGGGCCTTTAGATTACATGTAACTAGTGGGCATACAGCACTCATTGTGCCGTCCACTTACATAATACTTGAAAACATGTCTCAGGCCTGCCACTGCAGCCTGTAGTGAAGTTTTAAAATTGCCAATTCGGCCTGGCAAAATAAGCCTTTTGCCATGCCTAAACCTTCCTTTTTAAAACATATAAGTCACCCCCAACATAGGCCCTAAACAGCCCATAGGTCAGGGTGCATTGTATTTAAAAAGTGGGGCCTGTGTTTTTAAGTTTTACATGTCCTAGTAGAGAAAAACTCACAAATTTGTCATTAACTACTGTACGGCTTACTTCTCTCATTGGATACATTTGGTTACCTTATTACATTTAATAAGTGCAAACTATTGATTGGGAACAGATAGGAAGGCCATGTTCAGACTCAAATGAATTGTAAATTAAAATCCTCTTAAATGATAAAGCCAGATTTGAAGTAACAATTCTGAAAATGCCATTTTTGGAAAGTTGGAGTTTTGTTGTCCTAATCATTTCATACCTGCTGCCTGTGTCCTGGGTCACATGACTTTGAATAGCTTGGCAGTTGGCCTTTGTGTATTCCTTCCAGACAATGAGACAAAGGATAATTAAATGTGGGTGGAGCTATAGCCTCCCCACCTACACTTCGAAGGGCTGCCTTCAGGACACACACAAAGGAACTTGACATCAGTCTTTTGGAGGGGAAGAACTTTCCAGACCAGATTTGGGGGTAGCCAGGATGTCACCCTCAATTCAAAGGCTGGCATCAGGTATAAATATTGGACCTCCTGAACCACCTCTTCAAGATACTCCTTTGCCTATGGACATTACAGAAGAAGGACTGCCTTGTCCCCCACAGGACTGCCCATGCTGCTTGAGGCCTGCTTTGTTCCCCACAGGACTGCCCTGATGCTTGAGGCCTGTCCCGCTCTCTGTGAAGAAAGAGTGGACCTGCTCCCTTCATCCAGGCTAACCTGAATGATTTCAAGGGTCAGTTAGCGGACTCCCTGTTCTGAGCTAAAGGGACACAAGCTCTGGAGGCCTGACCGGATCTTCACACTACAGAGACGACCATCCGCAGTGCCAGGCCTGCTCTTCACGCTACAGCGAAGCATTTCCGTGACGCTCTCCCTGTTCCACCGCTAACTGGACTCTTCGTGCCAGACCTAAGGAGGTCACTTTTCAGTGAGACTAAGTTGGTCCCTGCATCCAGCCCACGCTCCATCACCGTTGGCCTGAAATTTCCTGTGGTCTGGCATGACCAGATAACCCTGAGTGGAATTCGTGCTTTTAGGCACTATGCTTACCTAAAACTTTGAAATTCAATATCTCCGGTTCTACAGATTGAATTCCTGCCGTTTTGGTATCTTTTTAGTTATTAAACATTTTTCTATGTTTCTAAATTAGTGTGGGATTTTTCTTGTGTTGTGTTTTCGCTTTATCAGTGTTTGTGTGCTACAAAAATATTTAACAACACTTAACACAGAGCCTCCAAATTAAGCCTGAGTGCTTTTGTGCCAAGCTACCAGAGGGTTAGTCACAGGCCAATTCAGTGCCTTTTGTAGAACACCCTGACAAGGATGGTGGTTGTTGTTTTAGGAGGGTTTTTACCCCCACTCAATCAATAACCCAAATAAGCCAGTCACTGCATAATTTGAAATTTGTCTACTCCCCTTGATTTCAAAATAGCATCATTGTTCCTAGGAGGCCACTCATTGTGCATTAATTTTGTTTTTAGAGTGAATAGGTGATTCGGATGCATGAAGCATGGTAACTTGTATGATCTTTGCTTAATTTTAAATAACATAGGACAAGGCAGGCCTTTATCTTTATAAATGAAAAGCAATAGATAGTTGCATTCACCTGCTCACATACATCGACACAGTTAAAAAGTTTGCAAGATCAGTGTGAGTATGCTAATCAGAATAAGCCTATTTAAAAACATTATTGTTAGCAACAAATATTCACCTGTTACATGTCCTTTTGAAACATATGCCAAGTGAGTGCCATTTGGAACCAATTCAATTGATATTGAAATGGGATTTATTATGTTGCATAAGAATGTTTGATGCAAATGTTGGTGTATTTGTAGGTTTTGATTAAACGTCTAAAGATTAACCATATGTATGGCACTGTTTTCAGATAATTTCAAATGTGTATTTTTATTATTGTATGTTTTAAGTGGGCTCAAACATTAGATTTTGTTCCCAATTAAAAGCTGTGGGTGTGGCTAAAAGAATGCAGACAGGTTAGCTCACAGCCCTTTTCATTCTAGGCAACAATTTCTCGGCAGGTGTACATGGTTTCCACATACTAAAACTAGTTGTAATTTGCTTGTGTGTTCAATATTTTGAGAACAATACTATTGAAAGAGAAGTGGCTGCTTTAAGGTATAATCCAGTAAACAAGGAGAAAGATAAGAACAAGATCAACAATGGTGTTCTAGTTTGTAAAATGTGTGTGACTGCTTGTGTAGGTTTCATGCTTTTACTAAAAGGTGCAGGATTGTGTAATGCCAATATTTTGAAAGACCTTTCACTGTCTTTATGTGTTTCTTAGTGAACAAAACAGAAGAGCAGTAAATTCCAATATTTAATATTTGAGTGACACATTAATAGAAAAATCCTTCTGCTGTTTTAGTTTGCAAATAAACACATTATAATGAGTTTGTTTTTAGTGGGTATTTGAATGAAATGTTGAATGAAAGATTCTCATTTCTTTAGAATGGTGTATGATGTGGGTCCAGTATTTGACTTTGACTCCTGCACCTAGAAGTGGAGATTCAAAATATCCCCTTGACAGAGCCCCATGCATTACTTTGATTGAAAATCCAACAAATATTATGTTGAAGTATATGTCAGGAATAAAACATGAAGGAAAATTATTACAAAACATTTTCCATTTATCTATCCCATACTCATTATCATACCTTAGCATAATACCAATTCAAAATGTACATATTCCAATACTTTTTTTAAATTATTTTTCTCTCTATACATCTCTTGTCTTCTGTGTTCTTACTATATTTCTGTTCAACATTGTTTCTATGTCCTCTTTCTTGTTGTTTGTTACTTAATTTGTTCTCATCTTCCTTCCCTTTTTCTTCTTATTTTGTCTCCTATTTTTCATTGTTTTTCTCTACAAGGTAACATGCTGGATAAAACATTCTCCTACACTATAATACATTTATAATTGAATATCAGATTGTAAACTAGAATGCAAACACATAACATCATTTTGATATTTGATTACAGTATGAAGGCATTAAACTCAACGTATTAATCACCTTTGTTATGAGTTTTTGCCATTGTTATTAAAATTATATCACAAGAAAATGAATCCAATTAAAATACTAAGTAGGACATAACATTTTGATAAAAGATATGCTAACAGAACTACATCAAAACAAAAATCTTTTAACAAACATAATGTGTCACACAAAGTCTGCAGAATCTCTAAACACCCACCTCATTTTTAAAAATCAGCAACAAATGGTTTGCATCATTAGATTCGTGACCCAAAGAGCACAGGCATAAAGTAGTCTGTGAAAGATTGTAGGCTGAGCAAATCATACCTTTCATGAGGATTGCAAAACCCATGTCTCAAATGCTGCAGGATTAGTTCATTTTGTAAATACCTTAGCCATACACTGTGCAGAGTCTTTTAAATCTGGGCTTTGCAAAATCAAAGCAACAGCGTAAACACATAGATCAGTTAATGGCCTGTTGATGCCCCAAGTAAATATACCTGAAGCACCTATTTTAATACCAGCACCACTTCCATTGGGTCAATCCAAGTAGAGAATTCTCTACCTAAAGAACTCTGAACTACCCCCGCTTGAGCTTTTTTCCACAGAGAATAAACACAACGATCTTAGCATACCAGTTAGTCTCCCAAAACGTCCTAAATAAACTGTATAAACACACTGCTTGAATAAAACAAAACAGTTGCCCAGCCTTTTCTGTAATAAGTGCCACTCATATTTACTGAAATAAACATCATCCTTACCTGCTAATATCATTAGCATTATAATAGTGACAAGATTACTTTAATGACCACCATGTGCAATATTGCTAACAGTGATCACCCCCGTGCACCAGGCAGGGTTGCCAGCAGTAACGTTAAAAGGCTTTGCTAATTTCAAATACCTTCACATGGATAAAATGCCCGCCTTAGGTGTAATGCCCATGGCACCAAGGCAATGAGTTTAGTAATAGGTTTCCCCAGCGCCACAAGATTGAGCATTAAAATATCATCTTTAAATATATATTGAAAATTCAGCCATATTTTCTCCAACATCAGCTTATGAATTCTGATAATACATTTTCATCTGAAATACACACTCTCAATGTTGGCATATATATATTAATTCAATCAAGCAAAGCTTCTAATTTAGTAGACTGAGCTGCACACAGGAGAGCTACTTCAAATTAACAGGAGAGCTACCAGTAGCTCACAAGGTACTGGTTAAAGAAGCCTGGGTTAGTCCATATGGCAGCCCACCTTTTCACACTTGTGTTTTAGCACACATTTAAAAAAAATCCCAAAATAAATGATCTGAATAAGTGCAGTGTCAAAGATTTTGACTCAAGGTTTAGGCCCCAATTTGACCCTGTACTGATCCTTGTAAAAATAAGAGATTTACTACAGAACATCAATCAGGGTAACTCTGCTGCCATCTTTTATCAATATTCAACATTATGTACACGTTTCTGCATTATTGCATAATGTTATTTTGTGTAGTATGCTTTATTATTCAATTTAGGCTGCTTACAATGCCTAGATTTATCTTGTTGTAGAAGCTGTATTGGGGCATTGTTCTTTCTATCCAATTGCTGTCAATGTGTACATGTAAAATCCAGTTCCTACTCATCATTCTCCTGATTATGATCCCTGCATAGATTATCATTAGAATTTACCATTTTGGAGGAAATTTACCAAAAAAACATGAACTGCTTTATGTTTGTTTCCTGTTTGGGATGGTAGTAAATTACAATCAACATATTCCAAAGAAAAACTTTTGTTCCAGTTCTATGAGTCATCATATTTCTTGGGCACTTGAAGGCCTTAATAAAACTGTGTTTTACATTTGCATGTAACTTGTTTGACTGTTTTGATCCTCTTCCAACACAATGACCAATTTATATTAGTGTAATTAGTTAATGTGCATGTTTTAAATGCCATTTTGATATTAAGAATGTCTTTGTTGCCATTGAAGACAATCAAACTATGCCAACTAATGTTCTTAGAGCTGTGTAGATTCACATTTAAACAACATAAACACGTTAGATGAATTTGATCACATTTAAACAACAGAAACACATTAGGTTAATTTTATATCAGGTTAAATAGATAAAAATGTTTCGTCTTTTTTAGATTTTGAAACCAATATAGCATTTTATTGATGCTCTTCAACACAATTGCTTCGGAGGCACGTATTACATGTTTAAAAAAAATGTAAATTCCAAATGATTATTTTAGCAATACATTCTGCTTTATTTAAAAGCACTCTTAATTGTATCACTGACTACAACGGAATTTAGATTGGATTTTAAATTATCAAGCATGCAAAGTCCTTCAGAATTGACAATTCACTGAAAGTAAATATTATAATTCTAGAACCATAACATTACTGACATTGTAAGCATTGGTTCCTTTGCAAGCATTGGTTCCTTTGCAAGCTTAGCTAAGCATACTTCCAAAGAGTACTTACACAAAACCTGACATTACAGACCTTTAAACAGATCTAAATGGATTAGAAATGTAATACATTATGTTTTCCATAACGGCCCATCCATACTATAGAATGTCATATTTTAAAATAAATGTTTCATTTTTACCTTCACATCCATAATATTCATCCGGGTTCCTTCTTTTCCAACAAAGATGTCATCAATATCCACTAGAATATATCGATCCAAGGACAAGGTCAGCGTTTTCCCAGACAGAAAAGAAATGGCATCAATAAAGATGAGTTTATGCAACCAGAAATTTAAGTTGTTTCCAAAAAAACCCGTTGTATCCCATCATGAAGTCCCAAATCGTGAATTACTGTTGCATGAAGGGTAGCTTTAGATAATGGCGTTGTGGAGCTGCCGGGTGTATATGATTCTGCTAAGAGCACTGGCTGGTAGGTTGAGTGATTAAATTGAAACACTGTCCATTCTTCTCCAGGCATTGGCCCCTTTACAAATTTAGGTGCTTTGGTTATATGAAGTAAAGAGGATTGAGGATTTACAAAGCAGTCTCTAAGAGCAACATTATTATGGATATACAATGGAAATCCATTCAATTTAATATTTGGCAGACTGTTCTCATTTGCTTTATGAAAGCTGATGATGTTAACACTGTATTCCACACAATATTTTTCTAAGAGTTCCATGTTCCATGAGTCAATATTCACATACTTCAAACCATTTTCAAATATAATTAATGTATATTTCCCTCTGCCATTCTCTGCCAGAGGAGGCATGTCCCCTTTCCCCGGTCCAATCACCATATGGTATTGAAATTGGCTTGATTCCAGAATTGCTATGATATCTTGACCAAGTTGTGAATACTGGTTCTCCACAAACAGAAGGACAATAGGGTCTATTTTAGCTGTATCAATTGGTTTAGTAGTCCTTGTTGACACTGACCTGTATGGTAAAGGTTTGATGTCACCACAATCTGAGTCTGGTGTTGCTTCTATCAGTGTTATTTCTTGTTTATATCCATTATAGAGAAAATATGCTGAAATAATTATGCTTAGCAAACAGAAAGTGGCAAGGAGAAGTATCAGGGTTCGAAACCTTCTTCTAAGTTTCACAACAAAATTCATGTTTTAATGTTTTAACACAGCTCTGTTCTCTTTCTTTCTTTCTTTCTTTCTTTCTTTCTTTCTTTCTTTCTTTCTTTCTTTCTCTCTTTCTCTCTTTCTTTCTCTCTTTCTTTTCAGAGAGGCATAATGAATAGTGTATAGAGTGGGGCTTACATTGCACCCCAAGAGCTCATGTGACCATTGCAATACATTTACTAGAAAGTTTATGATGTAGTAGGAATTAAAAGAAGAAAGTCCTGGATAGTCATGTTTGAGCAGCTTTTCCGCGGATGCACAAACGATGATTGCAGGTCATTGCATAAACTCCTCGACATTATTCTGAAATTTAAAAAAATGGAATAGAAAATTAAATTATTAATATTATGTTTACAGCAAATGGAATACAAATTCAAACATAAAGGGCATAGTATAACCACCCTACTTGCATCAATTGCTTTGCATTTTTATGTTTACTCATTATATAAGTAGTAATAGTCTTGTCATTGTTAAAAATATAACACACAATATTGTATATGCTTGACACCTTAGTTTTTCCTTCTAAACCAGGGGTCCCCAAAGAGTAGCTTGGGAGCTACTGGTAGCTCACTAGCACCCTCCAAGTAGCTCTCAGAGGTGAAGCCAAGCCCAGCATCCCAGAGAGTCTGAATATTAAAGAAGGCAGCACTGCTCGGCTCAAGACCCTTTGAGTGAGAGCCAGCCAAACTAATGGCAAGGCCTCCTGATAACTCTCATACACATACTGTGTTGGCTTAAAGGGGATGCCACTTGACCATCTTTATCTCCTCTCAATCTAATTAATACCCAAGGATAATGGTAATGTTATACTCCCTGCTCTATCAGTGGCCCCACACATATGACCAATGTAGCATAAAAGATGAGTGGTATCAGTAACCAGTACTGATCCACCAAAGTGCAGGACTGCAGGAACCAGGGAGAAACTGTGTTAGCTGGGAGCATGATCAACCCTAGAGCTGAGGAGAGCAGGATATGGATCCAGAGCAGAGAAAATTAAGAGCCTTATTGGCATTCATTTATGTGTGTCTCCCTGACATTGTATCCCGTCTGTGAGATGGAACGTATGATCATGGCTTTTCCACAGGCAGGAAATTCTGCAGGCAATAAGCAGTTTGGCTCCTTTTTTTCGTTGCATGATACCAAGATTACATCTAAAACCTACCCATACACCCAGTAGAAAAATAAGAGTATTTGGAAAACCTGACTCAACTGATTGCAGTACTTAACACTATTAAATTGTGAGTACATTTAAACATATCATTGATAATGTGAAAAGTACAGCTGCTGAAAGTCCGACTTACTGGTGCACTTTGCATAAGCATAGCTGGTAAATTAGAAGCAGAACATAGTAAGGTTTATTGAAACACAGTGGTAAGGTGTAGGAGGTGCTGGACTCATGCATATCATCTTTTGCCTAACTGCCTGTGGTTATGACATGGAAATCTCTTTTCTATCTGCCTGCTTTGTGTGACTCAGTCAGGTGAAATACTGCCATACCATCCCACCGGTAGGACTTTCTCATGTATTTGAAATGCTCGAGATATAATAACATTTTGCAGTACTCCTCCCCTCCTTTTTTAATTTGAACCGGAACTACTAGGCCACTGTTGGAAATCACTGTTTTTGAAAGGTCACCCACAAATGTTTTGCCTTCCTCCTCATACTTTTTGCTGACCTAATTTTTGCTAGCCTTAGGACTCTGAGCACTTTACCTTTGATACCCAGTGCTGAAGTGCATGTGCTCTCTCCTCTAAACATGATAACATTGGCTGATACCCAATTGGTATATTAAATTCCCTTATAAGTTCCTAGTACCGTAAACTACATGTGCCCAGGGCCTGTAAATTAAATGCTACTAATGGGCCGCCTGCAGCACTGCTTGTGCAACCCACATAGGTAGCTCTGTAAACATGCCTCAGGCCTGTCAGTGCTGAGCCTGTGCATGCAGTTTAAACTACAATTTTAACATGAGAAAATAAACCTTTTGCCAGGTCCAAACCTTCCTTTTTTAATACACATAAGTCACCCCTAGGGTAGGCCCTGGACAGCCCAGAGGGCAGGGTGCAATGTATTTAAAAAGCAGGACATATACTTTTCAGCTGTACATGTTGTCCTGGTAGTGAAACACTCTTAATTCATTCTTCACTACATCAAGGCCTATATCTAACATAGGATTTTTATTTTTTATTTTTATTTATTTGCAAAGTTTTATATAGCGCTGGCTAGACCTGTAGGTATCAGAGCGCTTTACATGAGGATCAGCAAGTTAAAGATTACATAATTACTTCAGTTACAGATTCCAAGTATAGACATTAGAGAAAGATAGAGGGAAGGAAACATAACGGGGAGGCGAGGAAAACAATGTCAGATGTCTGGCTGGGTAGGTGACAGCCGAGGGGGTGAACCAGGGCCAAACTCCTCTATAGCTGCATAGGACAGCTCCACCGGGCATCGGCCAAGGTTGTTCGGACTCCGCGGTGAGAACAGACAGTCGAAAAACATGCTATTACACGATAATAAAAGTTATTTTCGCGTTACGTAGCAAAGACAAAACGTCTTATGTGGAATGGAAGGTAGAGGGGGAAAGGCAAACAGGGGAAAAAGGAATGCAGATAGCGTCAGGCAGACCAGAGGGGGGAAGGGACTTCAGGGGAAACAAGCAGTCAAAGTGAAAGATAGACAAGACCGTGAAGCACCGTTAAGAACAATGTCCGATGTCCGGCTGGGTAGGTGACGGCCGAGGGGATGAACCCTAGCCAGACTCCTCTATAGCTGCATAGGACAGCTCCACCGGGCATCGGCCAAGGTTGTTCGGACTCCGCAGTGAGAACAGACCGTAGAAAAACATGAGATTACACGATAACATAGGTTATTTTCCAGTTACATAGTAAAGACAGAAACTTCTTATGTGGAATGGAAGGTAGAGGGAGAAAGGTAAACAGGTGAAAAGGAATGCAGATAGCGTCAGGTAGACCAGAGGGGGGAAGGGACTTCAGAGGAAACAAGCAGTTAAAGTGAAAGATAGACAAGACCGTGAAGCACCGTTAAAAACAATGTCCGCTGTCCGGCTGGGTAGGTGAAGGCCGAGGGGGTGAACCATGGCCAGACTCCTCTATAGCTGCATAGGACAGCTCCACCGGGTAACGGCCAATGGTACTCTGGTTCAGCGGTAATTACAAACAGATTCAGTTTTTCGCCCATGGGGCGTCATCATAGTTCAATCGAAGGCATCGGTCCCGGTGTAATTGGGAAACACCCTCCGCTTCGTCCTCCCGCTAGCCTAAGTCTGTAGATTGTGGGACAACCCATCGTTCTTGCCTTCAGGCCTCTAGTCTCTAGATCTAGGATCAAGGTCAGTATGTGGGGGAGCCCCACCGCGTCTCCAGGCTGGAAGCGCCCGAACCAGTAGTAGTCCGTGTGTCCAGGTCAGGCCACTGAGCTATTGCGCCCTCAGGACTTCCACACTTGGGCACCGCACCACACCATTTATGCCACTTTTTTCGGTGGCATAAGGGCTGTGTTGTAGGCCTTCCTCTCTTGGGCGGACAGCCCCCCCCTCCGCTTTGCAGCCCCTTCGTGTAGGCTGATGCTGAGTAGTGGCTGTCAGGTGTGAGCCGAGTCAATGGTGGTCTTGCCAAGTTTAGCCTGAGGCGGCCATTTTAGGGTAAGGCGTGTGGTATAGCTTTGTTTGTGGCAGCGCGATGTGCATCAGCCTTTTCACCTTGCACTTATGGATGAGATGCTTCAGATCTATGGCTTTCTATGTCTGTCCCCCAGACTAGTAGCTAGTGTATTTAATTGTTCCCCTATCGTGAGCGAGACGTCCGCCTGGACGCCATCTTGAGGTCAGGCGCCACTTCCAGCCTTCCACCCAGCTTAGGACTCATATGCTCCCGGTGCGGTGTTGCTTAGAGCAGGGAGTCCGCTCTGCCTCATTTACCGGGCCCCGCTCACCTACTTAGCGTGTTGAGTCAGGTGAGGCGCCACAACGTCGTGAAGCTCTGCTCTGGGGCCGCGCGCCCCCTCAGCTGCGTGTGCACTGCATCGCAGGGGGAGCCTCTCGGCGGAGTCACCACTATCCTCGTACTGGACCCGCTGCTCGGATTCCTTCCCCTCCGCCTTGTCTCCGGTCTCGCAGTGGCGGTTGAGACTTAGATGCACTCCGGGTGCCTCGCAGGAAGGATCGGCGGCGCCATCTTGGGCTTGTGCTCCCCTCCGCATCCTGTCATGGATCAGCTCCCGCTTCCTTTCTGTCCAGCACTGCTTTCAGCATAATGCTGTACAAGTAGGCAGCCAAAAAACTAACTAAAGCGGTACCAAGGCCCATAGCAAGCGAGCCCTGCAGGCGGAGAGCCGCGAAAGCTGATTGCTGCGTGGTCTAATCCTGAAGGATAATATTGGGATTACCTTATTGCATTTTATAAGAGTCATTCCCAAATGGGAAGATATGACTAGTTCAGGTTCGGTGTCGCTGGAATCCAAATTTAAAATCCTAACTTATGGTGAAGTCAGATTTCAAATAAGGGTGGGCGGAGCTCGCGAAGTCTCACTCCACAGAATTCCGCGGAGTTAGCAGAAAACTCAGTTGAATTCCGCGGAGTTCCGCTCGCAGGCGGTGTATTGCTCAGCCACCTCTAACAGGGCTTAGCGTCTCCATGGTTACCTGTATGGAGCCTTTGGAAATTATCTGATAAGGCTGCTCATTGCGCACTTTTATTCGTTTACTTTTAACTGCCCGTATTTGTATTTTACAGCCAATGGTCATGCGTGTGCACCCACAAATTTAATCAACATGCATGGGTGGGAAATTGTAAATCCTTGCTCTTCAAACGCATTAACGTCTCACAACTCAGGCAGGAAAATCACAGTTGCTTTGAGAATAAATATATGCACAAAAAGGTAAGCAGCACTCACCGCCTCCTGACTCTTGGACAGCCGCAGTCCGACACCTTCAGCAGCTCGGTCTCGCTGACCGGGTTCAGTGCAGGAAAAGTGGAGGCAGCAGACATCCAGAGGCCACTGTGGAGAGGAGCAGTGATGACAACTCTGGGGGAGGATGCCATGCCGGCGATTGCCAGGACACACATGACCAGAGGCTCCAGGGGACGAAAAGAGCAGGACACTGCCTGGAAATCCCGGCCACCCAGCCTCCATAGTAGCACAACGCCACTCCATAACCTCCCACCCTTGGGAGGAGGGGCCGGGTGAGAGCAAGACTCATGTGACGTGACATCACAAGGAAAAGGGGCAGAGAGGAAGCGGGCGGGTGGGAGGAAGTCTTGAAGTGGAAGGAGGGTTTTCTACAGAGAGCGGGGAAAGGGCAGCAAGAAGGAAGGAGAAGGAATGAGTGGTATTTACTGAACAGTGAGCACAGTAGCACACCACTACACTCCGCTCCGCTGGCGGAGCGGAGTTTCTGTCAAACTTCGTGCTCCAAGCGGAGCACAGAGTACCAAACACTCGGCAAATTCCACCGGCGGAGCAGAGTCTACCGCCCACCCTTAATTTTAAATTACAGTTCTGAAAATGCCCCTCTTAGAAAGTTGCCATTGTCTTGCCTTAGCCATTTGGTGACTGCAGCCTGTCTCTGGTTACATGACTGGGTGTAGTTGGCAGTTGGGCTTTGTGTATTCCTCCAATATATACTCACACAATGGGAGCTTAGGTGAGACTGAGTGGGCCATCACTGGCAGGATGGGA
This sequence comes from Calotriton arnoldi, assembly GCA_963921515.1. Classification (NCBI taxonomy): domain Eukaryota; kingdom Metazoa; phylum Chordata; class Amphibia; order Caudata; family Salamandridae; genus Calotriton; species Calotriton arnoldi. The sequence continues at coordinate 75,533 of CAWUFW010011695.1, forward strand.
TGGAGGAGCTGGGCCCAGTGCCACTTACACCTGAATAGACTGTGTCCTGCCCCCACACAAAGGGCTTCATACCTTCTGTATGTAACCTGGAGTCCGGGCAGGGATGGCAGGGCATCTGTGCACTCAAAGGCATGCCTCTAGAACCTTCTCCCCTGTATTTAAAAGAAAAACCTCAGACACCTCCACTTCAGTACACTTCTGGACCTGTGGATACTCTGCCAGAAAGAAAAACTGCTGTCCTGCTGACGGACTGCTACTCTGCTATACCGCACTTTGCTGGACTCCTGATTTTCTGTGCTGACCTTCTGCCTGCTGTCCTCTTGCCAGAGTGTGAAGGACTGGGCCTACATCACTTGAACCCAGAGTGACTCCAAGGGCTAGTTGGCTGGCCTCCTGATCCTAATAACAGGTTTCCAACCATCTTACACCTGTGTAGGAAAGTAGGATCTGCTTCTTCTGGTTACCCCCACTTTTTGCTTGATGTTACACTGTTTTTAACTAGTCTGACTGGGATCCTGCTAATCAGGACCCCACTCTATCTGCTTTCTCCCTAAAATGTTATGCCATGTACTTAGGTACACTCCAGATTGGATACTGGGGTACCCTTGTCAGTCCCTAGTATATGGTACACATGTACCCAGGGCATAGGTACCCCAGAGGCCTCCCATGGGCTGAAGCATGTATTATGCCACCCATGAGAGACCATGCAAAATGGAACTACAGGCGTCAGGCAGCCTGTGTCAGATGGTGCATGCACCACTTACTTCAGATATAGGTTTACTATATCTATAGGGCACTACACTTAAAACCTATCAGTCACCCCTCTAGCAGGCCTTGACAATCCAAAAGGCAGGGTGCTGGGTTTTACGTGAGAGGGTGCCCCTGCATGAGCAGAGCACTCCTGCAGCCTTCAGAGACCATTCTCCCAGGTTGTCGGTGACGCAGTCAGACATATAGGTAGAGGTGCATTATATGCTCGCGTAAAATACTATCTCGAAAACGGCTGCAACAAATCATGTCGTGTTTGGTATCAAACACCTTGGAATCATACCTCCACACCGGTAAACGGTGTGGGAGGTATGTTTCCACCCTTCTGAAGTGAGCTTTGTGGGGTCCCTGGTCTTCCCGATACCAGCCTTCTCGACCCAGACAGCACAAAATGGTTGCTGCCGGCCAGAGACACATTTCTGCCCTCCTGCTGCTGAGCCAAGCTCGAGCAGAGGAAGGCAGCACAATAGGCATCCTGTCATAATTCCTCCCAGACAGGAATTAGTGTATTGGGGCTGGGTGGGTGCACTTCCAAAGTGCATGAAAGTCTGCACGAGGGGCGCATTTGGTGTCCCTGTTCATAGTCCTGTTCAAACCAGTCCTAGGAGCCGTTGGCTCCTGCTCTGGCACGAAACTGGACAAAGGACAGGGGAGTATCCTCCCCACTGTCCTGACCCTCCCCTGGGATGGTCCCCTGAATCTGTCCACCCCTCTCCTGTGGGTACAAAAGGGCTTACCTGGCTGTAGGACCCTAGATTCGACGTGGACAAGATTCTGAACAAGAAACCACTGACCGTCTGGACACTCTGGACTTCGCTGGACTTCGACTGGGCCCGACTTCGTCTCCCTCTCCGTCCCAAGCATTGTCTGTGCCCGTGCACCATACAGGCTCCGTGCAGGACTTGTGGAGCATCAAGGACAACTGAAGTATCTCCCTTGGGGTGAAGAAGTCACTCCCCTGCATTCCCAGGCAGCATAATGCACTTGACTGGTCTGCTGATCCTGAGCTCCTGCAGGCTCCGAAGGCTCCAGCAACACAGGATGTGGATTCCTATGTTACTTGAGGTCGAGCTGCCCTCTCACTGAGATTCAGGCCAGTATACTTTGTGGGGACTGCATAACCTGAGCCCTGTCCACCGTGTACTTTTGCAAGTGCATATGCTTGTTGGCGTTCCCCAACTAAGTGCTTTGGGATATCAATAGCCCCAATCTCTGCGCACATTTCATACAAAGGAATTTGGCCTCCTTGCACTCTGTGCCCTGCAAGCTGTTACTTTGTGAAACTGCTAGAGGTCCCCTTGCGACCCCCTGTGCCTCCGGCATGTGGGTCCACTTGAGGGACAACACTGCTTTTCTTGGGCTCCCCTGGTTGCTCCAGGCTTGCCCTGACTCCCCTTGCTGTGGTGAGTCCCCTGGTCCTTGCTGGGCCAGACAGTAACCTTCTTTGACCTTCTTCATGGGTTGCCGCTGCCAAGGCTTGTTGGTGCTCCCGCCGGACACCGACCCCTCAGCACTCGACATCCTTCGTGGGACAGCTCGTATCCGGCTCCTGGTAGTCCTCAACATCTCCTGGTCCCTGCAGCTGTAGAGTCTAGGTCTCCATCTTCACACCTGAAGCACCCGACATCGGTGGGCATTTGTCTACCGAGCCCCTGGTCACTCCTGATTGACCCATAATCTGTCCCCTCTGCTTTCAGGTTCCTTCCATCAAGAATACACCTGTGGGTTCCACCGGACACTTTTCTTCTTTCCAGCAGTGGCATTTCCTTGAAGACTCCCATTGAGAACGACGGCGGTTTCCGAAGCCACTTCAGCCCTATGCACCCGGCTTCCCTGGGGTAGGTAACTCTGGTACTTTGGTATCCACAGGTGGGGTGGCTCTCCAACCTTCTATGTTCTAAAGGGTTTCTTCGTAATCCACTGGGAAGGGTCCTTAAACTGTAAAATTGCAACCGCGACTCTCCCATTGAATTGTACGTAGCACGCGGTCGTGTTCTCACACTGCACCCGTCCTCCATGGGGTCCCTCCTTACTCACCTTGGGTGGTTCCTTGGGGTCCCAGCGATTCAACAACCTCTAGACACTGTCTTGATTGAAGTTGTGGTTCTTATACCACTATTTTAGTATATGGTTTGGTCTCCCTCTGGAGCCCACTTTGTATTAGTGCTACTTACGATTGTTTCTGTGCTACAGTATTGTGTGCTTTGTGTTTAACTGCGTGTAGCAGCCACTGTGAGGTATTTAAGGTGTGTTAGAATAATAAATACATATTTTTATAACTACTGTGTGGTTCTCCTTTCATTTAACCAATACAATAAGGTTGCATTCTGGTAAAACAAGCTGCTTAACATTCCTTCAAGACTAAGCCTGAAGGCTGCTCTCCACAGCTACCACTTGGATAGCTGTCTAAGGTTATCTTTGACCTCTTAAATCACCATAAGGGTTGTTTGGACTGGTGCAAGGTGCCCACTTTAATTAGTGGACATCATATACCAGGCCGACTTCTCACAACCTGCACATGGACTCTGCCACCTGTGAGCCTGCCCTTCTAAGAGGTGCCACCCCAGTCTTGGACTCTTGGAAGTGGGTCTAAGATGCTTGCCAGTGGATATTCTATGCTGAGAGGCGCATACCCAAACAAAGCTGATGTGTTTCTTACTCACTATTCTACTCACTATTCTTATCTCCACATCTATGTACCTTGAAGGTATATATATATTTTTTTTTCAAAACCAAGGATGCTGCACTCTCCAATCCAATATTCAAGGTTTATTATTCAAACATGTAACGCTTCTCCAGCGCGTTTCAGCCTCCCAGGGCCTTTGTCACAGTAGGTGAGTCTTTCTTTCATTGTACTTTTTATACTTTCACATTAGCCTACAATGCGGCATTGTGGGTGTTGTAGTACAAGATCATCACTTCAAACAATATATAAAAATTGACTGTTCTTTGTATATACATTTTAGTGATTATTTTCTTATTACGCCAGAATGATAATAGCAGTTAGTATAGTACTTGGCATATTTAATCACCTTATACTCTCATACAAGTAAAAGGCTTCTCCAAACATTTTAAGTGTTCTCTGTGTTGGCTATGGGAGTGTTTTGATTAATATGCTGTTACTTTCCATGTTATTTTTATAAATACATAGTCGATTCCCTTTTTGTCTCCAAAGGTTTCAACGTTTTCATTAGTTTTCCATTGTATTCATTTTATTTGTTTGAGGTTTAGTACCCTTATTTTCCATAGCTTTCCATAGCTTTTCAACAGTGCAATGCAGCAAGGTGACTTGCTGCGCTGCACGACTTCCCCATAAATAGGCCCCGTAATTTCTTAAAATAAAATGTGTACAAACTACTGTCAGTAGGAATCGGGCTCTAGGGGTAGTCTTAGATATACATAGAACTAAATAGGGAAGTGTAGGTGAATATAATCCTAAAACGAAAAACACAAGTAGTCTTCCAATTACAGCTATCAATATACCTGCCAATATAAGCCCTCGTCTTTTAGTGCTTCTAGTTTCCATGACTTTACTAAAATCCTACCATTGAGGATAAAATACCGGCAAACAGATTTCTTCCGTATGTTTCTACTTGTACAAATAAGGAAACCAAGTCCAGAAATTGTATTATGGGTTTATTTACAAAGACTTTGTGAGTCTTCCCTAACTCTACTCTGTCTTCTTCTAAATGACACCCTTACACTCCTTCTGCAGGCTCGGGCCTCTGGAATCTTCTTAATTCTTTTTAACATAGTTAATTTAATTGTCTATAATAAAAGCACAGATCAAAGTCCAGTTTAGAGCTTATACCAGTGACAAATTGAATCAGTCTATTCAATGGCAAAGTAAATTCACAGCACAGTTCAGCCGCAAGCTTAAATTCACAGAGGTTCAGTTGAAATCTCACTGTTATCCTCCAAATCCCAAGATACACTTTCGCTGTCATTTGCCACAAATTATGTCCATTCAGGGGATGAGTACGTCCGACAGAGTACCATAGCTCTTTTTGATCTCTTGAGTGCAGATCATTAATTTTCACTGTCACTCAGGCCAGAATCCTCAGTATCCTCTAGGATAGTGTGGGGAACATGTTCTGCAGGTATACTTAGTCTCTCTCTCCCCTGCCTTCTCAAACTTCAACTCGGCTTGCCACAGTACTTGGCCCTTCATCAGGTTCTGAATCAGTATCAATCAGTGCCACAGGCCAAGACTTTCTTGTCTCAACCCCGAATGTTGACTCATCAAGACCTCCCTCAGGCCGAGGATGTGCTATTTCAGGTTCTTGCTGATTTTCTGTAACTTGTTCGACCTCTTCCATCTGCCTTTCAGGTGTGGTCTGCACTTCTCGGAGAGTTACTGTCACATCACAAGGGAAAATTCCACTCTGTGAGTATGGGCAGCGTGGATCCAGTTGGGGAGACCTCAACACTTAACAGCAGTGTTTGTCACAAAGGACTACTTGAAAAGGTCCTTTCCAACAAGATTCCAGAGATGTCTCCTGAACGTGTTTCTTCACCAAGACCCAGTCTCCGGGACGGAGGTTATGGCACTGCACTGATGTGGTGAGGCGGTAGCAGCTCCAACCTGGTGAGACACAGAATGCACCACATCAGCTAGTCCTTTGCAGTAGTCAAGAATCATGTCAACTGTAATGTTCCCAAGCGAATTTGCAGGCACTGCTGGATGTCTCATTGCAAGACCAATGATGATTCATGTGGGGACGGTCCTATCCTCCAATCAGAAGTGCTGCAAAGACTCATTCACACAAGGGGCAAAGCATCAGGCCACTTAAGAGATGTTTTAAGAGACACTTTGGCACACCTAAATTTCAGGGTTCCATTCACCTGCTCGACTATGCCTGAAGACTTAGGCCAATAAATGCAATGCCGTCTTTGTACCTCTTGTGACACAACACTTTCAGGACCTCATTATTAAAATGAGTCCCTCAGTCTGACTCCGGCAAAGTTGGGAAAGCGAACCTGGGGATCAGTTCCCTTAACAACAACTTAGCTACTGTGAGGCTATCATTTCTCCTGGTTGGATATGCTTCAACCCAACACAAGAAGAAACACACAGTCACCAGGACACATCTTAGCCCATTGCACACAGGCAGCTTGATGAAGTGCAGCTGCATCCTGTTGAATGGCCCTCCTTATCTTCCTATATGTCTTAGTGTCACTGTGGTTCTTTTTCCTACATTCATCTGCTGGCACAAAAAAACATCTATGGCACAGTCCTTTAGCCATCAATCTGAATCGGGGGTTAAACCATTTCTGTCTGAACAAACTGACCATGGCATCTCGTTGGACTGTGAAAATGTCTAGCCATTGGGAACAGCTAGCTATCTGGCAATACAGGTCTTCCATCTGCTGAAATCCAAATGTCATCCTTTCTTTTATTACAACCTGCTCTGACTCAACCCTGCTGTTTTGCCTCTCAATCAATCAATCAATCAGGATTGTTATAGAGCTCAGCTAATCACCCGTTAGGGTCTCAAGGCACTTCCTTCTGCATTGCTTTCACTTCCTCCCAAGTAACAGTTGTTGTCAACAAAAGGTTGTAATTGTTCTCATCTGCAGATTCATTTTCATATTCGCCATTAAATGTTTGGGAACCATGAGCACAATATCGTGAAACCTCATCAGCATATTGGTTGACAACAGTTACATAGTCGTCTTCATTTCTATGGCGGAGCACTTCACAACAGTAATTTTGATAAGCAATTGCAATCTCATGACATGTTCTTCATTGTGTATAGAGGATTTTGATGATGGAATGAAACCTCTCTGTGACCATAGTTGACCAAAGTCATGAACAACACCAAAGCCATGCTGACTGTCAATAGACATTGATACTTTTAGCTGTTCAGAAACACAGCAAGCTGTGGTAAGAGCGATCAATTCAGCCACTTGTGCAGAAGACATCCCTCAAAGTCAGGAGGCTTCCACTATCCCTGTGACTGTACAGACTGCATAGGCAGCTCTTAGGGTTCCCCCATCAACTGCCAGGAAGGACCCATTAACAAACAGTATCAAATCTTGTATAGCTGGTCTTGGCGCGTATTTCTGTGACACTGAGAAAGTCATGCTCTACTTCCCCATCATCATTTTCATTTTTAGGTAAAGGTAAAAGTGTAGCAGGATTTAAAGAAGCACTTCTTTTAAGGGTAATGTTCTCTGCGGCAAGAATAATCTGTTCATATTTGGTCAAGCGACTGTTAATCAGGTGCTTAGTGCATGTACGTGCCAACAAGATCTTCACAAAATGGGTAACTAACACAGTAAGAGGATGTCCCCTGACAATCCTTTCACATCATTCTATGCTGACAACCTACTGCTGCTACGACTTTAAGGCATCTGGGCAGTCCGGCGGCAACAGGGTCAAGAGTAGCAGAAAAATAAGCCACAGGTCTTTTTGCATTTCTAAGCATCTGTGTAAGCACTGAAAAACTGCAACCCTTTCCCTCACTGCTGAAGAGCTTTGTTATAATCAGGCATTCCCAGTGACGGGGTGTGAGAAGTTGGCCTGGTATATGCTGTTCACTAGTTAAAGTGGACACCTTGCACCAGTACAATTCGACTCTTATAATAGGTAGGTTTAAGACAACCTTTACAGAAAGCTATCCTAGTGGTAGCTGTGGAGAGCAGCCTTCAGGCTAAGTCTTGGAGGAATGTAAAGCAGCTTGTTTTACCACACAATCTCTTGAATCACCAAATGAAAAGACACCCCACAGGTATATATATCAAATATATATGTATTTATTACTAAACAACTCTCTACTAATCTCTTGTGAGATTAGAAGTCAGGAACATATGCACAAATCAACGTTTCACAACAAATTGAGCATAAATATGGCTGGGGCCCTAGGGGCATACCAGACCATATACTAAAAAAGAGACTTAAGAACAACGACTTGCAAAGGGACAATGCCCAGGGCCTTCAGAAGTGCTGGGGCCTCACGAAACCACCCAAGGGAGGTAAGTAAAGGACCCACAGGGACGCGTGCAGTGAGTGAACATAGGCGCGGATCGCCGTAGACTTCAATGGGGCAAGTCGCGGTTGGAAATTAAGAGTTTAAGGGCACTTCGGGAGTAGCTACAAGCAAGTCACTTACAGGGTAAGTAGTTCTAGGGCCAACACCCACAGGAGCACCGTAGTGCTGGAGTTACCTCACCCAGGGAAGCCGGGTGCATAGGTGTCCTTTGGTGTCGGGTCGGGGCGTCGTTTTCAATGGGAGCCAATGAAGACTTGCTGCTTGTGAAGCCAGAAGAAGTGTCCGGTGGAATCCAAGCCTGGATTTGGAAGAAGGAAGACCTGAAAGCAGAGGGGACAGTATTCAAAGTCACTTGGCAGTGACCCGGGGCAAGGAAGATGAATGCCCACCGTCGTTGACAGATTCAGGTCGTTCACGGGTGTCTTGACTCTTCAGCCACGAGGTCCAGGAGGCGTTGAGGACAACCAGGAGCTGGATTCAGTGTGTCCCACAAAGTCTGCAGCTGACTTTGGTGTCGGCGACCCAATTGGAGCCAACAAGCCTTGGTAGCAGCAAGTCTTGTGGAAAGAACAAAAAGTCAATTGTGCAGACCAGCAAGGTCTGGGGGACTCACCCAGCGAGGGTAAGTCAGGGAAGGCCTGGAGCAACCAGGGGAGCCCTTTGGATTTGTAGAAAAGTCTTCAGTGGACCCACAAGCCAGCTGGCAAGGGATTGCAAAGACACCTCGGGAGGATTCCTTCAACAGGGGCCCACGGTCACTCGGGATGGGGTAGGCTGCTGATTTTGGGAGGGATCTCTGCTAGAGGCTGGGACCACACGTGGTCCAAAGCACAGGTTCGTAGAATGTCGTGAAGGGGTTGCACTCGAAAATAGTGCACGGTACCCAGGGACTGCGGTTCCTTGTCACTCGTGGGGTCCACTTGCCTCAGCTTCACTGGGGACTCACGATGGCCTTGGAGAAGTCAGGAAACCCTCTTCCTGGGCTGCAGGGACTTCGGGCTCCGGCGGGAGCGGCATAGTTTGCAACCGTCGTTGCAGTTTTTGGTGCCTGCCAAGCAGGGGAGTCACTCCTTCAATCAATCAATCAATCAATCAATCACAGAATTTGTAGAGCGCACTACTTACCCGCGAGGGTCTCAAGGCGCTGGGGAGAGGGAAGGGGGGGATGCTGCTACTGGTCGAACAGCCAGGTCTTGAGTAGCCTCCTGAAGGTCAGCAGGTCTTGGGTCTTTCGTAGGCTTAGTGGAAGGGTGTTCCAGGTCTTGGCGGCGAGGTGTGAGAAGGATCTGCCGCCGGTGGTTGTTCTTCGAATGCGGGGGACGGTGGCGAGGGAGAGGTCGGCGGAGCGGAGCTGGCGGTTGGGGACGTAGAAGAGGAGCCGTCTGTTGAGGTAGGCTGGGCCAGTTTTGTGGAGTGCCTTGTGTGCGTGGGTGAGGAGTTTGAAGGTGATCCTCCTGTCGACGGGGAGCCAGTGCAGGTTCCTCAAGTGGGGGGTGATGTGGCTGTGGCGTGGTACGTCGAGGATCAGTCGTGCGGAGGCGTTTTGTATGCGTTGCAGTCGCTTGATGAGCTTGGCCGGGGCTCCCGCGTAGAGGGCGTTCCCATAGTCCAGTCTGCTACTGACGAGGGCCTGGGTGACTGTTCTTCTTGTGTCTGTCGGGATCCACCTGTAGATCTTGCGAAGCATGCGGAGGGTGTTGAAGCAGGAGGAGGAGACTGCGTTGACTTGCTTGGTCATGGAGAGCGTTGAGTCGAGGATGACTCCCAGGTTGCGTGCGTGGTCGGTGGGTGTCGGGGCTGCTCCCAGCGTCGTTGGCCACCAGGAGTCGTCCCAGGCTGAGGTGTTGGAGCCGAGGATGAGGACCTCCGTTTTGTCCGTGTTCAGCTTTAGTCGGCTGATCTTCATCCAATCGGCGACGGCCTTCATTCCTTCATGGAGTTTGGCTTTGGCGGTGAGGGGGTCCTTGGTGAGGGAGAGGATCAGTTGAGTGTCGTCGGCGTAGGAGATAATGTTGAGGTCGTGTTGTCTGGCGATGTGTGCGAGCGGGGCCATGTAGATGTTGAACAGTGTTGGGCTGAGGGACGATCCCTGGGGTACGCCGCAGATGATCTCGGAGGCTTCGGATCGGAAGGGTGGGAGGCGGACTCTCTGGGTTCTGCCGTCGAGGAAGGAGGTGGTCCATTCCAGAGCCTTGTCTCGGATCCCTGCGTCGTGGAGGCGTGCGCGTAGAGTGCGGTGGCACTTGACTCCAAGGGAGATTCTTCAGTCTTCCAGAGGTAGTGGAACGTTGAAGGTCCAGGATTCTTCTTCAGAGCGTCGTCCAGGGATATCTAGTTTGCAATGGCAAGGGTTCCCTATCTTATACTAAAAGAAAGGGAGGGACTAGCTCTATGACCACACCTATGGGAGGGTCAGGGGAGTAGGTGGCTACACCCACTTCCCTTTGTCCAGTTTCGCGCCAGAGCAGGGGCAGGTAGCCCCTGAGCCGGTTTGAACTGGGGTATGCACGGAGGAGCCTTCTGCTCCCCCAGTGCAGGACTTCAAAGCACTCTAGGAGTGCACCCACCCAGCCCCAATACACTAAACCCTGTCTGGGAGGTGGTCACACCTCCCTGTGACAGGATACCTATTGTTGGGCCTCCTCCACTGCGAGTTTCGGTCATCAGCAGGAGGGCAGCCCAGTGTCTGTGACTGGTGGCATCCATTTTGTGATGCCAGGGCTCTGGAAAGAAGTTACCGGGTAGTCCGGTGTGTACATGTCTCTCCCTCTAGAAGGGTGGAATGCTACCCCGCTGCCAGAACTGGTGGGGGGTAGTATTCCAAGATGTTTGACACCAAACACGACATGTTTCCGTGCAGCCATCCCAAAGTTATCATTTAACGCGGGGTTATAATGCGCTTAAGAGTATATGGTCAGGCTGCACTACAAACAGCATCAGAGAAGGGTCTCCGAATGCTGCAGAGGGGCTCTGCTCATGCAGGGGCACCCTCTCACATAGGAACCAAGCACTCTGCCTTCAGGATTGATAAGGCCTGCCATAGGAGTGACTTATAGGTTTATATGTGTGTATCTATGTAGTGATATAGGTAGCCTATATCACAGTAAGGGGTGCATGCACCACCTTACCCAGGCTGCAGTAGCAGACCTGTGGTGTCAGATTTAGTCTGCTTCCCAGGGGTGGCATAATACATGCTTCAGCCCCTGGTAGGCCTGTGAAGTACCTATGCCCTTGGTACCTAAGGTACCATATACTAGGGACTCATATGGTACCACAGTATCCAATCACTAGTGCACCTAGAGTGCACTCCAAGTCGTTTAGAGAGAACAGAGAGGCTGGGGCCCTGATTGGCAGGGTCCCAGCCAGACTATAGCCAGAAACCAGTGTAAACATCAGAAAAAAAGTGGGGGCAACATAAGAGGCAGATCCTACTCTCCTACACAACCCCCCCCCCCAAACGCAGGGACACTAAACTAACCTTGACCAGTTGAGTCTTCGTGCTCGAAGTGGAAATACCTTGAGAGTCCATCTGCATTGGCATATTGGGTCCCAGGCCTATGTTCCACTGTATAGTCCATCCCCTGTAGGGAAATGGACCACCTTAAAAGTTTTGGGTTTTCACCTTTCATCTGTTTAAGCCATAGGAGGGGCTTGTGGTCAGTCTGAACTATGAAGTGAGTGCCAAACAAGTATGGCCTCAGCTTCTTCAGGGCCCACACCACAGCAAAGGCCTCCCTCTCTATAGCTGACCAACGTTTCTCTCTAGGGGTCAGCCTCCTGCTAATAAAAGCTACTGGCTGGTCTTGACCTTCATCATTCAGTTGAGACAGTACAGCTCCCACACCCAGCTCAGAAGCATCTGTTTGGACAATGAACTTTTTGGTGTAGTCTGGACTCTGTAAGATGGGGGCAGTGCACATGGCCTGCTTTAGGTCTTCAAATGCCTTCTGACAGCTAGCTGTCCACTGAACCTTTTTGGCATTTTCTTTGAGGTCAGATCATTCAAGGGGGTCACTATAGATCCATATCCCTTCACAAACCTCATATAGTACCCAGTCAGGCCTAAGAAGGCTCTCACCTGTGTCTGGGTGGTTGGAGCAACCCATTCCATTATGGTTTGGATTTTGCTCTGTAAAGGCTGAACCTGGCCTCCACCCACAAGGTGGCCCAGGTACACAACCTGACTCTGCCCTATCTGGCACTTAGTGGCCTTGATAGTGAGGCCTGCTTTCTGCAGAGCCTCCAAAACATTTCTGAGGTGGACCAGGTGATCCTGCCAGGAGGAACTAAAGACAGCAATATCATCTAGATAAGCTGAGCAATAAGTTTCCATCCCTGCCATAACTTTGTTCACCAACCTCTGAAAAGTGGCAGGTGCATTTTTCAATCCAAAGGGCATCACCACAAAGTGGTAGTGCCCACCAGGGGTCGAAAATGCTGTTTTGGCTTTTGCATCATCAGCTAACCTGATCTGCCAGTAGCCAGCTGTTAGGTCAAATGTACTCAGATACTTGGCTGAGGTCAAAGTATCAATCAGCTCATCTGCCCTTGGTATGGGATAGGCATCAGTCCTGGTGACTGCATTGAGGCCTCTGTAGTCTACACAAAACCTCATTTCTTTCTTACCACCCTGGGTATGAGGCTTGGGTACTAGGACTACTGGGCTAGCCCAAGGGCTATCTGAAGGCTTAATCACACCTAACTCCAACATCTTCTGGACTTCAGTCCTGATACAGTCCCTGACATGGTCAGGTTGCCTGTAGATTTTACTCTTGACAGGCAGACTGTCCCCAGTGTCCACCTCATGGGTGCACCAGGTAGTCTGACTAGGGGTCAGGCTAAACATATGTCTGTACTGCTGCAGAACTTGTCTGCACTCAGTTTGCTGATGGTCAGTGAGGCTGCTTGCCAAAGCAACACCATCTACTGACCCATCATCAGGGTTCTGTGAGAGCAGGTCAGGGAGAGGGTCACTCTCCTCCTCCTGTTCCTCATCAGTTGCCATGAGCAAGCCCATGTCAGCCCTGTCAACATATGGTTTCAATCTGTTGACATGGAGCACCCTCAGGGGCTCCTGGGAGTTCCAAGATTCACCAGATAGGTGACTTCTCCCTTTTGCTCAACTATTGTATGGGGGCCACTCCATTTGTCTTGGAGGGCTGCTGGGGCCACAGGCTCCAACACCCACACTTTCTGTCCTGGCTGGTACACAGTCAGCACAGCCTTTGGTCATGCCAAGCTTTTTGTAATTCTTGGCTGGCCTCCAGGTTTTTGGTTGCCTTCTTCATGTATTCGGCCATCCTGGAGCGGAGACCAAGTACATAGTCCATCACATCCTGTTTGGGGGTTTGAGAGGTAACTCCCAGCCCTCTTTTACCAGACATAATGGACCTCTTACTGGATGCCCAAACAGAAGCTCAAATGGGCTGTAACCAACCCCCTTCTGTGGAACCTCTCTGTATGCAAACAACAGGCAGGGAAGAAGAAGGTCCCATTTCCGCCTAAGCTTCTCTGGGAGTCCTTTAATCATTCCCTTCAGGGTTTTGTTGAAACGTTCAACCAACCCATTGCATTGTGGGTGATAGGGGGTGGTGAACTTATAAGTTACACCACACTCCTTCCACATTGCTTTCAAATATCCTGACATGAAGTTTGTACCTCTGTCAGAGATGACCTCCTTTGGGAAACCCACTCTGGAGAAAACTCCAATGAGGGCTCTTGCCACCACAGGGGCTGTGGTGGTCCTCAGGGAATTGCCTCTGGGTACCTGGTGGCATGATCCACTACCACCAGGATAAATCTGTGCCCAGATGCAGTTTGAGGGTCAAGGGGACCAACAATGTCAATCCCTACCCTTTCAAAGGGTACCCCACCACAGGTAGTGGTATCAGGGGGCCTTTGTGGTGCCACCTGCCTTGCCACTGACTTGGCATGTGACACAGGAGCGACACAACTCCTTTGTGTCCTCTGACATATGTGGCCAATGAAAATGTGGAACAAGCCTGTCCCAGGTCTTGTTTTGGCCCAAGTGACCTGCTAAAGGGATATCATGTGCTAGGGTCAAGAGGAACCCCCTAAACCTCTGAGGTATTACCAACCTGCTGGTGGCTCCAGGGGCTGGATCTCTACCTTCAGAATATAGGAGTCCCTCATCCCAATACACTTTATGAGACCCACTAGCACTCCCAGCAGCCTCAGCAGCACTGAGGGGCAGCACTGTGCTCCTTACTCAGATCTTCTCTAGAAGCGCCCCCTGCCCCCAAGAACTCAACCTGATCAGGCTCAAGTTCCTCTGGGGCAGTTCCTTCTTCAGTATCTGCTCCTCCTCCCTCAAGAGGGGAATCAGTGATCTGAGACAGAGGGGAAGGCACTGCCTTACCCCTACTGCTCCTCTTCTTGGGAAGCATCTGGTCCATGGTTTCAGGATCCAGAGCTGGTTCAGTGTCATGCATTTTGGCCTGTGACCTGGTCACAGCAAATACCTCTGCAGGGATGCCCAACATCTGAGCATGAGTCCATAACTCTACTTCAGACCAGGCTGAAGTTTCTAGATCATTGCCCAATAGACATTCTACAGGGAGGTCTGCACTGACTACAACCTTCTTGAGGCCAGTTACCCCTCCCCAGGAGAAATTCACAACTGCCAGACTATGGTTGGTCCTGAAATTGCTTGCATTGGTCACCTGGTACATTTCGCCCAGGATGATCTGTCCAGGGTCCACAAGATCCTCTGCCACCATGGTGACACTAACACCTGTGTCCCTAAATGCCAAAGCCTGTTTGCCATTTATTACAGGCTGCTGTTTGTATTTGCCCAGATTACTGGGGCTCACCAGGAAGGACATGTCAATGTCTCCATCACAAATCAGCATTGCCTGAGTGGGTACTCTGACTAGGCCAGAGTCCACTTCAGAACCCAGGATCAACCCTACTACACCCTTATTCTGAGTACCACCTCCACCAGTAGCTGAACTAGGGGGAACAGTTGCCTTAGGGGCAGGAGTGGTGGTGGTTTGGTCTTTGGACTTGTTACAATCAGAAGTCCAGTGCCCTTTCTGTTTACAGAATTTGCACCAGGGCTTCATTTGGCCTTTTCCCTTGTTGGATTGTGACTCCCCACCAGATGCAGATTTTTGGGGCCCTTGTGAAGACTTCTGGTCTTTTGACTTATCCCCACTTTTCTCAGAGCCCTTAGAATCCTGCTTCTTTGTGTCACCCCCTTGGTTCTGGGTTTTCTGCCTCACCCTGGTTCTGACCCACTTGTCTGCCTTCTTTCCCAATTCTTGGGGAGAGGTCAGATCTGAGTCCACCAGGTATTGATGCAACAACTGGTTCTGGCAATTATTAAGGATCTGTTCTCTCATCATTAGATTATACAATCCCTTGAAATCAGTAACCCTACTGCCAACCAGCCAACCCGCCAGAGCCTTGGTTGCACAATCTACAAAGTCAGTCCAGTCCTGAGTCTGTGCCTTCTGGGTGTCTCTGAACTTCAACCTGTACTGCTCAGTGGTTAAGCCAAACCCATCTATCAGTGCACTCTTCAGGACTTCATAGTCATCAGCATCTTCTTCTCTAACAGTGAGGAGCTTGTCTCTACCTTCATCTGAAAAGGAGAGCCACAATATTGCTGCCCACTGCTTTTGGGGGACCTGTTGTACTCTACAGGCCCTTTCCATAGCAGTTACCCACTTATGGATATCATCCCCACTCTGGTAGGGAGGAACAACCTTGCTCAGGTTCCTATGGTCTGGAATATATTCTCTGCCTCTAGGGACACTGTTGCTGCCACCAGGGGGTTCTAACCCCTCTTTTCTAGAAGCTTTCTGGAGCTCCAGGGCTTCCTTATCTAATGCCAACTGCTTGGTTTTGAGGGCAAATCTTGCTTCCTCATACTGCAGCAGTTTGTACATTCTGTCAGAGGAGGTCTCTCTTCTTGGGAAGTAGGAGTTCCTCTGGTAGACAGATTCTCTGCCAGAGTGATAGGAGTGGTCAGATTCCCTAGAAAGGGACCTAGGCCTCTCCCCCACTATGTCAGTTCTCTTAGGGAGAATTCCTCTGTCCTGTTCAGACCCCTTGGGATCTGGCCCTACAACCACAGAGTCTTGGTCATCCTGATGTCCATCATCTGACCCAGACACTGTAATTGACCCACTCACTGATTCAGACCCATTAGCTCCTAGAGCTAATCTAAGATCATCTGCTGTCAGCAGATCTATCAGGTGTAGTGTGGAGGGACTCTGTCCTAGCTTCAGGTGCCTTGCAGCACACATGGCTTTCAAGTCAAAGAAAGTCATGTCCTTATACTGAGGCTGAGTGGATCCACTGGGTCCACCCCTTAAGGACATTCTAGTGTTGTGCAGTGTTGTACTACCTACACTAGTTTGTGGCCTACTGATACTAGCTTGAGCTGTAGAAAGGGTGTGCTATCCCTTGGCACACAGCTCTAAGTTCAGTAGAACTTATTGATCCTAAGCTTGACTTTATATGTACCTTGAGTACCTATAGTGGTTTTCAGTTAGTAATTCAAATAGAGATTTTCTGGTAAAACAATAGCAAGCTGGAATCCCACACGCTGCCACCAATGTGAGAAGTTGGCCTGGTATATGCTGTTCACTAGTTAAAGTGGACACCTTGCACCAGTACAATTCGACTCTTATGGTAGGTAGATTTAAGACAACCTTTACAGAAAGCTATCCTAGTGGTAGCTGTGGAAAGCAGCCTTCAGGCTAAGTCTTGGAGGAATGTAAAGCAGCTTGTTTTACCACACAATCTCTTGAATCACCAAATGAAAAGACACCACACAGGTATATATATCAAATATATATGTATTTATTACTAAACAGCTCTCTACTAATCTCTTGTGAGATTAGAAGTCAGGAACATATGCACAAATCAACGTTTCACAACAAATTGAGCACAAATATGGCTGGGGCCCTAGGGGCATACCAGACCATATACTAAAAAAGAGACTTAAGAACAACGACTTGCAAAGGGACAAGGCCCAGGGCCTTCAGAAGTGCTGGGGCCTCAAGAAACCACCCAAGGCAGGTAAGTAAAGGACCCACGGGGGATGCGTGCAGTGAGTGAACATAGGCGCGGATCGCCGTAGACTTCAATGGGGCAAGTCGCAGTTGGAAATTAAGAGTTTAAGGGCACTTCGGGAGTAGCTACAAGCAAGTCACTTACAGGGTAAGTAGTTCTAGGGCCAACACCCACAGGAGCACTGTAGTGCTGGAGTTACCTCACCCAGGGAAGCCGGGTGCATAGGTGTCCTTTGGTGTCGGGTCGCGGCGTCGTTTTCAATGGGAGCCAATGAAGACTTGCTGCTTGTGAAGCCAGAAGAAGTGTCGGTGGAATCCAAGCCTGGATTCGGAAGAAGGAAGACCTGAAAGCAGAGGGGACAGTGTTCAAAGTCACTTGGCAGTGACCCGGGGCAAGGAAGATGAATGCCCACCGTCGTCGACAGATTCAGGTCATTCACGGGTGTCTTGACTCTTCGGCCACGAGGTCCAGGAGGCGTCGAGGACAACCAGGAGCTGGATTCAGTGTGTCCCACAAAGTCTTCAGCTGACTGCAGTAAGGGCGACCCAATTGGAGCCAACAAGCCATGGTAGCAGCAAGTCTTGTGGAAAGAACAAAAAGTCAATGGTGCAGACCAGCAAGGTCTGGGGGACTCACCCAGCAAGGATAAGTCAGGGCAGGCCTGGAGCAACCAGGGGAGCCCTTTGGATTTGTAGAAAAGTCTTCAGTGGACCCACAAGCCAGCTGGCAAGGGATTGCAAAGACGCCTTGGGAGGATTCCTTCAACAGGGGCCCACGGTCACTCGGGATGGGGTAGGCCACTGATTTTGGGAGAGATCTCTGCTAGAGGCTGGGACCACACGTGGTCCAAAGCACAGGTTCGTAGAACGTCGTGAAGGGGTTGCACTCGAAAATAGTGCATGGTACCCAGGGACTGCAGTTTCTCATCACTCGTGGAGTCCACTTGCCTCAGCTTCACTGGGAACTCACGATGGCCTTGGAGAAGTCAGGAAATCCTCTTCCTGGGCTGCAGGGACTTCGGGCTCTGGCGGGAGCGGCATAGTTTGCGACCGTCGTTGCAGTTTTTGGTGCCTGCCAAGCAGGGGAGTCACTCCTTGACTCCAAGGGAGATTCTTCAGTCTTCCAGAGGTAGTGGAACGTCGAAGATCCGGGATTCTTCTTCAGAGCGTCGTCCAGGGATATCTAGTTTGCAATGGCAAGGGTTCCCTATCTTATACTAAAAGAAAGGGAGGGACTAGCTCTATGACCCCACCTATGGGAGGGTCAGGGGAGTAGGTGGCTACACCCACTTCCCTTTGTCCAGTTTCACGCCAGAGCAGGGGCAGGTAGCCTCTGAGCCGGTTTGAACTGGGGTATGCACGGAGGAGCCTTCTGCTCCCCCAGTGCAGGACTTCAAAGCACTCTAGGAGTGCACCCACCCAGCCCCAATACACTAAACCCTGTCTGGGAGGTGGTCACACCTCCCTGTGACAGGATACCTATTGTTGGGCCTCCTCCACTGCGAGTTTCGGTCATCAGCAGGAGGGCAGCCCAGTGTCTGTGACTGGTGGCATCCATTTTGTGATGCCAGGGCTCTGGAAAGAAGTTACCGGGTAGTCCGGTGTGTACATGTCTCTCCCTCTAGAAGGGTGGAATGCTACCCCGCCGCCAGATCTGGTGGGGGGGGGGTAGTATTCCAAGATGTTTGACACCAAACACGACATGTTTCCGTGCAGCCATCCCAAAGTTATCATTTAACGCGGGGTTATAATGCGCTTAAGAGTATATGGTCAGGCTGCACTACAAACAGCATCAGAGAAGGGTCTCCGAATGCTGCAGAGGGGCTCTGCTCATGCAGGGGCACCCTCTCACATAGGAACCAAGCACTCTGCCTTCAGGATTGATAAGGCCTGCCATAGGAGTGACTTATAGGTTTATATGTGTGTATCTATGTAGTGATATAGGTAGCCTATATCACAGTAAGGGGTGCATGCACCACCTTACCCAGGCTGCAGTAGCAGACCTATGGTGTCAGATTTAGTCTGCTTCCCAGGGGTGGCATAATACATGCTTCAGCCCCTGGTAGGCCTGTGAAGTACCTATGCCCTTGGTACCTAAGGTACCATATACTAGGGACTCATAAGGTACCACAGTATCCAATCACTAGTGCACCTAGAGTGCACTCCAAGTCGTTTAGAGAGAACAGAGAGGCTGGGGCCCTGATTGGCAGGGTCCCAGCCAGACTATAGCCAGAAACCAGTGTAAACATTATTAAAAAAGTGGGGGCAACATAAGAGGCAGATCCTACTCTCCTACACGGGGCATGACAGAGACTTTCTCTGTGCTCTAAGAATACAACCAAGGAATCATTATCCCATGGTACTGGATCCGAAACATCCTTGTGTTTAGCCTGTGCAAAGGCTTGGCCACTAGGGAAAAGTTGGGTATCCACCATTGAAAGTAGCCCACCATTCCCAGAAACAGCCTTCCTTTTCTTTGAGTGGTTGGCTGGATTCATTTTCAGACTAGCTGATATTCTTTCTTGTGACACCTTCCTTGCTCCCTTCTAAATGTGATGTCCCAGATACAGAACTTCTCTTTGGCAATACTGTAACTTACTCGGGGACACTTTATGTCCATTCTCAGCCAAATGGTGGCTCATGAACATGCTTCCTGGGTATCTGATGCAACTAACAGATCATTGATACACTGCACTAGGACAGAGTTACAGGGCATTATTAGGGACTTGAGGTTCTTTTTAAGGATCTGATTAAAGATCAGGGGACTTTCTGTACACCCCTATGAGACTCAGCACCATGCCAAAACACGGTTCTGGAATGGAAAGCAAAAAGAAATTGACTGTCCTCATGTGACGGTACAGAGAAAAAGGCCTTGCACAGATCATTTACGGTAATCCACTCAGACTCACATGGAATCTGAAATAGAATCACATCTAGATTTGGCACCACAGGGCAAAAGGGAACAACAATGTTATTAATCTTTCCCAGGTTCTTTACTGTGCAGTACTTACGGCTAGGCTTTTGCAGGCCCATGATGGGTGAGTTAAATGGACTCCCCATTATCTCTTTCAGGATGGTTTGGTGCATCATTGACTTGATCACTGAAGTGATCCCAGCAATCGTTTCAGGAGCCAAATTGTACTGAGGAGTTCTTGGGTATTCAGCATTAGGTTTAAAATTTATACGGACAGGCTCAACTCCTTTTCTGAGGTCTATGTCCTTTCCTGCAAAGTCTCAAACTGCAGGCTTCACTGTATCTCTGAGATGCTGTGGCAAATCATCATTTATCATCAAAGGGTACAATCCAATGTGTGCCCATTGAGTCGCCATTTTGAAATCAACATCCTCGCCAGAAATCTGAAGCTCCACACCTTTTGGCATGCAATAAATGGTGCAATTTAACTTATACAGCAAATCGCATCCCAAAAGATTTACAAGATTAGAATTGTACATCACAAATTGGTGGCTTTCGTCAAAGTACTCTATTTTAACAGGCACTTCTTGTGTCACAGGGTTTGTCATTTGTTTATTTTCAACTCCTATAACTTCGATTCTTTTTCCTGAGAGGGGTAGGTTCGAAATGTCTGCTGTTCTAACAGTGGTATGGGTAGCACCAGTGTTGATCGAAAATTATACTGAGAGGCCATCACCTCACCTTCCACAAATGGAGCACTCTGGTCTACCTATAAGACTGCACTAAGGACACAATCTTTCTTCCCCCCTCAGGCACCGTCAGTGTGACAGGTTTAAACTGTAGCCATCATGTTTGTCAAACATAGGAAATTGCTGAAATGAATTTTGGTTCTGGAAGAAATTCTGATAAACAATCAGGATCTGGTTAGTGATAAATTTGGGATGATTTACATTTTGCTGCAGAATCGAGGCTTTAGGAACTTGCATCACTGGAACTTGTTGTACATTAGGACCGTGCGTCCTCTGTCTCAGCACATTTTGTGGCTGTAAATGATTTTTAACCTGTGTCTGTACAGACCTTGAATTTTGAGCATGATTCTCGTTCATTACTCTGTTAGGATTAAGACGACATTCCCTCTTCCAATGCCCTAACTTGTTACAATAATGACATAGATTAGATTTCTTTAACGTGCCATATGAATCCCAGCACACGGGTCAATCCGGACACCATGTCCTATACCCTGTTGTGGGTAACCATTTCCACACTGCATCACAGGAACTCCCCGCTGATACACGCCTTACATAGCACAAATATTCCCTACATATGGTTGATTCTGAATTCCTCTCTGTACTGCTTTCATTTGTGCAAACACGATCTTCTCTTTTAAACACTTCTGTTTCATTTGCAATTCATCACTACAATATTTTGTATACCTCAAGATCTCATCAATGGACTTATTCTGCCAATAAATTAAATGCTGTTGAATCATCAAGCTAACCTCAGGTCTCAATCCTGTCACAAACTGAGACACCAAGCTTCCTATATCTTTGGTGTCGACATTTTCTATCCCACTGTCCTGTCTAAACATTTGCAACAATCTCTCATGAAAAGCTTGCACAGACCCTTTAGACCTTTGAGTTGTTTTGTCATTATTAACCCAATCAATGTCCTTCTCTGGTATCTTGCCTTTTAAAAAGGTAAAGGTAATCCCCTGTTGATACTTTTTCATCACCAAAGGCAACGAGGCATGAGATATCAAATTTCTCTGAGGCTCCTTCTCTGGCCACTGCATAGCCACTTTAAATTCTGCCCACAAATCACTTGGTACTACAATGCCAAAAAGGATATTCAAATTATCCACAAAACCTGTGAAATCTTCACAAATCGATCAACCTAGTTGTACCATTCCACTGGCTTATCTTTCAATTTGGGGAAATCATTTGTAAATGATGTAATATCACTCCTACTCCACAGTACATGAATTTAATCTCCACCAGGCACTTCTCCTAATTGAAAATTGGAATCACCTTCTCCATCTATCAAAGACATCAGTGGCTCCCCTTTCACTTTCTTCGGATCTTTCTTCTTAGTCCAGCTGCCTTACAACTTGTCTAACTCACTCCATTTCTGGATGCTACCAATTAATTCTCTAATTTGCATTTTCATTCCTGATGTCCTCATAATGGTTATGTCATTTTCATCAAAACACACACACAGTAACTTTTCTGTATGGATTTGGTCCTGCTTAAGTCTACACCATATACTCGAACCAACTCAGACAGCTTATCATGAGTTTTCCCTGCATGTTTAGTGACATCCTTGCACATGTAAATAAGATCATTCTCTTGCTAGGTATCTAATCTGCAAAGATTAAGATTTCCTGATATCATCTTATCCAATTTTAATTTTATTTTTACCACATCCACTGCATTCTCCCTTCCTGGAGAATGCAGTTCTCTGCTCAATGCTGAACCCTCACCTACTCATGGGGACCCATTGAAAAACCTAATAAAATCATCCAGTTTCTGTGAATTAACACCATTTTGAACTCCAGAGTTATTGGACATTATCCCTTCCTGGGCACTACTGCTTGAAATTCACTGAGGTGAGTTCCAAACGGACACGTGAGAATTTTGTGACCTCTGAGCTGGTTCCTCTACAGGGATGAGTCCTGTCTGATTTATTGCTGATGGTACAGGAGTGACATATGGTGGAGTCACTATACTAGGAACCAAAAGAGTTCTTCCTGTGGCTCCCCATCCGGGGCAACAGAAACAGTAGTTGCATATGGCTGGGTCCAACCTGGGGTGGTGTGGTGAGCAAAAGAAATATGGATTTAACTCAGATCGGTGACTGGGGGTGAGTTTTTGACAATGTTCTGCATTCTGTCCATCGTCTTTTTGAGTTGCCATACTCGCCCTAATTGGGAAGGGTATACCCAGACGTGGGTCCCGTGCTCACTATGCCACTAGATTCTGGCTGATGAGGGGTAAAACCCCAAAACTGGTCCCAGGATGCTTGTTTTTGGGGACAAGGTGGACTGGACCTTGCAGCTTGGCTGGACTGTTCCCACTGGGAGCAGGGTCGAGACTGATTTGCATATGCCTTGGTCCAAACTGGGGTGGCATGTTGAGCAATAGAACAATGGCTTTAACCCAGATGTGCGACTGAGGGTGAATATTTGATAATGATCAGCATTCCTTCCATTGTCTTTTTGTGTTGCTTATCTTCTTTCACACCACCATGCACCAACCAAATAGTTAATTGTGTACATCTGCAACATCGCTTCAGTTTCCCATTGCATCAAAACTCAGACTGCAGTTCTCAACTATGAACATTTCTCTGTCGTGGTACATTATGAGCACAAGGCCTCTTTTGACTATTAACTCTCCACATTCACAGACAAGTACTTCCCCCATGCCTTACTATCAGCAGTCTAATACAAACAATGAGGCTTTTTCTAAATAATGAAAATCATGATATTACACCTGCAAAGAGAGAGAGAACATGCTGGCAAAGCAAAATGTTTGTAGTCAAGCAAATTTAACTGGGCATTTAACATGCACTTCGAGTGCATGGTTATACATATAAACGTATAAATTGAGGAATAAATGTATTTCATTAATACGTTTAAACGTTGCACACACGTTAATGAAGTGAAGGCACACAATGAATATAATGTCAATTATATGTATATAATTGCACATTGGTGACGTACAACGGTAGAGCCTAAATTGCACCGCTCCACTGGCAAATTATCGGTGTAGAGCCATTCACTTGACAGGACACCACTTGTGTTGAGGATTTCCCTTGCAGTGCACACTTGTTGGCTTTTCAGATTTTCTGGGGCAGATTTACAATAAACTAACGCAGCACGGCGCAGCAAGTCATTTTGCTGCGCCATGCTGCGTTAGTTTGGAAAGCACAGCGATGCGACATATTTACAACAATATGTCGCATCTCTGTGCTTCCCCTGCGCTGGCGCACAAACAGCTGCCATGTGCTGGCGCAGGCACCCTTGCACCATGGTGCAAGGATGCCTGCGTCGTGGGGAGATTGTTTTTGCTCAGGAAGGGTTCCCTTCCTGAACATAAACAATCTGAAATGCCATTTTTCAACTTCTATGTGTGCTGCATTAGCACACATAGACGTTGAAAAACAGCATTCTTTCAATGATTGTTTTTCACGCAAAGTGCTGCGTGTGAAGGGGCCATATTTACAAGGAGAGGAAAAGTCACGCAGGGTGGCTTTTCCTCTCCTTGTAAATATGGAGAAGTGGAATGCACCTCCAGTACTTCACAAAAATGTGATCTACTGGTGGCGCAGGGGGCTTGTAAATTTGCCCCTCTGTTTTCAAGGATATGCTTAAAGGACTTTATTTGACAAACATTCACCTGAACCAATACGAGTCAACAGGAGACGTGTCTACTCATCAACTTGATCATACACAGAATTAAAAACTTGTCTCTAATCCCGAGGCTGCTTGACATATTTATGTCTTCTCTTTGGAATTATAGACAAATTTACGAAATGTATGTAAAAGTATGTGTACACTTAAAAACAGGTACAAAGTAACAGAATGCTTTATCAAATTGGGGATGTTTTATTAGTACACCTTGTATTTTGTAAACTTTGTCATCTTATCTTTTGTAAACTTGGGTTATAATAGTAATAAATAATCTGGTATTTGTACAGCGCAAACTAATCACCCCTAAGGGTCTCAAGATGGGCTTGGTTGGCGCCCTGCAGAGACGGAGGGGTCATACGAGCGCTCCAAGCACTGGACATATACAAAGCAGGTGACCTGTTCACGGGCGGCGTCGTCAAGACATGGGACGAGGCCGCGGGCAATACCGAATCTCCTACTCTACTGCAGCGCTTCCAGTTCCACAGAGTACGCGGGGCGCTACATCAACAATTGGGGGATGATTTGATCGAGCCCCCTGAGGTACTGGAATTGTCGTATCTTATAAAAGCTAGGTCTCCCCGCAAGCTCGTCTCCAACTTATACAGGTTAGCAATATCCCACAGAGCAAATCAGTATACAAAGGCTCGGTTGGCCTGGCAACGTGACCTGGGCAGAACGATAGACGATGCTATGTGGTTTTATTGCTGCAATAACACCAAACGAATATCACTGCACGGTAAACACAGACTAATACACTTTAAATATATCAATAGAGTGTACTATACACCGGAGAGACTGCACCAGTACGGACTACGGGAGGAAGCGACATGCGACAGATGCCGCA
This sequence comes from Calotriton arnoldi, assembly GCA_963921515.1. Classification (NCBI taxonomy): domain Eukaryota; kingdom Metazoa; phylum Chordata; class Amphibia; order Caudata; family Salamandridae; genus Calotriton; species Calotriton arnoldi. The sequence goes on from CAWUFW010011695.1 coordinate 100,506, forward strand.
CTCCGATGGCAGATTTTATGCACTTAGCGTGGGGCTGCCCGGGTGTATCCCGGTATTGGGAAAAGGTATTCCGCGAGATCAGTCTGATAGTTGAATTGGAAATAGCTCCCGACCCTGCCCTGGCGCTGCTGGGCTATTCCAAAGCACTGCCAAAAGCGGTCCGCAGACTGGTGGACTTAGGTCTGTTGATGGCAAGGCGTAGAGTGGCGATTTGCTGGATGAGGGGACCATTGCCTACACTGTCACAGTGGACACGGGATGTCCTTTATTGCTGCACACAATCGGAGAATTTTAGTGAACTACTTCCGCCCCGGAGCCGACTAAAGAACTTTTGGGGGCTATACACTACATACTTGGAAAGCAAAGAAGGGGGCCCACTAGAGGGGACAATGACAGATCCCGTAGAAGGCGCTAGCGCTCCCGCTCTATAGAGGATAGTGCAGTTGCACGTACTCGATCGCACAACACCTGTGGGGAAGACAGTGGCGCCCAGACTGCTAGATGGGACAGGAGACATGTGTGAGATGGTTGTGATTACCGGCAGTGGTCGCTGGGAGGGGGGGGTGCGGATAGGCAGCCGGACAAAGGTAACAAGGTTGACAGCGGATGCGCTACGTCAGGGTCCTGACAACGGCAGGTTGGGCTGACATCTTTTGGTTTGTTTGTTATTAATGTTGTAAATGTCTTTGATCACTGGTGCACAGCAGGAACGCACTACATATTGCTAAGAGCTGCAACCCTTAAATGTGACGCTGCCCTACCTCCGGGATGTGGGCTATGAAGCTGTGTGAAGTGCCTTATTTTTGTAAACCGCCGGCCCCAGGGTTGTTGGCGTACGGATGTGCATTGCAGAGATGTTTTTGACAATAAAACTGTTAAAAAAATAAATAAATAAATAAATAAATAATGAGTTGTGGAAGTATTGGAACGAGGGCACCTTATTAGTTGAACCCAGTGCTTGAAATGGAAAAAATACAGGTACCCTGGCCTTGAATACCTCATTGCTTCTGAAAAGTGGCGGCACTCTCCAATTAAAAGTATCGCACCTGTCGAAAAGTGCTGGTACTCTGGTTCTGAAAATAAAGAAGTGCAGGTTCTCAGTACCCGACAGTACTTTCACATTTAAATCCCTGGATGAACCCAATGACGCTGGCAACGTGCTTTTAAGAATAGAAAAGGGTATGCAAAGTATTAAGCAAGTGAAGAAAAGAAAATATGATTAAAAAAAAAAACTCTGGGGGAACAGATAAGTATAGAATAGAATGAAAAATGCACAGGAGGCAAGCTCAATGAAGTGAATTTAAGAGTAAGAATAGCTTTAAAGAACGACAAAAGATGAAGGAAATCGCAACATGCAATGTTATAGGCCATTACGTAGTGCGTTGACAATGGCATGGGGGCGGGAGGGGTGCACTAAAGTAAACAACGCCGGACTTGCAGAAAAAGCAGCATATTGAAAAAAGGCATAATAGAAGGGAAGAGGAATAAAAGGAGAACAAATTAAGAATTGGTAGCGAAGTAAATTTATAAAAACAAACAACGACGAAAGGCGAAAAATCACACGGAAAACGATCACCATAGAGAGAAATGTTACTGAGTACTCAATACTACACTATATGTTCGGAAACCACATTTTACGTGTCACGACCATATTTTCACATATTGTTTCCACCCACAAATATCAACAACCATACTGGAATGTAAACAAGGTTCCCGAATTACAAACTTACCTATGCCCCTCGGCTGCTGATCTTAAATCTTCTGTTTTGCTTACGAGTCTTAACAAGGAACATGAGATTTCTGTCCAGATAATGGGTACTCACAAGAAGTCGTCTGTTCAAGAAAAACAAGAGAGGAGCGGGGGCGAGGGCCAGCGAGCGCGGCAGCCTGCTCAGCTGGCCGGGCGCTCGTGCGTCGTGGCCTTTTCCCGGCATGTGTTTCCGATTGTCGCGCCCGCGTCTGGGCGCGTTGGTTGGAGACACATGTCTGCCGCGCGGGTAACCGCCCGAGGGGGGCCGCGGCGCACGGGCGTGTGGTCAGCTTCTGAAACCCCTTACTTAAAGTCTCGCCAGAGCGGCGCTTGCGCGCTGCTCGAAGCTCGACCTAAAAATGATGTAACTGAATGATTCTACTGTAGGTGTCCATGTAGTCATGTTGATTGTGAGTGAAATGGTTCTCCATGCATTACAAATCGGACTTTATATAGGTAGGTTAATCCTAGAGGGTGCCACTGGTCCAATCTGTTGGATGTATTCCGTTCTAGGTTCTCAACTCCTTGGAGGATAGCTTGCAGAGGAGCAACTGATGGCACAGGGCCTTGGAGACAGCAGAAAGATCTAACAGCACTAAGACAGTGTTGCCATCCTACTGTAGATAAAATTCATCCAGTGCAGTAACCACCACAATCTTTGTGCCCATAATGAGCCGAAGTCAGCTTGAGAATCACAAAGCACGCTGTTTTCAGGAGTTTTGTTGCACAGGACAGCAGTCAAAATGGTTGGTAGTTAGAAGGCAATGAGAATGTTTGCTTTTGAAGAGTGGGATCAGTATAGCCTTCTTCCAACTACTGATACAATGCCTGAAGTCAATGGCAGGTTCATCAGCTTAGAAAGATTTTGCTATTTACCCAGGCAGGTGTCTAGTAGAGATACTTGTGAATTGTAGAAAGTGCTCCATGTCAGTAAGGTTAAAATGCACAAGAATTTTGTGATGGATCACTTGTTTGTTTCTATGTAACCTTACCACAAATCCCTGACGGTTAGTCCTCAGACACAGCTCTAATGCCAAAATGCCCTGCTGATGAAGAATTTTACTGTCCAATATTGCTTTATCTCTGAATGGGTGCCTGATAATTGACAGCAAAAGATTGTTTTTGATAAATATTGTACTGTGGTTCTGAACAGACTTTCTTATAGTAAGGTTGTAATAAAGCTCCTGGTCCCTTGCCCCAAAAAAAAAAAAAAAAAAAAAAGGGTCTCAAGATGATGAAGGGCTATCAGGGAGTTTAAGTGAGCTATTGCCCAGAGTCACATGGTGCTGAGCTGAGCTGCTGCTGGTGATCGAACCATGAGCCCTGTGCTCCGGAGTCAACTGCTGTGGCTGCTGCGCCACACCTCTCCTCTCTACTACTTGTTTCCTAGCTGATGCAATACTACAAAATTACATATTCTTAGTGCATCTCAAATGATATCATTGATGACATACCTGTATATAGGAAACAGACTAAATATATATATTTTTTTAAGTCCTCATTGTGCAATAAAACATGATGAGATGAGGTAACAGGGTTTTTTGCAGTTGGGGGACCTTAGCTACCATCCTGTACCGCCCAGGCCCTGTCCCCGGACATACACCTTCAGTTTGAGGGTTTTAGTGTATGGGGGTATCCCACCGGCCTCACGGCCCCCCTTCCGCACCTCTTCCCACTCTTCCACTATGGGAGTGATAGCTGCGCCAGCAGTTCCCATTTGCTCATATTGCTGTTTTACTTAATCATTGGACTTTTTGGTTTTTCCTGGGCACCTTCTGTTTCAGCAATTCAGCTTTCCCCATATCTTTCCTATACATCCCAAAACTCTTGCCTCTTGCTTCGTGTTCCCGCCCGATCTAGTTTGTTTGTCCTATGGACTAATCCCAGCCATTCCGCTAAAGTTGGCGGATTGTGGTGAATCCATTTAATGCAAATTTTCCGCCTAGCCAGTAATATCAAAAGGAAGAGTAGATTGTTCTGTTTTTTACCTAACCTGGGTCCTTCCCTGTTCTCATTACTACTCCTCACCCCAAACATGACTAACTCCAGGCTTACCTCTATTTCCTGATGTAGTACTTCTGAGAGGATCTTACCCACATCTTCCCAAAAGACCTGTAATTGGGGGCACCGCCGGAACATGTGGACATCGTCCGCTCTCTCCTCTCCACATTTGGGACACTTTTTCGCCTCTCCTCTTCTCAGTTTGGACAGTTTCTTTGGTGTCCAGTAGGCTGTATGCAATGTGAACAAATGATTCTTTTTGAAGGGTGTAGACTTGATTATATACCAGCATGTAGACATTGATACTTGCCATAGATTCAGAACATCCAGCGTCGGCAAGTCTTTCCCCCAGATCTCTGTGGGTAGGCTGAATTCCTCCTCTCCTGCTGATATGAGCGACCAGTACCACTGTGCTACTTCTTTCTTCATTGCATCCCCTTGAATTTTCATCTCTAATTCCCTATTTCCTATGCCATCCTTCCCTAGAGTCTTTGTCCAGCTCATCAATCGATAGAAAATTAATTTAGAAAATGTCCTATTAGTCAGTAACGATAGTTGGTCCCGGCTATTGAATTTTCTGTTATTATCTGACCCCACTTTGTTACTCCTCCTATTCTCAGTGGAGTTGATAATGTATCTTCTAAACATTCTGGCGTTCCTGGTGAGTTCCAGATTGGGGCATTGTCACTATAGTACAGGATTTTCCACAAGCGTCTAGCTTGATACCATAGTTTAGAGGCGGACCCTAATATCTTTAGTTTCACTTTAAAAAAAAAATTTGGATGCCAAAATTTCTATAGAAAATAACTTCCTTCCGAGGTTGTCATGGCTTGCAACTAGGGTGGGTACAGTCAATGCTCTTTGAATAGCACTCTAATGTTCTTAAAGTGGAAAGCCCTGTAATACTGGAACAGATCCGGACTAGCAATCCCGCTGTGTTCCTTCTTCCTTCTGATCTTTTTCCAGGCAATTCTGACTCCTCTTGAGGCCCAAATAAAACTTCTGATATCTCCCTATATTTTATTAAACCACTCTCTCCTGAATTCTAAAGGTATGGACTAAAAAATGTAAGTGAATTTAGGGAGTATCATCATCTTTACTATATTAGAGCGGCCCAGGAAAGATAACGGGAGGCTTTTCCATGCATTCAGGAATTTTCTAGATTCTGTTAGGACTTTATTAAAATCTACTTGGGCGATTTTCCCAATCTCCCCCACTACCTGAATGCCCAGATACCTTATCTGTTGCTTCACCATAGGATTGTTACACTGGGTATTCCACTCCATAATTTCAGTTTTCTGTTGGTTTATCTGATAACCTGAGATTTTCCCAAATTGCTCGAGTGACTCTATTATTCTTGGAAGTGAGCCTACTATGTCGTCCGTAAATAGCAGTAAGTCATCCCCGTAAAGTGCGACCTTCTTTACCCATTCTTTATACTTGAAGGAGGTTATCTGTTGATTATATTTCAGGGCATTTGCTAGGGGCTTTATATACAGATTGAACAACAAAGGGGAAAGGGGGCATCCCTGTCTAGTGCCCCTCCCAATATTTATCTTCTCTGTAAGAACTCTGTTTTTTAGTATGCGCACAGATGGGTTTTTGTATAACGCCTTTACAGCACCTTTACCCAGCTAACCCTATCGAACGCCTTTGCTGCGTCGAAAGTGATTATAGATAAGGGGAGTAGGGATAAGGTAGGGGATAAGGGGAGTAGCCACATCTATTGCTCCCACCAATTTGTATGTTAACTCTTGGATCTGTCTTCCCCTTATAAAACCTTTCTGATCCTCAGGAATCAAACTACCGACTACCTTGCCCAATCTTCTTGCCAGTATTTGAGTATATATCTTGTAGTCACTATTTAACATAGATATTGGCCTGTAAGATTCACACCGTTTTGGATCCTTCCCTGGTTTTAATAAAATGCATATTGTCGCCTCTTCCCAAGTTTTTGGTAGCTCCTGTCCCTTTACAAATAACTCGTTGAATAGCTTGGTCAGCTGGGGCACAAGTTCTTCTTTCAAGGATTTGTATATCTCATTTGGCAATGCGTCTGGGCCTGCTGCTTTTGCTTTTTTTAACTCTTTTACCACCCCCATAACTTCTTCCTCTGTAATTTTGGAGTTTAGCTTACCCCTATGATTTTCTGATAGGACCTGCTTTATACAGATCTTAAGGTAGTCCTCTATTTGTTGTTCACTGGCCCTTGTATCCTCGGTATACAGATTCTTGAAAAAACTATTAAATGCCCTCCCAATCACTGTTTCTTCCATGCTAGGTTCAGCTTGATTTTCCTCCTGTATGCATAAGATCTTATTACAGCTTTGCTATGTCTTAGTTTTCCATGCTAAGATTTTGCTGCAGCCCTCCCCATAATGGTAGTGAGTGAGTTTGCTAGCCTCCAACTTCTCCTTAATCTTAGCTTCTAGAATGCCAGTTAGCTCTCCCTTCATCTCATTCCTTTTCAGTTCTAGATTTTCCTTTTTTGTGCAATGCTCTCCTCTTCCATTCTCTTTTCTAAGGCTAGGATTCCCTTTCTCAAATCACTGATCTTATTCTTGAATATCTTGTGCCGAAAGGCACCTAAAGTAGTTAGTTTCCCCCTTATTACAGCCTTGTATGCATCCCACCACACCTGCCATGAAGTCTCATTTGTATTTATTAAAAAGAAAGACTTGGTTTCAACTCTCAAATTTTCTACTACCTCAGGGTCAAGGAACAGGGTTCTGTCCAAACTAAATGTTTTTTACAAAGTGTGAAGGACATCTATTCTAGCTTCTTCCAGTTTTTGTTTTCTTTGACACCTAGATTCTTGATTTTTGCGTTTTCACAGCACTGACTCTGAGGCCTTCTGGACAAAACTCAGAAGTGTTCACTATATCAAAAGTTACCCCCATCTCCAGTAAAAAAAGGACAGATATTCTAATTTTGACAAGCCCAAGAGCTGGCACTGAAAGGTACCACATACTCCTGAATGAACCACTGTAAAGTACAGCATAGAAAGGCAGTTATTATGTTCACTACTGTACCAGTTATGGATTGGAGATGTTGTCTCCTTCACGAGAAATGTCACAGAATGTTGTGTGACAGTGATGGCTGCTCAAAGTACAGCCATCTGTCTCTTCTAAAATTATAATCCACTATTATTGATCCATAGACATATTGTTTGCATGATGTGGCAGCTAATGAGAATTGGCCAACAAGTAGGTCTAAGGGTAAGTGTAAGAAAATTGATTATTATGTGATGGGGAGAAATGCTTCTAGCTTGATGCGAGCTGTGGCTTAGCTGATATAAAGCCAAACACAATCTGGATTATTTTGGTCAAACTGGAAAAAATTCTTGGCACACTCTTGGGGCCTTATTTATCAAGCAGTTGCAATGCAATTGCACCATACAATGGGTTGTAAGCAGAACACAACTACTAAGTGTGATTTATCAAGCCACGCAAGGTCACCTTGTATAGACTTGAGTGGCTTGATAAATCTGGAGTCTTGCAACTCAGTGCAAATTCTGCATTGAGTTACTCTGCTCCAGGGAGGCGTTCCACTGGTGGTTCATGGGTGTTCCCATGCAACACCAATGGATTTTGATGCATTCCCAGATTTACCACAAGTGGTAGACCTGGGAATGCGCCAAAACTGCTATGCCTCCCCAGGTAAAGTGTAAGATGGAGAAATGTGTACATTTCTCCTTGTTTTGTCCTCTTTCTATGTGTGCTGCATTCTGCACCACACATAGAAAGAGGAAAGTGCCTCAGGGGATTGGTTTTGTGGAGGAAGGTGCCCCTACCTGCACAAAAACTATACTGCTTACAACGCAGGCACCCTTGCAACATGGTGCTAGAGTGTCTGCATTGGCGCTAGGCAGCACATTGTGCGCCAGCACTGGGAAAAGATAGGAATGCACCATAAAATGTTAAATACAGCACATCCCTGCCCTTTCCCTGTCATGCAGCACAGCAAGGTGGCTTGCTGAGTTGTGTGACTATTTGATAACTATGCCTCTTGCTAACTCTGATTTGATTGTTACTCTCAATTCAGAATGAAAAAACCAAAATGCAGGCTAAGGAACTGTTTAAATACTTTCTATAAGACGCAATGGGAATGCAAAAATCCATGATAGTCAGGCAGGGCAGGGCCTCGGTTCCCTAAACAGTGTGTCTGTGAAGTAGTGCAGTTGAACGGAAGATGGTGGATCACCCCAGTGACTAAGACCTAACCCTTTGTAGATGACCAGCAGTAGAGTAAGACTGAGGAAGAGTTTGTGGAACAGTCTAGACAAATGTTCTTCATTTGCATTTGGATTATTACTGGAGGTTGAACACCTCCAGTATTGTGGAGCTAGAGGCTGTAGTTTGTCAGAGGTCAAGACAAATTCTTCTAAATTCTTCTAATATAACTTCTACAAAATTGTCATAATTGTATCTAAAAACTTGATATATCTGAATTCCTATTTTTTTTTAGTACTTCTACCACTTTCTTATTCCTTATTATCTCTGGGGGATGGTGGCCAGCTGAAACAACTACAAACTATTCTATGAAAAAAGGCTATTCTGTCAGTGTAGGCACATCTCAAGCAATGCCTAACTGCCTGCAATGGATTCTATGACACCTCTTTGCTTTTAGAGCAAGGACCAACCATGATTCAAAGGAGCCCTTCTCCCGAGACAGATGAAGGCTGATGTGTCCTGAAGGATCGGATCTATCTTTCATCTTGTAAGAGTCGGAGTGGGCTGGCATTGGGAAAGACGGCAGAGAGAGAGAGAGGGAGCATTGTAAGCAAAGTTTAGAGCAGTCACAATAGAAATATGCTAGCTCTGGGCATGTTTTACAGAAATACAAAACCTTGTTAAGACTGGAATTGCATCACAGTGCACTAGACAGAGAATGTTTAGGAACTTTAGGTGGATTTGCTTAGGGACTTTTTCCAATCACATCTGACATTAATCTTTAAGACCTACAGCTTAATCTTTAAGACCTACAGCAACCTCACTTGACAGTTCAGAAGAAAATAAATATGAGCTGTTATTTGCTGGATAAACTCCCTTCTGCCTGGTAAATAACTGTTTTGAGTCTTCATCCAAATTCTGAATCTCTTTACTTGACCAATGGTCCAAATACTGAGGAAACATTTCCCCCTTGCTGGCCCAATAGTGTAAATGGAGTTCAGGTCCCTTAGAGTGGGGCGTGTCTGCTCCTGAACATCTCTCTTGAGAAAAGAAGAGTGTGGAAGATCCAAAAGATAGAGGTAGCTTTAGCCAGGAGGAAGAATAACAGGCAAAACAATGCAACTGATCATTTGTCTGGAAGTTGTAAGGCTGCTCCGTAACTGTGACTTGTTGTATGATACCTGAAAGGATGTCCCTGAAAGTGTGGGAACTTTTGGATAGCCACGTAAGAAGTTACTATCATTTTTCTGATTTATGGGCAGTTCCTAGCACTTAGAAAGCATGGACTGTTATCTCAAACCCACTCCTCAAGATCTGGACATTTTTTACCAGCATCTGTTTAAGCAAGACAATATTCTGCTCCAAATGGGTAACATTTTTTGAGCACTGATACTTCTAAAAAATATTTTCTTACAATCTGTGGGGCACTTTTCTGTTTCAATCAAAGCAATGAACACACTACTGCTTCCTAGTGGTTGGATTGACAATCACAAGCTGTTTTTGAGGGACTCAAGTTTTACCTCACTAGTGGGAAATAACTAAATCCAAACCAGTGTGGGATTGCTTTGTTCCTCTCTGGAGGAGACTTGGTCTGGCCGTTCAGGCTGGAATGTTCCTATTGAAGCAGGACCAAGACTGATTTGCAGTCTCTGTTTAAAGTGGCACGGTGGCTGTAAAGTGATTGTCTGGAATGTGATCTAAAGAATCACTAGTGGCTGAGATCATTTCAAGCATTCATTCTACCACCTTGTTGTTTGTATCAGTAGATGCCCTAAGTGCAATGGGTATGGGCAGATGTAGGTCCCATACTCACTGCTCTCTGACAGGACTTGAGCTGCTCCTTACTGACAAGATCTAAGTAGATTGAAAACAGTCTGGATTGTCTTTTGTTCTCGTCCGAAGGGGACCAGGCCTGGCAGTTTTGGCTGGACTGTTCCTACTGTAGTCGGACCAAGACTGATTGGCATATGGCAGGTCTCTGTCTAGAGTGTCTTAGTGGGTGAAAAATGATAGGCTGGAATGTGTCCCAGGTGAGCACCAGTGACTGAGATTAATTTCTGCATTTCTTCCATCTCCTTGTTATTTGGAATCACAGGCAGCTCTCACATTGTTGTTCAATTATATTTTAAAAGATTGCCTTTTGATTAAAAAAGCACCCCAATTCATTTTTAATAACTCCGGTACCCTACAACAGATTTACCTTATTTTTGAATCATTGTTTTTGTGCTCCATTTTTTACTGAATGGCATTGCTGTTTTGTGTGTGTGTGCTCTGACCTCAAACACGTGGTAAAATTGGCTAAGGCAAATGGACATATTTAACTTTACAGTAAGGCCATTGTATATGGTGCAGAAAAATATACCAATGGTATGAAAAGTTAAATGTGGCCTGGGAACTGCAGCAGTTTTCATGCCATCCACTAGAGTGATGAAGAAAACATAGCTTTAGGCCCACTTGTGTAGCCTGACTTCTGCAGCTTTTAAACCTGCATGAGAACCTGTGAAAATAACCTGTTATGATAGGAAAGAACCATACCTTTAAATGTTAAATTTTCCTCTAAGTAAGTCTTCTGGCCCACCCTCAAGGTAGGGTGCCAAGTATATAAAAGCAGTACATGCAAGAATTTCATTTTGGCTTGTACCTACAGTAACTAACCCCCAAAAGCTGTTTACACTGTTATGACTGTAGCTGTCATATGAGAAACATTACAGTTTGGATAAAATAAAAAAAAACTAGGAATTGGGATAAGATACAGAGGAGGTTAATATTTATTAAAAATCCAATTAATGGGCAAAGTCAGATTTTTTGTAAATATTTAGGAAAAAGTTATACTTTACCTACCTGAACCGCAAGTGGGCTAATTAGCAATAGCCAGCAGCTGTACCCTGTCAGTGCTTCCCATTAATGAGGTGCGCAAACTGCCCACAGAGCAGGAACAAAGGCTTAAGCCTTTCAACAGGAGGACATGGGAGTGAGGAATCTGACCCTTCCCAGCTCAGGAAGTACAGCTGGGGAGGGTCCTGGAACTAAGTTTCAGTTAACCATGAATAGTGACTACTCATTGGTGCTTTACTTTTGCTTGGTGCTTTTTGGATTAAATGTTTAACAATTAATATCCCTGGTTTGCTCATAGCATCTGTAGTGTTTTTATTTCCTTAACCATTAACCATTAACCATTTTCAGAAATTGTTTATTGGATTTTTATTTTGTTGTGTTTGGACATTTTAACCATTTTGTTACTGCTGAAAACGTCACACATTTTTCTAAGTTAAGACTGCTCGGTGTTATAGCTACTAGGGAGTTAAGCCCAGGTTTAATTTATTGAAACTGTGTTTTAGCTGTGTAGCCTACTCCTGCAGCTTTTCAACCTTCAGTCAAACCTGTCAAAATAACTCCTTTTGACATCAAAGAACTCTACTTTTAAATTTTCAATAAGTCATCCTAAGTAGGTTTTCTAGCCCACAAGGGTGCTTAGTGCTTAAAAGTGGTACATGCAAAAACATAATGTTGGCATGTATCTACAGTGACTAGTTCAAAAAGGTCTTTTCACTGTTAGGGATGTAGCTGTCCTATGACAAACACTGACGTTCAGATAAAACAATGTATGCTAACTTTGAATTAGGATAACGTATAGAGGTGATCAATGTTTATCAAAATCCAATTCATTGGTAAACTTGGATTTATAGTAAATATTTAGGAAATGTGACACTTAAAAAGTTACACTTTACGTGCCTGAACCGTGAGTAGGCTAACTAGCAATAGCCACCATCTAGACCCTGTCAGGGCTTCTGTTTAATGAGATGTGAAAACTACTTCCAGAGCAAGAACAAAGGCTTAGGTCCTTAGACAGGAAAACATGGGGGTGAGGAATGTAACTCCTCCCAACCCAGTAAGGGCAGCTTGGGAGGGTCCAGGAGCTAGGCCCCGGTTAACTGCGAACAGTGACTGCTTATTGGCGCTTTATTTTTACTTGCCACTTTTTGCCCTAAAATTTTAAAAATTCATATGTCTGCTTTTCATTTTTGAATTTTTATTGTTTTGGTGTCATTTTGCTTGTTAACCTTTTCTCTATTTTTAGAAATTGGTTGGGGGATTTTTATTGTGTTGTGTGTGGTCTTTTTAACTGTTTTGTTGCAGCTTTCTCTTTACACATTTTCCTAAGTTATGCCTTCCGGCTCTGTGCTGTAGCTACCAAGGCACTGAACCCAGTTTTTGTTTATTTAAACTGTGTTTTACTTGTGTAGCCTCACTCCTGCAGCTTTTAAACCTGTAGATGAACCTTTCAAAATAACCTTTTTTGGCAGATGAGAATCCTACTTTTAAATATTTAATAAGTCATCCCTAAGTAGGCCTTGTAGCCCACAAGGGTGGGTGTGTAGTATTTAAAAGTGGTACATGCAAGAATCTAATTTTGGCATGTATCTACAGTGACAACCCCTGTAAAGATATTTTCACCATTAGGGTTATAGCTGTCCTATGAAAAACTCTAAAGTTTTGATAAAATAATAAGTCTGCTAAGTTTGAATTGGGATAAGCTATGGAGGAGATTTCTATTTATTAAAAGTCCAATTCATGATTTGGTGAAGTTGGATTTGTAGTAAATATTTAGAAAATGTGACACTTAAAGTGTTACACCCTACCTGCCTGAACCACGAGTTGGCTAATTAACAGTTGTGGTCCGTGCAGGTAACAGGGGTGGAGCGGTGGGGCCGCATGGGGGGGATTTCGAGGGACGATGCTGAGGTAAAATTAATTATTTATTTAATTTTCTCTCTGCATCGTCCCTCGAAATCCCCCCCCACACGGCCCCACCGCTGTTACCTGCACGGACCGTGGCTGCTAATTAGCGAAAGCCAGCAGCTGGACCCTGTCATTGATGCCCCTTAAAGAAGTGTGAAAACTGCTCCCAGGCAAGCAACAAAGGCTTAGACCTTTTGATAGGAAGACATGGTGAAGGGGAATGTGACTCCTCTCAGTCAAGGTAAGACAGCTAGGCAGGGTCTAACGAAGAGACTGTTTTAGAGTTTGGTGAATGAGTAACTCCATCACAAGCATGATGGATATCCCTTCCACGATATTACAAGCGCATTATATCCGATGGCACTTGTAATAAAGTGAATGGGGCAGTGTTGGAAATGGCCCTTTTTGCAGGGTCACCCCTAAACTTTTTGCCTGCCTCCTGTATTTTTGCTGACCTGTTTCTGTTGGGTTTATGACTCTGGGCACTTTACCACTGCTGTTCAGTGCTAAAGTGCATATGCTCTCCCTTTGTAAATATGACTATGTGAATTGGTATATCCCTGATTGGCTTATTTGGTTTACCTGTTAGTCCCTAGTAGTGTGGCCTGTGTGTGCCCAGGGCTGGTAAACCAAATGCTGCTGGTGGGCCTGCAGCACTGATGTGTGCCACCCACAGAAGCAGCTTGTAAAGTGTGTCTCAGACCTGCCACTGCAGTGTCTGTGTGCAGTCCAGAACTGCCATCTTGGCTGTGAAGTGCACCTCTTCCCAGCCCCTGAACCTTCCCTTGGCATCTTGTAAGTCACCCCTATGGTAGGGTGCATTGTATGTGTAAGGTAGGACATGCCTTGGTGTGTGTAGCATGTCCTGGTAGTGAATTATGCCCCATTTCGTTTTTCACTACTGTAAGGCTACCTGTTCCTCATAGGCTAGAATGGGCAGTTTGACTATTACATTCTATAGTCCTAACTGACCCCAGGAACATGGTAGAAAAACGAATTTAGTATAGCCTGAGCTCAGAATATTAAAATACATCTTTTAGTGAAGTTTATTTTTATATTCTGTGTTTGAAAATACCACTTTTAGAAAGTAGGTATTTTCTTGCCTAAGCCTTCCAGTGTGCTCTGCTGTTATGTGTATTGGCTGTCTGGTTTTAGAGGGGCAGGGCAGGCTGAGTCAGACCTGGGTTGAATAGAGAGATCTGCATTTAGAGTGTGGGGAGGGGTGGCTCCTTGACCTGAATAGGGCTGTGCCTGGCAAGGTGAATGCTGGCTCCACCTCCTACTGTGTGTCTGCTAGCAGACCCCCTCTTTCTGAAAGGAAGAATGCAGCCTGGTAAACAAAGTGCTCCAGGCCTGAGCAGAACTGGTTCTGGCTAGGTTCAGTGACTTGTAGCTTCTGAGAACAAAGACTTTTGGGGTATAAATATCTGTGCTCAAACCCCTACAATTTGTATTGCTTTTGGATCTAGAGAGGAAACTCTGTCCGTGCCACTGGAGGAATCTGCAGGAAGTGACTGTCCTTGTGCTTGTGTGTTGTTTCTTGCACTGGCCTGCAGCAGTGACCACTGGACCTTGAAGAAGAGGAAAAGGAACTTTTGAGAGAACTTTTATTTTTGTTACAGCAATTACCCAAGGGCTAGGAAAAGAGCTAGCCTCCTGCTGGACTCTCAGGCACATCTGACTCCACCACCAACCTCCTGCTTCCTCCCTGCGAGGATTGCTATCTGCTGATGAGGCTCCTGTGAGTTCCAGGGCCTCTAGTTTTGCTTCAGAGAAAAGAGTGCTGGAAATCGTCGCTAACGCACGTTTGCGAGCCGCTGCAGCCGAGAGCGCTGGAAAAATCATCGCGCTGCTGCCGCTGGGTGCTCGCAACACGAAACCATCGCTAACGCCCTTTGCGAGCCGCTGCAGCTGAGACGCGCTGGAAAAATCATCGCGCTGCTGTCGCCGAGTGCTCGCAACCCCTAAAGAAATCATCGCTTCAAGACATCGCTTGCGGACGCCGTGCGTCCGCCATTTTCATCGCATCGCACCGGATTTCATCGCTCCCTCGCGGAGCGCCATCTCTTCGCATCGCAACACAATCGCACAGCGCAACAGGATCGTCGCATCGACTTCTCCCTCGCGGCAAGAAAGTCATCGCATCGGCGGCCTAGCGTGCAGAAATTGGTCGCAGTGTCTCCGCACGCATCACGCAGATCGGCGCATCATCCTCCCTTGCGGCAAGGATTTCAACGCATCGCCGGCCTCGCATGCCGAGAATCATCGCTACCACTTCTTTGCGACATTTTGTTGGTTTTGCTACTAAACCCAGGTACTTTGTGAGAGAAAGGGTCGCAGAGACCACTGCTTTGAATTTGAACCTTATTTTTGCAACCTTTGAACTATTTTTTGACAGTCCTTCAACAGCCATCCTATTTTTGACAGTCTTATGAGAGAAAGGGTCGCAGAGACCACTGCCTTGAATTTGAACCTTATTTTTGCAACCTCTGAACGAGAAAGGGGCGCAGAGACCCCTGCCTTGAATTTGAACCTTATTCTTGCAACCTTTGAACTATCTTTGACAGCCCTTCAACAGCTATCCTATTTTTGACAGTATTGTGGCTTTTACAGTTATTGGTCTTGTGATAAATCTGCCTTTATATAAAGATACTTATTTTTTATAACTACTTGTGTGGTGTCCCTCTGTAGTGTTCCTCACTGTGTTACTGTGTATGGTCATAAATGCTTCACACCCTGCCTCTGAGATAAGCCTACCTTCTCGTGCTACGTTACCACAGGGTTGAGCAGGGGTATTAAAGAGGGTAGCCCTCTCACTCTGACTTAGGAAGAAGGGTCCCTACTTGGACAGTGGCCAGCCATTGCCAACTAGAGACCCCCATTTCTAACAGGCAGGTCCTCGTGCCAGCTCTCCCTGGGACAGTTCTCCTGTACAGCTTGCCCGCAGTCTGCTAACCTCGGCTATCTGTGTACCTGCTGCCATAAATTTGTGCCTCCTTTGTTCATTTCTTGCTCTGTTCTGCCTTTTCTGCTAATTTTTCTGCCCTCTGTTTTGTCTTCTCTGCTCATTTTTCTGCCATCTGTTTTGCCTTTTCTGCTCGTTTCTTCCCTCTTCCCAGCATTTCCCTCCTCCCACGACCCAGCACCTGACCCTCCCCCCAGGCTTCTTAATGGAGGCCACAGTGCGACCCTATTGAGCAGGTCCTCAGACCAGCTCCCCTGCAACAGTTCTCCTGTCCAGCTTGCCCGTAGTCCGCTATTCCCTGCTGCCTGTCTACCTGCTGCCCTATGTTTGTGCCTCCTTTGCTCGTTTCCTGCTCTGTTTTCCCTTCTCTGCTCATTTTTCTCCCCTCTGCTTTGCCTTCTTCTGCTCGTTTTTCAGCCCTCTGTTTTGCCTTTCCTGCTAATTTTTCCGCCTCTGTTTTGCCTTTTCTGTTTGTTTTTCTGCTCTACATTGTGCATTTTCTGCTAATTTTCTGTCCTCTCTTTTGCCCTCTCCTGCTCTGTTTTGCCTTTTCTGCTCATTTTTCTGTCCTCTGTATGGAATTTTTCTGCTCATTTTTCTGCCCTTTGATTTTCCCTCTTATACTCTGTTTTGCCTTTTCTACTCATTTTTCTTCCCTGTTTTGCCTTTTCTGCTTGTTTTTCTGCCTTATGGTTTGCACTTTCTGCTCGCTTGTTTTCTGCCCTGTTTTGTCATTTTCTGCAAATTCTTTCCCTCTTACTGCTGTTTCCTCAAGACCTGGCTTTTTGACAGAGACCCCGCACCACAGCACCCAGATACCATCAGGGCTCTACAGATGCTGATTGATTGATTGATGTGATAGCTGTCATTTTTGTGATGGAGTAACCTGTCCACAGAACTCGAAATCAGGCCCTAAGTCCCAATCAACTTCGAGCAGTGACTACTGATTGGCACTTTACTTTTTCTTTGTGCCTTTTTACTTAAATCTTTAAAAAAATCATACCTCCTGTTTCCCTTATTGGAATGTTCTTGTTCTGGTGTTATTTTGTTCATTAACGTTTTTCTTTATTTTTAGAAATTGGTTGTGAGATTTTTTCATTTTGTTATGTTTTGACTTTTTAACTGTTTTGTTACTGCTAAATACTTTACACATTTTCCCAAGTTAAGCCTGTCTGCTCTGTGCCATAGCTACCAGGGGTTGAGTACATGTTTAATTTATTGAAACTCTTTTACCTTAACAAGTTTGTGTCCTTCCTCCTTATGATGAACTCCCTCCACCTCAATTAACATTCCACTTCTTTACATTTATTATGTTTTGTTCCTTTTTCCTTTTACCTGAATTTGTTTCTCCATTTTGTGGCTTTCTTATTTCTGTATTGTTGCTTTAGTGTTGCTATTCATGTATCATGGTGATACTCAAAGTACAGCCTGGGGGGCCTTCTGACCTTTACACGCCGCCCCTGGTCAACAGCACCAGTGGGCTGTTGTTTACTCGACTCAGCACTAGCATTAAAAATATGTTACATAAACAGGCAAGCTTTTATGAACAGATTAAGTGAAGTTAAAGAAAGGAACTGACTAGCATGTCCTGCATCACTTAACTTTAGGAACTCTTTCATTTTAAAGACTTCTTGCAGCAAAAGAGTAAAAATATTATAAAGTCTCTTAAAAATTCGAACAGTGTATTTCATTAACATGCAGAACGTTTCTCCTTAGTATATCCGATTATATAAGTGCATTCAGAAGTATTCTTTTGTTTAAAGTGATAGTTTTCAAACATGAATTTAAAAACATTCATTGTTCCCCACACCCTGACAACAATACCAATAGTGAACTAAAAGGCAAATCAGCTGTCATGTGCCTCCTCTGGGTTGCCTGGGGTCCTATTATACATTAACAACATTATCATTTATTAGACCAAACACAGGGTAAGGTTTTGTAAAGCACACACCCTTAAGTCATGTATTTCAAGGTCATCTTATATGTGATAATGAAGAAAAAGGAGGAAAAGTAAAAACAATTGACTGACTTCCCACAATTTGTTAAAGGGGGGAGAGAATGTGGCCTAACGGCTGGGGTACCGGGTTCAAGTCTCGGCAGAGACGCTCAACATTCTGTGATTCTGGACAAATCCCTTAGTCTTGCCGTGCCTAGCAAAAATGAATGTGTCCATCAGTAACGTAACTGGTGCTCATGTAAAGTGCTTTGATACCTTCGGGTCTAGTTCGCGCTATATAAAACTCCACCAAAAAAAAAAGTTGGGAATTCCCGGTTTGCAGTTTTCACATTGTGCAGTTCATCCACTAGATATATATGCTTCGCTTCCTCTATACCCACCATGATAGTTGATGGGTGGAATATGTTCTGAAGCTGCAGAGGAAAGTAAGTATCAGTTTAATGTGTGTTTAATTCAGTATGTCTATTGGCAATGGTTACCCTGTACTTCAGAATAGAACAAAGTAGAAGGATGGTTAGAAATAGTTTGCTCCTCCCTGCTTTATCTTGACTTCGCTCCGATAAAAACTCGTGCTTCTATCTAATACCACTGAAAATACGAGGAGACAGACGTTTTAAAAGCTGGTGATTTATTTTAAATTCTTGTCTCTCCATCAAACCCGATTTTGAAATCAGAATAGCACACCATTCAAATCAATTGAAAACTTGAGTCTCACTTTTAGTCAATTCAATTTGCTCACTAGTTCTTAGCAGCATTTAGTTCCACAAATTGCTTAGGATGCATTGCCTACCATTTGATATTTTCATTTTCCTTATATTTGGCAATTCAAAGTATTCATTTGAAAACCTCCATTTAGCTGTCAGCAGAGAAACAGTCCTAGTGAAGATTCTCTTGAGATTGTTAGTCTCCTTCATCTTAGTTGGAGATGGTTTGTTTCTTATTAGACCCGTGTGACTCACTCAATGCTTCTTACCTCTCTATATTTTACAAGACTTATACAAATAATGAACTCGTACCTTTATCAGAAACTCACTGCTACCAGTCATTAGATTTCATTGCACTGATTCCTTTTCAGACGTTAACAAAAAGTATTCTTCACTGTGGTGGCAGATCAGTGAGGGCCTTGCGGCTCTCTCGAGTGTCTTTGCTTCATTTTTAACCTTAAATGTTGAAACACAAGTCAGATTGTGTCCATCCTCTTTGTCACAGGAACTGCATTATAAATGTGTATGTGATTACTGTATTTTGAAACCAATGTTTTATTTCATTAGAAAACATATAGATGCATTTCTCTCTTTTACTACTAACATGGCTACTCAAGTAGGAGTCCCTCAACAAAAAACATCTTAAATGTGTGTATACATATGTTGTGCAGTGCTACAGAAATATTGCAGAAAGACACTCTGACCCCAGGGGAGAGTAGAGGTTAGTCACAACTCAAAGCTAATGCATTGTCGACCGATACCATCCGACAGCTTAAATAACACTTCATAAGGAAAAAAAACAGGTGAACTATCTCTGACAGAAGGCTAATATGGTCTTACAAGTGGAAGAAGGAGTAAAATCAGCTAAAAAGGTTTTACATTCCGAGGGGCTCATTTGAAGCCTGGCAGGCGCTGCACCAGTCTGCCTGTTCCGTGGAGGTCCTGGCCTCTGTCACTCCTGGTGGAGGACTGCCAAAGCACACAGAGATCACCACCTGCCTGGCGGGGATCTCTGAAATGAAAGTGCATTTGCCACATTGAAGGAAGCACTTACGTCACATATCAAAGCCGAGTGGGTCTCCGTGACCTTTAGGCCCTCTCTGGGGCTTATTTACAAGCTCCTTGTGCCACCCGTACGTCACTTTTCCCATGTTAAAAATGACACAAAAGTGGCGCAAGGGCCTTGTAAATAAGCCCCTCTGTATTTTCTTTCTCTGTGTAGGTTCGTTTGTCAAAGGCGAGGAATTCCTTGCATGGCAGACCCAAGCAAAGCATCGGGACCAGGGCATGGAATAACAATGGTGGTGGCTCTGCCCTATGTAGGGCATGGCTACCACCACTGCTACCCATTGGTCTGTGGCTGATGGACCATAGGGGCAAGGGTTTCTGATGGCAGAGCCTGCTGAGCCGCCTACTGTTGATTACCTAATGGTCCGCCCCCTTAAATGAGGTGGAGAGACTCAGCCAATTTATGTCAGACTTCCTGCTCGGCGGGACTCTAAGTGACACCCTAAACATGCATTCAATTCAAGTTTGGATGCACTTCGAATAAAAATGTATTTTGTACAATAAAGGGGGTTAAAGAGCAGGTTTGTTGATGCTCCTGAAATTCCTACAACAAAATGCAGAATGCTCACGAACTCCGAAAATATACTTTTAAAATGTTCAAAAAGAAAATACATCTAGAAAGTATGTTCAGTGTAAATAGGTAAATCTCCTTTTTGCGTTAATTTGATATTCAATTTCAATATATAATTCGTTTTTTCATGTAATTATTGCTTTATGAGTGAAAAAGTAATGCTCTTTTTATCAGGAGTGCTACTATTGCAACAATTCTCTTAGAATATTTACATATTGACAGCAAACTACAGAAAATCAATTTCAGAATAGTATTTGATTAGTATCCACAAATCAATTCCTATTCAGCTGTTGAGTGCAGATGCTGCTCAGCCAACAAGCACACATTAAAGATCATTTGACCCGACAGAAGTTGAGGATCAAAATATCCTGTGGGAGAAAATACATGTCATTCACTCTTAGCTAAACCATTTGAAAGTATTCATGTCCTGAACTTTCTTCACTTAGCTCAACTGTATATCTCCATCGGAAAGGTTCACTGGCCTCATAAAATATGCAGAGGAAACTTTACTTTAAGTCCACACTTAGAAAACTCTTTACTTACAGGGAACTGGGGTACATGCCCTGAGAAGATATGTAAATGGCAGCGGAAAATAAAATGCTCCATCAATGCTGACTACTTTAAAACATTTATCGCCTTACAGACAATTTGCAGCTCTAGGACACTTAGAGGCACATTCACAAAGAAATGGCGCAGCGTGGTTCTGACAGCAATTTTGCAGTGCCGTGCTGTGTCATTTTAAAAATGCATGGTAGCGTCACATTCACAAGAATACGGCGCACCCCTGTGATTTCCCTTGCACAGGCGTTAAACAAAGTTGCCTAGCGCCAACACCGACACCCTTGTGCCATGGTGCAATGGTGCCTGCATTGCAGGAATGATTCCCTACAACTCAAACACCTTTGCACCATGGTGCAAGGGTGTCTGTGTTGCAGGGATGATTGTTCATGTGCTGAAAGGGCACGTAAACAATCATTAAAGGCGAATTTCCTCCTTCTATGTGTGCTGCAGGATTCCCACAGCAACACCCATTGCATGCCCCCTTCAGGCAGATACCTCAGTGAAAGGGTATGATGTTTACAACTCCGCATTAAAACACGCAAAGTGACTTAACGCCACTTTGCAAATATGGTGCAGGGCATTGCGCTACCGGAGCATCATAAAAAGTGGCACTCCAGTGGCGCACCCCTATGTAAATATGACCCCTACTTAGGGAAAGCCCCTGACTGAAAACCGAGGGGCTTATTTACAAGACCTGTGTGCCACCGGAACAAAACTTTTTGTGACGTTCCGGAGGTGCACAGGGCTTAGCCATATCTACAAGGCTTCGTAAAACCACCATGCATGGCTTTTCATGGTCGTGTAGATATGGAGTAAGGCAAAGCAGCTCAAGTCACTGCCTTGCCTTACTCTGCGTCAAAGAGGTGTTCCATGGGTGTTACTGTGGGTGTTTCTATGTAACACCCATGGACTTTGACGTTGCCCCAGATTTACAATATCTC
This sequence comes from Calotriton arnoldi, assembly GCA_963921515.1. NCBI lineage: Eukaryota > Metazoa > Chordata > Amphibia > Caudata > Salamandridae > Calotriton > Calotriton arnoldi. Next base: position 121,936 of record CAWUFW010011695.1, read on the forward strand.
GTAAACCTGGGGCAACACCAAAACCTTGCGTCTCCCTAGAGCAGGCGTAAAAACATTTTTTCTCTTTCCATGAGTGCTGCATTCTGCAGGACACATGGAATGAGGAAAAGGCCTCTCATGATTGTTTTTGTGCAGGAAGGTGCCCCTTCCTGCACAAAACCAATCCTGTCAACAACACAGACACCCTTGCACCATGGTGCAAGAGTGCCTGCCTTGGCGCTCGGCTGCAAATTTTGCATCGGCACAGGCAGAAAGGACAAGAATGCACTGTACCTTGTACATACGGTGCATTCCTGCCCTGCTGAATTGGCGTAGGGCAGCACAGCAAAATGGCTTGGGGCACTGCCCTACACCAACTTGTTGTACAAATGTCCCTGAGGATGTTAAATAAACCCATGACCGAAGCAGGGTCCATGGTGGCATGGATTCTGCCGATCCTTTAGCAGTCCTTAATCCCACTTTACCACCTGGAAATGCAGTACTATTTAGAATACACCCTTCTACCTGCTTCTATCTGTTGATATTTTTTTCTCCAAAAGCTGAATCGATTGCTTCAACAGACTTTTCACTAAAGGGATGTAACATGGCATAAGTATCCTCCTTTTTAATTTTTTTGCAATAGCAAACAGTTCAGTAGTTAATATTGAAACTCTGATTCGTGGCTGTGCCATAAAAAGAATTACAATGCTTTGTGCATACCCCGTCTAAAACAGTGCTTAATTTGTAAAATATTAAGTGCCAGGGCTCTGACCTGGAGGCCACTGCAGCTTGCACCACCCATCGCCGTTGTCATCGCTGCCAAAACAACTACTAACCATCTCTCTCGCATGTAAATGCGACAGTTCCAATTTTTCCAGGTCCCCAAAGCTAAAGGAATGGCTGGGGAGGCAGGTATTAGCAATTATATTGTATATTCTATTCCTAAACTACCGTTGTTCTGCTCATCTCTAAATTAGATGAGCAGCGCCACCATGTGGTGGACTGTTCTAAGTATGGTGTTGACAATTAGGTGCCGGTGCGGAGTACCGAAAACTAATTAAGTGCCGGTGCTGAGCACCGGAAAGCACTGGCTCAAATTAAGCACTGGTCTAAAATAATCTGAAAGCATGTTCGCGATTTATGACTTTTTATCTGAGAAGGCAGTTTGGAAAGTGGTTCTTCTGTGCTTTTATCACACGATGTTTCCAGTGTATATGTATAAACACTGTGTGTGTACCTGAAGATCACAGCACTATTTTACAGCAGAACCACTGCTTGAAATGGAAACACAGAAGTTCAGGCACACCTTGTCCTAGAATACCTTCTTACTGATGAGAAGTGCTGGTGCTCTCTCCAGTTAAAACCATTGACGCAGTGCTAAGAAGGGCCAGTACTATCCCTTCCAAATAAAAGAAGTGCAGGTACTGAGTATCTGATAGTATCTGCCCATTTAAAGCAGCAAGGGGAACCAACACAGAGGTGAGAGGGGATGTATTCCTTTTTTGACCACACTTCAAATGATCATTCCCACAAAACTGTTACTTCTTTTTTAAATTTGTCCACCACTAGAGGGCACTATTTTCTTGTTTTTTGTTCACAACTAATAATATTCAGAATGGACAGGTTAGAAAACAAATGGAACTGCAATCACGCCAGGGCCAGAAAGGTCACAGTAATCTATAACAGCAGGGAAGCCGCCTTCTCGTGGACTAAAGTGTTGCAACAGAAGCATTTAGCTGCTAATAAATCTGTTACAACTGCAGTTTTAATAACACATAAAAAGCCACATTTGTTCTACTGTAGAAAAGACAATTTTAGAGTAGTGTGTGCTGTTGCTGAATGTAGCTCACCTTTTCCGATTGTACCTGCTCTCGTTATTTTGTGTTAAATGACAGTTCAGCACCCTCATGTTCTTGCTCTCAGTGACAAACTGCTGGAGCATCCCAGCTCCATGGATTCTTGTCCTAATATGGTTTGCGACCTTGGTTTTATTGGAGGAGCAGGGCAGGTTAATTACAGTCTCTGCTTTTCCCCTTTTGGAGGAAGTGCAATCGAGCCAATTTCTCACTTAATTGTGCCTGTTGGTGGAAGCACAGCAGGATCGTATCCCGATGCATATTTTATTTAAACTAACCTACATGGAATAGCCTAAGTCATATATATTAGAGGCATGGTGGACAAAAGGTTTGCATTGAAAGAACAGTCTAAAATTACTCCAATAAAGAGCACAATATATTATTAAGAGAATATCACGCATTTTATGTTATCTTTATATTAATTTATTAACAACAGTTTTAGAATTATGCCAATACTGTACAACGGATTTTACTTCAGATTGTTAGTTCACTCTACAATGATAAAAAAAAATCGTCAGCCGCTGGGCACATCATGATCGTGCTAGCCAGTGGTGGCTCCTCCGCTAAGGCGGAGGAGCGTCGCCCCACTGCAATGCAGCAGTGAAATAAAGGAAACATAACATGATAATAACTCGATGTTATAATCATTTCATGTTTTCCTGCTGCGGCAGCTTTACAGGCAGGGTGGGGTTGGGCTAACACAGGAGCATGGGGAGGAGTGGTTTGCCCACTCCAAGTGTGCATGAATGTTTTGCCAGCTGTCTCGGACTGGCCAAACATTCATGCGTACTTTGCATGTTCTCCACCAAGGCTGCATTACAGCCTGGGGGGAAACCATGCCTAGGTTCCCACAGCCTGTCTGAGCATTGAACAACGGTGCTCAGACCAATCACAATGCTGCATTGCAGTGTCGTGATTGGCTATGGGGAGCCTGGTACTTCCTGCTTCCTGTTCTGGCCGGGAGAGATGACGAGGGACGATGGAGGCGAGACGCAGCAATCAGGATTTTTTTTATTTTTTTTATACCCCCTCACCTCACCTCCCATCCCATCCCATCCCCACCCCCCCACCCCCAATCGGTGCCGGCCGCCACTGGCGCTATGACGCAGAGTCGACCCAAAAGATGTGACTTACAGCTTTGGACATCACGCAGCAGGTCAAAAAGAGTTTCAATGGCCCTCGGATCTTCTACACTAAATGATAAATGGTGGTAATGAAGTGAGGACAGATTGGGCAATAGGTCGCAGCAAAGGTTTTACCGCAGATCATTTTTAATTTTATGTATTATAAACCTAAGACTTTTGACAAAACTGTAAGGTAATGTTTTTACAGCTTTAGGGTGTTACATCTAAATTTTGCGCTGGGTTCAAAATGAGCCTTCAAGTCTTCTGAGAGGAAAGGAAATAAGGGAGAATTGGGTAACATCAAGTGATGGTTTAGCCAATGAAAGGGTAAAACTGAGCAAAATAGGTCTGACTTACAAGAGTATTTAAAAGTACAAAAGTAGTAGTACTGAAATATTCTTTAATGTGCTTTTTCATGCCTTTGGGAATTTAGCCACAAAACATCCAACTCTAAATTAGTAAAGAGTACAGTCCTTTCTATTTGTACTAGATGCATATTAATATTCAATGAAAATTTAAAAACTCAAAAGTGACATATCAAATTAAAAAGGGAAACACACACAAAAATCTTCCAACCAAAATAGATAAATTGTTATTTCTTACAAGTAATTCTCATGTAACACCCATATGCATAATTACATTTAAATAAAAAATAAATCTGTTTTTTTTAACTACCTACACTGTCTTTGCCATATTAATAACCTTGTCAAAGGGAAGCTAAATTTGATTTCTGATAAAAAATGTTTTAACAAAAATCCGCCTATTATCACATTCTAGGATGTAATGCTTTTGTCATCTTATTTGGTGCCAGCTAATGTCATCAGTACAGCCTTTATAAATGCTTGTCAACTCAGTGTTTTAGCTACTGAGCAAATATGTAGCCTTCATTGGGAAAAAAAATCTTTCTCAATAATTATAGCTGTCTAGGGTGGGTGTCGACCAAAAGTGCTTAATGATCCAATTAATCTGCAATACATACATGTTTCCCTTCAATTCATAAATCTTTGAATTAATGAATGTAAGAGACTTCTTGACATCTCATCACAGTTTGAATACATTTGTAATATCACATTTTTATAAAAAAGGATAAGTCTAGAACAACAAGATTAGTATATCATATTTAAAGGAATCTTCCATATAGCCCCACACTTGGGCCTAACACATGGCAAGAAAAATAATAATAATATGGCTGCGTATGCCCCAATAGCATATACATGTGAACAAGGCTTCATTGTCGAAACGCCTAGCGTAGAAGTGGATTAAACTTTGCTGAACTGCATATTTGATAGCGTGTCCTGAGAGTGCATTATTTTCGCAACCGCGAAGGAACTTTATGGGAAATACGAACCGGGTGCTCTACCTTCCAAGGGTCCCTGGTCTGGATTTGAGCGTTTGTTGTGGAATATATATATATATATATATATATATATATATATATATATATATATATATATATATATATATATATATATATATATATATATATATATCAGCAATACTCCATTGAAATCCCATTTGTTGCAGAGAATGGAGCATGGATCACAGTTTGATGCGAAGTTCAGTTCTTTATTTTCAGCTCATGAATCCTCGGCAGCCATGACGCGTTTCGACCCAACAAGGGTCTTGATCACATGACACGCTTACCGGGAAATAGGTTCCTTTTGTACCATTTTTTTACATTTTTTCACGTGATTTCCTTAAAGTGCCAGATGTCATAAGGTAAAAGCATGGAAATAGACAACAGATTTTACATTGATCAAATAACTTGGTAAGAAGTTACAGATGTATATAAAATTCAGGTATAAATACCTTAAAAAGTATATATATATATCTCATGGAACCTATAAACCATTAATTAAAAAGGATGTCATAAAATCATATACAGTACTGTTAAGATGTTAAAAATATTATTAATTTGAACAACCCAAATAGTTGTTAAAATAAATGAATTTCATGGCATGTTAAGCCAGTTGCAAGAACGTCCAGGTCTAAATACCTTTACTTGCCTATGCAAATTTAACATCTTAGATATTTTCGATATATAGTCAGTGCATATATAAATTACAGTACTTAATGATGTAAATAGTTAGCATGTAAACCTTATGACTGAAAGTGGTTAGTGCTGGTGCAAAATATACAATTTAAAGTGCCAAGTGCAATAATTACTAAGGGGTCGATTCCGATTCGGGCCGGAAATTTCCCCGACCGAGCCGGACCCGGAGAGATTTCCGACCGAATCGGACCCGTGCAGTCCGACCGAACGAGTCCGATGCGTCCGTATGTTATCGGACACGAGTCGGTCGGACTCCCATTGAACTCAATGGGAGCCGGTCGTACAACGCGTACGCGGGCTCCCATTGCCTCAATGGGTGCGAGGCGGACAAGGGCGCCCCTACAGCGAGTACGCCGCGAGCGCTCGCGGCGTACACGCACAGGTAGGGGGACCCTTGGGTCCCCCCTGTGTGCGCCTCGCACGGGTACGCGTACAGGGGGTCCGACACGGACCCCCAAAGTACGGCTCCGACAGCGAGTTCGAGTCGGACGGCGCGAGTCGGTCGGAGCGGTCGAGGTGCGCATCGTACTTACCCGGCCGGAAAACGTCTCCATTGCGCGGTGCGGACCGGGTCCGACCGAGTCGGTCGGAGCGGTACGGTCCGGGTACGAGTCGGTCGGAGCGGTCGGGTCGCCCGGACGAGTCGGTCGGGCGAATTCGCATCGTACTCGCTCGGCCGGACCCGCGTACGGTTCGGTCGGGAAACAGGCTTTCGCATGGCTTTTTCCCGACCGAATGGTATTGGGTGCGCCTCCGACCGAGATCGGAATCGGCCCCTAAGTATACAAATGAGTGTTATAACCTATCTAACCCGTGTATTTTGAAAAATTGGGGGAATTGTTTAGGCGGTTAACATAACAACCACTATGTTTTCAGTTTTTGTGGCGTTTGAATGATCAGTCTATAATTAAATTTCAATTTATGTTTTTTTGAATTTTATGGCACCTTTCCTAAAAAGAACCCCTTACTTTATTTGATTTACAGACAGGTATATAATTCCTCTGTAATATTTAAACTTCCCGGGTGTTTGGAATTGAGGTTTTAAATGTAGCTTGTTTCCAGTTGTCTGAGGGCTTTCTCTCTATCTCCTCCTCTCTTGTTGGGGGGGATAGAGTCAATCAGAAACTATTTCAGGTCTTTAGGGTCGGCATTATGAAATTCACTGAAATGTCTGGCCACCGGGTAGGTAGGATCCCTGTTTTTTATTGCCCTTATGTGCTGAAGTACCCTCTTGTGTCCTTGCAGTATAGTACTACCTACATATCGTAGGCCACATGGGCACTCCAGCACAGAAACCACAAATTCAGATTTGCAGGTAAGGGCCTTGTGTATAGGTATTTCTTGTTCCCCAAACGGTGTTTTATGCGTTGTTCTGCTGGTTCCAAATTGACATGCCTTACATATAGATATATATTTCACTGCAATCAGGTTCAGACCTGGTGTGCTCGACTGCGGTTGCTGGCGACTGGCTGTACCTTAGAGCCCACAGTTTCTTATTATGTACAAAGATGCCGCACTCAGTAAATCCTTTGCATTTCTTTAATGGCGAACACCACTACTCCACCATCTCGTTTCGACCTCTCGAGGTCTTTCTCACGGTAGGTGAGTCTTTCTTTTCTTTCTCTTTATATACTCTCCATCATTAGCTCATTATGAAGCATGATGGCAGTTGTAGTTTAATACAATGTATATACAATTTGCAGGTCTAATTTTCCCGCTGATCCAGGGATCCTCCATGAATTCCCTGGAAAATTTAAAAAAATCATTTTTGGCTCCCGGCAGGGCTCCTAAGGGACTCCACTATAAAGCCTAGGGGGTCAGGGTATTTTTACCCTGCCCCCTTGCCTTTTTATAATGTTTTTTTCTTGGGACTCGGCTGAGTCTGAGTCCCAAGATGTCTGCCACCAGTTCCTGGTTGAAGTGGTGGCGGCCAACCAGATCTCATCATGAGAACTGTTGGATCTGCAGAGGGTCCTCGTCCCTAGATGTACATCAATCTTTTTTTTTTTTAATAACTCCAAAACTACTGAACAGATTTACACCAAATTACAAAAAAGCACTTTTTCTGGACCAAGAGCTAGCTTTCTGCCAAATTTAGTGCAATTCCGTTCAGCAGTTCGGGCAGTAGTCATCTAAAATCCCTACGAGAAATTTCATGGGGAAAATGCATTTGGGAACCCCACTTTTTTCTCGGCCCCCACTTGACGAATCACCCCAAAACTTTCCAACCAACAGCTGAAGTGAGCGGCAAACTAGTTTTGAAAATTTCGGCCCACAAAAAAACATTTAACAAAACAAGAGAAGCGGGCAGGGTATGAATACACTGACCCTCAAGGCCTCTTGGGAAGGGAGCCCGCAGGGCAAGAAAAGCATTTTTAAAATTTTTTTTGCATGGAGTCGCACTGGATCTGTGGCTCCTGCCCAAAAAAAAAAGAAGCTAAGTGATGTAATATGTGAGGTCATAAGCAGTGCATTGCGGGGACGTAAGTTATAGTTAGCTCAAGTAACTATAACTGCTGAATTTCTCTGGTTTTTTACGAGTGAAATCTGAGCCTAACTATAATGTCCCTGCAACCTTTGGTTTTTTCAGTAAATTTCTAAGGATTTTTTAATTCAATTTCCTAACTATAACATCCCTGTAACCTTTGTTTTTTTTAGGGAATTTTCTATGATTTCTTTTAATTCTATTTCCTAACTATAATGACCCTGTAACCTTTGTTTTTTTAAGTGAATTTCTAAGGATTTTTATTTTTATTTCCTAACTGTAAACTGTAACCTTTGAGAGTGAGTGTGTGACTGAGTGCATGAGTCTCTCAGTGGGCATGTGAGTGAGTGCGTGAGTGTCTCAATGGGAGTGTGAGTAGGTGTGTGAGTGTCTGTTTGGGTCTGGGAGTGACTGTATAAGTTTCTTACTGGGTGGGTGAGTGTCTGAGTGGGTCTGTAAGTGGGTGTGTGACTCTCTGAGTGGGTCTGTGAGTGGGTGTGTGAGTGTCTAAGTGGGTCTGTGAGTGGGTGTGTGAGTGTCTCAATCGGTCTGTGAATGGGTGCATGAGTCTGAGTGGGTCTGTGAGTGGGTGTGTGAGTGTATGAGTGGGTTTGTGAGTGGGTGTGTCGGTGTCTGAATACATCTCTGATTGGGAGCATGACTGTGAGTGGGTGTGTCACTGTATCAGTGGGTCTATGAGTGGGTGCATGAGTGTCTGAGTGGGTCTGTGGGTGGGTGCATGAGTGTCTGAGTGGGTCTGTGAGTGGGTGCATAACTGTCTCAATGGGTCTGTGTGTGACTGCGTAAGTCTCTGAGAGGGTCTGTGAGTGTGTGGCCAAATGGGGGAGGGGGCTGCACTGCCACACTCCCCAGTCCAAATTCGGCCCTGGGGACCCCATTGCTCAGGGCCCGGCCATTAACAAATGGGGAGGGGGTCCATGCAGCCCCCATCCCCAGGCCAATTTCGGCCCTGGGGACCCCTCGCCGGGGCTGGGCCTTTTATTTATTTATATTTAATAGGGGAGGGGTACCGCGCGGCCCTCCTCCTCTGGCCGATTTTGGCCCCAGAGACCCTATCCCCCGGGGCCCAGCCTTTTATTTATTTATTTTTTTATTAGGGATGGGGGCCGCTTGACAGCTGGACATTGGCAGAAAAGCCTTTTGGTTTTAGGCAGAGTCACTTCCAAAATAGTAATAGAAAACCTGACTTGGCCATTAAGTTGGATTTTCATCTAATATTAAAATGAGCCCAGAGCCCTTGAACCATTTTCCTAGCTACTCAGAAACATAATTTAGCACTTATTAAATGTTATAGTGTAAACCAGTTTTGACCTACAGGAGGGCTAGCCTTGTCACAGTTAAACGACATTCGATGTTTCTCACTGCCAGGACATGTAAAACATAAAAAATACATGTCCTACCTTTTAAATACCATGCACGCTGCCCTTTGGGCCTTTAGGGGCTACCTTAGGGGTGACCTTTAGGTATTAAAAAGGAAGATTTAGGCCTGGCAAAAGGTTTGTTTTGCCAGATCGAAATGGCAGTTTAAAACTGCACATGCAGGCTGCAATGGCAGGCCTAGAGACATGTTTTACAGTGCTACTTTAGTGGGTGGTACAGTGAGTGGCAGCAGCCCACTAGTAGCATTTAAATTACAGGCCCTGGGTACATGTAGTACCTCATACTAGGGGCTTATAAGTAAATTAAATGGACAAATCAGGTGTATACCAATTTTACCATGTTTAGAAGGAAGAAACATGGGGCCTGATTCACAGAACTAACTTACGTCAAAAACGTAAAGTTAGTACTTTTTGGTATTCACAGAATACACTTACTCATTTTGGTATTCACAGAATGAACTTACTCATTTCGGTATTCACAGAAGTTAGTAGTCCTAACTTTAGGACTCCTAAATGCCTTCTGTGAATACCGAAAGTCTTAAAGTTAGGATTTTTCTCAGTTTAGGAGTAGTAAAGTTAGGACTCCTAACTTTAGGACTCCTAAATGCCTTCTGTGAATACCGAAAGTCTTAAAGTTAGGATTTTTCTCAGTTTAGGAGTAGTAGGAACTTTACGTAATAACTCTTTACAATTTAATCTGGAAGGAATTTGCATCAGAACTTTTCCCCAGGCTTCGACAGATCTGTAATCAATCATTATTTAGTGGAGTTGTACCATCCGGCTGGAAACAGGCTGTAGTTACGCCACTCTTGAAGAAGGCCACTCTTGATCCAACCTGCCCGGGTAACTATCGGCCCATCTCTCTCCTCCCCTACCCAGTGAAGATCCTTGAACGTTTGGTTAGCAAATCTCTGTCAGCTTTTCTAGAACGTAACAACTGTCTGGCAGATGTACAATTCGGCTTCCGTCCAGAACACGGAACCGAGTCTGCCTTGGTGACCGTGTTGGACGATCTGCGTCTGTTGGCAGACAGGGGACAATCAGCAATACTTATTTTGCTTGACCTGTCTGCCGCTTTTGACACGGTCAACCATGACATTTTGCTAACACGTTTAGAGGAGGTGGGGGTAGTGGGCACTGCCCTGGATTGGTTTCGATCCTATCTATCTGGCAGGTGTCAGGCAGTGGCTCTTCCCCTTTCCAGTCAGCCTTCACTAATATCTGTCATGGGGTCCCACAAGGATCTGCCATCAGCCCAATTTTATTTAACATCTATTTGAGCCCACTGATTAATATCATTCGGGCTCATAATGTGAAATTGGTAAATTATGCTGATGACACTCAGATCATTCTATCTCTTGATGGAACCCTACCCAATGCCCTGGAGGATTTTCATGCATGTATGCATGATACTGCGCAGTGGTTACGTAATAACTCTTTACAATTTAATTCGGATAAGACCGAAATTGTACACTGCGCAGTTGGGAAGGTCCATCTGCCTCTTCCTCACAACTTCTGGCCCCTTGATTCATCTACTGCCTTGGTGCCATCTAAGACGGTGCGAAACTTGGGAGTTATGTTTAATGCCAACCTGTCACTAGAGACGCAAGTGAACAAGATGGTGGGGTGCTGTTTTGGCCTCATTAGGGCTCTGAGAAAGATTCTCCCGTTGCTCCCAATTTCGGTTAGAGCCTTGGTTGTTCAAGGCGCTATCCTAAGTAGACTTGACTACTGCAATGCTCTGCTGTTGGAGTCCCCCAAGTATCTAATACAGAGACTGCAGCGTGTTCAGAATACGGCTGCGAAATTGGCCTTGTCTAAGCCACGAGGCTTTTCCGCCTCAATGTGCCTAGCGGAGCTACATTGGCTCCCTGTGCAGCAAATAATTTATTTTAAATCCCTTTGTATAGGGTTTAGGGCTTTGCATGGACTCGGTCCTGGGCCCCTGCAGAAGAAATTGGTTTGGTATACTCCTACCCGGACCCTTCGTTCCTCTTTTGCCTACTTGGCAAAGGTACCCAGGTTCAACAGGGTCAGACTGGGAGGAAGATCTTTTAGTTTTGCTGCTGCAAAACTCTGGAACGCACTCCCACTTGAAATCAGACAATGCAGCACCCTGTCCCTGATCAGGAAAAGGATCAAAACGTGGTTGTTCCCCAGAAACTGATCCTGTCGCTTTTGAGTAATGCTTTTAGGTTCTGTCCTTCTCGCTTCACGTTGGTCTGTATTCATGTATCTTTAGCGCCAGGGTACCCGTAGGGTGTTTGTTGCGCTCTATAAATGCTATATACAATACAATACAATACAATACAATACCACACAAAAAATGGTAATTTCCAACAATTTATATTTGCTGTTTCTTGAAACATGAACCAGGCCCAGAACAGGGTGTCAGAGTACTGTACAAGAGTTCTGTATAAAAAGGAAACAATAAAAGCATAACAATACTTACATAGATATAAGTCGGAAATAAAAACATTTTAGATTTAGAAAATAATTGTTTACAGAAGTAAAATGGCCATGGTCATACACTGGGATTAAGATTATGGCCCTGATCATGATACAAGAATGAATAGAACTACTACCAGTAGGCAAAGTGAACAGTAGGAAACCTCAACTAACGCTTTCCAACACACTACATCAAGCCCAACATATCAGGGAATTGATGTGCTCCTCAGCAATAGTCAGTATTTGCAATATGACTTCAGCTTTTGAGTAGCGCGCATTCAGAGGGGAATGCACTGGATTAAGAGTTTTGAGAGCAGTAATGTGGCTCAGAAAGGCAGATGCGCCCTATCATTTCTGAATATGCCACTAGCTCTTTCAAACCTCTTTAAGAATAGCATGTTGTGAAATGATGGGTAAAGAGAAATGATTATAGAACTTGAGGGTTAATGAAATCCGAGCAAATAAACTGCCTCATTACTGATAGCATTCTAAAAAGTCAATATGGAAAGGGTGAATGAAAAAAGTAGCATTTCAAAAAATCGAAATGAAAAAGGCTATCATAAATTAAATACATCAAAAGAAATATTCAGCCGGCCCCCTGCTCTATTGTAACGTAGGTGTGCATTCCAAGTGCCCATGCAAAGCACTACACCAGTATTCCTCAAACAACACCCTGGGCTCAGCCAACCTCCTCCAACCTGCCAGAGAAAGTCAAATAGAAGTTTAAAATCTACCTTCTGCTCAATATAATCCTCACTTGGCATCTTTTCTGCAACCTGCACAATTCTCCTGTCACCTGGCCAACAATTGAAAATAAAAAGCACCACCGTTTCACATCGTCAGCTCGCATAACTTGACTCGGTTCCCTTCCAACTCGTACCTTCTGCAAAGACTAATTATGAATGTAAAAAAACACAAACAAGAAATTGGCCAACGTCATGTGTACACCCATTCTGTAACGACAATGTGAGGCGTCGGCGGAAGGGTCGTTTACTCCCTGAAGATGACAGCCATCAAATGCAACTAAAGTAGAAAGAAACAAACCAGCCACAATGATACACAAAAAAACCCTCGGCAACATAAGTCCAGGAATCCATGATGTCAATAATAAATTCTGTGATGATCCATTCACATTTAAAAATTATACATTTCAATGAAACAAGGCAGACGCTATTGATTATATGTTACAAAGGAAACAAAGGATTCATTGGAAGTGTACATCACTGAAATTATTTTAGTTAGGGGTGGTTTGCAAATAGAAAACAAAAATCTACTGAAATGTTCCAGTAAGAGATGTGAATTTGTAAAAAGGTGGATAGTATAACCTAAGTCACCTATGCCAGGCACGTTTAAGGCACAGAAAGAAAAGCCCTCCTTGCCCCCTCGCCCAGACCCTATATATGGGAGCGCACGCTCATCCATGCGCAAAAGAGATCGCACATGCAGCTTGTTTAATAAGGTGAGTAGCTTTTGAACTTTTCTGGGCCTTTTAATTGAAGTTTGGCGACTATCCATTGTCTCTATCAATGGTTTATTTACTTTTCCTGGCCTGTGTATTGACGACTATGATCTTCAGCTTTTGTTAGGCACATTTCTGAACATGAGCTCCGACCCATAACACTTTAATCCTCACCTCTTCGCCTCTGGGTCATCCCCAGGTTACGGGGAAGGGGCCTGATTTTGCCAGCATTGCCTTCCGAACACATCAACAAGTGTGACCCGTGCCTCGTTCGAATGAAGTGGCTACACTCTCTGACTAGATGTAAACATTGTTAATGGAGTGCTTCAGACTAGCACTTTTAATATGCAAAGCCTCTGGTGAAATATGGAGCCTGAAATTCATGCTGAAATAATATTTTGATTCACTCAGAATGCCGCAGACTAGATTAATTGTAAACCTGTTGAATGAATCTTAGAACTGAGCGTGTAGCTTTAATACTGAACTCTACATGCAGTTTCTAATGAGATTATGTGGCAGTGCAATAAACCAGATAGAAACCTGAGCAATGGGTTATTATTAAGGAGACCTTCCCCAACCAATTCATTTATCTGCCACTCTGGTAGCCTGTCTGCTACTCATCAGCCACAGTAAACGTGTGACTACAGAAAATGTCAGGTACCATGAAATGCACTATATGGATTCTCATTTAGAGTTTCTCTGTAGAGTAGCAGGACTATCAAGGCTCAGTAATTGCGATTCCTTAAAGGAGACCCCTGGTATTACTTCACATTTATCTTTACATGGTAAAAACTTGTTTCTGCGAGTTATTGGTCCATCTTTTTTCTGGTAGTAACAGAAACTTTCATAGTTTATAACCACATTTTCGTAGATTATTTAAAATGTTATGCTACATTTTAGCTCATGTATGTTTAATAGTTTCTAATTATATCATAATTCACTTTTAATCATTATGTTATACTCATGACATTTTTTAATAAACTATGATATATTGAATTATAAGGTATTACAATAATAATATGAAGCAGAAGGATATGACTGGTAGCACAGATGTGAAAGATAAGTATTCTCTCTATCAAATGACCCACAACACCAAAGTAAAGCAATTTACTAAAGGGGAAAGTCAAAAAGCTCCATAGGATATGATATACTTTGCAATCTCCTTGGAAACTTTGGCCAAGCTCAAGATTTAACAATAACATGGCTGCTAATGATGACAGAAAAAAGCAAGCAAAGTGAAAAGGGTCAGCAGATAAAGAGGCCAAGGTCCAGACAAAAGTAGAGGTAAAGTCAGTAAAATGTGAAGATGGCGACCGGAGCAGACGCAGCTTAGAGAGCTCCGCAGCCCACCTGACTAACAATCCTTAATAATCCTGCCCACCGAGCCCTTAAGATGCTACAACAACTGCCTACGTTGCTACGAAGGTCGGTAGCCAAAAAATAGAGAGCTGTGGATGTCCTCGCTGCTCCGGGAACAGATTGCGCGAGCAGGGCCTACGCTGCCTTGAGGCGGATTGAGACGCGAGGCCTCTGGGAGGACTTGGGTGCCCGCCTGGATGCTGAGGCGGCCGTTGGCGCCCTGCCCGATGAGGATTCACAGACATAGAGGCTGCAGGACCTGTGCGTGACCTCCCCCGGCCTCAGAGACTTCCCTGGCTTGGCACAGAGACGCAGGCGGGCCTGGCCTGGTAGCCGAAGCAGGGGCCTGGCGTGATCACTGAGTGTGGAGGTGGCGGTCAGGAGACGCCGCCCTGCCCGTGTTGCTGCGAGCCGGATACAGATGATTTAAAGGCATGGGGAGAGGAGCCGGATCGGGCCCCATGGAGTGGACGGGGGCTACGCCTGTGGCGCGGTCGCGGCCCAGGTGTCACCGTATACAATGGAGCAGGCCTGTACTGCAAAGCTAGGTCCGGGGTGCTTGGAGATACCGGAAGGTATGGAGGGTGAGGAATGGATGCCCCCTCCCATGTATGACTGTGCAGCGGCACGGGGCAGGAGCTCCTCAGTGTGGAGGACGGCGCCCAGGCCGGCCAGCCCCCTCTTGGGGCCTGAGGTGAGGTGTCCCGACCTGAGGAGGTGGGCAGCAGCAGTGTGGGGCCGGGCAGAAGAGGAGAGGTGGCTGAGAGTGTGGCCCTGGTGCTGGGTTCCCGCCCTGGCTGTGGTCTTGGCCTGGTGGTGACTGAGAAGGCTGTCTGGGACCCGGGTGAGCGGGCTGCACCGGTCCCCCTGGCAGCGCTGGAGGAAACGAGTGGCCCCTAACACACATAAAGGGGAGGACTAAAGAGGCTGTACCTGCCGCCATAGGAGTCCCTATCCTCCTAAGGACTTTGAAAATTTAAAGTGGGAATACATCAAAGGCCGCGCACAAGGACTGGGCGAACTGTAACAAAGGGTCCTGATCATGCCTTCCTCGTGGTGCTGGGGCAGTGTGAACTCCTTTGGCGCCCAACTAGAAAAGCACCCAGGAAAGCGAGAGTAAGCAGCATTGGTTAAGCACGAGCACGGAGAACGTAGCGAAGAGAAGACGACCCCCGAACTTGCTCGCCCCCCCTGTGGGAGTTGCAGCGCGCTTTCCTGATCGCCACAGAAACAAGCGAGGTGAAATTTCAGTGAGGCCCCCCACGATCAGGTGTTGGACTGTGAAATGGGTAAGGACAGGCCCCAAAGAACAGCACAACAGATGAAAATGGATCATTGCACACCTCAGGGGGCGCCCCCGAAGCGGGACCCGCCGCGAACGGAATCGCCGGAGCGCACTAGGGCCCAGATACTCGCGGCAATTGAGGCTTCTAGTGTAACAGTCCAGGCAAAAATAGATGCGGTCTCGCTGGATTTGGACTGTTGCGTGCTGACCTCCGCACTGTTGCGGACCACTCGTTGGCCACAGAACAGCCCGTTGGTGAGCTCCAGATGGAAATCGCCACACTAAAGTCAACGCTAACTGAACTCACGCACAAGACAATAGCCCTGGAAGGCCGGGCTGAAGATGCAGAGGGGTGCTCCCGCAGATGAAATCTGCGCTTTGTAGGATTCCCGGAGGGGGTTGAGGGGAAGGAGCCGGAACTTTTCCTGGAAAGGTGGATCAATGAGGCATTCCCCACAGCTGAACTCTCCTCCATCTTTATTGTTGAGCGGGCGCACCGGGAGCTATTGGCGCCCCCGCTGCTGGGAGGCCAACCCAGGACACTAATAGCCAAGATCTTAAATTTCAGAGACCGGGATTGTATTCTCTAAGCGGCAAGGTGAGATGGCGACCCAGCCTTCGGAAATCAGAAAATCCGTATATTCCCAGATTACACTGGCCTAGTACAGCAGCAGAGAGTGTACTTTATTGGGGTGAAACAAAAATTGCGAGCCATGAACCTACAATACATGCTCCTGTACCCAGCAAAGCGATACAGCAAAGCTTAAGGTTCTCCATGATGATAGAGCCCACTTCTTCACAACACCAGAGGCGGTCTGGGACTGGTGGAAAGTCCACGGAAGTAAGAGAACACTGCCTAGAGGGAGAGAGGAGGGGAGACCCCCAACTAACCCTAAGAGGGGCAAGAGCTATAGCCGACATCGAAAGTCCAGGAAGACCTCCAGATCAACGCAAAGAGTGGTGGTCAGAAGGGATGGATCCCTGGACTTGGAACAATCTGATTCTGGTGGCGAGGGCAGGAGGTCTCCCAGAATAGATCAAGCGACACAACAGGCGGAACGAGAAGCTGCCAGAGCACTAATGGAGGAGGTGATGGCCATGAGCTCTGAGACGAGCACGGGAGATATCGTTGAGGACACACCACAGTTGGGAGGATCCTGAAAAACTGATGGACCGATGCGACATATGCGAGAAAACAGATCCAACAAGATGCTTTACAGGAGCCACGCTATAGTGACTGGCACTCTTCCCGGACAATAAACTGGGTCGCGGTGGAGTTGGTCTCCTCCGCCCCCCCCCCCCAGCTGGAAGACTGGATTCGGTTGGGTATTGATATCGGACAGGTGGCTAACAATGCCCCCCCATTCTTCTTCTTCTTCTTCTTTTATCTCCTTTAATTCTCTACTATTCTGTTGATCTCATTCTCCCTCTGGATCTCTATTTTTTTCTAGACCTATTTTTCTAATTGACTTCTTGAGTATTTTTGAATGACTGGGGGTATGAGTGGGTAGGGTTGATAGTGTGAAGAGTGGGTGTGTGTGATGTCCATGGTCAGGGGGGTGCTGCTGACGGACACATAGCGGGTCTGGGAAGTGCGTTATCCCTGGCCTGCCTGGCAGAGGATATTCATTGGATGACTGGATGAGGAGTGCATGTAGGCAGACTGTGAGGCATGAAATGTATGAGTAGTGGAAATGTGTTGTTGTTTTTGGTATGGAGTTTTTGTGTTCAACAGAGGAAGTATGCCTGTTCATGATGTTCAAGGGTAGGGACGGGAGGTTTGGGGTTGGGGGTTACATGGGGATGTACGCTTTATTATTATTGCGTCTACCCGGGGTGGGAAGTTCGAATTGCTCCGTTCAAGGGCTTCGCTGGCAGCGATGGGGGCATTGTACAACACATACACAAAATAGATAAGACAGACATGGGTCGGTGGATATCGGAGAATACAAAATTATAACATGGAATGTGAGGGGGTTAAACTCATTTGTAAAGCGTTACAGAATACAAACATGTATGCGGAGACAGGGCATTCATATCGCCATGCTACAAGAGACACACCTGCTTAACACCGAGACACAGAAACTCCACAGAAAGTGGAGAGGGCAGCTATTTGCATCTACCTACTCCACCTATGCTAGGGGGGTGGCCATATGGGTAGCCCCATAGGTTCCGTTCAAATTACATACTTACGAGGTGGATGTAGAGGGTACATATGTCATAGTGCACGGTGTGTTAGATGGTTTTAAGGTTTGCCTGGTGAATATCTATGCCCCGAACACAGATGATGGGGATTTCTTTGGAAATATAGAAACCCTGCTTCTCCCGTACATTGGGACACCATTGATATGGGGAGGCGACTTTAATTGTGTAGCTTGATGACCTATTGGACAGGTACCCGCTGAAACAACACACTAAACTGCACATGACAAAAGCCTTGTGTTAGAACTGGGGGTCTCTAGTTGGCTGAGGTAGGTACCTTAGTCCAAATAGGGACCCTTGCTTCTAAGTCAGGGAAAGGAAGGACACCTTCTCAGATAGCCCCTGCTCACCCCCTCGGTAGCTTGGCACGAGCAGCCAGGCTTATCTCCAAGGCAAATGTGTAAAGTATTTGCAACCACGCTCTCAGTGACACAGTGATAACACCACAAATGAACTCCACACGAGTTTCATAAAAAAACCAATTATATGTTTATAAAAAAAGATATACAACGAGACCACACGATAAAAATCCAACATATGCGTATTTATAAGATTTCACTTTGCCGGTTATTAGGCCAGCAAGCACTGGTAGGTTCTTGCAGTATTAATGAGCAATTCTCGATGATCCAATGCAGTCCTAATGCAATGCTATGCAGTTCGTAATGCAAGAATCAGGCACTTCGTAATGTAAAAATAATGCAATTCATAATGCAACAATCAGGCAGTTCGTAATGCAAAAATAATGCAATTCGTAATGCAACAATCAGGCAGTTCGTAATGCAAAAATAATGCAACAATCAGGCAGTTTGTAATGCAAAAATAATGTACTTCGGCACCGATCGCGGTGCTCTGGACCGTCTGTATGCCACTCTTACCGACTCGCGGTCAGCTACTGCCAAAATATGCCCCCAACACTGTTATGATGGAAAACAAAGTGCAGCTCCACACTCCGGCCCCGGTACTGCCACTCCTCGGCAAGTACGGGCCGCGATACGGACTTGAGCGGGGGCTCGCGCTGCAAAGATGGGAAAGGCCGAGAGCGTTCTCTCGTAGCCCGCACCCCGCCCAAGTGGCGACACACGCACGCTCGCTGAGCGTTACCTGGGGGGTGCGATCTCACTCTCCTCTCCTCGTGGCTTGGGCCTCCGGTGCGACTTCATTGATCTTGGGCAGTGGAACTCGGACCCCCGACGGTGATGGTTTGAGGTCTCTCCTTGGAAAAGGCAGACTCGGGCTGGTGGCGGGGAATTCTCACAGCTCCTCTGGGGATGACGGTCCAGGCCGATGGCAATGACGATCGCAGCAGTTCTGGTCACGCTGTCGATCGAAGCAGAGAACAAGACTGCTCTGGGACACATAGTCACGGGGCAATTTCTCACGAAGGTCTCAGGTTGCAACAGGATACACGCACACAGCGTCGCTGAGACTCACTTGAGCTCCGGGTGCACACGATCACAGGGCAATCCTCACGAAGTTCTCAGGCTGCACGAAGCACACACACACAGCGTTGCTGAGACTCACTTGGAAACTTTTATGTTCCTGAGTTTCAATAACAGGGAGCCAGCTCTCCTCAGGCCCTTGGAGACACCTTACTGCGGGACACAGCATACAGCAAAGTCCTTTCAAGCAGGGGGACACAGCACACAGCAAAGTCCCTTAGCCTCTCTGTAGTTAAATCAGCAAACTGCAGGCCAGCCCCAGAGCACACAGCATAGGTCAATCCTTCTCTTCAGTCTCTTCAGCTATTCTTCCTTGGCAGAGGTTCCTCTTGACCGCGAAGTAGTTTCAATCCTTTTCAGTCTTGATCAGTCCAAAGTCCAGGGGTTTCAGCTCTCATAGTTATACCCCTAAATGTCTTTGAAGTCTTTGTGTTCAGGGGGCACTGACCCCTGTCCAAACCAGTTCTGGGTGTCTCCCTGCCAGTGACACCTTCTTCCTTTGATAGTGGGGGTCTGGATCTTCAATCACTCAGCAGGAGATGGAGCCTTTGTTTTATGGCAGCAGCCCAGGCCTCTTCACCTCCAGGGGCTACTCCTTCCCCCTACACTCCAGATGCAGGTCAACCGTGGCTGTCTCACCTACTCCTCCCCTGGGTCAAGACATTTCCCAGATCCTATCACATTCAAATCCAGACAGTCAATCCACAACCAGGCAGAGACACACAGAATTGTTAGAACAAAAAACCAGCCACTTCTAAAAGCGTGGGGGCATATTATCAAGAACGGCGTTAAAAATAATCGCCGGTTTAGCGGCAGAAAACTGCCGCTAAAGCGGCGATAATGGGCTTGATAATATGCCCTTGAGAATTCCAATAGAAGTCCATGTTCTGGTGTGAACATGGGCTTCTGTTGGAATTCTCCAGGGCATATTATCAAGCCCATTATTGCCGCTTTAGCGGCAGTTTTCTGCCGCTAAACCGGCGATAATTTTAACCCCGTTCTTGATAATATGCCCCGTGGTTTCTAAACACACAATTCAAAAACCACCTTCACAAAAAGATGTGTTATTAAATTGTGAGCTCAGGCACACTAAACTTCACCTCTCCATCTTAAACCTATGGGAAGATAGGCTGGAAATATATTACACAGCCTCCCCCATTCTGTTCTATGGGCAAGATGGCCTTGCAACAGGGAAAAACAAATTTGGCAGTTTTTCACTGTCAGGACATGGTACACACCTTAGTACATGTCCTACCTTTCACATACACTGCACCCTGCCCAAGGGGCACCTTGGGCCAACCATATGGGTGTCTGATGTGCATAAAAAGGGAAGGGTAAGGCCTGGCAAGTGGGTGCACTTGTCAGGACAACATGGCAGTTTAGCAAACTGCGAGCAGGCACTGCAGTGTCAGGCCTGAGTTCTCTCTTTGGGGGCTACTTATGTGGGTGGCACAATTAGTGCTGCAGGCCCACGAGTAGCATTTGTATTACTAGCCCTGGCACACAAAGTGCACTTTACTATGGACTTTACTAGTAAGACAAACATGCCAATTATGGACAACCAATTACCATTACACTTTACACAGGGAGCACTTGCACTTTGACACTGATCAGCAGTGACAAAGTGCCCAAAGCATCTAAGTTGGCAACACCATGTCAGAAAAAAGGTCTAGGGGGAAGGAAAAAAGTTTAGGGAACTTTAGCCGAAAAGGGCCAAGTCCAACACCTTGGGTGAGGTGATGAGTAGACTCCACTGTGTGGACATTTGGCGCGACACGCACGCAGGCGAGCGAAGCTATACTTGCTATGCTCCTGCCTGGGATGCGCTTAGTAGACTTGATCGCTTCCTGCTCTCTTGGGATGCGTGTGGTGCGGTAACGAAGACCGAAGTGTTGGTCCGTTTTCTGTCAGATCATGCTCCTTGGTGCTGGAGTGGGGACCTAGGAGAATTAGGCCGAGGGTTCCACTGTGGCGATTACAACCAGCTGCGTTACGCGATCCGGTATTCAAAGATGAACTCAGGGAAGTTGTTGCAGGGTACTTCACTATGAACTGGTCAACCACTGCGACCAGGAGCACAGAGTGGAATGCTTTCAAAGTGGTTACTAGAGGGGACTGCTTGTCCAGAGTGGGAGGCACCAGAAGGTGACTAGAGGTGAAAATGACAGAGGCAGAGGATCGGTTGGCCAAGATTCAGCAAGAAGAGCGAGTTTTGGTACACCCCAATGACTCACTCCTGCAGGCACAGCGTAGGGCGGGGGAGATCTGGGACAGATTGGACTGCTTAGTCCGGAGGGAATATCGATAATTATTGGGTGACAGATCTGGACGGTTATTGGCATGGCTATGAAAACGTGAGTTCCCCTCCCCGTTAATATTAATGTTGCAGAGCTCTGATGGAGCCAAGGCCACCACACAGACTGGGGTCAACACCGTACTATTTAAACATCTATCTGAATCTTACTGCGAGAACCTGGGCCTTGGGGTCCCAGTAGATGGGGGGTATCTCTCCGATGTTCCCCTCCCACGTCTCACAGATGACCAAAGGGAGGAATTAGAGGCAGCGCTTCAGCTAGGGGAACTGCAGGAAGCACTACGGGGCATGGCTCACTACAAATCGCCGGGCCCGGATGGGCTCCCGGTGGACTTTTATCATACATACGCAGATATTCTGCTCCCACATCTGCTGGAAACTTTGCAGGAGGCAAAAAAGTCTGGAAACTTGCCTTAATCCATGAGAGAGGCACAGATAATAATGCTCCCCAAGCCAGGAGGTAGGAACACGGAGGACCCGGCTGCGTACAGGCCTTTGTCTATGCTGGGGGTGGATGCCAAATTACTAGCTAAGGTCATGGCCAATAGATTGAGGAAAGTAGTGACCTCATTAGTGCATAAAGATCAGTGTGGGTTCATACCTGGGAGGGGAAGGCATATGAACTTAAGAAGGCTGTCTCTTGTCCTCGATTCGGTGGCTGATAGCGAACACCTCGCTGCGGTGGTTGCCTTGGACATCGAAAAGGCCTTCAATACACTATGGTGGGAATTCCTTTGGGAAGTGTTACGAAGGATGAGTTTTGGTGGGGAATACATCTCATGGGTCAAACTGCTCTACTACCAATGAGAGCTTGAATGCGGAATGGGAACCAAGTATCGGAGGCTATACGGATTGAAAGGGGCACGCGGCAGGGATGTCCACTGTCCCCACTTCTTTTCGCACTGGCAATGGAGCCATTAGCGGTGAGACTACTGAGAGATATGGCGCCATGGGGTATAGCAGTAGACGGCAGAACACATGTGGTCTCCCTCTACGTGGATGATGCACTCTTGTATATTAGACAGCTAGAAGAGGCGATTCCGGCACTACTGAGGGTGCTAGACTCTTTTGGTGGGGTCTCTGGCCTCCGAATTAATCAACAGAAAACAATACTGTTCCAGCTGGGAGCCCTTGCGCAAGGGACCCTCCAGGACCTTCCTGACGTAGAACTAGACTGGAAACGCGATCATTTCAGATACCTAGGTATTCAGGTAGCGCACCAGCCAGAGACTCAGTTCGACCTCAATATGGGTAAAGTTCTCACAAGCCTAAAAGCGTCCATACAATTTTGGAACAAGCTCCCTCTCTCGGTCATGGGAAGAGTGGCTCTGTCAAAAAGGGTGGTGCTGCCCCTCTGCCTATATGTCCTGCAGAACTCCTTCTGTAGAATCCAAAAACCCATGTTTGATGCACTAAATAGTCTTTTGATCTCGTTGGTGTGGGGCGGGGGGTCGAAGCAGAGTCAAGCTAGAAACACTCAAGCCGGATATGAACGCGGGAGGCCTTGGATTGCCTGATCTCAGGTTATACTATATAGCAGGTTTACTACAATATGCAGTACAATGGTGCATAGAGTAATGCACGGTGGACATAGAGTTATTGGGAGACTGCAATCAGGGGACACAACTGCAGAGATATCTCATGATGGGATCGAGGGCCCCAAAAGACTGTCCTCATATAGTGCAGCAGGTTGCAGAAGCCTGGGAGCAGGCTGTCACGCTAGTTCTTATTCGCGCTCAGAGCTCCAGTTACTGAACATTAAAGGCTTGACCTGCTGTAGCCATTCCTGGTCTCCATCGGCCGGTCCTTTTCAGTGTCATTCCTTCTCCTTTCAAAGTAAGTTAGAGGAGAGAGGCAATTCCCCCCCTGTGTTTACTGATTTTAGGTTTTGCAGCTTGAATTGTAGGTCCTTAGTCAAACATCATGCTGAGATCTTTGATCTTTTAACTAAAGAGTCCACAGATGCATTATTTTTGACTGAGACTTGGCTGACGCCGGATTCAGTTGCTGAGTCATGGTTGGCACTCCCCCAAGGGTATACGATGATTCAGCTTCATAGAACTGGCAATAGAGGTGGTGGGATCGCTTTGATCCATAAGGAACGTTATTCGTGTAGTTTGAAGAAGGAGGACATTCCTGAATGCGAGAGTGCATTCTTTCAAATTACATTAAATTTTAATTTAATGATCTCCGGCCTACTTATTTATCGGCCTCCTGACCCTTCTAAAGTCTTCAGGGAAGAACTAGTAAACAAGGTGACTCTACTGGCTAGTAGGGCCGCTAATTTTTACTATTTTAGGGGACCTCGATCTACATTTAGAAGATCATTGTAAGACTGACATTTCTAATTTTCTGGCCGACTTGGAGGCTTGTCAGCTGTCCCAGCGTGTTTCGAACAGTACACATATTGCTGGTCATTTGTTAGACCGTATATTTTCCAATTTAGGTTCTTTGACAGCAGCATCCCCGATTTCTATGGTATGGACAGATCATTTTCTCGAACCTTTTTCAATTCGCTGGCAAGGGAAGCCGGCCCAAAAGAGTTCCATGCCAATATTAAAACGACCTTGGCATAAGTTGGACATTGATAAATTCTCGGAGTCATTAATAAGGCATAAACCTCAGATCCCATCGAATATAGATTCTGCTACCTTGCTTTTTCACGATTGGCAATCTTGTACTCTGGACAGCTGTATTCCTGCCAAACTTTGCTCGATTAAAAGGAAAGAGCAATCCAATCCCTGGTTTAGTGAACTTCTGAGTAAGGCCAAAACAAAATGTAAACAACTAGAACGGGTTTGGAGACGTGCTTACGACACGGAAGCTAAAATCAACTATCGTAAGTCAATTAAGACTTACCATAAATTAGTCCGGAAAGCTAGAGCAGAGTATATTGCCAATAAAATCTTGGAGAGTACCAACCCCTCAAAAACGATCTTTTCTCTCCTTAAGGCTATGAAAGGCTCTGACTTGAAAGCTGACTCCCCCATCACTTCTAACACTCAATGTGATGAGCTGGCCAGACATTTTGTGTATAAGGTAGATAAAATCTATAAAAGCTGTACGCCAATTGCCAACCTCGATGGGGGGGAACGCTTTGAAGACAGAGGATCCAACGGGGGAAGTAATACACTCTGTTCCTTCCCTCTACTATCTCTTTCAGAGACTGAATCTTTATGTGGGAAGATTAAATCCGGTTCCCCAGTTGACCCTCTGAAACCAGCTCTGTTTCGCCAATTGCTTAATGTCATCTCACCAGTGGCCCAAGAAGTGATCAATTTGTCTCTGTCTTCAGCGTCTCTACCATCAGCTTGGAAACATGCTAAAGTTATCCCTCTTCTTAAGAAACCATCTTTGGAACCATCTGATCCGGGAAATTATCGCCCCATTTCTCAGCTCCCTTTTCTAGCTAAAGCCACAGAATCTCATGTAAATACCATTCTTACAAAGTTTGTAGAACAAAACGAAATCCTGGATGCCTCACAAAACGGTTTCAGGTCCCGCCACAGTACTGAATCTGCTCTGTTGGCGGTGACCGAAGAAATCCGTGGCAGTCTGGATGAGGGAAGTTCGGCGGCCTTGATTCTTCTTGACTTAAGTGCCGCGTTCGACACGGTATCACATGAGATTTTATTGTGTAGGCTTGAGGAGATTGGGATCGGGGGCTTGGCTCTGACTTGGTTTCGCTCATTTTTGGAGGGTAGAACCTTCCAGGTCACTGTGCCACCTTTCCATTCTCAGGATTATGCTATTAAATACGGGGTGCCTCAGGGCTCGATCCTGAGCCCCTTGCTTTTTAATATCTATGTACAACCGCTGGCGGTGGTAGCTAGGAGCAGGGGGCTGTCATTGGTGTCATACGCTGATGACACCCAATTGGTCATTGCTTTTTCCAAGAAATGTAAATCTAACCTTGTTAAATTCAAGGATGATATGCTGGCAATTGCCAATTGGATGACAGCTAACTGCTTGCAGTTAAATGCAAGCAAGTCAGAAATTCTTTTACTGGGGAGAGACAGTGACTTGTGGTCTGAACAGTGGTGGCCGGTTGAACTCAAACCCGCTCCTATACCTAAGGAGGCGGTTACGAATCTGGGCTTCTGGATTGATAGAAGTCTGTCCTTTGATACCCAATCCAAGTCAGTCGCAGGGACCTGCTTCGGGCTGCTGAGAGGTCTGAAACCTTTGCTGGGTTTCTTTGATCCCGCTGTTCGTCAGACCATTTTACAGGCAACGATTTTGTCCAGACTGGACTATGGAAACTCTTTATATTTGGGTGCCAGCAGGTCTTGTACTCTGCGACTCCAGAGAATACAAAACGCGGCAGCCCGGACTTTGCTGGCACTTCCTAAATCATGTTCCGTGTCTAGGTCTCTTTCCAGGCTACACTGGTTGCCGGTGGAAAGAAGAATCCAGTTTAAAACTCTTTGTGTTGCTCACAAAATTTTGAATCATCGAGCTCCTAATGTGCTAGCTAATATGTTAGTGCCATATACCCCAAGTCGAGTTCTTCGTTCCGCGGATAAAAAGCTGGTCTGTATTCCTCGTGTTTACAGAGCCAGAGCGGGTGGCCGCTCTTTTAAGGTGTTGGCGGCTAAACTTTGGAATTCCCTTCCTTCTGCGATTAGATGACTTCAGAACCATCTTGAGTTCCGCAAAGCCATAAAGACCTGGCTCTTTTCGGGGTAATTCCTTTTGCACTTGTTTGTATCTGCTTTGAACGTTTACATGGGTAGCGCTGGGACGCCCCGTTGCTGGGGCAGCTATGCGCTATATAAAATCAGTAAATAAATAAATAAATAAATGCTAGTGCGTTGCCACTTCGGTGGTTACAGGGGTTTCAGAATATCCAAGCGACTATGGACATCTGAAAGTGGTGCGAGGGAGGATGCGAAAGGGCTGGGGATCTATATCAGAACGGAACCTTTTTGACCTTTGAGGAGGCACAAAACTGGTTCCAGGTGCCGGCAAAGCATTTCCTGCAGTACGCCAAGGTCTCGCGAACGGTCTGGGAGATATGGACCGCATTTCCGGAAGAGCCGCAAGAGTCACACACACTATTGACACTGCTGGATCCGGGCTCCTGCAGAGGCCTGATCTCACGCATATACAAAGCGATAAAAGAAGACTGCGTGGCCGACTTATCGGCTACTAGGGGGAAATGGGAGGAGGACTTACCTACTCCATTGACAGATGGTGAATGTTAAAGAGCTCTAGCGCAGGTGGCAGAAGCGACAAGTAACGCCAGGTTTAAGCTCTTCCAATTCCATTACTTGCTTCGCATATATGTAACCCCACAGCATCGAGCGCGGTTCACACCGGGAGCTACGTCTTCCTGCCCAAGATGCGGCACGGACCCTGCCACCTTTTTACACATGACCTGGAGCTGCATACGTTTACAATCATACTGGAATCAGGTGGCACAGACTCTTCGCACAGCAACAGCAGTGAGTATAGAAGTCTCCATAAAACAATGTTTACTGGGCATCCTCCCAGCACCGAAAAAGGGGACACGGACAGGACATAAGTTCTTGATGATGGGCCTGGTCCTGGCAAAGAGACAGATTGCGATGCATTGGATTCTCTCTACACCACCCACGTTGAAGAAATGGAAAGATGATGTGCGTGAGTGGGGTGTGGCGAAAGAATGCCGCCTCAGGGCAGTAAGAGTGGACGAAAATGCAGAGAGTGACTTGATGAATTGGGGACAAATGTTAACAGAAGTGTCTGTAGCAAAAACCCAGGGTAATGATGAAACTACACCCACGCAGCCATCCTCTCATGCTTCACAGGCCCACCACAGAAAATAATACCGACCCTCTCGCACGCACAATAAATTAGTTATGCCAGCCGATCTGAACATCCACATGATAAGTAAATAGAGATGCCGACCGCTGCCGGGGGGGGACGGGGGGAGGTTTCATGTTCCTCATGTTTCAATTGGTTATGTTTATGATTATGGGAACATTTAAAGGGCATTGCAAATATATTGTGATCCGCTATGTTGCAGAGGAAGCAGTACATCGATATATAGAAACTGAAATGTAAGAATGCATACGATAAAAGTATAAGATGTGATGTGATGCAATGCTATCAATAAAAAAAAGTTATAAAAAAAAAAAGTCAGTAAAATGTCAGTGGTTAAAAGAAGAGTCTAGGAGCCCTGAGTTGGGTCAGCTATGTCTGTGTCGGTTTTTCTCATTCTGGGCCAAGAATGAAAGAAAAAACTGTGACCTTTGATGTAAACAGGAGAGAAAGACAGAGTTACCCATCTGTTGGGTAAAATTCAGAATGTGAAACCAGATAACGTGGAATCAACACTGGCTTTCCTGGTTGTCCAAATTGTGGGATCCTAGGCAAATAGTTTATTTCACAGGGCCTTCTTTTTCTTTATTATTGCTTATGATTGCAATTCTAAATACTTGAGTTCAGGATGTGCGCTGTACAAGCATCTCTTATGTTTGATTTAATAGATTGTAATGTTTCTCCATCTATAATAAGAAATCTAGGCCACGTTTTTTTTTTTGGGTGGTGTTTTATATAGCGCGAACTAGACCCGAAGGTCTCAGAGCGCTTTACATGAGCACCAGTTACTTTACAGACGGACACATTCATTCATGTTAGGCACAGGGAGATTAAGTGATTTGCCCGGAATCACAGAATGTTGAGCCTCCCTGCCGATACTCAAACCCAGTTTCCCAGCTCCGAGGTCGACCGCCCTAGCCGTTAGGCCACATTCTCTCCCCAAGAGAAGTTTAGGGTGTACATCACTACTGACTTGCCTCTTAGTTCACTAATGGTGTTGTCGTTGGGGGAGAGAACCATGAATGTTTCTAAAACTCACTTTTAATAAATGACTGTCTATGCAGTGATATAATCTAATGTACTAAGGTTAAACACTTTTGCATGGTAAACAAATACACTTTTTTGAATTTTTAAGAGATTATATCATAGTTTTACATTATGTTTGTTACATGACAAATGTTTTCATGACTTGGCTCATGCAGGGCCTCTTAGAGCCAAGCCTGACCCATGGCTTGGCTCACCCGATTAATTTGCCTATGAGCCTTCCTCCATTTGTGACGCAGATTTAGTACATGGGGCTGTCAGCACCTTGATAACTTCTAAATATATATAGTGATTGGTCTAACAAAAAAGTAGTTGATCTGCACCCATAGACGTACTACTTGAAGTGGTGAAAATTTACTACTTTTTGGAATTCACAAACATTGGCCGTAGTAGGCTTGGAAACCTATGCCACTCTCAAGTTTCCAAGCATACCACGGACACTCAAGCACCCAAAAGATGATGGGATGAAAGATTACAAATAGTCTAACCAATGGCAATCGCTTGAGGTAGCATTCCAACCCATCATTTTGGAAAGAGGATCCCACCTTGTGCAAATCAGTATTGACCCTGTTCCTCATTGCAACAGTCCATACTGAACTTTGGTCATCTCACCCCTACACCCTGCTGATCATTGCTTTTCTAGTTTGGAAATTTTAGATTCAATCTCCAAGAATCTCACTCACTAAGCTACTCCCTTGTATGTAAGTAAATGTAAACTTACTATTCATAACTCCACATCTGTATACCATGAGAAAGCAGTCACCACTGCCTAGTAATTGTTCAGCTGCAACTTCCATTGAATTTATTGGTTTGCCTAACTTTAGGTCACATGGATAGATCTGCACCAAATGTAGCACCCGCTTCGCCTTGTCAACTAAGGTTTGGCATGCCCAATTCCTGTGACGAAAAAAAGATAAGGTTGGGTGTCAAAAAAGATGTTTTGTGCCATTTCAGCTCTGTTTGGAGAATTTGCTGACACCTGTAGCAGATTTACAACAAACTTGACATTATTATTATCAAATTTGTAAAGTGCAATGTTCACCTAACAGGCATCTTGGTGTTATCCGAGACCACCAGTCGACTACTGGAGTGACCACTCTTATTCTTTTCCAGACTAAAGGCTCCATAATCTATCTTATTTATTTAGGAAAGAGCCACGTTTTATGGTTCTCCCTAAAGCTCAGAAGATTTCCCTTTGCTCTGAGGGATATTTTCAGCTTGTCCCAAAGTTGCGCTGCCTTGACTTGGAAGGCTCTCCCGCCTACCCTTGTTTTCTTAAACCTAGGTACCCAGACCTGGCTGGTTTCCTAATGAAGATTTCAGCATCCTCCCAGGTTTTTAGGTGTTGAATTGCTTTTGTAGATGTCTGAGTCCTGAATCATTTATAGCTTTATGGACTATACACATGGCTCTGAAAATACTTCTTTCTTTAACCAGTAGCCAGTGGAGTTCTTTTAGGGTACCTGATGCGGAGTGAAATCTTGATTTATTGACTGTTAATTTAGCAGCCATCACTTGTATCCTGTGAAGTCTTTTAAGCAGATAATCTGGAGCTCTCATTAGAAGAGAGTTACAGTATTCCATTCTGCTTAATATTGTCCTCTACACTACCATTTACTTGCTTGCTGTGGAAGCAGAGGAGCTATTTTTATTAGGTTTCTCATGAGTCCATAACAGGTAGCTACAGTTTTATTAACATGAGTTTCCATAGAAAGTTTCTCATCAATCTGCACTCCTAGATTTCAAACTGACTGTGCAGTTATTAGATCCGTGTCGCTGTCCGAGGCCAGAAATTGCTTGGAAGTTGATACAGAACGTTGCTGGGGGAGCAACACAGACCACAGTGAAAGAAATAACCACTTTATTTATTGCTTAAAACGGAAAGTATTTTGTTTATGTTTACTTACCTGCACACTGGTAAAGTATTTAGTATGTGGACAAAATGCGGCTCTTTAAGGTTGACAAAGGCTGAGTGAACAGCCGAAATGTGTTCCTGTGGCAAGCGCTGTCTCCAAGTAAATGAAAAATGCTCATGATTCTTTACTTGGGAGAAAATTGCAGTGAAATTTAAAAAGGGCGGAGTGGTATCCCCCTTTGGCTTGGACCACTCGCAGACTGGATGCATACCAGAAAACCACAAACCCAGGAGTGAATGTAAAAAGTTGGTGAGCCCCCGAGCACCACATTGGATGAGCGAAGGAGGAATGGGAAGAATGCAGCAGCGTATGTTAGGCGCTAGGAGTCATAAGGGCTACCCTTGGCTGGAGCTAATGCTCTGCGGTAAGCCCATACATTCTTGAACGTTGAGGCTGCTCGGAGCCGGGCACTGCTGAAGGCTATTAGCTCAGCAGTGAGAGCAAGAGACTTTGCTATCCGCTGGCAGTGCTTGATAGTGAGTTGCAGCATTCTAGCAGTTTGTCGTGGATAACTGGTGATAAGCAACATGAAGGATGTTTTCTGGAAAGTTAAAAGAAAAGTATATTTTTGTGACTGTGCAAAGAAATAACAGTGCACCTGAACTTGGACAGAACTTCTAATGGAGCCTGAAAAATAGTAATAATTTAAAATGAAAGTGACAGTCTCATCGGTTATAAACAACGGAAAACTAAAAGGAAGTTATTGAGCAAATATTTTTACCATTGCATTTTGAAGCTGCAAGAACTGTTGTTCAGCACTTCGAATGATTTTAATTTCTTTTTAACATGTGTAGGTAAATAGTGATGTCACTGACCATGCCATGAATGATGTAATATGTGACGTCATGAGCAGTGCATTGTGGGGGCGCAAGTTATAGTTAGCTGAACTAACTATAACAGTGGAATTTCTATGGTTTTGTACGAGTGAAATGTCCAGCTAACTATAACGCCCCTGAAACCTATGGTTTTTTCAGTGAATGTCAAAGGTTTTTTAAATGCTAATTTCTAACTATAACGTCTGTAAAACCTATGTTTTTTTCAGGGAATTTCAATGGTTTTTTAAATGCTAATTTCTAACTATAACATCCCTGAAACCTATGGTTTTTTCAGTGAATTTCAAAGGTTTTTTAAATGCTAATTTCTAACTACAATGTCCCTAAAACCTATATTGTTTTTAACTAAATTTAAAAAAGACGTGCATGCTTTTTGTAGTGAAAAACTAACTGTAACAGTAGACTGTTATAAGTTATAATTTAACAATGTGTAAAACTTAATTAGCACTAATTAACATATAAGTGTGGAAAAAGTGTGACGGAGCAGCTATGATACCTGACTTCGAACAACAGCGTTCACAGTTCGATTCCCGGCTCCAGCGGCACGTTAGCCCACCACTATGTCACTGTGGGCAACACCTTGCTTAATCATTCCGACGCCCCCGAGCGCCGGCACACCTTTCCAGGGTTAGCTGTACGCTTTACAAATGCTCGAATTTTTTTAATTTAAAACCATAGTGATGAGAAATATTATCACTTTTTTTTCCTTCTATTCTGATATATCTTTTTTTTTATGTCTTCTATTTAGAATTACGGTAATCAATAAATGTATTTACTCATGATAATGGAAATGACACGGTTTTCCGGGTAACAGTTTTTAAGCTCTCCAAAGTATGTAGATATTAAGGACCTTATACGTGTTAGGTTCGAAATCGAAACTTGTTCCGCTTCACATTTTGTAACTTTTCCCAACACGTGCACAAGTGAAACAGTTAAAACGTGAGCACGTGTCAACTGTAAAACGTGACATCTAAATGGGCGGATCCGCATCTTCCTTCCATAGACTACTGAATAACCAAAAAGTATATAAACCACACCCGTTGATAGATTAGTTTTGTTTTTGCGAGTTATTTACGCGTCTCCATTCAGTGATGCAGGTGCTCTTTTCTACAGTCGGATTCTTCTTTTGCAGCCACAAAACATAATCCTGAGTTGTAAGTTGTTTGATTATGCAATACTAGATATTTATAATACGTAGCTATTTGTCAATCTTTAAACACTTGTATTTAGAAAAAAGTGTTATTGGTTGTTTTTGCCATTTATATGTAATGTCAGCAGCTTGTTTTCAGAAACAGACAGAATACAGCAAACATTGTTCCTGTTCTGGCTCCTTTGAGCTCATATAGTGTGACTTTGTATATTATAATATTGACACTGTACTTGACCTCAGAAGTGTTGGTGACCCGTCGGCGCGAAGACTAAGGATTTATATGTAACGTCAGCAGCTTCTAGTTTGTAGTCTATTTCCCCCTTGACATCATACAGTGTGAGTATGTATATTATAATAACCACACATTATGATCTCAGAGGAGTTTGTGACCCGTTGGCGCGAAGACTAAAGATTTATATGTAACATCAGCAGCTTCTGGGTTTTAGTCTATTTCTCCCTTGAGATCATATAGTGTGAGTATGTATATTGTAATATGAACATTTATACTGACCTCAGTGGAGTTTATGACCCGTCGACGCGAAGACTAAAGATTTATATTTAACGTCAGCACCTTCTCGTTCTTACTCTGTTTCTTTCTTGGGATCATATACTGTGAATATGTATATTATAATATTAACAGTCATTGTGATCTCAGAGCACTTTATGACCCGTTGGCGCGAAGATGAAAGATTTCGAAGTCCCGGAGAAAAGAAGCTCTCAACATACTCATCGCTGGAAAGTATTTCATTATTGATCTTGTTTTGTATTGATGACTTCATTTTCATTTTCCTTTTTGTGTGCCATCAGTGACACTGTGTATATTGTAAGAGTGTGATATTTCCACACAACAGGAATTGGAGATTTCTCACCGCCAGGAGTAAACCATCTGAAATACAGTTTACTGACCTCTATAACTTACTTGATCAGATATTTTTACAGTGACAATATTTTTGGAAATTGCAGATTAAAAAAATCGTTTCCATAGATACTTTCTTACTGAATAGCTTTGATAAACCCTACATTTCTGAATGTTTTTTTACTATTTCTATTTTTGTCTGTTGCGGTTCCTATTCACCTTCTCCCTATAGAATATATACGACCAGTAGTGTATATTATTATACTACTATCCTATATATTCTTAAAGGAGTACGTGATCTAAGCACTACGACCGAACTTTCCCGAATTCTACAATAATAGAAATTATAAAAAATGATAAAGCGTACATTTCTATGTAATATAAAGTTATTTGTGTTTAACTGTTTTTTACTTGTTATTGTTCTTGTGACCTGAGATGATGTAGTGCGGGAGTGTTTCTTGTAGCACTTCTTTTCTACTTTATCTAAAAGTAACTCATGCCCTCTTATATTATCAAGAATATGGGGCAACACTTTTACAAACTATAGCAGAAAAAAAGGGAGGGTGTGCCCACGCTTAAGGGATATTTTATGAGTTTGCATTTTTATTTGTCACCCCTTTGATATATACAGCTTCAGTTTCCGCACAAAGTATATTTGTAATTGCTTAATAAAAACTATTTCAAACCTAGACTGAAATTTTTGCTGCGCAACCACAGCTCCCTGTTAGAAAAGTAAACACCACATTATAACTAAACAGTGCTCCTGGGAAGTATCCCACCCGCAAACTTAATAAAAAGAAGACCGCAACACACTTTGTTATTTTCCCGCCGTGATTTGTACACCCCACACCAATTATATAAATGGCCCTTAAAATATATAAAAAACTATTTTTACCTTCACAATCCCTCTCCACCACCTTGTGACCACTGTACAGAGTTAATAGTGTTCCTACCCTCCCCACTACTACTTTCTTTTCCCGTACTCCATTGAAGTGCGTCACAAAATGGTTCACAACAGTGAACCGTTCCCAG
This sequence comes from Calotriton arnoldi, assembly GCA_963921515.1. Lineage (NCBI taxonomy): Eukaryota > Metazoa > Chordata > Amphibia > Caudata > Salamandridae > Calotriton > Calotriton arnoldi. The sequence continues at coordinate 155,975 of CAWUFW010011695.1, forward strand.
CCAATAATGAGCAAACTTGTACTAGGAACAGTTTAGCCAATAAAATGTCCATGGTGTTCCGCAGATGGGGAGGGAGTAGCTGGCAACACTTGTACTTTCAATGGTTCACAGCCAATGCACAATAAGCTTGGGAAGGTCCTGCTTGGAACACGTCAGCCAATCAGATGTCCCTGCTACTCCGTGGATGGGGAGGAAATGGCTGGCAACACTTCTACTTTCAGTGGTTCACAGCCAATGAACATTAAGCTTGGGAAGGTCCTGCTTGGAACACGTCAGCCACTCAAATGTCTCTGCTACTCCGCGGACGGGGAGGAAATGGCTGGCAACACTTATACTTTCAATGGTTCGCAGCCAATGAACATTAAGCTTGGAAGGTCCTGCTTGGAACACGTCAGCCAATCAGATGTCCCTGTTACTCCGCGGACGGGGAGGAAATGGCTGGCAACACTTATACTTTCAATGGTTCGCAGCCAATGAACATTAAGCTTGGGAAGGTCCTGCTTGGAACACGTCAGCCAATCAGATGTCCCTGCTACTCTGCGGACTTGGAGGAAATGGCTGGCAACACTTCTACTTTCAATGGTTCGCAGCAAATGAACATTGAGCTCGTTGTTGGAACACCTCAGCCAATTAAACGTTAATTTTGTTCCAGACACACGAACAGAACACGCCCTCCCACATAATATTAATTTTCGTGTAAGAAAGTGACACTGTCCGTGAAAAAAGTGAACACCGCATTATAAATAAACATTACTGCGCATTATATTAAAGGAAGGTTGCAATACGGCGCATTGTTAATTTCCCGACGGGATTTCCAGAGCCTACGCAACCTTGCCGCAATACCGCGCACCGTTGTTCTGTGGATGTGATTTCCACATCTGCGGACGTGATTTCCACGGCCTACGCAACATTCAAACTCCCTGCCTCTGCACCGTACAGACTGCTTAAACTAAGACCACAGTGTTCCTACTATACCCTCTTATATAATTTTTCTCTTTTGTTTCGCCCCACGCCTTTCAAGTCAGTCACAAAATGCCTGCCAAACACTTCCTAGTTTCAACAGTTCGCAACCAATGAGCCGCACGCTCGTGCTCGTAACGCCTCAGCCAATCAGATGTCAGAATTCTCAAATATCGATATCTGTAAATTTTGATATTTCTCTAAAACTACTGAATGGACTTACCCCATTTAAACAAAAGTGTGCTTTCTGGACCAAGACCTTTCTCCCTGCCAAATTTGGCGTAATTCCAATCAGCAGTTTGACCTGTAGCCTTGTCTAAAGTTTCCTATGGAAATTGCATTGAGAAAACACATTTTGGGATCCCCCTTTTTTCTCAGCCCCCCCTTCACGAATCACCCCCAAACTTTCAGAATAGACGTTCACCTGAAAAGAGGAACTTTTTGAAAAATTTCGTAAAGATTCGGCAAACGACGCCAAAGTTATAAGCACATCAAAAAATGCTTGTCCTATGGAAACTAGGTTCTAACTATAACTACCTACTGGCGACCGCCAGTAGGTAATATATATATATCCAACGCTCCTATTCTGCCATTGCTCCTGCACTCGCTGGCGGGTGCTCCGTATACGAGGGCAGACTCGTAGCCTTATCCACGCTCCCAAAAGAATCACGGGCACTCACGGGGGGTAATCCGATTTAGGATTTTTTAGGCACAAAAACAACAAACAAACAAACGCGTTTCAGCGGGGCGCCTTCCTCAGTGTTGGCGGCTGCCGCGTTTCACCTCATTTAAATATACCATCACACATAGTGATTAAGAGATAATTACAGGACAGGCAGTGCAACACTTCGAGGTCAGGCATGAAACTATAAACCCCACCATGCTAGAGTGGTGTTTTAACCTTTTTTTCCCTCTCTTCATGTTACATGCAAATGTCGTTTCTATTGCTGCTCGCTGATACAGAGACATAATGTTTATTTATACCTAAAATGTCCTTAGTGGTGCTAGTTCCACAAACCTTTCAAAATTGCGCATGAATACGGCTCTGGTTAAATTAAATTAGTCAACCGCTCGGCTACGTGTATCGCAGCAGCTAATCCGGTAAAATACCCGGAAGCAGAGGCATGCCAACTTAGGATCAAGCCCTATATGGGCAGCACTACCATAAAGCCCGGTTGGCTTCTCTATAAGAGGCGCTTGTGAGAGTTAGTTTGAATCTCCCCCTGAATGGGCACAACCTCTCATAAAATACTGCCTGCTTGTTTCTACCTCCTGACTCTATACACCTATATTACAAATGCACCCCTAGTTCCTCCCCCATATTCAGGCACATCCGTGATCTAGTCACCATGTCAAGTCTATAGCGCGATTCTAGTCTGCGCAACCTTTTCTCCCTGTCCCCTCCTCTCACATCACGCGGTACATGGTCGATGCAAAAATATTTCAACAGCTGTCTATTGCTGTTGTGATGTGTTTGGAAGTGCCTTGCCACTGGGTAATTTTGATATCTGTTGTGAATGGCCCGCTGTTGCTCTAAAATGCGGACCTTGGCTGGATGGATCGTACTGCCCACATACCTTAAATCATACGGGCACGTGAGGCAATACACCACATATGGTGTGTTGCAGTTCATGAATTTTGTGAAGCGAACAGATTTAGTTAGACCTCCCACTTTATATGCAGTCACCTTAGTGCTGTTTTCACAGGCCTTACATCTGCCACACGGAAAGAAGCCCAACAGGCCTGAAATGCTTCTTTGTACTTTAAGCAGTGGCAGATGGCTATCCACAAGCTGGTCTCTGATGGAGCGAGTTCGCCTGAATGTGAGTGACGGGTGGGATGGCAGTGCCTTTCCTATAACTGTGTCAGACTTCAGAATCTGCCAGTTTGCCTGCACGATTCTTCTCACGCTTTTGGCCGCCCTGGAGAAGCTCATTATGAGCCTAAAATAATTCTTTTCTGATGGCTGATCTTTTTTATTTCCTTCTTGCAGTAAATCTGCTCTGGGCTTCCCTGCCACTCTTTTTGCCACTTCCTTCAGGATACCTCTTCTGTACCCCCTCTCTTGAAATCTCCTGATACTCTCAAATCTCTCTCTCTCAAAGTCTTCTTCTCTTGAGCTATTCCTTTTAATCCGTAGCAATTCTCCATATGGAATACTGTTTTTCAAATTGCTAGGATGACTACTGTTCTGTTGTAATTTTGCCCACTAGGGCATTATGCGAGACACAGTCATTGATATTATCCACTTGGGTTTACGTATCGAATGTAAAGTTGCATTTGTGTCCTTATAGGGCGTTTAATTAGCCCGGTTCCTTTATAATGGGAACGTTCCGGTAGTTTCGGATTTCTCGGACAAAGAAAGAAAGTTGACATTTTGTGGACAGATAATGGTAGGGTTCCATTATTTTATTTTTAGCATTTTGGTTAACAGCAAAGTAGCAACGTTACAGCGTATGTTGCGGTGTATAGAGCCTGTTATCCATACTAGATGATCAGGGAACAATAAAGTTTTGAGTAAGACTTGTTGGTTCGTTTGAACGGGACTCCCCGCTAGATGAGAGATGAAAAACATTCTTTTTCACTGCAATATAGAGTATAGAGAAAGAAAAAAACATGCACGGCTGTACTGTATGAACTGTCACGTTGTTTCTGTAACACGCCAACAGATTGAATTGATAAAATAAATACAATGTATGTTGTGTCAGCAAGTGAAGTAACTTGCATGACTATGAAAGTCTTTTTACTATGTTTAGACTGGGGTCCGATCACATGGTTTATTTAAATCAGTGTTTCATGTTAACACAGTTACTTGTGAGCAAGGGGCTGCTAGCCCCGAAACGCGTAGGGTGTTTGTCGAAGCCTGAATAAATACCGCTTGCAACAATTTGGTGTCCACGGCATGCTGCTTTTGTCAAAGGGAGACAGCGTTGGTTTATATATATATATATATATATATATATATATATATATATATATATATATATATATATATATATATATATTCACTGAAAAAACCATAGGTTTTAGGGACAGTTATAGTTACTTGGACATTGCACTCGTACAAAACCCGTGAAATTCCCCCGTTATAGTTAGTTCAGCTAACTATAACTCGCGCCCATAATGCACTGCTGATGACGTCACATATTACATCACTCATGACATGGTCAGTGACATCACTGATGACATCACTGATGACATCTCAAATGACATCACTGTTGACATCATCCAGTGACTGTGTGTTTCTGTAAAGTTTAAATATTTTTAATATATATAGGGAAAGGCGTTTTGAAGAATGAGTGGGTGTATAAGTGTCTGTATGGATGATTTAGTAGGTGCGTGACTAATTCTATAAGTGAGTGATTAAACGTATCTTACTGAATGCATGGGTTAGTGACTAAACTGGGTGAATGTCTGTATCTGTCTGTTGCTGTGTAAGTGGCTGCATGGGTTTGTGAACAGCTACATGAGTGTCTATAAGAGTTATTGATTTATTGTCTGAGTATCTGTATGGGAGCCTGAGTGTTTGTGTGGATGGGGTGTGTGCGACTGTGCATAGATGTGTGAGTGGGTGATTCACTGGGTGGATGGTTTCAAGAGTGCATCTGTGATAGACTGTATGGGTGGGTAAGTGTGTGTAACAGTGTGTTAGTGAGTGAATGTATGTCCCAGTGGTACATGTGTGAGTAACTACATATGTGAAAGGCAGTATATATGTGTGTTAGAGTATTTAAATGGCTATAAGTGAGAGTGTGTTATTGTGAGAGTGGCTGTATGGATGAGTGTGTGCTTGTATCAGTGATTGTATAAGAGCGTAACAATGTGCTAGTATTTGTATGATTAAGTGAGCTGGTGTGTGTATAACTGTATAGGTGAGTAAATGGCAGTGTGTTTAATTATTTGCATGACTGACTAGGTGTGTGAGTACCTCTATGGATGAGTGGCGGTGTTTGAGTGTCTATATAGGAGTAAGAGTGCATATGATAGTCCTGTACTGAGTGACCATAAGTATGAGTGACTGTACGGGTGAGTGAGTGGATGTGTGTGTGTAGACCTAAGAATCAGTGAGTGGGTATGTAGTTATTGGTGTTGGAGTGTCTATGGTTTTGCGAATGGCAGTCTGTAATTTAGAGTGGGTGTATCAAAGGTTATATTAGGGTGTGAGGAGGTGCATCAGATTATCACGTGGATGATGTCATCAGTGATGTCATTTGAGATGTCATCAGTGATGTCATCAGTGATGTCACTGACCATGTCATGAGTGATGTAATATGTGACGTCATCAGCAGTGCATTGCGGGCGCGAGTTATAGTTAGCTGAACTAACTATAACGGGGGAATTTCACGGGTTTTGTACGAGTGCAATGTCCAAGTAACTATAACTGTCCCTAAAACCTATGGTTTTTTCAGTGAATTTCAAAGGTTTTTAAATGCTAATTTGTAACTATAACGTGTCTGAAACCTATGGTTTTTTCAGTGAATTTCAAAGGTTTTTAAATGCTAATTTCTAACTATAACGTGCCTGAAACCTATGGTTTTTTCAGTGAATTTCAAAGGTTTTGTAAATGACAATTTTTAAATGTATTAATTGTTATATTAATTTTTTCATACTGATTTACTACATTTTTAGAAACAATTTTTTTTTACATATTTTATTTTTTAAATTACATTGTAATTACATTATACATTACATTACAAAAAATACTTTCTCAGAATGAATTACTTTAGTTTAAATACTTTGCACATAGGCAATAGACTTTTAAGTACAGTAGTTACAGTTGTTGCAATGGGCAACACATTTTCAAACACAATGCAACATTCAGCTCAATGTGAATTTCTAGTTAAATGCAATTAGTTCAGTCCTGGGACATCTCCTGTAAACAGTTGAGTAAAAGCGTTTTGGTTACAGTACTGATTTTTAAGGAATATTATTGTATTTTAAAAGTTGACACTTAGAAACTTTTTCTCATATGGTCACCAATGTTATCCTATGGAAGGAAATTCACTTAGCAGGTAAAAACTGTTATTGTTACTTTTTCTTACTCAGTGTTGGATCCTGGATCCAGTACTGGTGCATCTCCTGTAAACAGTTGAAAGAATGCGTTTAAGTCATACAGGTGATTTTTAAGGAATATTTGTAGTTTGTAAAAATCAACACTTAGAAACTTTTTCAGCAAAAAGCAGGCAATGATATCCTATGGAAGGAAATTCAAGTTACTGGTAAGTACGGTTAAAATTACTTTTCAGGGTCAGTGCTGGGCTAAAAGATGCATCACTGGGTTCTCTCCTGATAACAGGTGAGTAAATCGGAATTCGTATTTCGGCTGATTTTAGAGGAATATTTTAAAGTTCCAAAACTCCACACTTAGAAGAATTTCCAAGTGAAACCAGTCAATGTTAGCCTATGGAAGGAAATTCAAGTTACTTGTAAGTACGGTTAGAATTACTTTTCAGGGTCAGTGCTGGGCTAAAAGGTGCAGCACTGGGTTTTCTCCTGATAACAGGTGAGTAAGTCGGAATTCGGATTTCGGCTGATTTTAGAGGAATATTTGTATGTTTCAAAAATCAACACTTAGAAACTTTTTCAGCAAAAAGCAGGCAATGATATCCTATGGAAGGAAATTCAAGTTACTGGTAAGTACGGTTAAAATTACTTTTCAGGATTAGTACTGGGCTGAAAGATGCAGCACTGAGGTCTCTCCTGATAACAGGTGAGTAAATCGGAATTCGTATTTCGGCTGATTTTAGATGAATATTTTAAAGTTCCAAAACTCCACACTTAGAAGAATTTCCAAGTGAAACCAGTCAATGTTAGCCTATGGAAGGAAATTCAAGTTACTGGTAAGTACGGTTAAAATTACTTTTAGGACCAGTACTGGGCTGAAAGATACAGCACTGAGGTCTCTCCTGATAACAGGTGAGTAAATCGGAATTCGTATTTCGGCTGATTTTAGAGGAATATTTGTATGTTTCAAAAATCAACACTTAGAAACTTTTTCAGCAAAAAGCAGGCAATGATATCCTATGGAAGGAAATTCAAGTTACTGGTAAGTATGGTTAAAATTACTTTTCAGGACCAGTACTGGGCTGAAAGATACAGCACTGAGGTCTCTCCTTATAACAGGTGAGTAAATCGGAATTCGTATTTCGGCTGATTTTAGAGGAATATTTGTATGTTTCAAAAATCAACACTTAGAAACTTTTTCAGCAAAAAGCAGGCAATGATATCCTATGGAAGGAAATTCAAGTTACTGGTAAGTACGGTTAAAATTACTTTTCAGGACCAGTACTGGGCTGAAAGATGCAGCACTGAGGTCTCTCCTTATAACAGGTGAGTAAATCGGAATTCGTATTTCGGATGATTTTAGAAGAATATTTGCACAATGGTGAAGGGAGGGGGCGGGCCCTGAGGTGACATCTGTGCAAACGCGCCCCGTGGCGCGTTTTAAGTTGGGGGATTAAGTCCCCTTGAATCCTGAGGGTCCCTAGGGGCCAACTAGCCCACCAGGAACCTCCAATATGCGCCAGGGGGCTGCGTTGCAGAGACGTGTAGAGAGGCCACACCCCTTTTTACACCTCTCTGCAATGCAGCTCTGTGGCGCTTTCTGGATGTACCTGTTGGGCTAGTTGGCCCCCAGGGACCCTCAGTATTGAAGGGGATTTAATTCCCCATCTTAAAACGCGCCACGGGGCCTGTTTGCACACATGTCACCTGAAGCCCCGCCCCTCCATTCACCACTGTGCAAACGCGCCCCGTGGCGCGTTTTAAGTTGGGGGATTAAGTCCCCTTGAATCCTGAGGGTCCCCGGAGTCCAACTAGCCCACCATATACCTCAAAAAGCGCCACAGAGCTGCGTTGCAGAGAGGTGTAAAAGGGGCATGGCCTCTGTACACCTCTCTGCAAGCCAGCCCCTGGCGCATACTGGAGGTTCCTGGTGGGCTAGTTGGCCTCAGAGCCCCCAGTATTCAAGGGGATTCGTTCCCCCTCTGCAAACGTGCCAGGGGCGCGTTTGCAGAGTGGTGAAGGAAGGGGGCGGGGCCTGCGGGCCCGATCGTTCTTTTTTTTTTTGTCCCTGAAGGGGGCTGTGTGGCCCCCCTTCCTTTTTCATGTTTTTGGGCCCTGGGGACCCCATCCCCCAGGGCCTTACCCCTTTTTTTAAATTAAATATTAAAAAAAAAAACGGGAAGGGGGCCGCGGGGCCCCCCTTCCCTGGGCCTGTATTGGCCCCGGGGACCCCATCCCCCGGGGCATGGCCTCGATTTTTTTTTTTCTTTGGAGGGGGGCTGCGTGGCCCCCCTCCTCAGGCCATTTAAGGCCCCGGGGACCCCATCCCCCGGGGCTGGCCTTTCCGTTTTTTTTAAATTTAATTATTTTTAAACTTTGGGGAGGGGGGCCGCGTGGCCCCCTCCCGAGCCACTACTTGCCCCGGGGACCCCATCACCCGGGGCTGGCCCCTCTCCGTTGGGGACTGTGGGGGTCCCCAAGCCCCCACAGTCCCGCCGGCTCCCGCGTCCCTTGGAAGCCGGCATTGCTTTTACACATGGGGAGCTGCTAAGATGCAGCTCCCCATGTGGAAAGCAATCGGCTTTGGATATTGGAAGAGAGAGCAGGTTTCCCTGCTCTCTCTTCCAATATCCAAAGCAGTTTGCTATGGCAGGACGGGAGCCGCGAGGCTCCCGTCCTGCCATAGCAAACTACAGTGTCCCGGGGTAGGCACCCCGGGACACTGCAGGAGCCGGCCCTGGGGGTGGTGGTCCCCGGGGCCATCAAGGGCTCCAGGAGGGGGGCCGCGCGGCCCCCTCCCATTCAGGTCACAGCCCCGGGGAGGTGGTGGTCCCCGGGGCTCTGGGGTCCGTAACGGACCCCCATATTTAAATGTTTAGTTCCCCGGGAGGTGGCGGTCCCGGGGCGTGTGGGGGGCTGGAGCCCCCCACACAGGTTTTTAATTTAAAAAAAAAGCCCCGGGGAGGTGGTGGTCCCCGGGGCTGCGGGAGGCTCAGAGCTCTCCCGCACCATTTAAAAAAGCCCCGGGGGTGGCGGTCCCCGGGGCTTGGGGGCCCTTGTGGCCCCCACACATAAAATTAACCCCCCCACCATGCCCCCGGGACTTGGGCCACCCGGGGCCAATTAACATCGAGCGCGGAGACCGCGCTTCGATTTTTTTTCGGCAGGATTCGCGCACCCTGAGCGCATCCTGCCGATTTAAAAAAAATATATATTTTTTTGCCCAGGGGGTCCTTGTGGGACCCCTGAGCAAACCTAGGGGATCAGGGTGTTTCTACCCTGCTCCCTTTGTGCGCTTTGCGCACTTGTTTCTGTCCCTCGGTTCTACCGAGGGACAAAATGGCTGCCAACTTTTCCTGAATCGGAATGTTGACAGCCAGCTGACAGCCAATTAACATGCAGCTCGTGATCGGGACGGTGCGCGCAGGGTGCGCTGAGGGTACGCGGACCCTACTCGGCCATAGATATCACTAACTTTTTACTTTTCATTTTCTCAGCAACTACTGAACGGATTTACACCATTTAACAAAAAGGGTTCTTTCTGAACCAAGAACTACCTCTTTGCCAAATTTGGTGTAATTCCGTTCAGCAGTTCGGGCTGTAGCCGTGTCTAAAGTTTCCTATGGAAAAGTGCATGGGGAAAACGCGTTTTGGGACCCCCTTTTTCTCGGCCCCCGCTTGACGAATCCCCGAGACTTTCAGGGTAGGAGCGGACCGGAGCGGGCCACAAAGTTTGAAAATTTCGCGAAGATACGTCAACCGGCAAGAGAGTTATTTCAAATAGAATGTCGCGGATTTCCTATGGATAATAGGTTGTAACTATAACTATCTACTGGCGACCGCCAGTAGATAATATATATATATATATATATATATATATATATATATATATATACACATACATGTATATACACACACACACACACACACACACATATATATATATATATACACATACATGTATATACACACACACACACACATATATATATATATATCTATATCCAAAGAAACAATCCTGCTTCCCTTACTACCACGAAGGGAATCCAGCACAGGTACGGACCACAGAAAATGTCTCCAAGCACTCCAATAGACTCTTCGCAGATTTCTTTATTTCATTTGCATAAACACCACAAAGTGTAATGGACCAGTGTCCGCCCAGACGCGTTTCGATCGCACACAGCGATCTTGATCACATGGCGCACCAGTGACGAAACACAGTTAATATACTAGGTGTGACCAATTATAACACGAGATTGGTCAAATGACGGTGCAGGGACATAATGTGGTTGTGGACTGCTCTTGCACTGTTTGGCGGCATTTGAGAAAGTCAGCAATTGACGAAACGGGTCATGCCATGGCCTAATAAAGAGCTTTTTACCTGTGATGCGCGAGTGCTTCAGCTTCTTGAACAATCCTAAGGATTGTGGTATTTGGTGTTTGGATGCGGCCACAAGCATCGAGGAGTACCCATCCCACAAGGTAGTTCGGCGGCTGTGTGGCAACTGTTGGTAGCTTCAAAAACATTTTGAAATACGCCGAACCGCCGCATCCCTGTGATTTCGCCCTGCCAACATCGTTTTGGACTGTGACTACACAGGTGGATGTGACTTATTATACTTATCTCCAGGGGCCTTACATGGGAGTTCATGCGGAGGGGTGAGGATCACGGCAACTTGGTCGCCAGCCACATTGAAGATCAAGGAGGCGTGGGGAGTTAACAGGGCCCAACCCACTGGGGAAGTACTTACGCCAGAGGGCCTGCTTTGTTTGGACTCGGAGTTCTGAGTCCTGACACCCCCCCATTGCCGGACTGTCACCGATGCCTCAACCAATTGTAACGGGGCATGAGGTGTTTAAATGTGGTTGTGGACTGCACTTGCACTGTTTGGCGGCATTTGAGAAAGTCAGCAATTGACGAAACGCGTCATGCCATGGCCTAATAAAGAGCTTTTTACCTGTGATCCGTGAGTGCTTCAGCTTCTTGAACAATCCTAAGGAGTGTGGTATATATATATATATATCTATATCCAAAGAAACAATCCTGCTTCCCTTACTACCACGAAGGGAATCCAGCACAGGTACGGACCACAGAAAATGTCTCCAAGCACTCCAATAGATTCTTCGCAGATTTCTTTATTTCATTTGCATAAACACCACAAAGTGTAATGGACCAGTGTCCACCCAGACGCGTTTCGATCGCACACAGCGATCTTGATCACATGGCGCACCAGTGACGAAACACAGTTAATATACTAGGTGTGACCAATTATAACACGAGATTGGTCAAATGACGGTGCAGGGACATAAATAACAGACTAAAATTACTATAAAAGTTGGAAAACAGATTCACAATAAATGGTCCATATCAAAAAAGAATACAAAGTAGAGTGATATACAAACAAACAAAAACAGTTAATATACTATAAAACTGGCTCACAGTTAAAACATGTTAAACATGTTTACTAAAATACAATAAATTGTAGTATAGTGGAGAGATACATGAAGCCACATATTCGTTTTTAAATATTCTGATAATAAAAGCATATGTACAATAATAACACAGTGGTGAATACCACTACTTAATAAAGTGCAAGTGCTGAAAATACAGGCTATTTGTATGTTTATCACAGACACTCTCCTCATCTATAAATACCATGCTACATAACAAACTGAATGGGCATAATACAAGCATACTGTTCATGAAAATTAATAGCTATACACTCAATAAGTACTAAAACCAATGGACCATTTAGATTGTAATGTGAATCCAAGTTATGTGCAAAAGTGCAAAGTGCAAAAACAAAGCCCAAAACCTCCAAATATACAAAAGTATATAAAATATAAGAGAGGCTGTGTAAAGGTGCAAATTAGCAATGAAACACAACCAAAAGGTTGTAATCAAAAGAGGCAATCCCCTTAGAAATCTATGACAATGAGAATCTAAGTATGTCATTGTTCTACAGGCAGAAGCATCCCCAAGGCTTGAACATGGATGAGGAACTGGACGTACATGTAGGACAAATATTAGGAATACATGTGGTCTCTCTTTTGACTGCTACTCCCTTTTGTGTATTTATATGCTGGGTATATTTTTTTGATATGTCTACAAATTGTTTGGATAGGTGATAACTGATGATCTTTCATATTTCAATGTTATTTTTAAAGCTTACCTCTGAATTGCATATATAAAAGTGTACCATCTACTTCACCTAGTTAAACCGATGCACTCCAATTCAAATCATATGTTGTTTGCCACCACATACCAGAATATATGCACAATTTCCATATAAATTTGACTGACTTATACCCACTAGGGTGGCACTTAGTCAGATGCACTACTATGTGATTAGTGCAATGCAGCCCTTTTGATCACTAGGTGGATAAATCAATCGGGTTTCTTATAAAGCGTGACTACTCACCCGTAAGGGTTTCAAGGCACTGAGTGGGAGGAGGAGTGAATCTGTGGTTAAGTCGAAGAGCCAGGTCTTGTGGTCCTTCTTGAATTGCGGCAGCGATGGTGATTGCTTGAGGTGCAGAGGCAGGGAGTTCCAGGTCTTCACAGTGAGGTAGGAGAAGGATCTTCCTCCAGCAGTGGTCTTGCGGATCTGTGGGTTGGTGGCCAGGGCCAGTTGGGCAGAGCGGAGATGTCCGCTTGGAGTGTAGAAGGAGAGGCGGTGGTTGAGGTGTGCAGGTCTGGTATTGTGGAGGGCTCTGTAGGCATGCATGAGGAGCGTGAAGGTATTTCTTTTGTTGATAGGTAGCCAGTAAAGGTCTCTCAGGTGGCCGGTGATGTGGCTGTGGCATGGGATGTTGAGGAGGAGTCTGGCGGAGGCGTTCTGGATATTCTGCAGTTTCTTTTGGAGTTTCTGGGTGGTGCCGGCGTAGAGTGTGTTGCCGTTGTCGAGTCTGCTGCTGAGGAGCGCATGGGTGATCATTTTCCTGGATTCGGTGGGGATCCACTGAAAGATCTTATGAAACAGGTGCAGCGTGTGGAAGCTGGAGGATGAAACAGCGTTGATTTGGCGGTTCATTGAGAGCGCAGAGTCCAGGATGATGCAGAGGTTTTGTGCGTGGTCAGTGGGTGTGGGGGGGTTCCAAGCACTGCAGGCCACAGGAGCCGTCCCAGGTGGAGGGGGTGGAGCCCAGGATCTGAACTTCGGTCTTGTCTGAGTTAAGCTTGAGGCAGATTTCCTTTATCCAGGTGGTGACTGCCTTCATCCCATTGTGGAAGTTACTCTTGGCGGCTGTGGGTTCATCTGTGAGGGAGAGAATCAGCTGGATGTCGTCAGCGTAGGAGACAATGTTGAGTCCATGGCTTCTGAAGATGGTTGCAAGCAGGGCCATGTAGATGTTGATGAGGGTGGGGCTTAGAGAGGATCTCTGAGGCACTCTGCAGCTCATCTCTGTTGGTTCTGAGTTATACGGTTAAAGCCTGACTCTCTGTGTTCGGCCTGTGAGGAATGAACAGATCCATTCTAGGACTTTGTCGCAGATGCCGGCGTCGTGGAGTCTTGCTCAGAGGGTGTGGTGGGAGATGGTGCCGAAGGCGGCTGAGTGATCCAGGAGGACGAGGACAGCAGTTTTGCTTTGGTCGAGGAGGATGCGGATGTCATCTGTAGCAGTGAGGAGAGCAGTCTTGGTTCTGTGGTTGCTTCTGAAGTCCGATTGGGAGAGGTCCAGGATGTGGTTTGTTTCGATGAATTCGGAGAGTTGGGTGTTAATGACTTTCTCGATGACTTTGGCTGGGAAGGGGAGCATTTACAATATTTTGTTTCATCCTCGTGAAACATGTGTTGGGAATATATCATTGATGAAATGTGTCAGTTAGTTACTTTTTCATAAACCTGTCCTTTCATACAATGTTTTTAACTATCACTTGTTCACTACTAGATAGATTTTACAATGGGATATTTTCATCTGGCTTTATACCTTGGAAAAACCAAATTTTTCATTTTACCATTACTGAAAGAATATAAACACTGTTTATTTTGATTAACATCTACAGGGTGTTTTTTTTTATATGTATGGTGGAGTAGAAGACAGAAATAAACTTTTTAAAGTTGTAGTTTATATTTGAGTCAAATTGTCTTTAGATGTTTGAAATATTTTGTAGTATGTCTTCTATGTCCATTCATGTGAATGTGGTAATTGAGCCATTATCTTTTATATCACCTTTTTCTTAAAATATGTATGAATACATTTGAAATCTGGGCCAGGCTGATCACACTCTGACACCAAGGCCAAAGTTGGGGAATTTTAATACCCTCCCCAAAGAAAAATGTGAAAGAAAAATCTATGTGTGGAAGTCTGATGTTTAGACTCCATGCACCTAAGATGGTCCACATATTCCATGGCTTTGGCAACCAGACCACAGACTGTGGGCACCATTTTAGGTGTATTGAGTCCTCAGCCCAATTGTTGTGAGATGCAGACTACTGGTATCATTTTGAGTATGCTGCGTCCATGGTCTCTCATCCTAGTCGGCAAACTACCAACCGAGCTGTTTAAAAAGAAAAAATAACTATATCTAAATATGACTGTCTACCACCTTGTGTACTGGCGATAGGTTGAATTTTTATGGGGTCACTGACACAGTACTTAGCTTATTTAAAGAGCATTGAGTCTGTGTCCTCTTTCTTGAGATTGTCGACCCGGTGTGCCTAGCAATGAGAGCAGGACGCCCTGCATGGTCTGAGGAAGTCTGCAACCTATATTGGATTTTAAAGGGCATTCTAAGAATCTTATTATCTGAGAGCACAGGTATATTTACACCCATCAAAAATGGTCTTTACCTTGGTACAAGAGGCACAGCCACTATTTTGGGAAATGCTGTAGACTTAAGCAATTGTGTTTGGGGAAGACTGCCCTTGTCCAGCCTAGACCACAGCAAACAATATGCATCAAGACAATGGGGGGAAATCCGCTGCATCAGATGAAACAGTGATCTGAACTAGTGAGACTCCATTGTTTGGGAGTTCTTCAGCCACCTCCCAGGTGAAAAGAAAATGCTTGCAGACCACTGTACTCATTTGAAGCACCGGTCTCATAGTGACATCACTGATCAAAGCGTGAGAGGGAGTACATTATTCAAATTTTTATTTAATTTTATCAATGCAATGCAATACAAAAACAAGTCAAATCAATCATCTTTATCATCTTTTACTCCCACCCCCTCCCCCAGCGCTCGCGATTTATACCATACGTAGGCAAAGATAGCACAATTCATAACTATTGGTTTTAGGAATAAACATACCACACATAATAAACAAAACTTCATAAAAGCTAAGAACCAGTTAATATTAAAGTGCAAATGTGTAAAAGAGCGAGAGTTCTACATTAACAACCCTTGATAGAATGACCACAATATCAGCATATATTAGTCAGTAAGCCTGGCTAAAGGGGCCCAGATTAACAATACTTTTTTCCTTGCTTTATATCCTTTCTTTGCATATATCGCTTTCTTAAGGTTCCACACTGATAATAAACGAGCCAGCCATATCTGAAACCATGGGGGTTGTAGATCAAGCCATGCAGTGGTGATTACCAATCTAAAAATCGCCATTGCTACTGCAAGAAATAATTCCACGTCATGAGTTTTGCCCTCTTCAGGAAGTCCAAATAAAATCAGTTTCGGGGTCAATAATACTTCTATATTTAATTTATCATATAAAAATTCTTGAATATCATTTTTAAGAGGGTCTAATACTATACAGGTAGCAAACATATGAACTATATCAGCACAAGATGATGAACAGCGGGGACATCTTGTGCTACGGCCTGTACCCCATTTCGCAATTCTCGCAGGTGTGTAGTATAATAAAAAGTAGGTCTTATAAAACTGCACCTGCAGGTTGGCTGACATTAAAACAGAATGAGCGATATTTAAAGCCTTTGAGAGATCGCTTTCTGAGATTGTCAACTTGTCTTGCCATTTACGGGAAACCTTATCCAAGTCATCTTTCATCTCATTGTTTAAAACTTGATATAGTGTCCCAATGCGTATATGAGTCTGTGCCCGTAAATTTTCCAATAGCTCTTTCTTGCCAAAGCCAATCGATTTGCGATGTAGGAAATCCCTTATCTGTAGATACTTTAAAAAAAACCCTGTTATCGATGACAAACTCTCCCTTTAATTCATCGAACGTGGCCAGGCCATATGGTGAAAAAAAAGCACCCAATTTATTTACACCAACCAATACCCACTTTTGCATGTAGCCATCCCTAAAGATATCGGGTAGGCTCAAATTGTTCAGAATCAGGGTATAAAAATGTAATCTCCCTAAGCCAATTAGCTTCAGTATCCTTGTCCATGCTGTGAAGGGCCCCAGGAGGCACTTAAATCGTACTTTTTTTATAATAGCTTGGTTCTATCTGCCTCCAGAGGCAACCCCACGCATCTTGTCCTATTAATAATTCATAGAACGTGGGGGTGACTTGCGGGGGATCGTTCAATGAAGATGGGGATGGGGGATCCATAAGTAAAATACGGCTGTATTGCAATATCGTGGCCCAGTAATATAATTTCAAATTTGGAAGTGCCCACCCCCATCTTTCCTTTGGCAACGATAAGTACCTTAGTGCTCTCCTAGGTTTGGTGTATGCCCATAAAAATCTCTAGAAAATAGCGTCAAGTGTTTTTAAACCAGTTATTAGAAAACTCCAAAGGGATTGATCTAAAAAGATATAAACATTTTGGGAAGAAAACCATTTTTAAAAGGTTGCATCGGCAAATCATAGTAAGGTGTAAATTATTCAGCCTTAATAGTTCTTTCTTAGTTTTAACTATTATGGGCTCTAAATTTAGTTCAACAATCTTCTCCACCTTAGAGGAGATGTAAACACCTAAATATACTGCTTGGTTGCATACTCGATTATCTATCCATGTAATTTTGTCATTAATAACAGAGGCTTCTCTTTATTTAGAGACAATCCAGAGATATCCCCAAAAAGGGATGCCTCCCTTTCAATTGCTTTAATGGCTATTTCTAGTTTCGAGGTTACTACTGCCATATCGTCCGCATAAGCTAGGATTTTACTTTCGAATCCCTGAGAGATTATAGGTGGAATCGTGATGTTCTGCATAAACTTTCCTATAAACTGATCGATATAGATGGCAAACAAAAGTGGGGCGCAGGGACATCCTTGTCGAGTCCTACGAGAAATCAGCACCGGTGCAGTTATACCTCCGGAGATAGAGACATTTGTCACAGGATTATGGTATAAAGCTTTCACTCCCTGTATAAACTTCGGACCAATACCCCTTGTTTGCATGGCCTTCCAAAGATATTGCCAGGAGACCCTATCAAACGCTTTTTCAGCGTCCAGTAGTATTAAGGCCATAGGGTCTCCTGACACTTGAGCTGCATCGAATAATGAAATCACACGCCTAATGTGATCTGTGGTGTCCCTCCCCGGGATAAATCTGTGTTGTTGACTTACCGGCAATTTTGTAATGACCTGGGCTAATCTCATGGCCAACACTTTAGAATATATTTTTGAATCTGAATTTATTAATGTAATCAGCCGATATGACCCTAGCTCTGCCTCTGGTTTATCCTTTTTCAAAAAGACTACGGTTTTAGCCACAGACCATGAGGGAGGGGGAATGACACCGTCAAATATTTGATTAAATAATGCAGTCCCATGATTTTTGAGTTGGTGAGCAAATTTTTTATAAAATTCGGAAGGAATAATATCCATCCCTGTCGCCTTTCCGGAGGCTATGCTGGTAATAGCTAAAAAGATTTCTTCCCATGAAAGTTCTCCTTTTAGGGACTCTCTCTCAGTAGTCAATAGGTTATTTGTAGCTACTGTCTGTAGAAATTCCTCAATGGCTGCTACACTACTCCCCCTATCATCGGTATATAGAGCTTGATAGTAAGTTTGAAAAGCGCTTCTAATTCCATTTGAGTCCGAGACTAACCCCAGGTTAGGATCCCGAATTTCTCGGATCTCGTTTCTTACCCCTTTCTGCCTAGCTCTGACTGCCAAATGGTATCCAGCCTGTTCACTGCATTCGTAAGTCCTCTCCTTCCAGGCCGTGTATTTTTCTGCCGCCCTATTCGCAAAGATTGCATCTATCGTGGCCCTGGCTGCTATTACTCGAAGTTGGGCTTCTTTGACATCCCATATTTGCTGTATCACTCTTATCAAATTCTCCTCAGCTAAGGCTAAGTTGTCTTGTTTGGTCTGCACGTGTTGCATCTCTGTCTTTCCCCTGTTCAATGAAAATCTAAGCGTCTCACCCCATAAACAGGCCTTAAATGTATCCCATACTATACTCAATGCAGTACTATCCGTGTTTTCTTTAAAGTATGATGGGATCCACTTACTAACGTATGCGCAGTAATCTTCGTTGGTAAGCAACGAACGTTCGAAGCTCCAGGCATTTCTAGGTTTTCCCCCCATTCCCTGTATTTCTAACACCAACCGGTTGTGATCAGAGAGGACCCTAGGGTATCTCTCGATTTTACAGGAAATAAGGAGACAATTTGAAATGAAAAAGTAATCCAGACGGGCATGTGTAGAATGTGGAGCAGAAAAATACGTGTATCCATGTTCTACTGATCTCATTCTGGCCCAAACATCAAACAGCCCATGTTCGTTAGACAGCCCTGCTAGGGCTTTAAAAACTCTTGGTTTTCGACCTGTATATAAATACTGAGCCCGCATGTTCCAATCACTCGGGAGGTTAATATTTAGATCTCCACACAAAACAATAGGAAGAGGGCGAGATATCAACTCCCTGGATACTTGTTCGATGACAGTGGGATTATCCAAGAAACTCCCATAAATTGTACACAGGGTAAACTTGTTAACGCTAGTGGTTTGGCAAACTGTCACTGCCCATCCCCCCTGAGTATCCGCAGCCAAATGTGTGAATTTTAACCAATCTCCCTTAGCCAAAATTGCGACTCCTCCCATACGTGCCCCTTGTGAGGTTGTCTCAATAAGATTATATCCCATAGTGGTTAAAATATTCCTTTATGAGGCCTCTGTGTGTTTCCGGGAGGCATACAATGTCTGCCTTCAGGACCTGTACGCCCATTGCAACTTTTGATCTTTTTCTAGGGTCGTTCAGACCACAGATATTAATAGAGGCGATGTGCATTCTCCGTATATCACCCATTTAATCTATTGTACAAAGAAAAAAAAGCTATCTGGTCCTTAGTTTGTGGTATGTAAGCAACCATTTTCTCAAACAAAATCATGTTGAATATTTCATCATTCCTACCCCTTTTTATTATGAGCGCATGGGGCCACCCCACCCTCCCTCCCCCTTTCCCCCCAACCCTCCCAACCCTCTCCCCCCAAAAAAATCCCACCCACAACATAACCCATCCAATAGGCAACCAGGCCTAGCCTGAGTGATGGCATCCAAGTCACAGGAGCCGCTTCTCCACCTCCCCACCTACCCCCTTCATCAAAAATAAGACATCCATAGTCCCTTAGACATCTTTTTTCCTCTTTTTTCCCCTCCTTTGGTTTTCCCTTTTATTCCCTCCCTTTTGTATATCCCATTTCTCTTCTTTCCCACTCTCCCGTTACCTAACCCCTTTGTTTAGCTATTCATCTTACCCCTCTTTTTAAAAAATTTTTTAAACTATATCTTAGACTGAGATCCTCCCTTCAACTCATTCAAATATTTCTGTGCCTGTACCTCTGAAAAAAAAACTTCTAGTGCGCCACTTAAAAACCACTTTCAACTTTGCTGGGTTTTGTAAATAAACCTCAGCCCCCAGCTTCTGGAAGGGGGAAAACATCTGTCTTAATCGCCATCGACGCTCAACAGTGGCATGCGCAAAATCTGTGTGGGCAAAAAATTAGACTCCCTCAAACTCCTTTTTCGAGTTACGGCGTGCCTGGTCATATATGCTCTGCCTCAACAAAAAATTGCCAAAATACACCAGGACCACCCGAGGGTACGCTTTATTACTGTTTTGTTGTGATTTGATGGTTAGGGGGAACTTGTGAGCCCTCTGGATTTCCTTCTCCCAGTCCCATCCCACAAGTCCAGGAAAAGCACCTCTCAAGAGCTTGATTATAAAACTTCTTGGGTCTCCCCCTTCAATCCCCTCGGGAATTCCCAGCAGTCTTAGGTTATTCCTTCTTTGCCAGTTTTCTTGTTCGTCAAGCTTCCACATCATATCGGTGAGTTTGGGGTCTTGAGAGATACGTAATGTTTTTAGTTTGGCTACCTCTGCTTCCAAGGTCTCTGTGCGTGCTTCAACCATAGACATCCTGTCGGAGATTTCAGAACAATGGATAGCAGTAATGCCGGATCAGTGGCGGCATATTCTTTCCCCCTGAAGTCACGTTAAGACACTCGGCAGGTGAAGAACAGTGGAGAGACGGAGCAGGACGGTTGTTATCATTGTGGTTTTACCGGCCGCATCTCAAGATCTAATCTCGCCGAAAATCTGCAGAAACCCACTTTCCTGGCTGACGAGTACCCTCGGCCTGATGGCAAGCAGGGGAGGCAAGACACTCAGGGTGAAAAATCATGCCGAAACCGCGACCCTGACTTCGGCTCCAGTTGGCTCATCCGGGATGTCCGCTCGGCCAGAGCAGGTATGAGAGATCAGTGAGGGGAGGGGCAGAAGAAGAGGCGGTGATGCAGTAAGCCTTGTTGGGAAGTCCAGCCTGAAACAGAGCCACAGAGCAACGGGTGGAACATGTGTTGACGGACAACCAATAATCTCGGATATTTTTCCGCCTGCGAGCAGCAAGAAACTGGAACGTGATGAGAGCTGTAGACAGGCACGGCCCGTGGTAGGAGTGCCGGTCGGGCGGTGACGTGGGGTGGGGGAGGGGAGGGGCAGGGTGGGGGGCAGTAAACTACGGATTAAGGCTGAATACAGGTAAGTGAACATTTAAATAAATAAAACGAATTTCGTTGTGAGCACTGCATCGCCAAATGCGATGCAGTGCACGCAACGAAATTCGTTTTATTTATTTAAATGTTCACTTACCTGTATTCGGCCTTAATCCGTAGTTTACTACCCCCCACCCTGCCCCTCCCCCAACCCACGTCACCGCCCGACCGGCACTCCTACCACGGGCCGTGCCTGGCTGTAGAGGGAGTACATTAAGTGGCAGGGGGAGAGAGCCACCCCAGAAGAGATGCAGGAGAATGGCACCCTTTTTTCCTGACAGAAGGAGGTGAACATATACATAAGGGTGTTTGCCCTGTTTTGTTTGAAATGCAAAGTTTCAAAATGGAAATTTGCCATCTTTGCCGCCATTAAATAAATAAAAAAATAAATAGAATAATAAACCCACCACCCAAAAAAATTTATTTTGAGAAATACAAACAGAGAGCAGCTTCTTTCATTGAACAATAAAACGCTGCGAAAATGGGCCACACCCTGTAGCCAACCCCCACTATGAGTGGAGTGCAGGGTCAAGCCACCATTGAGGTCGTGAGGACAGCCTTCACAGTGCACAGGCATCAGCTGTGTACAGTGGGGGGTTGGTCACCTGCAGTGGGTTGTGCACAACAGTGTTTGGTGAAGCAGAAGGGTAAGTGCAGCAGTAGTCAGCTGACCATGGCGGGTTGGGCACAAGACCTGGTCTGCAGACAGACACTATGTCCAAGCCCTTGTGTAAATGGCTAAAGGATCTGTGTAGCAGAGGGTGGAAATAAAAAGTATCATGAAAAACCCATAGATCATCAATGAAAAACCTTAGTTAGAGGTTGTGGGTGTGACTCAAATGTTAAGAACCATTAAGATTCTGCAGTTATGGAATGAAACTAACACAAGGCATGTCATGACACACTCAAGATACCCATTTGCCAATGGAACAGGAAAGAATAAGACTGGCCAAAATGTATGCCAGTGTAATGACATAATTTTAGTGATTTAGTGTAACAAAATGTACGAGAAATGGGCAGCATTAAACCATTAAGCCACATTGAATAATTTTGAGGAGACATTTTAAACCAAGATATACCATGTACTTTTTTTTAACACAGGCGGCATTTCAAGTTGCTTCGTTTATCCAAATGGACCGTTCAGGCAATTTTTGAGTTCAGATCTGTGCATCTAAATGTGAACTGCAGTATTTTGAATGTGAGCGACTGGAAATCAATTAAAAATTGCATTTTTGAGTTAGATTTGTACCTGAATGGACTGTTCAGGTAATTTTTGAGAGCAAGATGCATTTCAGG
The DNA here is from genome assembly GCA_963921515.1 of Calotriton arnoldi. NCBI lineage: Eukaryota > Metazoa > Chordata > Amphibia > Caudata > Salamandridae > Calotriton > Calotriton arnoldi. The sequence goes on from CAWUFW010011695.1 coordinate 178,113, forward strand.
TAATTTTGTGTAATTTTGCATAAGGTTGTGCAATTTTTAGGCAATTTTGCACAATTACGCTGCAGCAAATTATGCCGATTTCGCACACCCCTAGAAAAAAAGACAATCCAGCAAGAGTAAAAAATGGTGGGCGACATGAGTTATGACATGTTGTGTGAGTTGCAATCCATGGCCGGGGAGTTTCATTGGCTTTTCGCATTTCAATGGGAAGCATAGCTCACTTCCTAACTATATTTTTCCCATTAAATATACATATCAAATGTATTTATATGTACATTGGGCAAAGGGTCTGGAACTGAGGCCAAAGTACACTATTGGTACCTCTGGATGCTGTCATCATTGATGTCATCAATGATGTAACTGAACATGTGATGAGTAATGTCATGTGTAAGAACACAAGCAGTGCATCACAGGGGCACACAGCTGCTGCTGTGCACAGCTAACTCATGCCAGGCACGGCCTTTGGTGGGGTGGTGGCCACCCGCAAGTGGTTGGTCGAAGGCCATGTACAGAGAGGGTTGACTACTGACAGGAGGGGGGTAGGCCATGCACCACACCACACACCACACATGGCCATGGCCAAGGCCAAGCGTGGCAGGGGTGGCTGCCGGTGGGGCTTGGATGGAGGGCGTGTCCAAAACCAAAGCCCTGAGGCCAACCCCACACCACGCATAGCCGCTGCAGGGTTGGCTGCCCATGGAGGGGTGGAGGGGCGGGAGCAAAAGTATTTGTATTTATAACTTGCGCCATCCTAATGCACTGAGGATGACCTCCCATCACTTAATACATGTTTTATGAGATCATTGGTAACATCACTGATGACATCTCTAATTATATAACTGATGACAACACTGCGCATGGCGATGACGTGAGTTGAGTGGTTTTTTTTGTTTAAAATTTTATATTTAAACTGACATTTTCAGCAAAATATGACATCACTTTAGCATTTGTTTTTTTCAGTTTGAACTTTATTTATAACTTCACCTGATCTTGAAAATAGCTGTTTATCAACTAACCCCTGAGCTCAGGAAAAACACAAATGATTGCAAATAAAAATCCTTACAAAATGAGAAATGTATGACCAATATTTGATCACACAGATCAGTGAAAATGACTAATAGGAATATGAAGCTGCTGAGTTTATTTTAAAAAAGAAAATCAATCACAGTTAAATATCTGGGAGTTTCTGTGCTGGATATTAAAATCTGCATTTACTTTATTTTTAATTTTATTTATTGTTGGCTTTCAATAAAATTATACACTTTCAATAAACTTATACATATACATGTCATCATTTCAATAATTTATATATCAAGTACTTGACAAAAAGGATAATAACTGTCCCCAAATGTTATCATACATATGCAGCAAATTAATTTTTTTGAAATACATTCTTTCCTGCACACTTGTCTTTATCATTTTAATAATCCACATATCATACTGAAGAGGGACTTCAGCTTTCCAATATTCACTGTGCAATCAGCATAGAAATAGAAAGCCTCTCCTCAGATTTTTCAATGTAATATTTAATTACCCAGAACATCCCAGTAAACACTAAAACAAAATTCCGGAATTATAGCTAATCCAAACATATATTTGAAAGAGGTAAATATTGAATACCACAATTGCTGCATATATGGACAAGTCAGACAGTGATCTCATTAACCAATGTTCAAAAATGATGCAACCTGGTGCTAAGTGTTGATTTGAGGATTTACTTTCCAGCACAAAATAGGTTTTGTGTTGAAAAGTAGCCCTAAATTAATGCAAAGCAGCCCTAGGCACTACTTTGCACTACTTTGCATCAAGGGAGTGTACCATGGCTGGTACATGGACATTCCCAAGCAACCACCCATGGTTTTTTATGCAAATGCCTATCTGCTGAAAAAGGTAGACAGGGATTTGCAGAAAAAATCTACACCTCCTCGAGGCAGGCATAACATGAAAAAAAAAAAAATCTCAAAACTTTTCTAACTTTGCATGTGTGCCTTCCAGTGCAAAACCTGTACTAGACATTACGCACACACCCATGTACTATGATGCAAGGGTCTGTGTGGTGCATGGCAGTTACAAGTGTCCCATCTCTAGGGGAGTGAGAAACAGGATTATATCGTAGTAGACATTGCACTGTTCTGCTCTCTTCCTTGACACAATGCAGCACAGCAACTTTGGTTACTTTGTCTTACTGCTCTCTACCATATGCTATACCTCTTGCTAAATTTTTGGTGCTATGTGGATCTTGCATAGGAAATAAGTATCTTCTATTTAAAAATCACTCATCTACTTTTTAAACATGAAATTGTATTTTAATCTTTATTTCATCGATAATTGTACATTATTTATTGGGGAAGTTTTATGTAATGTTGCAATATATGTAAAGAATTTAGCCCATCTGGTCAATGTTGAATTGGTTGGAGAACTCTTATAATGCTCTGCGGAGTGTGATGACGGTCTCCTGTCTGAAGTGATTTTTTTGTGTTTATGTTTTATAAGAGCATGCTTCTACTTTTTTATTATTTGAATAGGAAACCCTATTTGTGCTACTGTCTATATGCCAAATAAATGCACAAAGCAGTGTAACATAAACCACATGGCGTGGCGTGTAATGTAATTGAGCCTCAAACACTGGATAAAAAGCTAAATCACAGGTGACAACAGACAGAGTTCCCTAATTGAGGTCTTAAACTCAGAGATTGAAGTTTACATGTGTGCAAGAGGGACAGGGTGATTGATGCTGTCTACACTCAGACAGATAGAGACCAGATTGCTCTAAATCTCTTTTATCAAGAGAAGCAAGAAAAACAGGAGGTGCAAGGAAAAGGTAAGAGCCTCTGAAAAGCCAATCTGAAATGCTAACAGTTGTGCTTACTTTTCAAAAGCCTTGTACCACTTACCTTCACAGACATGCGATCTGTGTTAAGTGCGTTCTAGGTTTTCAAATATTTCTAAGAATAAGGTGTTTGAATTAAGTCAGTAATGGAAAGCTGTTGCAAAACAATGTAAAGTGGTAATTTTTGTATTCTATTGGAACATTTATACCTCGCTTCATACCACTATGTTCAGGGCCGGCTTTAGCGCTGGTGGCGCCCTGTGCGACAATGTCTGTTGGCGCCCCCACAATGACCACCTCTGCCACGGATTCCCTCACTAGCACCCTTTAACAGTGCCTCTCAAGTCTCCATAACCACTGTCTCTCAGAATCATTTAGTTTTATAGCACCACTCATACCAGTGTAAGGTGTCAGAGCACTTTATACCATACACACATTGCACAGAGACAATCATATGTGTGTAAATCAGTGTTTAGGAAATGTTACATCAGACAGTACTACAAGGTGTAGTGTAAGAGTGGCATGTCATTGATACTGATAGGCAATATAGTTAAAGTTCTTATTCAAGAAAAGCACAAATTCAGAATTTAAAACGCAACATCATTGTTAAGGGTTCTCTTTCATAATAAGAATTGTTTTCTACCCAAATGAACCCTTTTCACAAGATTAGGATAATGAAAGACTGGGCAAAAAAACATATAGCTCTAACGAATGTATGACGTTACTACGCCATCCATTACCCCGCAGTAGGTTACAATTCGGACGTTACATCGTCCGCGTTGTTACCACGCATGGCTTTACATCGCAAGTCGTTTCTACGACTCGCACTAGATGGCGCGCTGGATTTAGGAATAGTATAAATTACTATTCCTACTCCAGTTAGCGCAACAGCAGGGAATGTGTTGGATTTAAAATCCAACACATTCCCTGGTGTTGGGCGCCATCTAGCGCAAGTCGTAGAAACGACTTGCGATGTAATGCCATGCGTGGTAACAACGCGGACGATGTAACGTCCGCGTTGTAACCTACCCACGTGGTATTACCAGCGTTGTAAACGCTGTTTCCCAGCTCTAACATATACCTTGCAGTTTGCAGCAGCTCTAGGGTGACAGTTAATAGCTCAATGTTCTATATTAGGATTTTGAGTTACAAATGACAAGTAACAAAAGGAGCTCTCTTACAGAAGCAGTAACCCACTGACCTCTTTACATTATATGCACTTTGTTATCTGCATGGTACACTTTCTTAGCAGCAGGCACATTAACCCTTTCCACTAGACAAACCTCCTTCTCTTTCCAGGAAGACGATTAATCACGGGACTTTGCTTGACATTTTAATTAATGTCTGAAAGTTGATGGAGGCCAGGAACGAGGCAGCAGGTGCTTTTAAAATGATGATACACATTTTCAAAAATGACGCCCCCACCCCAAGTCAACGCCTGGTGCGGTCGCACCAATCGCACCGCCCTAGAGCCGGCCTTGACTATGTTGAGCATTGAAGAGTGCTAACTTGCAGCTGTTTTGTGGTGTTTTGCTATTAGGGCAGTCCAAGATGAAGATGGAAGAGCCTAGGGCGTGGGCTGTATGTATTTGATTGTATGATAAATGTGTGTCAAGTGTTTCAGCACTTTGGAACCATGGCGGACTCTTTCCCTTTGCCTAGGCACTTGTTCTTGTTTCATAATGTACCGAATGAGGCAGTGTTCAGTTGTAGACATTTTCAGATTGGGCTCTGCCATGGAAAATGCACTACATTCCATCAAGGGAGTGTACCATGGCTGGTACATGGACATTCCCACACAACCACCCATGGTTTTTGATGCAAATGCCTATCAGTTGAAAAAAGTAGACAGGGATTTGCAAAGTAATGCTACACCTCCTTGCAGCAGGCATAAGGTGAAATAAAAGATTTTTCTCAAAACTTTTCTAACTTTGTATGTGTGCTTTCCAGTACAAAGCCTGTACTAGACTACGCACAAATCCATGTACTATGATGCAAGGGTGTGTGTGGTGCATGGCTGTCAAACGTGACCCATCTCAAAGGGAGAGAGAAACAGGATTAGATCATAGTAGACATAGCACTGTTCTGTTCTCTTCCTTGACACAATGCAGCACAGCAACTTTGATTACTGTGCCGCGTTGCATCACATTTGAGTACATTTGGCCCATCTAGTCAATGTTGAATTGGTTGGAGAACTCTAATCTATCTTTCGTCCAATGACTCCTTATTTATGCTTAATAAAAAATGTGTTTCTTTGTAGGTGTTCACAATCTTCTCATTGTATGTCTTTACTTGTTTACTTCTATGACGTGCCTCTGTCACTTCACTTATACTTCACTTTTTCATTTTTCCAATTTTACATCCTCCTCCTGAGTAAGTTGTACAGAGCTTGTGCATGAGTGCATAGATTATATATTTTTCAGTAGTATGTCACACTTATTCAAACAAACTTTAAATCTTGTTTGTATTTAATGCGCTTACCAAATGTTATTGCGTTATATTCTTTGAAGGTTTAAATGGGATACGGATAGCATTTGCCTTGTGCGTAATGTATGGTACTATAAATTTATCTAGCACTTACTAACCCTGATAAGGCACTGAAGCACTTTGCAAACGGGCAGCATGTTACTTAGTGGAGCCCAGAGTTTATATTGTTAGTTGTAAGTGTTGCAGTCAGCTGTATATTATGCAACATTATGGGAGTTGACATGCCGATTAGTTGCATGCAGTTTCTAGTCTTGAGGATGTCAGGATTTTTTTTAAATTATATTTCTTTTTATTGATTTTATATCATAGCCATATACCAACAGGACAAGGTTACATGCCTTCAGGAAGCAGATATGTAGATTGTAGTGGCCTTGAGCCATGGGTCCCCTTTCACCCAAGCAGTCAGTAGATGTCGTCCCGTTGGACCCAATGAGCAGAATAGCGTCGAGGAGAGAACAGAGGATGTCAGGATTTAACAAATGCGCCTAGAATGTGGCTTTCCAGGGAACTATGATGGAAAGGTGTTTCAGCACTTCAGAACCATGGCGTACTCTTTCCGATCTGCCTAGGCACTTGTTCTTGTTTCGTAATGTACCAAATGAGGCAGTGTTCAGTTGTAGACATTTTCAGATTGGGCTCTGCCATGGAAGTTTTATGTTTTTTTATAATGCTCTGCGGAGTGTGATGACGGTCTCCTGTCTGAAGTGATTTTTTTGTGTTTATGTTTTATAAGAGCATGCCATTCTACTTTCATTATTTGAATAGGAAACCCTATTTGTGCTACTGTCTATATGCCAAATAAATGCACAAAGCAGTGTAACATAAACCACATGGCGTGGCGTGTAATGTAATTGAGCCTCAAACACTGGATAAAAAGATAAATCACACGTGACAACAGACAGAGTTCCCTAATTGAGGTCTTAAACTCAGAGATTGAAGTTTACATGTGTGCAAGAGGGACAGGGTGATTGATGCTGTCTACACTCAGACAGACAGAGACCAGATTGCTCTAAATCTCTTTTATCAAGAGAAGCAAGAAAAACAGGAGGTGCAAGGAAAAGGTAAGAGCCTCTGAAAAGCCAATCTGAAATGCTAACAGTTGTGCTTACTTTTCAAAAGCCTTGTACCACTTACCTTCACAGACATGCGATCTGTGTTAACTGCGTTTCATATATTTCTAAGAATCAGGTTTTAGAATTAAGTACAGTAATGGAAAGCTATTGAAAACAAATGTAAAGAGGTCATTTTTGTATTCTATTGTTACATTTATTTCTTGCTTCATACCACTATGTTGAGCAGTGAAGGATGCTGACTTCAGCTTTGAATTTGCATTTGTTGTGTGATGATTTGTTATTGGGGCTGTCCAATGGGAAGATAGAAGAGCCTAGGGCGTGGACTGTGTTTATCTGATTGCATGATTAATGTGTGTCAGGTATGTGAGATTTAGGTCAGGTGTATTGTTTCCCTACTCTCTTCCATTTGGAGTTCTCAGCCCTGGCCGGAGGGGCAGTGATCTCTGCTGCCCAGTAAGAGAACTACCTCAATAGGCATATGGTAGAAATCAAGTCATAGAGGTAATAGTAGCAACTTACAGCTTCAATTTCAGTCATAGGAGGCCCTGGCCCCTCACGTGAGGGGTGGAGACTTGTAAACCCTACTTCTAGATGGGGATTTTTTTCAAGAATTGATGAATATCATCTGGGCAGTGATCTCCACATAGGAGTAGGTGGAAATCTATGTGTTTGGAGAACTACAGGCAGAGATTTGCTTTTGTGAATGAGCCCCAATATGTATTGCTTGAAATAGGCCGTTTGAGAAGTCATCTCATGCACTATATTTAGAAATTACAAGCTCAACAATTAGTAACGTTGGCATGTTTATCTCAAACAACACCAAAATCACCCACACTAACTATGGAAAATAATGTGTGAATATATCAGCAATTCAAATGTTTTTTATGCGGCTCATGGTCCTTGCTGGGTCTTTGGAAACTGTAGGCACCCAAAACAATGAAAGGAGATGAGCCCTGAGAGTAATTTTAATGTATGGATTTGGGTAGTTACTTCTATTGGAAAACTCATTCAACCAATACATTATTTACTATAAAATAATGTAGATGTATGTGATCAGAAATGAATAATTACTAACCCATTTCATAAATATATGGTAGCTACTTAGTAAGCATGAATACAGTGGTACCTAAGTCCTATTAGGGAATAATCCAGTGCTTTTCAAATATTAAGAAAAATAATGCATCTAAACATTATCAAAAGTGCATATATAGGGGAACAAATGTTAGTTAGCTTAAATTCTAAAAATCTATTGATGTTTTTCTGTCATTGTGCTAAATATGTGCTTTTTCTTTTACAGCTACAAAGCAGATGTCACAGGGTGAGTTGCTGATAATTACAGACTGTGACATCTGCTTATTTAATGCGTAACATCAAGCCCTATATCTAATTTCCACTCATTTTTCTCTCCTAAATAGTGCCCGGCTGGGCCCCATGTGAGTAAACCCCTTTCCCATTACTCTGTGTTGAGTCACTTCCATTATTGGTGTGCACATCACCACTCTGACAGCCTATTGTTATTCCTTCAAGTAAACCTCTCAGCCAGCAAACTGCCTTATCTATAGTTTCTCTGCTTTTGGCCGATTCAGTCATTCTTTATTATTTTATTTCAGGTGTCCCTCATTGTTAGGTCCTGATGAGAACCCCTACTGAATGTGGGATTGAAATGCCATCAACACACACTTAAAACGAACCATCATTCCGCCCCTACTAATGTGTTAAAAGGCTGCTAATAATTACTGTATACTCATTTTAGGGTCGGTTTTGTACATTATGAAACCTTACTGTATGTCACAAGTTGTCACTTTTGATATGTAGGTTCTAAGCTCATTTTGGACACCAAGCACTTTTCCTCATCAATTTTATAACATAGTTGGATAAACAGCAAATGTACTCGATTTCCTTGTTGTGTGTAATTTTTATTCTCTCTTCGACATACCTTTACCCATGAGTATTGTCATTGAGCTTAACTATCACCAAATATCCCATACATTGTCCACAGGAACCACTGTTCCTTGTTATATATAGGAGATTTCTCACAGCATATGGGGCTTATTTCACTTGTTTCCTTTTTGGTGCAGCAAATGCGATGGAGTACCTTCTCTGCCAAAATGAAGGTCCGCCCGCCTGATTTACAGACGAGTGGACCTTCAATATGTAGATGGAGGAGACTACTCAGTCTCCGACACCTACATACCCCTCCAGTGTCTCAACATGGTAAGGTTCATCGTAAGTTTGGCCTTGTGTGTTCCCACCTGAATTTAGAGTGGGCAAACACATGGCCAGTTTTTACTTTTACAAATCACCATCCAAATGTAAAAGCAAAAATTGACACCCACACCATGAGAGAAAACTCCTATGGTGAGGGAGTCATTGCTTTTTTTTATTTTCAGAAAATAAAATAAAATAAAAGTGCAGTGTGGTGCCGTCACATTGATGGAGTTGCACAGCACACTTTCAATGCATTTAAAGGAACTGCCTTCAGGGCGGCTCCTGTAAGAGATGTTCCCTGGGCTGGTGGACATATCTAAATTTGGCGGGCTGACTACCCTCACCATGGCGGGAGTAAAGTACTCCACCATGGCAATGGTATGATGAACAATATCCGCCAAACTATAAATTGGCCCCTTAGCCACTTTTTTAAAAGTAAAAATCCTCCAACAAGGCAAGGTTGAAAGCCATAGCCGGGCAATGATCCACAAAGCTAGATATATTCATTGTGAGGTCCTGCTGAACCTGATTTCAATGTGCCAAAAATCTCAGAGCACAACAAACCTGTTTTATTGCATGCCTATTGTGTGACATGCCTATGCATGCTTCGGCACTGTATCCTATACCCCACATATCAGAGGTGGAAAAAATGAATGAGTGCCAATTTCTCCATCTGCTTGGAAAAGTTCTTTAAGGTCACTTCTGTAGCACTTTGGTCTTCAGGGCAGGGCTCTCGGCACCAGGTCAGCTTTTCGCTCCAGTTTTCTGTTATCAGCTGCATCCATTTGGAGTCAAGAGTTCTTCTGCTTTTATAGTCTCTGAAGCAGAAAAACAGGAGGCCAACCACTTAACACTTGGATAGCAGTTCCAGTCACTAGGCACAAGCAGGAGTCATAAATCCTTGAGTGTTTGAGTCCTTGAGAGAGTCTTCTTCTTCCAGCAGGAGTTAAAAAGTCTTCTTTCTTCCAGCAAGGCCTTCTTCTTCAGATGTAGTTCTCACAGATCCAGGAATCTTCTGAGGAGGTAGTAGCGGGGGTGTGAGTGGGCTAGCCAGTGACTGGAATAATTCTAATACCCATGCCTAACTATTTTCTTACAGTCCCCTACCTACATTTGCAGCATTTCCTCTTTCCATAGTGTACAATTACCCAGGAGCCACTGTGTCTGTATGGAAGGGCATTTCTGCCACAAAGCAGGCCTACCTTCAGCTCATTAGTAACTCTTCTATTTAGGTGACCTCTTCTCCAACCTAAAAGGGTACAAACTGGTTGTCTCCCTGCACTGCAACTGGAGTCTGACTGTCTCGCAGTGTCCTTGAGATGAATAGAAGAAGCCATCACTAGTATCTCCAAGTTAAAAGAGGTAGTACTAAGGCTGTCCTGCCAGCTGTTTCTGTCAACTCGAAGATTGCTATTCCTTGCTAAGTGGTCAGTATTTAACATCATCCTGCCTTTCCTGGAATCAGAGTAGTAACAGAAGGTTGTTTGGACGTATTGTTTGAATAAGTCTATTTAGACAAACCCATTTGGACACATAAGATCGTTTTAAAGGTTGTCTTGCGAAAGATACAAGGCAAGTGTTTTTTTGAATTAGTTTCATTCTTACTTAGGCACATTGTATTCTCACGAAGGCACGCTTTTCTCCCACAAACAATGTGGAATATTCTTTAACAAAGTTCATCTGTGGCAGGTTTCTTTAGAGTGCACCTAAAATATAGCCATCTTAATTGCTCTTTTCAGAAATTTCACTGAACAGTGCAGCGCATCTCGCTATTGAATGTCCAACATCTCAAGTACTTGCCTCTTTTCCATAAAAGGTAAGAACAAACTCATGAGTGGAGCAATCATAAGTAGGACGAGCATAAGTCAGAATCCACATTCACATCCCTTTAATATTCTATTATGTTGTAGAGTCCGACCAAGTCCCGGTCCTGAGGAGAACCCTCTAAGAAAAATAGGGTTCCGAAACGCGTCGACCTCACACAGCTAGCCGCAACCATCACGATTTCACTGAATGATACAGTGTGCAAACAAGGCATTCAGCCTGTTGAAATTCTAATGCCGACTAGCTGTTTATAGCAGGTTGCAGTAACGCAAATCATAAATAAGTCTGTACCGCTATTGTTTCCTTTCTAATTTAAGGACTGGTCATTTATGTAGTCAATGGTTTTTGTATTTGTTTTTGTATTTGTTAAATGTCAGCTGTATTGGATTTACTATTTGATGTCTTGTTGAATGGTTATATGTATGTCTCTTTTCTATGACATGAATTTAATGTTTTTTATATGCTTTACAAATAAATACTTAAAGTAAAAGGTGAAATAAAAACAACAAACCCATCTTATGTGTCCAAATGGGTTTGTCTAAATAGACTTATTCAAACAATACGTCCAAACAACCTTCTGTTACTACTTTGATTGGTGGGCTAGTTTGGGCGTGAATATAGGCCCAACCCCCCATTGGTAAAAAAATTCCTGGAATCAGAGGCAGGCCACTGTCTTCTTAGCCAGCATTGTTAACCCTCCCAATCAAGGATGTGCATTTCAACTCTGGAGTGCCGCAACTGGTTTTAAGGCTATTCTGCCTCAATCTCAAGTGCAATTCTGATTTCCCCATCCATTAAATCTGATTTTTAAAATTATGTAGTAAATAACTTGAATGAGTTTGCCACCATTTTTCCAAGCAGAGATATGCAATCAAATATTTTAATCACATCTTTGCCCTTTCGTGCAAAATGGAGTTCAACCTATATAGTGAAATAGCTTTTAGGCCTTCAGTCACTATGAATCTCACTGTTTAAATATAGAGTGAATCACTTTTTATATACTAGACAACCTGCCATTCAACCTACAAGGTGCATGTTAAGAGTGGCTTAATAAAGAAAAATAGGATTGCCTTCATGCCACAGGCAGCTTTCCCCGCCATGTTACTACAGTGCCTTTAAACTGCAGCTCAGCCAGAATGGTGCTACTTTCAGATATACATTTTTGTCACATATGTGGGTGGTGTAAAAACACAGCAGCCCACACGTCATTTACTTTTCATACTCTACGTGCATTTTTGGCCCAAACTACAATAGACTTATAATGATATGAAATAGCCCAAACAGGAAGTTACACATATTTTAGGAGGGAAGAACATGTGCTTTACTACTGTTTAACAGTAAAAGTGCTGCAGTTCTAAAGTCAGCAAAAACAGCCAAGAAACAAATGACTACAACAAAATCATATGAATCCTCTACTTTAGAGGCTTTGAAGAAATTCAATTGTCTGTCAATCCAGAAAAGATCCATGTTTAAGGCCCTCTGTATGGCGCACAATACAATACGGAGGACTGGACCAGGACCAGCTTCGATTGAATCAAAGTTTAGCTGGTATGTCCCTAGAAGGCATCTTAGATCAGTGAAGAGAAGCGATTTTATGGTACCAAGTATGAAACACAGCAGATGGGTAGGTAGATTCTTCTCCCTGCTGACAGCTAAGCTCTTGAACCCTCTCCCTAGGAAAATAAAGGGCATAGAGAATCATGCACACTTTAGAAAGTTTGTTAAGTCCTTGCTCTTTTCCTGTGTGTTATGAGAGTTTCCAGATTCCGGTTTTGGACAGGCTTTACCAGTGCCAAGATGCCTTAGGGTAAAAGAGTGGTATAGAAATTGTATATACCATATCATTTGATAAGGTGTTTTTTGTTGCTGTTCTTTATCTAATGTTGTTTAATAAATTCTACTATTTCTTAATTTATATATATTATAAATCTGCAGAGTATTTTCTATTGTTTTGTACTGTGTAGTTATAGACTGCATCACAATCTGTTAAAAAGGGACCCTAGTGGCTGATTTAAAATCAACAATCTGAGCCTTGGTGTCTTTAAAGAATCAGTTTTGTTAGTGTTTGCAGCTGACCTGAACTTGATTTAGGCCAGAGTTTACTCTTGGGTGATCAGTATACCTTTCAATTTTCTGTCTGTCTGACTGAAGGAAAATAAATCATCACACCTTTGCCAAAAGGTTGGCTCAGGTACAAACCCACCCCTTTTCATAAGAAGAGAGAGTTTAAACCTCATGCGAGGTTTAGATGTCATGCTAATGGCATTCTGAATGCAGGAGGAACACAGAGAAGCAAACGAGGTACGACAGAAATCTGAGTGAGCTTTCAAAGGCCTTTAACTACTAAGAAGCTACTATTTTCAGCAGTGAAAATGTATTGTTGGTTTTCTAGCAGCGTCATTGCTAGACCTGCCAACCTTTTAGTAGTCTTCTCCCAAACTTGTTGTCTTCACTCTCCTATTTTGCTGAATTTGTTTTTGTTGGTTCTAATTCTTTATTCACTTTACCTCTCCTAACCACTGCTAAAGTGCTTGTGCTCACTCCCAAAAAGAAATTGTAAAATTGGCTTCTATCTGATTGGCATATTTAATTTACTTGTAAGTCCCTGGTAAAGTGGTATACCATATACCAGGGGCCTGTACATTAAATGATGCTAGTCTGCCTGCAGCACCTATTGTGCCACCCACATAAGTAGCCCCTTAAAACGTGTCCCTGGCCTGCCATTGAAGCCTGAATGCATTTGCTAACTGCTAATTCGACTTGAAAATATAATGCCCTTGCCAAGCCTTAAACTTGCATATATGTTACGGCTATAGTAGGGCCTAGGTAGCCCATAGGGTAGGGTGCATTGTAATTAAAAGTTTGGACGTGTACTTTTAAGTTTCACATGCCCTGGTAGTGAAAAACTCCTAAATTGATTTTTCACTACTGTGAAGCCTACCTTTCCCATACATTAGCATTGTTTGCCTTCTTACATTTAAGAAGTGCTAACTTTTGATTGGGAACAGGTAAACATTTCATTTTTGTGTCTGCAAAATTGTAAATTAAAACCCTCTTTAATGGTAAAGTCGGATTTTAAGTTAGAATTTTGAAAATGCCACTTTAAGAAAGTTGGCATCTTCCTGCCCTAAATATTTGGTGCCTGCAGCTTGTTCTTGAGTCACATGACTAGGTGAAGTTGGCAGTTAGACTTTGTTTATTTCTCCCAGACAGCCACACAATAGAAGCATTAGGTGTGACTGGATAGGCCACCAACTGGCTGGATGGGGGGGCAGAGCTGGGCACAGCCCCGTTTGCAACAGAATAGGCTGTGCTCTGCTTCACACAAAGGACTTGTCACCACTACATTATTCATGCAGCCAGCTTGGAGCTAGGGCATAGGAGGCAGGAAGCTTCAAGAGCTCCAATGGGAATTCTCTAGAAAGTTCTCCTACTTCAAAAAAGCCACCAGATATAAAAATATAATGCTCAGATGCACTCTTCAGTTCATTTTCTGGACCTACAGAAGGACTCACAGAGGACTGCCTTCTGCTGTGGCCTGCTGGGTACTTTAGAGGACTGCTTTGCTGCACCTGGGAGGGACTGCATTGTTGCCTGAAGCCTGCCTTGAACTCTCAGTGGCCTGCCCTGCTGTTTGAGCCCTGTTCCACTGCTTGAACCCAGGACTACAAGAGTGACTCAAAGGGCTAGCTGGCTGGCCTCCTGATCAGAGCCTCAGGTACAGAAAAGACTCCAGTCATCTTGAACCAGTACCTGAACCCAGCCTGAGTGAGTCCTAACCCCTCAATTGATACCCCTGTAGTCCTGGACCATTGGTAGTGGTGATAAAGGTGCCAAGATAGTTAAATTCCAAACCTTGGGACTGCTTTGAGAACCGAAAGGAGACCAGGACCAACATACTCGTCTATCCGCCTAAGGTGTATCACAGGTTGACCTGACTTCGCGCCAGCTCACGCTACATTCTTCTCCTCAGAGGCAAATCCTGTTCAGCGGTCCTCCACCAAAGACCTTGTTGAACTCTTATCAACTACATCCTCCAGCTTCATCTCACTGGAATTTTTTGACTTCCAAAAAAAGAGTCTAAGTCTGAATGTAGGACTCTTCACTTTGACTTTGTCCAGCGGCTCCCCAGCGACGATATCTCCTTCTCGGACACTGCCTGCAGCCTTAAATCACTGAACTTCCACCTTCTCAGAGACTTTTTCTTCAACTTTCTTGTAGGTCCGCAGGTAAGTGCCGACAGTGCCCAATCACCTTTTTGTATTTGACTCACACTTCATCACAGTCAGACACATTTTCCAACTTTGACCCCGTATTGTGCGACCAGATGTCTGTGGCTGGAGCTTGGATCTTTTAGGCACTCGTTTTCACCTTATACTTTAGAAATTCATAACTCCAGTTCTACTGATTTGATTTTTGTTGTTTTGGTGTCAAATACTTGATTACAGTTTACTCTATTTTTCTAAATTGGTGTGGTATTTTTCTTGTGTTGTGTTTTTGCTTTATTACTGTTTGTGAGCTGCATAAACACTTTACACATTGCCCCTAAGTTAACCCTAACTTCTTTTGGGCCAAGATACCAAAGGCTTAGGCACAGGTTAATTTAGTGACTTTTGTTTTTCACCCTGACGGGGATTGTGACTGTTGCCAGAGCAGGGTTAACACCCACTCAACTAACAACCCAATTTCTCAGAGTCATTGGTGAACAAATGCCATTTGCTAAATGTACCAGCAACCTTGCAGCCCTGTGATATGAAAACCAAATCAGGCCTAGCACACAGACCCTTGATGAAATTAGATTGATCAAGACTTTTGTAAATGGTCTATATCACAATCCTACTGCTCTGCAAGGATCTGCCACTTCTTTAAACAGATCAATGAGCACAACTACCCAGATAAAGTTTTTTACAATGTGATCTTCACATGCCTACCTGAAAATAGAGCTGACAATCTACAGACTTTATAACAAAAACATGCAGAAAATATAACTCTCAACTGGCCAATTTTGGGGATCACTCAAGAGTATTTAAGGTGAATAAATGTAAATGTTTAAGAATGTGCATTTAAACAGCGTTAAAAAAGGTTATGAGGAATGATTCTTGACTGGATGTATATCTTATAAAAAAACAAGTGCATATAGAAACTACACACACCAGCCAACTTTAGAGAATCAGGTACAGTGCATCGCAGGTCAGGATAAAATAATGAAGAAAAATGTTTTACATGAATTAAAGCAGGGTGCAGAGTTCCCTTCTTCTGAATGGGCAAGGGAAGTCTGAAAACACTGCCCTGGTGATAGGTGGGTGAAGTTTCCCAACGTTGCCGACCTTGCCCTAGGCAAAGATAAATCAGCCTGGCAAGGCCACATTTTCTTTGTGGAGGGTGCCCCATGGATCACATGGGTGAAATCCTGTGGTCACCATTCCAAAGAACCTCAAGAGATGAGATGGCCAGAGAGAGGCAGACAGTGTGAGAAAAGGAGGAACAGGGTGAAAGAGGGGCTGACACTGCAGGGAGATAACTGTGGGAGTGGGGTGCTAAAAGTTCAGAAAGAGGACAGTGTAGGGTATGGAATTTTAAAACTTTTCCTGGGACGATATAATTGAACACTGATAATTTAACAGGGGCAAAATCCGGGCCCGTCTGGCACAGGAGAACCCCACCCTTCAAGGGCCCCCATTCAGCCCAAGACTTGTGAATTTCTGTGAGCTATCGGAGTCTCAGGGACTCCTAAACATGCCCTGCGGGAGACCCCATAATTTTGCATTACCCCACTTGAGTATAGAAAATTGGCAAAGGCTTTTCTAAACAGCCCCTCAGTGCAGCTTACATTTTTTTTTTTGCAGTAATGCATTGCAGAAGTAGCCCTTTCTTTTATACTACACTAACTTTTTCTTTGAAAAGTTTAAAAAGAGGAATTTGTTAAATTCGCACACATGTTTTCCAAGTGGCCGAGCAAGTAAGAAAAGCGATCTGTAAAATATATCCGCAGTAGGATTTTCAATGATAACTAAACCCCTGGTGTACGTGTACATCACTCTTCTTTCTTCAGAGCATCACAAGGAGTACACAACCCACATCTTCTATAATCTTTGCCACTCCACAGAAGAACCTATGGGCATCTGTTTTCAACTCATCCACAAGTAGCTGCAATGCTTCCAATATGCACCATATATCAAGGCTCGACTCGAGGGTAGACATGGGAAGATACCGTCTACCCATTATTTTTAGAGGGGAGACGCTGTCTAACCTGCTGCAAAGCTGGCCACTTTCAGCAGAGGGCCACGTTCCTTTCCTACTTCTCCTGGAATTCATAGAAATATGCTGAACTCTTCCCAGTGTTATTTTCTGACATCAGGACGTTGTCTGCTTTTGTTACGAGCAGCAACGTGCAGGCGGGGAATGGGCTTATCAGATTCCATCTTTGCCCATAACAAAAGCCGAAGTTAAGGGGTCAATATGCCTCTTTTTGTTGGCATTTTTGTTGGAGTATCCTGGCTGGGAGCTATCGGGAGCCTCACACCTAGATACAATGGAGGGGACACAAAGGCTCACATCTTATCACTTCACAGGTACTTAAGAAAGAAATGCTATTGACTTTGTTCAGTCCCTGTATACAAGAGATATGCATGCACTGTAATAATGTCAGATGTGTTGGCTGCTCCAGTATATATACAAATAACTATTTAAATGCCACTATTTGTTTTATTTCTTTCATAGCATTGTGCTATAAAAGAAATAAAACAAAATAGGGGTATTTAAATTGTTATTTGTGTAGGTGTGATATAAAATGCACAGAGACCCAGCATTGAGAAGAGTAGTGCCACTACTCATCCCAATGCAGGGTGTCAGAGCACGTTACAGCACATGTGCAGATAATACATTGACAATAAATCATATGTGTGTACATCAATATAAAGGATGTGTTACATAAGACAGGGTTACAAGGTGTAGGAGCCAAATGTCCTTCATACCTCACTGTGCCATATTAGAAGGATTACAATTCCTGAACTGCAAGTAACAAAAGGATCTCTGTCTTAAAAGAAGTAACTCACTTATCCATTTACATAAAATAAAAAATCTGTCATCTGCGTGTTACATATTGTGCTTTATAGGATACATATTAACCTTCTATGTTATTTTGATCCAAAACTAGGACTAGGCAAAACACAGATCTCTCCAGCAAATAAGTTAGCCTCCGGAGTTACCTTACTATTAATATTGTTATTATTCCCTGAGATTTAGCTGGCACACAAAGATCTCTGCAGCAGGTGCCCTAACCCACCCCCTATAAGATATTTTAAAATACAGACATTGCAACCAATTTAGCAGAACAGATTTACTCCAACGTTTCTCCTTGTTGCCAATTTCTTTGCGGCAGGGTTTAAAAAAATAAATGTATAAGTTGAGGCCCAGGTTTTGCGTCTGGGTTGCGTCGATATTTTGGCGCAAAGCTAATGCAAAATCTAATTTGTTAAATATTGTAATGTGCTCAATGTACTTGTGGTAGACCTGCTAAACATACGTGAGGTCTTAAGATCTGATGTGACTTCCTGTGAGGTCATGGGCTGTCATGACACGCGCTATTATTCTGCTTAACTTGGTGAGTACCCCCACTTCTTTTGTTAGGACATGAGCCCTGCTATATATTTTCCAAAAAATCGGAATATAGACCTTCAACGGCTGCGTCGAGTCCTATTAACTGCAGGCCTGTGCCATACACGTTCTGAGCTCTCTATAGCCTGCTAATAATCAAACGGATGTGTTGCTCTCAGATAATGATGTGGTCACTCTGTATTACGTGACTTATATTTCTCCACAGCACAGTCAACATATTGGATCAATATTTGGTCAAGGGATTAAGAAATGAACGAGAGAGCACAGCTTATTTTTCTGCTATCAGGGATGTACCGCTGTTCTTCGTGCGTCCCTTCCTCTGCTGTCCAGCGAGCTGCACGTTCTGCGTGGGCTCGGTGGAAAATCCAATGGCAGCATTTGGAAAGGTGCCATTAAAAAATGTGGCGATAAAAAAAATATATATAACTATATATCTCCATAAGAACATTGGGGCATATTAGCAAGAACCTCGTTAAAATTATCGCAGTTTTAGCGGCAGGAAACTGCCGCTAAAACTGCGATAATGGGCTTGCTAATATGCGTTATAGAATTTCAATAGAAGCCCAGGTTAGATGTCATGCACATCTAACCTGGGCTTCTATTGGAATTCTATAGCGCATATTACCAAGCCCATTATCGCCGTTTTAGCGGCAGTCTCCTGCCGCTAAAACGGCGATAATTTTAACGAGGTTCTTGCTAATATGCCCCAATGACTGTTGTGAATAGTTTTAGACAGTCTTTGGGGCATATTACTAAGGTCCGGCGATAATTATCGCTCAGCACGCTTAGCGCGAGGATAATTATCGCCTGACTAACGCTGAATTTTATCACTGAGATAGCGTGCTATCAGCAACGCTCATCTCAACAGTGATAAAATTTCAAACGCTAACTGCCAAATGTGCGATTATCGCTGGAAATCCAGCGATAATCACACAACTTTTGGCGATAGCTTGCTGATAGGGCAGGACAGACTCAGCCATGATATCCACCTTCCATTGGATATCATGGCTAAGTCATACCCAGAGCAGGCGTTAGAAAAGTAGTGCTAACCGCGGTTAGTGCTACTTTTCTAATCGCTCTGCATGTTCGTCTGCAGCTTGATAATAGGAAAAATGTCGGTTAGCGACATTTCTCCTGTTATCCTGGGAAGGAACGCCCACTTTGCATCTCATTAGAGATGCAGAGCGAGGCGTGGGGAAAACGGGTGCTAACATGCGTTAATGCATGTTAGCACCTGCCTTGGTAATAGGGCGGTAATATTATCTCCGCATTTTTGGCTCTTAAAGCCAAAAAAGCGGAGATAATGGCCCTTGCTAATATGCCCCTTTGTTTCCAACGTTGGAGTAAAATTCTCTTTGAATAGTTTGCAAGAGTTAATATACACATTATTAATCTTTAATGCACTGCAATATTTATTTATCATTGTTATTCTTAATATGTAGAATCTGTTTCTTCCGATCTACAGTGATCATATCTGCCTGTTGCCTTTTTTATACAGTTTAATCAAGTCACCCATTATGCCTAATCCACGTTACCATTATGTTAATTTTAACAGAACAAGCTAAAATCGGACGCCCACTCAGAAACATTTGTGGAAACAAGGCTGAGCACCAAATTCCCCTGCACTGTCACATACTCCTCGTGCTCCACGCTCCCCGTCCTCAGTGAGAACAAAGCATCAATTATTTGCTCATTCTAGATGGACAGAGGCAAACCACATCAACTTTTAGTATATCAATACAATATTATGAATATTTTACAAGCAGACACAACGTTCTCAAGGATGGAAAATTTATTTTTAGATTTTTTTCTGAGAAAGAAATTATAAGCTCGATTTAGCAGTGAGCCTTCTTGACATTTTTGGTTAGTTCTGAGCAAGCCTGCACTGTAAACCCATTAGAAGCTTCCGAATCCACGACAGTTCGGTGTTTTTTCTGTTTCTCGATAAAGGAAAATTCGTTCGTCAGACTGGGCTCAAACATCCAAAAAGTACAGACATGTCATGTCCTACCGGTGAGAGATTGTGCAGCTGGGCATTTTTTCATTCGCTTTAGGATAGCAAAACCAGCCACAGGACTTTTTATTATCTAAATGCCGGCAAATTGATTTTCAAGCATTTTCACTCCTCCTTATTCGATTGTGTTCTTTATAATAGTAACGCAAAATGAATTAGGAAGGAACGCACCAATGCGCAATGGGACTTGAGGACAGTGGAGTCAGCTGCGACAGATTTGGGAAGCTAATAGAATTTGCAAAGTGCAAGACAATACTGAACAGATACATACATACAAAAATCCCAAATATGTTTATTCAGGTATAAAAATTCTGTGGTACTGTTTCATAACAATGTAGTAAACGCACATCAGTATTTGTATACCTCTTTCCGGATGTAGATTTTCATATTTTTGGAATGCTTAAAGAATTCCAGGAGTCCTCCTGGGAAACAAGGGCAGTTAAAGCATCAAAGGACTTTTAAAATTGGTAAATGCTTTTCAAAAGTGCATTTGCACATTCTAGTTTTATTTTCTCGAGGGACAACATATTTGTCACTGTGGAGAAACATTCATTCCTTGACAGTAGGAGCAGATGTATTCACATGTAATATTATAGCAGGCCGTTGTTTTGTGAATACATCTATTCGTAATGGTAAATCATGCCAAGTGTGCACCTAATTTGAATTTAGCTGTAGAGATGTCTTTTGAAACTGGGGTCTCTGTGAGAAAAGACCACTATTCTACCTAAACCAGTTAAAACGAAAAAAAACCCGTACTTTTATAGTTTGCGGGCAACCATGATAGATGCCAAGGTCATTTTCACCTCATTTACTCATTCTGACACATACATTGTGTCTCCTGTTTCAATTTAAAAGCTTAGGGATGTTTCCCATATTCTGGTGGACTGTAAAGGGTGCAGTTGCAATGTCATGCGTTTAGATATGTATTACATCATTGACGTTTAAAGTAAATCATATCTTGACTACATCAAGGATATGATCACGGTTGGTTTCCATCCATTCTCTGTTGCCAGGGTTCACAAGAGAAGCCAGGAATGCTGACAGTCATCAGGAATTGTTGCAATGCATTTTGTCATTTAGAGTTGTGTATTGTGAAGAGGTTCACTGTAAAGGTTAAATGGGACTGGGAATAGCTCCGAGCCCTGCCAGACTCCACCAGTGACATGGTTCATTTAACGAGGCATTGTTCTCTTGCTGCATGTGCTAAGTACCCTGTGCAAGAAGTCAGTATTCATTTTGAAGCAAAGGGATGCTCGAGGATTTTTATGGTTGAGAGTTCTCTTGTTGGTTGTTTGGAAAGCGTATCCTACACAAAGAGAACACTTACTTTGTCTCTTTTGAGTCCAAAAATGATCACAGTGATAGGGTCCAATTCACTACTACACCATTATGAAGTATGTGAAGTAGTACTCCAGTAGTACTACTTCATGTACCACGAAATGTAATTTACTAAAGTGCAGATACAGGTTTCTGCCTATGCCTGTCTAGGTCTCTATTCAAAAAGTGTAGGAAGTTGAGTCAGAGGTTGAATAGTTGTGACGCAGGGCCTGATGCATTGAGATGTAATTCACAAAAAGCAGTTGCAAATTGTGAATGCACTGTTTGTAAATTAAATTAGATTTTACAAAGCAACCTATGTACTAATAGGTCAGTTTGCAAAATAATCATTTTCAGTAGGTTGCAGGTCGACCTACCTCATCAATACTCATGATGTAGGTCACAAAGGGTGACTCACTCCATTTGGATGCTACCACATAGATGTTGGCCTACTGGGGTCAGCAGACCACCATATAAATGAGGTAAATTGTTTAATACAGCTCATTTTTCTTAAAGGAAACGTGTTTGCACTTAAGAAAAAAAGCTACTTTTAAAATAAAGTTTCTTCACATGTTGGCAGGGTTCCTCTGGACCACTGTCCACTTCCAAGCAAACTTTTTATTTTATTCACAAAGGGTCCCCAGGTGACCCCTTCCCCTTTTCAAATAGGTTATCACCTCCTTTGAGGAGTCATAACCTATCAGTCGCAAACCATTAATACATAGCTTTGCAAATCGAAATTTACTTGGGACACCCTCAATACACCCCTTCCAAATTGCGATTCGTAATGCATTGATAAACCCATTTTGTGATTTGGTAACCAGTTACTGAATCACAAAATTTGTTTAGTACATATGTACAAACCATTTAACAGTCTCAAACTCTGTAATTTATTGAATTGTAGACTTTGCAAACACTAAATAGCTTTGTACATCTGGGTCTTAGTCTCATATTGCTACTGGTTTACTCCTAAATTGTAAGAGTAAGCCAGGAATACTCCTGACTTACTTCTGGCTTACCCCTTCCAAAAATTAAATTCACTGGCAAAGTCAGATTTCTGGTAACTAGTTAGGAAAAGTAACTTTTATACGTTAGACATTATGTGCCTGACTCTCCAATAGACTAATTAGCATTAGTCGGCCTGCAGCTAGCCCCTGCCATTGCTTTCCCTTAAGGTGTGAAAACTGCTCCCAGAGCAAAAACAATGGCTTCAGCCTTTTGGCACGAAGTCATGGGTGTTACATATGTGACTCCTTTCAGCACATAAAGTACAACTGGGGAACTTTAGGAACGTTATTAGTTTGAAAGGAACCAGAGGGACACACACCCATTCATAGTCAAGTGCAAAGGTGGATGTGGGGAAGAGAAGCCTTTGTTTGCTGGGCCTATTGTACCCAGCTTGGCACTAGGGTTGTGTGAAATTAACATCATTTGCTTTCAAGTAATTATGTGAAGGTTTGGCAAAAGTACACCAAATAACGTGAAATTACACATAATTATGCAAAATGCCAATCCATCACTTTACATTAAGTTTTTCTTCCTTAGATTCTTGTCCCTCTTTTTGAAGCTGTTGCAAGAATTCCAACAATTTCTGAGTATGTCTTCTAGTTGACTTCTAATATACCTTACTACTTTGGTTTCAGCCTGGATCAGGGTCCACTGTTGGACTGATTCCAAGTTTGTGAAAGCAATAATGTAATCTCAAATCTTCCCAATTAGCAACCATTCCACCGACTATTTCCTGTGTATCAATGAAAAACTCAAATTCAAGTGAGGGAGATCGACTGCTTCTGCTGAAGCATTAGAAATCTACATGGCCACAGTTGCTGAATCTTTTTCATGTTCAATGAGAGATTCTCCATTTCATTTCCAGCTTTGCTCTTTTTATTGTTAAATTTGTCATGAGGGACATTTGTTTCTCCTCCTCGTTTCCATTGTTTGTATTTGGGTGCTGGAATTATTTTTCAACTTGGATTGCAAAATCAATTGGAGCTTTTGAAATATATTTCTACATAATTATTTAATCCATTTGTAAAATAGTGTCCCATTTGTTATTTAAGTCCCTTTACTAGAAGAACACCTTTCAACAAACCCACTCAAATTTGAGCAGGCTTCAAGAGAGGGGCTGAATTCATTCTTGGTACACAGTTGATAGCAACTTTCATTGCACAATATTTACAAAGCATGCTGCGTCGACTGACGTATTTCTGGACAGAAGTGGGATGTGAAATGTCAGTGAGAGGCAAGGAAATGCTCTCAATAGTGGTCTGACATTCCCCTTTGGTTACAGCGAGAGTGTAGTCCAATTTGAGGAGATTTTAATAGGCCACCATTAGGGATATAAATCCCTTCAATCACAGGTATTTATTGAACTACTTCACTGAACACATTTTGGAGTATTAAGTCATTCTTGGCAGGTAAACAGATTTCTGTCTCCATTGAATATATGCCAATGTTTGACAGGAATGATAGCTCTCTATTTTAATGATCACCAATGCGATGGCAGGCATAACACTAGTGACGTGGCACTGTTCTCTTGTTGCAGGGTAGTTGCCCCAAAAAGCAGCACTTGGTGGCTTCAGTGCATAGTACCCGCTTTGCATGAGGAAAGAATGTTTACTAACTTGAACAAAGATGGTTAAGGTGAAGAACAGTGGAACAGCCCAAATAAGCCATTAGTCCTTGCCTAGAGGTAATGTGCTTCATATGTAGAAGGAGCATCAGCTTAACACTTCCCACGTTTCAGCCAGGATAAGTATTGTACCAGACTTTTTATTGGTCCATGAACAGAAGGGCAAAGTCAAAGACTCAAGGCAAGCACAACAACTTTTTGTAGGATGGCTTGTGCAGTTATTCCAATTTTAGATTTCCTTTGCACCCACAGAAGAACTCAAAACATGCTGTATCAATCTAAGGACCACACATCCTGATTCTAACTGCACTACCCCCTACGTGGAGTGTTTTCTTTGCCACCAAGCTACAAAACCAAGTACCACATTAATGTAGTGTTGTGGAATTCTCCTCTGACTGCATCACTGGCCTACTTACTTAAGAGACATTTTCTCAGGATGTTAGTCTGTGATAAACCAAACCAGGGGAACATGCTACTTTGATCCCATCACTATGCACTTTCACTAAACCTTTGGCAACATCTTCTGCTTGGAGCTTTTGATTCCCTGAGAGTGAACATACACCCCTGCTACCTTCTACTTCCAAGAGTAAATTGCATTAGTGAGGACAACCTAAACCAGATACATACATAGAACACACGCAGGACTGCCCTTGAAATGGGTCCTACTAATTGTTTCTTACAGACACTTAGCGGTTTTCGGAACGCTTCATAGTGGTCATATTTTTGTTTTTATTTGTAGAGTTTTCTATAGCGCGAACAAGACCCAGGATAGGGTATCAGAGCGCTTTACAAAGAAACAGAGTAATTGTAGAGACATTTTGCATAAACAGAGCAGATAAAGTATCAAAATATTTGTAACAATGTTCGGCAGGTAGCAGACACGAAAAGGGAGACGATTTGTTCGGAGCAGTATGAACAAATTCGAGTATGTGTAAGTCAAAGGGGCGACGGTGTAATTGAGGGGAGTGCAGAGCCAAGTTTGGAGTCGTAGATTGGTTCAGTTCCTTGCAAGTCAGTGAGAGCTGGTGTGGAGGTGAGGAATGTGTAGAGTTAGGGGAGGAATTTGCTCAACAGGAATGAAATGAAATTTGTACTTGTAAAGCGCACTTATACCCCCAAAGGGGTGTCCTGGCGCTGTACGCATACCGCTGTGGAACCCTTCCTGGCTTTTCCCTGTGAAATGTCCACTCCTGGGCACCCCCAAGGTGAAGCCAGGCATCCCAGCGCTGTTGGGGCCGTTGTGGAGATTAAGCAAGCTATTGCCCAGAGTTGCACCCATGATTAGAATAGGCACCAAGGCAAGAATTATCAGGTCCGAGGAAATTGAGCCCAAGACCTGCCGAGGTGGGAATTGAACCCTGGTCCCAGGCCAGATCTCTGCATCAGGGTCTGCCGCTCTAACCATTGAGCCACACTTCTCCACAGGAATGATTTTGCTTCCCTTTTGAATAGTGGTGTAGAAGAGATTTCTCTGATGTACGGCGGTAGCGAGTTCCATATTCTTGGTGCCGCTCCGGAGAATGCTCTGTCAGACGTTTTTTTCTTGCTGAAACGAGAGGGTTTCAGGAGTAGATTGTCTGAGCTCCTAGAGTGTCTGTTTCCTCCAGATAAAGTAAGTTTTTGGGATAGGTACTGTGGGGTATTGTGGTGTAGGGCTTTATGAGTGATGCAAGCCATCTTTAGGTGGATTCTAGCTTCATAGGGTAGCCAGTTGAGCGCCTTCAGGTGTGGCGATATGTGGTCGAATTTCCTAGATCCTGTTAGGAGTCTTGCTGCTGCATTGAGACAGGCTTTTAAAGGGGCTGTTGAGATTTTGGGAAGCCCCGAGAGGGTAGTGCATCCGTACTCCAACCTCGAGATGACTATGGCCTGCACTGCCATTTTGAGGTCATGGTTCTCGATGAATGGTTTCATTTTTCTGAGATAACTGAGGTGAAAGCAGGCATTTTTAGCCAACAGGTTGATGTGTGTTTGCATGTTAAGGTTCTTATCCAGTGTAATTCCAAGTGATTTGGTGGAGTCCACCAGAGTCAGCGTGCAATTCAGAGCAGTGATCATCTTGGTCCATTCTATTATCTCCAGAGTTTTTAGGGGGGGAGAATAAGAGAAATTCTGTTTTTTGTGAGTTTAGCTTGAGAAAGTTGGTCGTTAGCCAGTGGACGGTCTTTTCGAGAGCTTGATTCATCATTTTTATCTCTTCAACGGAGGAGATCTTGATGTACAGTTGAGTGTCGTCCGCATACATGTGGTATGAAATATAGTTCGGTTAGTGGTTCGACATAGAGGTTGAATAGTGCGGGGGATAGGGTTGAGCCTTGTGGTACTCCTAGTAGGTTGGGCGAAGAGGGGGAG
This sequence comes from Calotriton arnoldi, assembly GCA_963921515.1. Lineage (NCBI taxonomy): Eukaryota > Metazoa > Chordata > Amphibia > Caudata > Salamandridae > Calotriton > Calotriton arnoldi. Next base: position 204,467 of record CAWUFW010011695.1, read on the forward strand.
AGATTTTTGTTTACCATGAACGCTTGTGTTCTGTTTTCCAGAAAAGATTTGAACCATTGAAGGACTGTGCCCGATAAACCAATCCTCATTTCCAGTCTTCTTAGAATTTTGTCATGATTGACCGTGTTGAAGGCTGATGAGAGGTCGAGCAGGACTAGTAGGCAGGTTTCATTACGGTCAAGAGCGAGGAGGGCGTTGTCTACTATGTGCAGAATTGCTGTTTCTGTGCTGTGGCCGGGTCTGAAACCCGATTGGCAGTCGTTTAGTAGTTTGAAATTCGTGATGTGTTGGTTCAGTTGTTGTTGAACACATTTTTCCAAGACCTTGGCTAGCATGGGAATGTTAGTTATAGGTCGGAAATTGTTAGGGTCGGAAGAGTTTGCTGTCGTTTATTTAGGATAGGGGTGACTTGACCAGTTTTTAGGCAATCTGGGATGTGACCGTGCGCTAGCGAGGCATTAATGATTTTAGTCCAGAGAGGGGAGATGATATGGTAGATGTGAGGTAGGCAGTTTGAGGGGACAGGGTCATTGAAGTGGTTGTTGGGTTTGATAGTTGCTAATGTTTTAGTAATGTCCCTTAGATCATAAAGTTTGAAGATAGACCAGTGAGAGTTATTTTTGGGCAAAGGTAGATCGAGTTGTTTAGGATTTTCAGCTTGTGTGTTTTTTGGGGTGGCTGAGTTAGTTGCTGCCATCCTTAACTCGAGTTGGAGGGTGTTGGTTTTTGCTGTGAAGAATGAGGAGAATTCTTCACTACTAAGGTGTGATTTCGAAGTCAAGAGTGTGGTTTTGGCCAATTTGTTAGATTGTTGTTTTAGCATTTCAAAGAGTTTCTTCGGTCTATTTTTGGCATTGTCTAGTTCGGATCTGAAGAAGTCTTTTTTTGATTGTAGAATGCTTTTGTTATAGGAGTTTCTAGATTTCCTAAGTAGTTTGAGTTGGAGGGGGGGGGATGTTGTCTCCATTTCCGTTCATTTAGTCTTAGTTTGCGCCTCTCTTCATTTAGGGCTCCGTTGAACCATGGGTTTTTGTCTTTATCCGGTATTCTTTTGAGTTTTGGTGGGGCTACTTGGCAAAGACTTTGGTCATCGTGGAGTTGTAGTGAGCAGTGAGGTCATTGATGTCAGACATGTTATTGGGAGGAGTGAGAGCTTTCTCACAGTGGGAAGCTAGGTTGTTCCAGTTGAGGTTTTTCGTATCTCTTATCCAGCGTTTGGGTTTGAGTTGCTGCAAGCAAGTTTTCTTTCTAGCGGAGGGGATTTGGTAGGTAATAATGTGATGGTCTGACCAATCACAAGGGGTGATCGATATAGATTCAATCATTTTTTCTTTAGAGATGATCCAGTCAAGTGTAGCACCTTTGGAGTGAGTGGGCTTTGAGATGACTTGGATCAGGGAATGGTCTGCTAGGAAGATGATTTTGAGGGCGTTGACCTGCTTGTCTAGGGGGTTTTCCCAATGGAGATTGAGGTCGCCAAGGAATATGTCATTGGAACGAGGGGTCGAGTTCGTTGTGATGATTTCCATGAGTTGGTCTGTGAAAACTGCGTTATTGCCAGGGGGATGGTAGAGTATATGTAGTTTGTGGGAGTGGTTATCTGAGGAGTTTACGGAGTATCCTAGGTATTCACAGGAATCCAGGGGTTCGGAGTGAAACTTTGAGATGGAGATGTCGGACCGATGTATGCAGGCGATGCCTCCGCCCTTTTTGTGGGTTCTGTCTAGTCTTATGATGTTGTAATTTGGAGGGACTAGAAGGTCTAGGCATGGGGAGGATGATTCAGTGAGCCAAGTTTCCGTGAGGATGGTTATGTCCATTTTCCGGTTTAGGATGAGGTCGGCGATGTCCGAGTCGTGTATTAGGGCTGAGCGGCAGTTCAGAAGGAAGCATGAGAGCTGGTTTGAGGCATTCTCTAAAGAAGGCTCGATATTTTCAGAGGTAGGGGTTATTGTTTGAAGGTAGTTTGGGTTTATCGTTCTGTGATTCGGTTGGGATGTTCTTTTTGGGTTAATGGTGACTGGGAGAATAGAGAATTCTTCCTTATTTGTGATGGGGCAAGTAGGAGTTTCGTAGAGAAGTAATAGAGTTTGGATTTCCAAGTCCGTTAAGTAGTTAGGGAGTTCGCGTGTACGCAAATGTCGATTAGTCAGAGGTAGTGGGATAGTGTTTATCACGTTGTCGGCTGCAGCTAAGGAGTTTTGAAGATGATTGAGTTTAGAGAGGGAGTTTTCTGCCAGTTGTAAGATGTTTCTGATTTCTAGGACAACGTTTTGTAGGTTCTGGGAAGTGAGGGTAGTATGGGTTTTGAGTGAGTCTAGTTCAGATAGGTGAGAAGGGGGAGGCAGGATCGGTGAGCCGAGAGGGCTGGGGATAGTATTGCTGGGGGATTCAATGACTGTGATGGCAGTGTGGTGGGTTTGAGTGGCTGGGAGAGAGGTAGTCGAGAGTAAGAGGGGCATGCGCGGGTAGGGGGCTTTTTTGCGATGCGCTGGGGTTGCCTTGTTGCGGTGAATTTCTCCGGCGGCCAGGAAAGGGTTGTGGAGGGGGAGGGGGTTATGGGGATAGGGGTTGTGGTGGAATGTGGAAATGAGGAGGGTCAGGGATAGGGTATTGAGGGAGGGGCGTTGTTGTTGTTTCCATTGCTGGTTATAGTTAAGGTTGTTGGTGGTATGAGTTCTGAGGGAGGTGAGTTGTTATTGTTTCTTTCAAAGGCTCTAGGTAAGGGTGAGGGTCGCTGAGATTCAGAAGATATAGGGATAGAGGGAATAGTTAGGTCCTGGAGGACACTGGGTGGAGTGTTGGTGTGGGTTTTTAGTGTGAGAAAATATTTGTCGAATAATTCTAGGTCCTTATTAGCTGCTTGGATAAGAACAGTGCCATTTTTGTAGGAAGTTATGTTCAGGGTGGCTCTGAAGTTTTGTGTGGGTGTCGTTGTAATCCTGGCTCCGTAGGGAATATTTTTCTTGCTGTGGATGGTTAGTAGCTTGGAGAAGGCGGTTTGCCATTTGGCCATTTTTCTTGTGAAAAATATGAGGTCATTGATTATTACGCCTTTCTTGGCGTTGAAGGAGGGGTCAAGAAACAGTGTTTCGGGGGTTTTTCTGAGAAGGTTGTGTTTGAAGGTTTTAGAGGCATTTTTAGATAGATTAGGGGGGTATTGGATAGAATATGCACTGTTTCCTGCAGGTATCATATGTGATCCAGCCATTATGTAATATTCCTTGTTCTGGGAGGGGAACAACAGTTTAACAGTGGGTTGGGAGCCGTTGCCAGATGGTTGTCATTTTTAGGGGGACCGTTACAAGATGGCTGCCACTTTGTAGGTGTCTTAGATAGCCTTTCTATTTATTGCTGGGTAGTCCTTTTTACTTTGTGTTATTATAGGTTAGGTTCAGCCAGTTTGAGTGCAGGGAGGTTAGAAGAGGAGTGGCCTGTGGGAAGATGGATCTCCCTTTCCAGATAACGGGCGAGAAAGCTCCAATAATCCAGAGCTGAGGGGAACACCAATTTAACAGTGGGTTGGGAGCCGTTACAAGATGGCTGCCACTTTGTTGGAAGCCGTTACAAGATGACTGCCACTTTATAGGTGTCTTCCATAGTCATTCAATTTATTGCTAGGTAGTCCTTTTTTGCTTTTGTTTTTATGAATTCGGTCATTTTGAGTGCTGGAATGTAATGGCCTGTTGAAAGTAATGGCCTGTGGGAAAATGGGTCTCCCTTTCCAGGCGACGTGCGTGAAAGCTCCTAAGGCTGAGGGGGGTGGAGGTGTAACACGCAAAGCTGGGGTCTCCTCTCACAGCTCATTGTAAAAATCATGAAATGTGCAATGCACGTCTAATATATTCCGTGCTGCATCATTTCTCCTGGTCATACACACATACCCCTGGCAAATGAGGCAAGAACCGCCAACATATACATGGGTATATGTGATATGCCAATATTATTTTAATGTATATCATTTTACATTGCTAATTCCTTTGTATAGTAAACACACTACATAGCATCAGTGTTTTGTAACAGCCCATGTATGTGGGAAGGCGTTAAAGATGTTACATGTGGAGAGGAATGGTTATATGCCATGGCATGTTGACATTATATACTAATGGCAACCTCACTACTGAGGGCAAGCAGAGTGAATTTTATGTAGTAAAGCTTCGGGGCTGAACAAAGTCCTTCCAAATACATTTGTGATTTACTGAGCCAAGAAAAAATTAGTTTTCGGAGGCAGACCTTGCATATCTGGTTGATTAGTCTGGTAGACGCAATTTCGTTAGGTAGTCAGGAGCACAACCATAATGGATGTTATAAACTAGGCTGAGAAGTTATGAAAATTCTTCAAAACATTTACAACTTACCCTCTCTAAAAACCCTTCTTGTTATTTCTTCCCTGAAACGTGCTCTTTTGTTTCTTCCACTTGGTGTTTACAAAATATCAAAACCTCTGAAGAACACTGTGATGACCATGCCTTCTTTTTTGTCGATAAAGTCTTTGCTATATACAAGATAATTAGCAGAACTCAGCCTCCCAAGACAAAGAACCTTTCATTCACAAGGTGACCATACTCACTGTGATGAGTTGACCCATGCCAAAGTCAGTGCTGCTTTAATAAAGCTCATGGTTGGTTTCCTGAGCAATCCCCGACTAGTCTTGATGCTTACATGTGCGGTACCATCCCTAATTGCTCCACTGGAAGACTTTAATAATGCCTCACTGTTGGAAGGTTATGTGCCTGATTTTTGCAAAAAAGGCACAGTGGCACATCTGTTGAAATAGGCACATCTAGATCCAGGCATTTTGCAGAACTATAAGCCCATCATGCTCCTTCCTGCATTTACCAAAGCAATAAAGCAGCATCTTGTGAAATGTCTGGCTTGCGTCACAGAATTATCATGAGCCTTGGATTGAACCAGGTAGGTTTTCATTCTAACAGACTACTGGGGTTGTTCTGTTGACCATTGTTGATGACTTTAGATGCACAAGAGACCAGAGCCTCCCTACTGGGCTGCTCTCGTGCAACCCTCCTCCACCTTCGATACTATGCCATTCTTATTGACTATGTTGCCACAATAGGAATCACTGGTACAGCCTTTAAAATGGATTGTATTTCTTTAGCAAGCACACACAGTAGTTTTACCTCCATTTAGGTCCAAGGAGATGCCAGTCACCTATGGATTGCCGCAGGGCTCTGCCCTCTCACGCATCTTGTTTAATATACATGTGCAACCACTGGGTGAAATAATCAGGCGCTTTGGGTTTAAGGCAATCTTCTGCTAAGGTTTGAACACCTTGCCTTTGACAGCATAGGATTCCCCAGAGAGTGCCTCATGCAGTTCAGGAGTGGGTGTCCAAAAACATTTTAAATCTCAATGGGGAAAAGTGGGAGATCTTGCTGGCTGGATGTGACCAGCTGGTCTTCACGGGAACATTGTAGCCAAACTCCTTAGGAATCTTTCATACCCCTTTTGATTCAGTCAAAAATCTAGGCATCTAGTTCAACCAGGAACTCGCCTTTGACTCAGATTCAATGAATTAGTTCAACTTGTATTTCAACTGTTAGGGCACTCACAAAAGTACTTCTTTTTATTCCTGAAGGCAGATTCCCTATCTTGTGGGTGCCATAATTTTGTCCTTTTTAGCTTATGAAAATTGTGTCAACGTTTTTCTACCAAATTGTCACCCGAGAAAGTTTTAGAAAATTCAGAACATGGTGGTTGCACTGTTGTATGACCTCCACACTTTTGATCATATCTCTGACCCTTTTAGGTAACCTGTTTAAGTTCTCGTCCACAAAGGATTCACATCAAGGCAAGTTGTACACAGGGCCCGCCATCTGACTGATCAATGATTTAAATCCAGCATAAGCACTCTCTATATTCACTTCAGATGCCTTTTCATTTTGACTGTGTTGGAAATGGCCCTTTTTGCAGGGTTATCCCCAAACTTTTTGCTTCTTCCTCCTATTTTTCCTGACCTATTTTTGTTAGTTATAGGACTCTGGGCACTTTACCACTGCTAATCAGTACTAAAGTGCATATGCTCTCTGTGTAAATTATGATTATGATTCGTTATCCAAGATTGGCATACTTGATTTACTGGTAAGTCCCTAGTAAAGTGCACTGAGTGTGCCAGGGCCTGCAAATTAAATGCTACTAGTGGGCTTGCAGCACTGCTTGTGCCACCCACACGAGTAGCCCTGTAAATGTATCTCAGACCTGCCACTGCAGTGTCTGTGTGCGCAGTTTTAAACTACCATGTCAACCTGGCAAGTGCACCCACTTGCCAGGCCCTAACCTTCCCTTTTCGTACATGTAAGGAACCCCTCAGGTAGGCCCAAGGTACCCCCATGGGCAGGGTGCAGTGTATGTAAAAGGTAGGACATGTACTGGTGTGTTTTATATGTCCTGATAGTGAAATACTGCTAATTTCAGTTTTCACTATTGAAAGGCTATATCTGTCCCTTAGGCTATTATTCGAGCTGCTTTGTAACATCTTAGAAGTATAACTTTTATTGGGACAAAACAGAGAAATGGAGTTTAGGTTCTCTGAACTCAGAATTTAATAACACATCTTTTTAGGAAGATGGTAAACTGAACTTATAAGATTATGTGAGTCAGGTGTTTTTGAACCTGTGGAATCTTCCCTATGGTTATCTCCATTGGTTGTTGCCCGGAAGAAGAATGGAAGTCTGAGGGTGTGCATTGATTTGCGCAGTCTCAAAGAGATTTGGGTTGATTCCCATCCCCTTCCTCGTATTGATGACATTCTCGCCAAGTTCGCTGGATGCAAGTTTTTCTCGAAAATAGATTTATCATCCGCCTATCATCAGGTGGAATTGGACCCAAGTTGTAGGCATGTTACTGATTTTGTTTCACCTATTGGCACTTTTCGGTTTAGACATATGCCTTTTGGGCTTGCTTCCGCTGCGTCAGCCTTTCAGCGGATAATGGAAAGTGTTCTTGAGGGTTTGGAGGATACTGTTGTCTTCCAAGATGACATTTTGGTTGCTGGCAGATGTAAAAGTTCTCATGACAAACCGGTTTCTAAAGTGCTTTGTAGGTTACAGGAAAGAGGTATTGTGGCCAACAAACTTAAATGTGTGTTTGGTCAAGAGTCCATAGAGTACCTAGGGCATCGGATTTCAGGTGAAGGTATTCAACCAAGAGAGGGGTTGATTGAGGTCATTCGGAATGCTCCGTGTCCTGTATCTAAAGAACAGGTTTCTTCATTCCTGGGTGTATGTGAGTTCTATTCCAAATTTATTCCCAATTTTGCAGCTAAAACGGTCCATCTGCGTGAGCTTCTCAAGAGAAAAGTTGTTTTTCTGTGGGACCAGGTGTGCCAGGACGAATTTATTCGCATCAAAGAAGAACTAGGTACGTGTAAGATTCTCACACTTTTGATCCTTTACTACAGTGTGTCGTGTCGGTGGATGCCAGTTTGGATGGTTTGGGTGGTATGATTACCCAAGTAAGACAAGGTAAGGAGCATACTATTGGGTTTGCTTCTCGAGCTTTGCGGCCAAGTGAAAAGAATTACTCGGTCATAGAAAGGGAATTGTTGGCTTGCTGCTGGGCTGTTGAAAGGTTTAAGTGTTTCCTTTGGGGAAAGTCTTTCAAGTTATTAAGGGATCACAAGCCACTTATTCCCATTCTTAATGGTCACACTGTCAAAGAGCATACTCCAAGGATAGCGAGATTGAGTTCCAAGTTATTACAGTACAACTTCATTGTAGAGCACATCCCAGGAGGGAAAAATACCAGGGCGGATTTCCTGTCCAGATCACCTCTTCCTCTGACTGTAGAGGAATCCTCCCTCTGCGATGATGATGAGGAATGTTTGATTGCTGCAGTTGATGTTTGTGGTGTGGGTGGATTTTCAGAGAAGGAGTGGTTTGATGCAATGCATTCTGATTTGGTTCTCAAGAGAGTAAAAGAACACATTGTTTTAGGTTGGCCTAAAGAGAAGCATCTACATGCCGAACTTCAACCCTTTTCCAAAATTTCTGTTGAACTCACTCTGGAGGGGGGAGAGATAGTTTTGCGTGGTGACAAATTTGTACCACCTGAATCTTTGAGGTCACGCATAATTGCGTTGGGTTACGAAGGTCACTTGGGGCAAACCAGCACTAAGAGAAGAATTTGCTCTGTTTATTGGTGGCCTTCAATGGACAAGCAAATAGATGATGTTGTCAAGGGATGTGTAATTTGTTGCTCGAGTGATAAGGTTATCAAGATTGTCACGCCTCCTGTTCAAGTTGTGGCACCACCCACTAAGCCATGGATGAAGTTTGCTGTAGATTTTGTAGGGCCTTTTAACGCTCTTCCCCACAGATACAAATTTGCGTTGGTTGTGGCTGATTATCATAGTAAGTGGTGGGAGGTCCATTTTATGATTGATCCCAATACGAGAGAGGTCATTCGTTTTTTTCAAAGCTTGTTTGCCAGAGAAGGCTTTCCCAAAGAGATTGTCTCGGATAACGGTGTGCAATTTACATCGAAAGAAATGTCTGAGTTTTTATCTCAGTGTGGGATTAAGCACCGCTGTGTGGCCTTATATCACCCACAGGCCAATGGTTTCATTGAGCGCATGAATCGTATTCTGGTTGAATGTGTACAGTGGGCTTTATCCAATGGTGTAGACATCAAGGAAACTGTCCATAGTATGTTATGGGCTTATCGCACAACTCCCAGTCAGGCTCTGGGAAAAAGTCCGTTTGAGTTGTTGCGTGGAAGAGTTGCTACTTTTGACATGTGTACAGCCTGGATGAGAAAGTGGGGTTTGCGTTCAAGGGTTGGTGGTTTGGACAGTGCTATGGATTCTTCTGGCTCAGGTTTGTGTGCTAACCCTACCACATCTGGTGCATCCGGTAATTTGACCGGTAATATGAACAAGAATACTTTTGAGTCCAACATTTTTGTTGGTGATTGAATTAAAATCAAACTCCCAGTTAAAATGCCAAAAGGGTTGTCCAAGTTCAGTCCTCCTGTTAAGGTGGATGCTGTTTCACGTTTTGCTGTAAGAGTCAATGGAAAGAATTGGTGGAATTGTTCCAGAATTTACAAAATTCCCAAAAATGCGGTTATCAAACTGGGACTTGAGAGTGGTGTTAGGAAGGATGGTGACCCTCAAGCTAAATCAAATTCTCCTCTTGTACGCAGGAGTCTTAGGAGAAGTGTTCCTCCTAAACGTATGGATTTGTAAGTGTATTCAGCTCTGCTTATGATTGAATATTTCATTGGTTCATATCTTTTTTCGTGTTTACTTATATTGGTTTATTTTCTTGTTTCTTCTGTTTATTGCTTTGTTTGCTACTTGTATTGTTATCCCTTTTTGCTATCTTTATTGTTCTGTTTTTTTATACTTTTCATTTCTATGAAAGAAGGGAAATGTTGTAGTAATTAGATAACCTGCTTGTCTTAGCTGTGATGTCATCTCATCAGCTGTGGAATGTTGATATTTGAAATCCAGGGTCTGCTGTGTCAGTTCCTTGGAGACTGTGGAGACGAACGGTCATTAAACCTGGTACTTGTTCACTTACCTGTCTGTGTGTACCTACTTCACTTTTATTGGGACAAAACAGAGAAATGGAGTTTAGGCACTCAGAATTTAATAACACATCATTTTAGGAAGATGGTTTTTAAATTGTATGTTTGAAAATGCCTTTTTTAGAAAGTTGGCATTCTCTTTTTTAACCACTCTGTGTGCCTCTGCTGTTTTGTGTATTGACTGCCTGGTTTTGGAGTGACAGGAGCTGAGGATGTGCATTCAATGTAGACAGCCACCGGGGGAGTTGTGTTGTTGGGGCTGCAAAGCAAGAAAAACAAGTCTGACGCCGTCAGCGATGCCGCCAGTGACGCCGTGACCTGCACCGAGGCCGGGGGCACTGCTCGTGAAGTGCATGACGCACCACCCCACCTGCACCGCAGCTCCAATGCCCTTTGACATCCGCCGATGCCTGCAGTTATCAACCTTCCTGATGCCAGCTCTCGCATTGACGCCATCACTGCCAGCACCTGCATCCCGTTATCGTGGAGCCAATAACCGATGAGGGTGACTTCATGAACTCTTTGACGTCACATCGCCTCACTGGAACCGGCGCCTCACTGCTGCTGCTGCCTAACTTCCCTGTTCTGGACTCGATGATTCGCCTCTTCACAGACTCAACACCTCATCTTCCCCATGGCAGAAATGAACCGGCTTCACCCTGACACTGACGCCTCACCTCCACAATGCAGTGCATTGTCTAGTGACTTTGTTTCCAAGGTACTGTTGTTTGGGTGGTCCATGTGACTCTGTGCCCAACGCTGCACACCTTGCGGGCGCACCGTACTTTGGATTTATGCCTGTCATGACATTGTATTAGCCCCAGGTAGAGCTATTTGTTTCTACAAGTGTTATTTTTGAAGTAACTGTTCAAAAAGTGACATTTTGATACATGTATGTTGGATTTTTGTCGTTTTGTCTTGTTTGGTTAAGATAAAGATAACTTATTTTTCTAAACAAGTGTGGTGTCCATTTGTGGTATTCTCACTGTGGTACTGTGTGTTTGGGTGCAAATACTTTACACATTGCCTATGTGCTCATGCCAAGCTCCCAAGGAGATGAACAGGGGTTATCTAAAGTGTGTAACTCCCTTACCCTGACTATGAGGAAGGGTCCCCACTTGGACAAAGGTTCACACCTCTGCCAGTTAGAGACTCCCATTTCTAACAGGCTGCTGTTCCCCTTTTCAAGATAGCCCATTGTGAAACTACATCTTTCAGTGTGCTGCTCCCACAACTTTGGAACAAGCCCCCACTTAATAGCAACTTTCTGAATTTTCCTCTTCAGGAAAGCCTTAAAGACCTATCTTCTCCACTAAAAGCTCAATTCTCCTAACTATTTATTCTATTTAGTTTTGTGTGATGTGCTCTCTTTTCCAGTTTGTAGTACCACCATGCCTTCAGGCAATACTCATGTTCTATAAATACATTTAAAAAAAAATAAGCAGAAAGCATTTTGGCCACCGGCACAACCACAAAACTGTGGAGGATGTATTTTCCTATTCTTCCAAAAGTGCACACTTTGAATAGGCAAAAAGTCATTATTTTCTCATGTTTGAGGACGTAAAATCCTTAACTTACGTCACATGGAACAACGAGTAATTTTCAACTCCATCCCACTTACTGGAAGGACCTCAGTTCCTGACCTAGTCTCATCCAACTCCACCTTCCTCAATCCAGGGTTCAGGTGAAATTGCTGCATTGTGTACACAAATCATGAGCTTATGCTTTGCATGTTGTTACTAACTTATGTCCTAAACATAAAAGAACACATTTACAATGTCCTTTGAGAATCTTCCCCGTTTGTTTGCCTTTGGCAACTTCACGGATACTCCCTGAGATGAGCCTATTGTATTATAATTTAGGTTTGAGGACATTACACACATGAAGCCCACACTTTCATAAATTGCACTTTTCTTTATGTTGTTGATTCAGTGATGAGAGTATTTATGGGTAGAACAATAACTTTAAGACAAAATTATTCATTTATAAAAACACCCAGTTGCTGTTTTGTTCAAAGGAAATAATATCTACCATACCCAGGCAAAGTTTTTTTATTGCTAATAATTGGTTCCTAACAGTATTTTGGAAAAATGTCGAACCTGCTAAAAATTAAAGAACTGTATAGTGCAAGCCTTATTATGGTATATTTGCTTGCAAGTAAGCTGTTAACTCAAATGCTGTCAGAACAACTGCAACCATTTATGACAACACTTTGACTAAAGTAAAAGCGAAATTGGAAAGGAGGAATACTGGCATTAACCTTAACTGTGCATCCTCACTGAAAGTAGCGTTCTACATAGTTAGCACGTTTTACTACTTTTAGCAGGATAAACGAATTCAACAGTGGCATTTCCAATTACTCATTTTCATGTGAAATTTTTTGATTTTCCACAACAGTACATCAAAATTATGTTAATGTATCAGACTCTCTATGTAATTTTGCGAAAGCACTGCTCTTCAAACTTTAAATTATACCAAATGGAGTTTTCTCTTTAAACGACCTCAAACCATTACCCTGAGGGTTGTGCAGCTTCTAAGAAATTATTAATATATAAAACATGAATACCTAAGATATTTTGGATTTTAAAACACTGCATTTAATGTTTGGAAAACCACCTGTGAATTGTGTTTCCCAGTTATGTCCATACACAGATATAACAAGTAAGTATAGTGTCCTTGACCTATTGACGCTAATTGTTGACCAAGACATGATGCCTAATTTTTCACAAATGTTGGTACATGCTGAGGTTAATGCTGAGGTTAAAGCATTAGAAAGGGGCTGATAACTTGAAAGAAAAGTTAATAAAAGAGTCACTAAGGAAATTTGTATCCATAATGATATTGAGAGTTTGTGCAAGTATGAAATTGCAAATTATCAGGATGTTAATTGCAAAACCCAATCAAAGCAAATCTTTGAAGATTACAGAGGCTGGAGCTGGTCACTCCAAAGATGGCTGTAATAATAACCAGAAATAAAATAGGCTACTTTGTTCGTTAGAACGAATGAGGATGGTGAGATCACAAGTGTCAAACCAGAATCTAAAGACTCTGAATGAGAGCCTTAGAAAATATGGTGAAGTAAATGTAATTATTTAACACTTCCTTACCGTACTAATAACAAGGTTTTAACCACACTAGTAATACTCAGAAAATTGTGACTGGTTGCCAGTGAAAGATAAAGATGACTGTTAGTCAACATTGCTTGTGATTCAGTCAAATACTTGTGACTGTATAAACTCTGCATCTCATAATGTATGTGTTTTTCTGAACTGAGACCTTTGAATTCTTCAGACCTTATGCATACATAGTGTGAATTTCATTCACACTAATACACAACAATTATATAACTTGAATTGAAAAAACCCAGATAAAACGTTGTTGATACTTCTTTAGACAGCTATATTTTGCAGGGTTTCTTTGCAAAAAAAGAGTTCCAAAATCTATATGAACAATGACAAGAAATTAATCTTTCTGAAAAAATCAGGCTTTGAGCTAAGTACAATCAAGTGTGATGTATTGATCACCTGTTTGAATCACACAAGTCTTTCATGTCCAAGAGTGAAATAGGTACAGAACTCAATTGCCTCAACCATTATGCATTGCTTGTAAGCTTTATCCAGCGACACAACATTAGCCTTACTTCAATCAGTTCCTAGAATAATACAGCTTACTGTCAGAGTGGGAGAACTGGGAACAAAACATACCCCATGATTTTGCATTGATTTGAAGTTCACATTCCTTGTCTTAAGACCCCAAAAGTACAAATCAACATTGTATGGAAAGTGATTTGTCATATCCTTTAGTTAATGAGAGAGATTTGATCTGAATATCATGAATTACAATATGATTGAAAATGTAAGTTGCCTATGGGGACATATTGAATACAATTATCATGGTTCATTGGGAAAAACTCACATCTTTCCACAATAAAAAAGGCCAGCTCTTGGTAATATCCAGTACTGTTAAGTGTATGGATGGAAATATTTCAATTAAAGGAATTGAATAAAAGGAGGACACAGGAAGGTATGCTTTTTTTTAGAATTTCTAATGCAACTTTTTAACATTCATTTTGATAGTATGAAAATAGCATGTTACTGTATTTTGATTTAATGGAGAAAGTGAACACAACACTGGTTTGGTATTATGCTAGTATTTGTCAGTGACACTAGAAATTTCACATTATAGTGTGTATACTATTTGCCCATTATAAAATAGCACCAGTCAGCCACTTCTACAATTATTTTAATCTTTTCAATGACTTGATCCTTTAATTGTTCCCTTTGTTGATATGTTGAGATCATAATGAATAGCATATTTTTTATATTTACTGATTACAAGTTTCACGTAGCGTAGCACTGGGTCTCACTTTTTGGTTACTTTAGTGTTCTTAAGATGTGCCAGGGTCGATACATTGGGATGTCATGGAAGAATTTTTAGTTCAGTCAATGGGAGACTGCAATCTGAAATGTGTCAAACGCCACTTCTACTGTGTGAAGGTTCGGGTATAGGCAATATGGAAATGGTCCGTGTTCTAGATTTTTTTTTAAATGCTAGTTTTCTTCATCATCTTTAACTCAGAATTCATCGGACATTATCCTAGCAGCACTATGAGTGAATCACAATAGTACAATATTGCATCTGTCTCACATTCCCTAACTTTCGATCCTTTTACTGCTACATGAATTCCATATGTGTGTTCTGTGGGGAAGCTTTGCATTTATAAGTACACTTCAGAAACCTTTAGGGACTTATTTATGGGGAAATCACGCAGTGCAGCATAGCAAGTCCCCTTGCTGTGCTGCACTGCATGACACGGAAAGGGCAGGAATGCGCCGTATTTAAGGAAATATGGCACATTCCAGCCCTTTCCCCTGTACTGGCGCCCTTTTTGCTGCCTAGCGCCAACACAGGCACCCTTGCACCATGAGGCAAGGGTGCCTGTGTTGCATGCAGGATTGTTTTTGTGCAGGATACTGAGGTCACCTTCCTGCACAAAAACAATCCTGGGAGGCATATTCCTCTTTCTATGTATGCTGCAAAATGCAGCACACATAGAACATGGGAGAAACAGAGATATTTCTCTTCGTTACGCCTCCCCTGGAAAGGTATAAGATTTTAATGCATTCCCAGGTTTACAAGTGCTTGTAAATCTGGGAATGCGTCAAACACCATGGGAGTTGCGTGGGAACACCCACGCAAACACCCATGGAACATCTTACTAGGGAAGTAATGCAACGCTATGTGCGTTGCATTGCGTTACTCCAGATTTTTGGAGCCCTCAGAACAATGCAAAGTGGCTTTGCGTGGCTTTAAAAATCTGTCTTAAGGTTTGCAGCACTCTTGCACCACGTTGCGTGGTGCAAGAACGTCGCAAACATCCTCATAAATAGGCATCTTAGAGTCTCTCTGAAATAGATATAAGATGTCAGAGGAAATGTGTCTGTTTCAAGTTTATTCACATAACATTAAATATCATTGCACATGCAGCCACATACATCATGCATTTCACTGTTTCAATTGAACAATATGGCTCATTTTCGTTTCATTTGTGTGGTGCATTAGGGACAACATCTTTTTGACTATAAGCCTGCATTTCTGTTCTTCTTGGCCTCCTAGTTCATGCCATTTGTGTGCGATTGAACTAGTGTTTTACATAAACTGAACAATCATGAGAGATGATGAGCAATTGGGGCTTATAGGAGAGGAGTTGGCCTAACGGCTAGGGCGTTCGCTCTCGAATCTGGGGAACTGGGTTCGAGTCTCGGCAATGACGCTGAGCATCCTGTGATTCTGGGCAAATCACTTTAAATCCCCGTGCCTAACAAAAATGAATGTGTCCTCATGTAACGCAACTGGTGCTATCTATAGCGCTCTGATATCCGATCCCTTCGGGTCAAGTTCGCGCTATATGTTAAAAAAAAACAAATAGTCAAGAAAGGGCTTATCCATACATAATGTAGCAAACTTACTTGCATCTACTATGAATGACCATCTGTATAATTTTACAGAAATGAAATATTTCCCAAGACATTGGTGCAATTAGGATTTTCAAAAGAATAACATGTAAAAAAAGAATCATACTGGTGCTCCACCGACGATTATCAAGCACATGGACAGATGACAACAAGAACACAGAATATTCATGTTTTAAACAACCAGTAAGTTCAGCTATTTTGAAGCTCTCACCTTTTCACTTACGTGGGATGCAAAACTTTGCCACAGTGGGACTACTCCTCCTAGGGACCTTTTCTGCATCTGGAGGGGGCAGAGGAGGTGGGTCTCTCGCCTGTTGACACCATGCTTTAGTGCTATAAAGCGCCGGCAGGACTCCCGCAGCTTGAGACCCAAAGCCTTGCTGCAGCTGGACTACTGGTCACAGGGACTTTTTTGGCATCTAGAGGGGGCAGTGGAGGTGGGCCCCTCCCCTGTTGACACTATCCTGTAGCACTATAAAGCACCTTCAGGACTACCGCAGCATGAGAGTCAAAGCCTTGCAGCAGCGTGGGACGCAGGCGGTAGTCACTTGGGAAAAGCTCGGGCCAATGATCACCTTAACAAACCTCGCTGGCAATCCCCCTTGGATTTGTTTTTTCCAAGGTACAGTGTCTGCTGTGCATGCTTATTTTTATCAACAACGATCCCATGTATGTTTTTTTGGCTATAAAGATGACCTACTTGACTTTTGGATTTTATCTCACTTCGATTTCTGAGAGGGGAAATGTATAGTTTTGAGGGTCTTGCCATTTTACAATGGGAAAGAGAAAGGCAGCTGAGCTTTTATGGATTCCAAAGAAATCGAAAAGAACTGCAAAACATGCTGTCAAAAACTGCACAGAAAAGATTATAGACACTCTAATTGAGGAGGTTTTAACGTTGTTGAATCCTGAAAAGGCGCTCAAACTTTCCAGCTGCCAACCCAGGGTACCAAAATATTTTTTCAAAAACAGCCAATGCACAAATGTTAATCAAAAAATCTAACAGGCTCCACAGACCTTGTTACTTTGTCTAACTAACCTGTAGAAAATAAAAAAGCATTTCATACAGAAGGCTGTTTACAAACAAGGAACCAACCACCGGTTGTTCTCAGTCTGAATGCAGTGTGCAGTAATCGGTATGCCTCTCTAGCAACTATTGACGCCGTTCAGCCAGAAGGCCAGTCCTCTGTAGCTGACAAGGGTGCAGTGGAACAAGCTGCGATTATGGAGTAATCCCTAACACACATAAAAAATCTTGTCACAAAAGTACATTCATTGAGAGCAGAGGTAGCAGAGCTCAAGATCATAGCACAACATTTAACAAGCAAAGAGCTTGCAAAGAGACGAGCTAATTCCTTAAATGAATAATAACCTGTGAATAATTACATAGCAGATTTAGCTCACCTACTTCCATCTAAACCTGTCTTGCAAGTGCACAGGGACACGACTTGAGTAAAAGAACGGAAAATGCCCTGACAGAGACCCTGTGGATCAAACATCTATTTGAACCATGCCAACTAGTTTTCCTAGGAGACACATTTCTACTAACGACCTTAACATAGAGGGGTATAGGTCTAATTATATCAGGCGGCCATATAGGCACCACCACCCCTAATATGCTTTGAAACTTCATCCCTTAAATGAAGGTGGGGTAGTGTACATGATGAACGTCCCTAAACCTTCCCCTCAGGCTAGGAAAGATAAAGATTCATTAATAAGAAGGGCATTTTTTGGATACAAAATAATCAATCCTTTATTCAGCAAAAACTGCCATAAAAAAATAAAATTAAGAGAAAATCCAGGAAAGTAGCAGCATATGTAAAGTTAAATACAAAGTGCATAGTACTAAAAATCTAAAATCACAATAAAAAAAGAACATGCAATTCATATGATAACAACCGATTATGTAGTGCAGGCATAGACTGCCTACAAGTTCCCACACCTAGTCTAGGAACAAATGAGCTGCCCTTTTCTGTCTACATCTCTACATATGTGGAAGGAAGTGGGATACAGCGAATACAATTGGTTGTGCTGTGTTGGATCTAAAAATCCTAGAGGCTGTTCTATAGTCCTGTGGAAAAGAAGCAGTCTCTAGACGGTAAGTCGTTGATAGGTAAATTTTATTGGTAGTAAGCATAAGCGGCACCGGAGCCATCAGCCTTCATCGCTCAACCCAACCGTCTACTGCCGAATTCCAGACTCAACATTCTCCCCACACACATTCCACATGTCTCACGCGACACACACCGAATAGCCCAATACCACACACCTACCCCCTTCAAAAACCCACACAACTAAAAACAACTAGAGAATAAGGAAAACATCGATCCCTTCAAGGATCCACAAAACCAAAAACAATAAGGAACAAGAAAAACAACGATAATTAACCCAACTTGAAATCAGCAAAACGAGCCGGAATTCTCCTCAACCTGCCACCTCAACGCAGAACATTGCCATCAACACAAGACCCGTGACTGGCAGCTTCTTCCAATCCATCATCACCACTGCACAACTCTACACCGCAATCCTTCCCCAACATGTATCCACTGCACCCCTCCTCAATAGGCACCATACCACCAGGAACACTATTCCGTCCATTACAGAAACTCAACTGGCGAAGATTCCATCTCCTTCCATCTTTCAGCTCAACTCCACTACCCAACACCTTCCGCTCTCTCAAAGGCCCTGGCCAAACAGCTTCACCCTTCAAGACACCTCTTGGATTCCTCACACGTACCATCTGACCCACTTCAACAACAGGCCAACGGTAATTACCACCACGAGAACGAACAGTGCACTCCTGGAACTCCTTAACTTTAGATTTAATCTCCTTATCAAACACACTCTCACTAGACTTCATTCTAGTATTGCTTTTCCTCAACCACCAAGGAACCAACACAGTCGAAGGTTTCCTTCTTCTCAACACCTCGAAAGGTGTTTTACCGGTCACCGAGTGGGGAATGACACGATATGCCATAAGTCTCTCTTGCAAAGCCTTCCTCCAAGGTAATTCTGCACTCAAAGCCAACTGAATCGCTTCCTTAACCACTCTATTGAAACGCTCCACCTGTCCATTCCCCTCAGGATGATATAATGACGACCTCACATGCTTGATACCCATCTCCTTTAAAAATTCTCGCATCTTGTCCGATATCAACTGGGACCCATTATCCGAAACCAAAATCTCTGGTACACCTTCCCTTGAAAACACATCTTCCAAAAATTCAACAACCACATCTGTAGTCACACTACTAACCATCCTTACCTCCGGCCACTTGGAGTAATAATCAATCAAAACGATAGTGTAACAATCTTTAGCTGATACAGCAGAAAACGGACCCATAAAATCAATAGCAATTTTTTGCCACGGTCCCTCAGGTAACTCCACCATGGTCAAGGGTATACACAAAGGTTTAGCCACCTTATCACTAGCACCACAAATCTTGCAATCCCTGACCCAACGATCTACCATAGAATCAACACCAGGCCACCAAAAATTCTCTTTAAGTCTTCTTTTGGTACTTGACATACCACCATGACCCTTGTGACTCTTCTCAATGATACCATTACGCATGCCTAACGGAGGCACAATCTTGTCCCCTCTCAAAATGATACCATTCGACATACGCAACTCTTCCTTAACCTTCCAAAAAGCAGAACAATCTCCTCGTAAAGAAGATTCCCTCGGCCAACCACCCACAATATACTTCTCTACCTCCCTCAGAACAACATCCTTATCCATTTCATGCAACCATGATTCTTCAGACAATACATTACACACTACCTCCTCCCCACCTTCAATAGACAAAATATCCTTGAAAGTAAAAGCAACTTCACACTCGTTTACACCTTCCACCACATCAGTTGCATCCATGCTAGGCAACCGTGAAAGACCATCAGCAACCAGATTTTCCTTCCCAGGAATATATTCAATTTCATAACTAAACATTTGCAATTTAGAAGCTAAACGGGCCAACCTAGGTGTCAAATTCCTCCCCCCTTCAGGTCTCAAAATATTCACTAAAGGCTTGTGATCAGTACAAATCTTGAACTTCCTCCCCCACACATACATCTGAAATCTCTCAGCAGCCCACACTGCTGCAAGTAACTCTTTCTCGATCACGGAATAATTCCGTTCAGATGATGTCAATGTACGAGAAGCATATGCCACCACCCATTTCTCATTCTTCGTATGTTGAGAAAACACTGCACCAATACCATAGCCAGAAGCATCCACAGACAACACCCAATCAGCTGAAGGCATGAAAGAATTCAAACAAGGAGTTACAGAAATTTCTTTCTTAACATCTACAAAACATTGTTTTTGTTGTTGTTGCCACACAAATGACAAATTTTCTTGAGTAAAGCCCTCAATGGTTCCACTTTGGATGCGTAATTTTCAACAGAACGTGAGTAAAATTCGGTGAGGCCCAAAAGGACATTAATTGTTCCTTGTTCTTTGGTTCTGGAGCAGACAGAATTGCCTCCACATGACTGATCTTAGGTCGAATACCATCTTTGGATATAACATGGCCAAGGTACTCAACCTCACGTTCACCAAATACACATTTCTCATTCCTAACAGTTAAACCATGTTCCCTAAGAGCCATCAAAACTGCATGTAAATACTTGTCATGAGTCTCTTTATCCTTGCCGACGATTAAAATGTCATCTTGGAAGACTTTTGCTCCACCAATACCATGCGAAATTCTTGTCATTTCCCTCTGGAAGACCGCTGAAACACTTGCTAATCCAAAAGGCATACGCCGGTACCTACACATGCCTTCAGGAGTAATAAAGGCTGTGCAATGCTTTGAGTTCTCATCCAATTCAATTTGGTGATACGCACTTGCCAAATCTATTTTAGAAAACCAAGAAGCACCACCAATAGAAGAAGTTAACTCTTGTAAGTTAGGGAGAGGAAAAGTATCGACCCAAATAGCCTTGTTCAAACACCTCAAGTCCACACATAAACGTAGATCACCATTGGCCTTAAGGGAAATTACCACTGGAGAAACCCAATCCGAGCTCTCCACAGGCTCAATTATTTCATCCTTACACAATTTTTTAAGAATGTCCCCCAACTTATCACGATAATTAATAGGAACATTCCTAAGTTTTTGTCTTATAGGACACACACCATCCCGCAAAACAATTTTGTGTTTAAATTCCACCATCTTGCCCACACCATCAGTAAAAACATCAAAATACATTTTCTTAAGTGCAGAATAATCAGCATGGGCATGTATTCTCTCATCCTCAGTCTCACACTGTACCACAAACACTGGACACTCCAAACTCGCATCAATCTTTAAACCCAAATCCATGATGTGTGGCCAACCCAAAATGGTAACACCCTTGTTAGCAACATACACCTTGCCCCGACATGACATGTCCAAAACTCACATCCGTCCACACAAAACCTTCCAAAGGAATTTTATGTCCAGCATAGCTGCCAGGACTCACATCTGGCTCCAACAACGGTCTACCTGGCCATAATTTCTCAAATAAATCTTTACCCATGATGGTATACCATGCGCAAAAGTCCACCATTGTACACACTTCCACACCATCAATGCACACAATGCACGTGGGCAATTTTTTAGACTTACCCACCTCATCAACCGATTTATCATGCACACTAGACACTTCTCCAATTACATTCAAATCATCATCATACACATCTTCTTGAATGAAATTAACCTTCTTCCCTGAACTCTTGCAGCACACCCTACTAAAATGTCCCTTCTTTTTGCACATAGTACATACTTTAGTTAATGCTGGGCACCATTTGGAATTCGATAAATGGCTACTGGAGCCACAACTGAAACACAAAAACCCTTGCGACACATTAAATTTCCTGTTTGGAATACTCTCCCCCGTCTTAGTATCACTTTTACTTTTTTCCTTAACATCCTTACTCACAACACTTACTTGGTTAGAACCACTTTTTTCATTCCTCACCTCACGAATGCACTCACCAGAAACTTCAATGCTCCTGGCAACATCAACAGCAGCTTTCAAGGAAATTCCACCACACGACCATAACTTCTCTTGAATTTTCTTAGACTTAGTTTTCATCAAAATTTGATCACGGAGAACTTGGTCATAAGTCACGATCAAATTCACACATTACTGCTAAACCTTTCAAAACAGATACAAATTGATCAATGCTTTCATCCTCTTTCTGCGCTCTAGAATACAATTTAAATCTCTCCATGACTACGTTAATCTTCCTACCAAACCTCTCGCATTTGTTTAACAGCATATTGGTAAACCCCAACGTCACCAGCATTCTCAATAGACGGTAAGTTCTTAAATTCCCTCAAACCCACAGCGCCTAATCTGTGTTTAAGATGTGACAACTTCCTCTCTTCCGAACACTCATCCTCCTCAAGAACATCTACATATGCTTCAAAAAGGTCAATCCACAAATCCCAAGCAATAGGAGGATCACCTAAATCAGCTAAAATTTAATATACAGAGTTTTAGCAAGTGGGGGCTCAATCGTATCCATGTATTCTTCTAGGGAGAAAAGATCTTTGAACTCAAGAAAGGCTGAGGTCAAAGAGCCCACCCTCCCAGTCCTGTGGAGCCCTCTATCCATGTGTCTCTAATAAATCTCCTTGAGTGTGGACTTTGATACACTGCATGCAGACTCTGGATTCACCCAAAGGTTCTCACACCCAATCTTTGTTAGGCCACGTTTGAAAAACCTCAACCATGGGATCCTAGCCGCCACTGGGAGCTTTCGAATTTCAATTAAACCCATCCGATAGGGCACTAAGTCTGCAGAGGACCAGATCCTCCTCCAGCACAACAGGAGTCTAAGTCCAATTCTGCGTACAAGAGATCTATGATCTAGGTCTAACCGGAGGGGAGTTAGTGGGGTACTAGCAGGTAGGTTAGTGAGGAGTCATATAAAATGGTTCTCCACCAACTCCATATCACGTTCATTCTCGTGCCCCCAAGGTCCAACACCATATAAAGACCCCCCCGGGTTGTAACTTATACATTTGGAGGGCCGGGGTTATCGGATGAAAGCTGGAGCCCTGCAAGGCCCTCAAAATGCCTCCTGTATAGGACTCTAACATAAGTTTGCACTTCTGTATCTGGGGAGACTGGCCAAAATGCTCATTGAGAGTGTACCCTAGGTATTGAAATGTATAAACTCTCTCAAAGGGGACACCATTGAAAACTGGGTGTGATTGTGTTGAATGACAGGGGTTCAGGACCATGTAGTTGGTTTTATTAAGGTTGATCTCCAGACCTCTCTGCCTGCAGAAGGCACTAAATTGGGCCAACAAATTTTGAATACCTATAGATTTCGAGACCAGTAAGGTGTCGTCTGCAAACAGGAGGGCCGAGACCTTCCTATTGGCCAAACTCGGGGCGTCGTGTTTACATAGCTCTATCTGAGTCACCAGGTCATTAATATATAGCAAAAACAGGGTCAGACCTAGAACACACCCTTGCCATACATCCCGAATCACTGAAATGGGGTCCATCAACTCCCCATGGGAACCACATCTGACCTGTGCATAGTTGTTCAAGTGGAGCCTTCTATTAATAGTGACGAGCTATTTCAGTGCACCCAGGTTGGTCATGACTTTCCACAGGGCCTCCCTTGGGACAAGGTCAAATGCGGACCGAAGGTCGACAAAGATTACATAGATGTGATCACCCCCCAGTGTGACATGTTTACAGTAAACTAATTGCATTCGGAGCACTTGATCAGTAGTGTTAGTCCCTACCCTAAACCCTGCTTGCAGGGGCATCAAGAAGCCTACGTCCTCCATCCAAACTTGGAGTCTAATCAGCAGGATTTGGCTAAAAAGCTTCTGTGAGCTATCAATGAGACTGATTGCCCGATAATTGGATGGAAGGGACCTTAGGTCCTTTTTATAAATTGGGATAATCTTGGGCCCCTGTCCATGTATGGGCCTTTGGTAGCCCATCCATTATACTATTAAAGTACAGGGCAAAGTAGGTGCTCCATATCTCTTTCTCAGCTTTAAACAAATCCCCTGGAACCTTGTCCAGCCCTGGCACTTTCCCTGGGGTGATCCAGCCTATTGCATTAACAGCTTCACTCACAGGGATAGGGCAAATAACACAATCAGTCTGTCTAGACAGAGCTGTTCCAGAAAAAGCTCTGAATAAATGACCTTCTGCTACCGTTTCTACTGGTACAGCCGTACCACCTTGGTTGCATGACACAGCTGCAACTTCGGATACTTCGCTAGGTGAACTCACTGTAGGTGTTGCGACTAGCAATTTGTCCAGCTCATTTGACTCCAAGTCACAGGCAAAAAGACCAGTAAAATGGTTGACCCAAGTGGCATCTGTTATACTACAAGTTAAAGATGCTGCTAAGGCGGAAGAGCGTCGCCCCCCTGCCTTTCAGCACGGCAAAAAAGGAAAATTAAAATGATAATAACGCAATGTTATTATCATTTTATTTTTCTGTGCTGGGGCAGTTTTGTGAGGCGGGGCTGGGCTGCACAGGGGGGAGTAGTGGTGACACCCTCCTAAGTGCGCATTAATGTTTGGCCGGCCAAACATTCATGCCCACTTAGCATGTTCTGCACCCAGGCTGCATTTCAGCCTGGGTGGAGAACATGCCCAGGCTTCCATTCCCCATCTGAGCGCTGAACCATGGTGCATTGCAGCATTGTGATTGGCTTAAGGAAGCCTGGGTGCTTACCAATCACAATGCTGCATTACAGCATTGTGATTGACTCAGGGGAGCCTATCCTGCTTCCTGTTCCAGCAGAAGCCAGGAAGAGGATGTAAGAGAGGCAGCGGCCGGCCAGCCAGCCGGCCAGCTGACAGGTAAGTGATTATTATTTTTTTCTCCCCCCCCTCCCTCCTGCCCTCACCGCCCCCCTGCCCCACTACTGATTCGCAGGGCCAGCCATGACTGGGTTCTGGGCCCCTATCAACTAAGACCCCTTTTACTGCTAGCAGTAGTGAATCCCATTTGGCCATTTCATACTCCCATTTGCCCTTGTCTATTGTGGCTTTGTAAGAGGCCCTTGCTTCCTGATTTAGAGATCTGTCTCCACCTTTGATAGCAACCATCAAAGTACGCCTTGCTAACCTGCAAGCCTTGGTGTACCATTAGGCCACTTTAGCCTGTTTGGGGAGGAAACCTGGACTCCTCCATAAAAAAGCTATTTTAAGGAGCAGAAAATGGAGTCATGGATGTGAGAAGTTGGCCTGGTATATGCTGTCCACTAATTAAAGTGGGCACCTTGCACCAGTCCAAACGACCCTTATTGATGATTAGGTTAAAGACAACCTTTATTGAAAGCTATCCTAGTGGTAGCTATGGAGAGCAGCCTTCAGGCTAAGTCTCGAAGGAATGTAAAGCAGCTTGTTTTACCAGTATTTAACCTCCTGAATGACCAAATGAAAGGAGAACCACACCAGGTGTATATAAAATATATGTATTTATTACTAAACACTCTCTACTAACCTCTTTATGTGATTAGAGAACAAGACACACAATATTAAATCACTAGAACGACAGTAAATAGCACAATACACAGCGGGCTCCAGGGGAAGACCGAACCATATACTAAGAAAGTGGTATAAGAACCACGACTTGACTAGACACAGTGCCTAGAGCATGTAGAATCGCTGGGACCAAAAGAACCCACCCAAGGTAGTGACACAGGGGACCCACGGAGGACGGGTGCAGTGTGGGAACACAGACGCGAGCTCCGTACAACTCTATGGGAAAGTCGCGGTTGGAAATTTAAAGATTAAGGACACTTAGGAGAGGACTTTAAGCAAACCCAGCTAAACATAGAAGGTTCTAAGGCCAGCACCCTTGAGAGTACCGAGGTACCCGTGTTACCTATCCCAGAGGAGCCGGGTGCATAGGGGTCAAGTGGTGCCGGAAACCCTCGTTTTCAATGGCGTGATGCGAAAAAGTACTGCTGCCGTGGAGAAGAAAAGTGTCTGGTGTGATCCAAGCCTGGATCGGAGATGAGAAGAACCTGAAAGCAGAGGGGACAAAGTCTGGGTCACTTCACGTGACCAGTAGCGGAGCAATCGAATGCCCACCGATGTCGGGTGCTTCAGGTGAGATGAGGTGAAGCTTGACTCTGCAGCCACGGGGACCAGGAGATGTCTGAGACAACCACAGTCCGGATTCGAGTTGTCCCACAAAGGATGTCGAGGGCTGGGGGGTCAGTGTCCGGATTGAACACCAACAAGCCTTGGCAACTGCAACCCATGCGGTCAGAGGAAAGATGCTTCTGTAAGGACCAGCAAGGTTCTGGGGACTCCCCAAGCAATGGAGAGTCAGGGCACGTCTGAAGCAACCAAGAAAGCCCACTGAAAGTTAAAGTTGCCTTCTCAGGGACCCACAGGTCAACGGACCAGGGATCGCGAAGGGACCTTGAGCTGAATCACTAAATACCAGCCCACGGAACACTCGTGGAGTGTAGGCTGGAAATCTTCAGTGGAATTACTGCTCGGGGTCAGGACTACAAGTAGTCCAAAGCATAGCTTCAGGGATTGCCGAAAAGCATATGCTGCTGCAAATGTACACGGTGCCCAGGGGTACGGGTTTCACGGTCTCACAAGGGATACGGGCCTCAGAATTCCTGAGAGAGCAGATCGACCTCGGAGACCTTGGGAACCCGCCTCCTGTGTTGCAGAAATCTTCGGAGTCCTTCAGGAGCTTCGTAGATGCAAACCGGTCAGATGCGTTTAGGTGCCTGCTTAGCAGGGGAGTAACTCCTTTACTCCAAGGGAGATTCTTCAGTCGTCCAGCAAAGCGTAGATCATCGAAGGATACTTGGTTTCTGTAGCAGAGTTTAGTCCAGGTAATATCTAAAGTCCTGTAGTCAGGGGTTCCTATTTTATACCCAAGGAAGGGGTGGGACAAACTCTGGGGACCCACCTATGGGAGGGTCAGGACAGAGGGGTGGCTACACCCATGTCCTTTGTCCAGTTTCGTGCTAGAGCAGGGGCAAATGGCTCCTGCAACCGGTTTGAGCTGGACTATGCACAGGGACACCAAATGTGCCCCCAGTGCAGACATCAAAGCACTCTGAGAGTGCACCCACCCAGCCCCAATCCACTAAAGCCTGTCTGGGAGGTGGTCACACCTCCCTGTGACAGGAAACCTATTGTCAAGCCTTCCCCTGCCGGACTTTCGTCCAGCAGCAGGAGGGCAGACTTGTGTCTGTGGCTGGCAGCATCCATTTTGTGATGCCAGGGTTCTGTGAAGCTGGTACCGGGTGTACCGGTGTTGTCATATTTCTCCCTCTAGGAGGGTGGAATCATACCTCCCACACCAGTTACTGGTGTGGAGGTATGATTCCAAGGTGTTTGACACCAAACACGACATGTTTCCATGCAGCCATTTTAAAGTTAGCATTTACCGCGAGGTTATAATGCACTTAAGTATATATGGTTGGCTGCATCACAAACAACCCTGGAGAATAGGTTCCAAAGGCTGCAGAGGGGCTCTGCTCATGCATGGGCACCCTCTCACATAAAACCCAGCACCCTGTCTTCAGGATTGATAAGGCCTGCCATAGGGGTGACTGATAGGTTTATATGTGCAGTGATTAGGATAGATATAGTGAACCTATATCTAAGTAAGGGGTGCATGCACCACCTTACACAGGCTGCAGTAGCAGACCTGTGGTGTCATTTTAAATGGTCTCTCAGGAGTGGCATAAAACACGCTGCAGCCCCTGGGAGGCCTCTGGGGTACCTATGCCCTGGGTACATAGTATACCATATACTAGGGACTTATAAGGGTACCCCAGAATCCAATCTGGAGTGTACCTAAAGTACATGCAATCAATTTAGAGGAGAAAGCAGATAGACTGGGGTCCTGAATAGCAGGATCCCAGTCAGACTAAGTCGAAAACAGTGAAACATCAGCAAAAAGTGGGGGTAACTATAAGAAGCAGATCCTACTCTTCTACACAACCCCCCCAAACGTCAGGACATTAAACTAACCATGACCAGTTGAGTCTTCATGTTCTAAGTGGAAATATCTGGAGAGTCCATCTGCATTGGCATGGTTACTCCCAGGTCTATGTTCCACTGTATAGTCCATCCCCTGTAGGGTAATGGACCACCTCAAAAGTTTGGGGTTTTCACCCTTCATCTGTTTTAGCCATAAGAGGGGCTTATGGTCTGTCTGAACAATGAAGTGAGTGCCAAACAAGTATGGCCTCAGCTTCTTCAGAGCCCAAACCACAGCAAAGGCTTCTTTCTCAATGGCTGACCAACGTTTCTCTCTGGGGGTCAGCCTTCTGCTAATAAAAGCTACTGTCTGATCCTGACCTTCATCATTCAATTGTGATAACACAGCCCCTAGCCCCAACTCAGATGCATCTGTTTGGACAATGAATTGTTTGGAGTAGTCAGGACTTTGCAGAATGGGAGCAGTGCACATGGCCTGCTTCAGGTCATCAAATGCCTTTTGACAGCTAACTGTCCACTGAACTTTCTTTTGCATTCTCTTGGAAGTTAAGTCATTCAAAGGGGTCACTATGGATCCATATCCTTTGACAAACCTCCTATAGTACCCAGTCAGGCCCAAGAAAGCTCTGACCTGAGTCTGGGTGGTTGGAGCAACCCAGTCCATGATGGTCTGGATTTTGCTCTGCAATGGTTGAACCTGGCCTTCACCCACAAGGTGGCCCAGGTATACAACTTGACTCTGCCCTATCTGGCACTTGGTGGCCTTGATAGTGAGGCCTGCTTTCTGCAGGGCCTCCAAAACATTTCTCAGGTGGACCAGGTGATCCTCCCAGGTGGAGCTAAAGACAGCAATATCATCGAGATAAGCTGCACTATAGGCTTCCAGGCCTGTAAGGACTTTATTCACCAACCTTTGAAAAGTGGCAGGTGCATTCTCCAAACCAAAGGGCATCACCACAAATTGGTAGTGCCCACTAGGGGTTGAGAATGCTGTTTTGGCTTTTGCAACCAAAGCTAGTCTTATCTGCCAGTAGCTAGCTGTCAGGTCAAATGTGCTCAGAAACTTGGCTGAGGCCAAAGTATCTATAAGCTCATCTGCCCTAGGGATTGGATGGGCATCAGTCCTAGTGACTGCATTGAGACCTCTGTAGTCAGCACAAAACCTCATCTCTCTCTTACCACCCTGGGTGTGAGGTTTAGGTACCAAGACTACTGGACTAGCCCAAGGGCTATCTGAGGGTTCAATCACATCCAAATCCAACATCTTCTGGACTTCAGTCCTGATGCAGTCCCTGACATGGTCAGGTTGCCTGTAAATCTTATCTTTAACAGGCAGACAGTCCCCAGTGTCCACTTCATGAGTGCACCAGGTAGTCTGACTTGGAGTCAGTGAGAACATATGTCTAAACTGGTTGAGAACTTTTCTGCAATCAGTTTGCTGCTGGTCAGTGAGGCTGCATGCCAAGGCTACACCATCTACTGAACCATCATCAGGGTTCTGTGAGAGCAGGTCAGGGAGTGGATCACTCTCTTCCTCCTGTCCCTCATCAGTAGCCATGAGGAAGCCCATGTCTGCCCTGTCAACATATGGTTTGAGCCTGTTGACATGGAGCACCCTATGGGGGCTCCTGGGAGTTCCAAGGTCCACCAGGTAGGTAACCTCTCCCTTTTGCTCAACAATGGTATGAGGGCCACTCCACTTGTCTTGGAGGGCTGCTGGGGCCACCGGCTCCAGCAC
Organism: Calotriton arnoldi; assembly: GCA_963921515.1. Taxonomy (NCBI): domain Eukaryota; kingdom Metazoa; phylum Chordata; class Amphibia; order Caudata; family Salamandridae; genus Calotriton; species Calotriton arnoldi. The sequence continues at coordinate 233,690 of CAWUFW010011695.1, forward strand.
CCATACTTTCTGTCCTGGCTGATAAACAGTCAACACAGCCTTTTGGTCATGCCAGGCCTTTTGCAATTCCTGGCTAGCCTCAAGGTTTTTAGTTGCCTTCTTCATGTACTCAGCCATCCTGGAGCGGAGACCAAGTACATAGTCCACAATATCCTGTTTAGGGGTTTGAGAGGTAACTCCCATCCCTCCTTCACTAGACACAATGGACCCCTAACTGGATGTCCAAACAGAAGCTCAAATGGGCTGTAACCAACCCCCTTCTGAGGAACCTCTCTGTAGGCAAAGAGAAGGCAGGGCAAAAGTATGTCCCATCTGCGCCTAAGCTTTTCTGGGAGACCTTTAATCATGCCCTTTAGGGTTTTGTTGAACCTTTCAACTAAACCATTGCATTGTGGGTGATAAGGGGTGGTACATTTGTAATTTACACCACACTCCTTCCACATAGCAGTTAAGTAACTAGACATGAAGTTTGCATCTCGGTCTGATACTACCTCCTTAGGAATGCCCACCCTGGAAAAGATTCCCAGGAGGGCCCTTGCCACCATAGGAGCTGGGGTAGTTGTAAGGGGAATTGCCTCTGGATACCTAGTGGCATGGTCCACCACCACCAGTATAAATCTGTGCCCAGATGCAGTTGGAGGATCCATGGGACCAACAATGTCAATCCCAACCCTCTCAAAGGGAACCCCCACCACAGGTAGTGGTATTAGGGGTACCTTTGTAGTGCCACCTGCCTTACCACTGGCTTGACAGGTGACACAGGAGCGACAAAACTCCTTGGTGTCCTCAGACATGTGAGGCCAATGAAAGTGAGGGACAATTCTGTCCCAAGTCTTGTTTTGGCCTAGGTGACCTGCTAATGGGATGTCATGTGCTAGGGTCAATAGGAAGCTCCTAAACTTCAGAGGTATAACCAACCTCCTGGTGGCTCCAGGCTTGGGGTCTCTACACTCTGAGTAAAGGAGTCCATCATCCAGTAGATCCTATGGGACCCACTAGCACTCCCAGCAGCCTCAGCAGCAGCTTGCTGTCTGAGGGGTTCAAGAGAGGGGCAGCTCAGCTGCTCCTGGCTCAGATCTGCCCTGGAAGGGCCCCCTGTCCCCAAGAACTCAACCTGATCAGGTTCAAACTCATCTGGGACAGTTCCTTCTTCAGGACTAAGATCAGCTCCCTCAAGAGACTGATCTGGATTCTGAGGCAGGGGGGAAGACACTGCCTTAACCCTACTGCTCCTTCTCTTGGAAGGCACCTGGTCCATTTTTCCAGTATCCAGGGCCTGTTCAGTGTTAGACATTTTTGCCTGTGACCTGGTCATAGCAACCACATCTGCAGGGATACCCAACATTTCTGCATGAGTCCTGAGTTCCACTTCAGCCCAAGCTGAAGTTTCTAAACCATTGCCCAACAAGCATTCATCAGGGAGGTCTGCACTTACCACAACCTTCTTAGGGCCAGTTACCCCTCCCCAGGTGAAATTAACAACTGCCAGGGAATGGTCTGTCCTGACATTGCTAGCATTGGTCACTTGGCACATCTCACCAAGTATGATTTGCTCAGGAGTCACAAGATCGTTTGTCACCATTGTGACACTTGCTCCTGTGTCCCTGAATGCCAAGGCCTCCTTTCCATTGATTATAGGCTGCTGTCTGTATTTGCCCAGATTACTGGGGCTTACAAATAAGGAGGCCATATCCATGCCTCCATCACAGATCAACATAGCCTGAGTTGGAACTCTGACTAGGCCAGAGTCCATCTCAGATCCCAGGGTTAACCCTACTACACCCTTATTTGGAGCACCACCACTTGGAGCTGAACTAGGGGGAACAGTTGCCTTAGGGGCAGTGGTGGTTGGAGTTGAGTCCTTGGACTTGGTACAATCACTTGTCCAATGGGTCTTCTGTTTACAGATTTGACACCATGGCATCTTCTTGCCTTTACCCTTGTTTGATTGTGACTCCCCACCAGATGCAGATTTTTGGGGCCCTTGAGAAGACTTCTGGTCTTTACCCTTCTCCCCACCCTTATCAGAGTTTATAGAATCTTGCTTCTTGGAGTCACCACCTTGGTTCTGAACCTTCTGCCTCACCCTGGTTCTGACCCATTTGTCTGCCTTCTGGCCCAATTCTTGGGGAGAGGTCAGATCAGAGTCCACCAGGTACTGATGCAACAGCTGATTTTGACAGTTATTAAGGATCTGCTCTCTCATAATTAAATTATACAATCCTTTAAAGTCACACACTTTACTGCCAAGTAACCAGCCTTCCAGAGCCTTAGTAGAACAATCTACAAAGTCAACCCAGTCCTGAGCCTGAGCCTTTTGGGTGTCTCTGAACTTTATCCTGTATTGTTCAGTGGTTAACCCATCAATCAGAGCACTCTTCAGGACTTTGTAATTATCAGCATCCTCTTCTCTTACAGCGAGGAGCTTGTCTCTACCTGTGTCTGCAAGGAGAGCCACAAGATTGCTGCCCACTGCTCCTGAGGGACCCTCTGTACCTTACAGGCCCTCTCCAGTGCAGTTATCCATTTGTGGATGTCATCCCCACTCTGGTAGGGAGGGACAATCTTGTTCAGGTTCCTATGGCCATGAGTATGTTCTCTACTCCTAGGGGCACTGTGGCTGCCACCATGGGGCTCTAGCCCCAACTTCTGAGAAGCTCTCTGAAGCTCCAGGGATTCCCTATCTAAGGCCAATTGCTCTCTCTTGATTCTGAGCTTAGCTCTCTCAAACTCAAACAGTTGGCACTTCTACTCATAAGAGGACTCCCTTTTATGAGAAACAGAGCTCCCTACAGATGTACCAGAATGATTAGATTCCTGAGAAGGAGATCTTGAGCTTCTTGGTAAACTGTTAACCCTTCCAGGTGGGGTAAAGAGAGGGCCACTGAGGCCTCATTCCTCACCTTCAGGAAGAATTGGATTGTCCAGGTTAGAATCATTTTGATCCTCCTGGCTAACATCAGAGCCCAGGTCAGTGAAGTTCTCACTTCCTGTCCTTTCCTCTTCTGCTGCCCCACCCCCTTTGCCTGCCTCATCAGACCCTGGGGTCTTTCTGAGGTCATCTAAAAGCAAAGTCTCTATGAGACGTTGAGTGTTTGGGTTTTTCCCTGTCTTCAGTTTCCTAGATGTACACATGGCTCTCAATTCTTGGAATGAGAGATGGTCATACTTAGTTGGCAAGGAGCCATTGGCTTAAGGCCTAGAAGACATGCTAGTGTGGTGTGGTGTATGCACCTACCTACCCTAGTGGGAACTGAAACTCTCTTGAGTTGGAGAAAGGGTGTGCTAGGCCCTTGACTTACCCAACTCTAAGTTCAGTAGAACTTACTTTATTCTAGTCTTATATGTACCTAAGTACCTTTAGTGGTTTTCAGTTAGACACTCAATAAGATTATCTGGTAAAACAATAGCAAGCTTGAATCCCAACCGCTGCACACCAATGTGAGAAGTTGGCCTGGTATATGCTGTCCACTAATTAAAGTGGGCACCTTGCACCAGTCCAAACGACCCTTATTGATGATTAGGTTAAAGACAACCTTTATTGAAAGCTATCCTAGTGGTAGCTGTTGGAAAGTGGATTATTGGTAGGGGCAAATGTAGATCTGCCACTGGCAATAAGGCCACTAACACATGGTAGGACTCAGCATAGGTCTCAGAAAATTATTCCTATGCTCAACCCTTGGTAACGTGGCTGCGAGCAGACAGGCTTAACTTCAAAGACAGGTATGTAAAGCATTTAAAAACACCCATTCAGTAAATAATTAAGACACAACACATAATAAAAATCCAACACCAATTTATAAAAATAGTAAATATTGTTATCTTTAAAATGACACCAAAACGACAATGTAGGGAACCGGAGATATGAATTTTCAAAGATTTAATAAAATATAGTACTTAGAAGATTATAGCACCATATTGGGATACCTGCTCGCGATAGACCGGGTCAAAGTCAAAGTTTCAGGCCGACTGCGATGGAGCCCTGGGCGGCTACAGCTCGCGGGAGGTCCTGGTCTCAGTTTCTACCTTCACACTTAGAAACTTTTCTGGAGCTTTTCTCTCCGAGGTCCCTTGAAGCGCCCAGCAAGTCCGGATCCGGTGAGGGTTCGTCGGATTGACTTGTGACGAGGTCCCGGTCAACTTCCCTGGAGCGGACTTAGAAAATTTTCCTTTAACGCTTCAGCGGGGCAACCCAGGAATCCAGGCCGACACGCGATGGAAGGCAGGCGGCTTGGCTCTCGCGGTTGCTCCCAGTTGCCTTTTCTACGAGCGGACTTAGAAACTTTTCTGGAGCTTTTTCTCGCGGGGTCTCTCGATGCTCTTCATGTACTCGGAACCGGTGAGGGTTCGCCGGCTTCAGTGTTCTTCTAGTCCCGGTCAAACTCTGGAAGTTGGACCGACGGAGCTTTTAGCGGGACGAACCTGGGTGGCTTGGACGGCTCGCGGTTGAAGGCAGGCGGCTTGGCTGACCAGGTTGAGTCGGTCCCTCTATGGAGCTTTTTATCAAAGTTCCTCCAAAGTTCTCCAAACTTCTTGAACTTCTTCCTGAAGTTCCTCAAAGGGTCCCAAAGTGTCTCAAACTCACTCCAAGGGTCTGGAAGCTCCAAGATGGTCCTTGAAAGTTGAGGACTTCAGTTCCCACAATCCACTTGGACGTCACCCTTACAAATCCACTGGTAGTTCTCCAAGGTGCAGATTTAGTTGGTGATGTTCCAGATGAGCTCTTTTAACCTGTAGCTTTCAGGAGTCCACTCTTTAGTTCCTTTTCAGCAAGATAATCCAGGGCTGTAGTTTCAGATGGTGCAGTCTTCAGAGGTCAGGCCTTAGAAATCTTTGCACAGCAAAACTTCTCAGCTTGGCAATGTCTTGCTTCAGTAAGTTTCAAGCAGCAGATCTGGAGGGCTCTGCCCCTCTCAGATACTTATTCCATGTTCTCTGGGTCAGACAGGAGGTCACTCCTGACCAATGGGAGCAGGGTAACTCCTCAAACATATGACCACTTCCTGTAGAGTGTGGCATTATTTTGGCCCAGAGTACATCAAATCTTCCAAATCCATAATGGCAGATTTTCCAGCAAGGAGGCAAGAGCTGGCTAAACACACCCCGAGGATGGCTAATTTATTTAGACTCTCCCCCCTGCATCTGCTTATACCTTCCTTAATCCCCCCATCTGCCTGAGGTAGAAAGTTCAGAGTTGTAATTGTCACTGGGTTCTGCTTTTCTCTTTGAAGCCCATGGTTTACAACCCCTCCCCCTGGCCTGGCATTCCTGTGGACCAGCACACTGCCATCCCAGCCCAGCTGCATAACCCCAGGGGCTCTTTATCATCTCTCCAGGCAGGCTGGCTAATCCACTTAACTCTGACCAATCAGGGTAGACCACTAAAAGGCTGAATCTGGACTTACAAACAAGAAAGTCTTATAACTTCTTGTAGGTACACTTTAGGAGAAATTCAACAATATCATATTGTTGGATTTATTAATACCATTCGGGAAATCTTTGAATGGCACCTCTAGCCCTCTCCTATCAAGAGTTAATAATTAATAACTTCCTACCATGTTAACCTATATAACAGGGGATTTGCAATGGGAAAAATGACTTCGGCCATTTTTCCAGCACCAGGACTTACAAAAACATATTTTATAAGTACTTTGCTTATATTTACAGGACCCCCACCCCATAGGACAACTAGGGGAGACTTTAGGGGTTCTGAATCTGTAAAAATATTGCAGATCCTCACTTCGCAGTGGTCCTGGCATCAAAGTCGAATTTGGGAAGCACTTTACCACAATGTGGGAGTGAAATGTGAAATTTCACTTAACCCAGGCATATAAAAACTCATTTTATAAGGGTGTACCTTATAATTATCTGACCCCCCACCCCTGGGATACCTAGGGGATACCCTGGGGGTCCTTAATATGCCAAACCATTGTAGGTTATCCATTTTTAAGTGCCCCAAACCCAAAAGTCGAGTTTGGGCACAATTTACTTTTTAAAAGCAGTCCTGTCACCCAGGGCTGCTTTTAAACTGACCTCAGGCTTCAGCAGTGCACACATGCAAGTGCAAAAAGAGCTGCTGGCCTCTAAACTGCCATGCCCTAGGGTACTAGGGACTTCTAGGTAGCTTCAATCCCCCTGCCCTATTATATACTAGGGGTTTATGGGGTAGGTCATGCCAATCACAGGGGTACCCCACCATACCATTGTGTACCCTAGTGTATGTAGGTATTTTAACTGTATTCTAATGTGTCTCTGGTTAGGCAGAGCCCAGGGTCAGTCAGAGTCAATTACCACCAGTATCAATCAGCAAAAAGTTGGGGGGTGCCCAGGGCACAGGATGACTTTGCAACAGTAGCTATGGAGAGCAGCCTTCAGGATAAGTCTCGAAGGAATGTAAAGCAGCTTGTTTTACCAGTATATAATCTCCTGAATGACCAAATGAAAGGAGAACCACACCAGGTGTATATAAAATATATGTATTTATTACTAAACACTCTCTACTAACCTCTTTATGAGATTAGAGAACAAGACACACAATATTAAATCACTAGAACGACAGTAAATAGCACAATACACAGTGGGCTCCAGGGGGAGACCGAACCATATACTAAGAAAGTGGTATAAGAACCACGACTTGACTAGACACAGTGCCTAGAGCACGTAGGATCGCTGGGACCCCAAGGAACCACCCAAGGTAGTGACACAGGGGACCCACGGAGGACGGGTGCAGTGTGGGAACACAGACGCGAGCTCCGTACAACTCTATGGGAAAGTCGCGGTTGGAAATTTAAAGATTAAGGACACTTAGGAGAGGACTTTAAGCAAACCCAGCTAAACATAGAAGGTTCTAAGGCCAGCACCCTTGAGAGTACCGAGGTACCCGTGTTACCTATCCCAGAGGAGCCGGGTGCATAGGGGTCAAGTGGTGTCGGAAACGCTCGTCATTTTCAATGGCGTGATGCGAAAAAGTACTGCTGCCGTGGAGAAGAAAAGTGTCCGGTGTGAACCAAGCCTGGATCGGAGATGAGAAGAACCTGAAAGCAGAGGGGACAAAGTCTGGGTCACTTCACGTGACCAGTAGCGGAGCAATCGAATGCCCACCGATGTCAGGTGCTTCAGGTGAGATGAGGTGAAGCTTGACTCTGCAGCCACGGGGACCAGGAGATGTCTGCGACAACCACAGTCCGGATTTGAGCTGTCCCACAAACGATGTCGAGTGCTGGGGGGTCAGTGTCCGGATTGAACACCAACAAGCCTTGGCAACTGCCACCCATGCGGTCAGAGGAAAGATGCTTCTGTGAGGACCAGCAAGGAACTGGGGACTTCCCAAGCGATGGAGAGTCAGGGCACGTCTGGAGCAACCAGGGAAGCCCACTGAAAGTTAAAGTTGACTTCTCAGGGACCCACAGGTCAACGGACCAGGGATCGCAAAGGGACCTCAAGCTGAATCACTAAATACCAGCCCACGGAACACTCGTGGAGTGAAGGCTGGAAATCTTCAGTGGAATTACTGCTCGGGGTCAGGACTACAAGTAGCCCAAAGCACAGCTTCAGGGATTGCTGAAAAGCATATGCTGCTGCAAATGTACACGGTGCCCAGGGGTACAGGTTTCACGGTCCCCACGAGTGATACGGGCCTCAGAATTGCTGAGAGCGCAGATCAACCTCGGAGACCTTGGGAACCTACCTCCCGTGTTGCAGAAATCTTCGGAGTCCTACGGGAGCTTCGTAGATGGTAACCGGTCAGATGCGTTTAGGTGCCTGCTCTTCAGGGGAGTAACTCCTTTACTCCAAGGGAGATTCTTCAGTCATCCAGCAAAGCGTAGATCGTCTAAGGATACTTGGTTTCTGTAGCAGAGTTTAGTCCAGGTAATATCTAAAGTCCTGTAGTCAGGGGTTCCTTTTTTATACCCAAGGAAGGGGTGGGACAAACTCTGGGGACCCAGCTATGGGAGGGTCAGGACAGAGGGGTGGCTACACCCATGTCCTTTGTCCAGTTTCACGCCAGAGCAGGGGCAAATGGCTCCTGCAACCGGTTTGAGCTGGACTATGCACAGGGACACCAAATGTGCCCCCAGTGCCGACATCAAAGCACTCTGAGAGTGCACCCACCCAGCCCCAATCAACTAAAGCCTGTCTGGGAGGTGGTCACACCTCCCTGTGACAGGAAACCTATTGTCAAGCCTTTCCCTGCCGGAGTTTCGTCCAGCAGCAGGAGGGCAGACTCGTGTCTGTTGCTGGCAGCATCCATTTTGTGATGCCAGGGTTCTGTGAAGCTGGTACCGGGTGTACCGGTGTTGTCATATTTCTCCCTCTAGGAGGGTGGAATCATACCTCCCACACCAGTTACTGGTGTGGAGGTATGATTCCAAGGTGTTTGACACCAAACACGACATGTTTCCATGCAGCCATTTTAAAGTTAGCATTTACCGCGAGGTTATAATGCACTTAAGGATATATGGTTGGCTGCATCACAAACAACCCCGGAGAATAGGTTCTGAAGGCTGCAGAGGGGCTCTGCTCATGCATGGGCACCCTCTCACATAAAACCCAGCACCCTGCCTTCAGGATTGATAAGGCCTGCCATAGGGGTGACTGATAGGTTTATATGTGCAGTGATTAGGATAGATATAGTGTACCTATATCTAAGTAAGGGGTCCATGCACCACCTTACACAGGCTGCAGTAGCAGACCTGTGGTGTCATTTTAAATGGTCTCTCAGGGGTGGCATAATACATGCTGCAGCCCCTGGGAGGCCTCTGGGGTACCTATGCCCTGGGTACATAGTATACCATATACTAGGGACTTATAAGGGTTCCCCCAGAATCCAATCTGGAGTGTACCTAAAGTACATGCAATCAATTTAGAGGAGAAAGCAGATAGACTGGTGTCCTGAATAGCAGGATCCCAGTCAGACTAAGTCGAAAACAGTGAAGCATCAGCAAAAAGTGGGGGTAACTATAAGAAGCAGATCCTACTCTCCTACAATGGATGGCATTATAATTCTCCCAAGAGGCAGCTGAAAGAGAGTTCCCTCCCAGGGCCAGCACTGCTTCCAGGGCAGTGGCAAGTACCTCATACAGCTGCGTCTGGATAGTCGGCGTGGCAGCAATAACTCTCCATTTGAACCCACGGTGGTTACTAGTAGGAGAAAGCTGCCTATCAAATGGTTCATAATTATGGGATGGAATACTAGAACCCAATGAACTCAAGGAAAGATCCTGGGCATTATGGTCATTATCCTGCTGTGGTATCACCTCCATATCTACCACTCGCAGCCATATCCTAATATCCATCAGTATGTAATCGATGCGACTAGTGCCTAGTTACTTCTTGTCGATTGAAAGTATCCTTCCTTTCCTTGTCTGATAGTGTTCTCTCATTACAGGCTCTCAAATCATTGTTAAGGGAAAGACTTTTAGTTGCAGGGCAGCAGCAGACCATTTTTTAACGGGTGCAAGGGAAAGCCCAGGGACTGCCCTCGCTTCGTCCTCTTTATTATTAATATTATACAGTTCTTTTAGAGTGCACGGCTACCCAACCAGGGTTTTCCAGTGCTTTGAGAGCAGGTAGATCAGCATAGGAGGAGCTAAAGCAACCATGATTTCAGTTTGTTGCAAAAGGTGGAAAGGGAGGCACAGCATCTTAAGGACACTGGAAGAGCATTCCATAGCCTAGGACCGAGAAAGGAAAATGATCGCACGCCCATGCAGGTGTATTTGACTCTCGGAACTGTGAACAGAAAACCACTGCTTGAGCGCAGAGTGCGAGCCAGATAGTAGGGATTCACTAGTTTTTGCAAGCACTGTGTCCCTGAGCAAGAGCAGATCTTGTGCATGAAGCACAATGTTTTGAATTCTATTCGCTTGTTCACTGGGAGCCAGTGGAGTTGATGAAGAAGATCAGATGTTGAAGAGTTTTTTGGAAGGTGGAACGGGAGCCTGGTGGTGGAGTTCTGAACAACCTGCAGGCGTCTTAAGGTAGGCTGATCTGCCCCCAGGTATAAGACATTGCCATTATCAAGTCTAGATGATTGTTCTTTATGCAGAGAATGGGAGTAGCCACAGTATCTTCTCAATTAAGTATGCCAATGGCAATGCCAAGGGGTTCAAAACTGCAGTTAAGCTCACCCACTACAATTCTGAAAATACCAGCCGATAGAGATGGGAGATAAGCATTAATTATATCAATGGCGGCTAGATTGGACTTGGTACCTTCGTATCTGCAATAGACATTAAACAAACATAACTAAATCCCAACAGGAAATTGCAAGATTACACACAATACATCTGGAGAGCCCAAACCAATTACTTTAAAGGTACAGACCAATGTGGTTTTGATTCAATTTTGCAAGGATCCCCGACGGCCGGTGTTGGACTTGGCCTTTTTTGCAGGGTCATCCCAGAACTTTTTGCCTTCCTCCTGTATTTTTCTCTGACCTCTTGTTGTTGGTTTTATGACTCTGGGCACTTTATCACTGCTGATCAGTGCTAAAGTGCATGTGCTCTCTCTTGTAAACTTGGGAAGATTGGTCTACACCTGTTTGGCATATTTATTTACCTGTAAATCCCTTGTACAGTAGTATCCCATATACCCAGGGCCAGTAAATTAAATACTACTGGTGGGCTTGCAGCGCTGCTCGCGCCACCCACCGAAGTAGCCTTTCAAACCTGTCTCAGGCCTCTGCCACTGCAGGGCCTGCGCGCACAGTTTACTGCCGCCATGACGTGGCATCCAAAGTGGTTGCCACATCTGCAACTCCCCTTTTACTACATATCAGTCACCCCTGAGGTAGGCCCTAGCTAGCCCTATGGGCAGGGTGCGGTGTAGGTAAAAGGTAGGACATGTGCCTTAACTGTGTGGCATGTCCTGGTAGTGGCAAACAGCCTATTTAGTTTCTCACTGCTGTGAGGCTGTCCTCTCTTAGGTTTGCATTGGGATTCCCTGATATGTGCTTCAGTGGTAATTCCTGACATGAGAGGGGTAGCATGACCGTGTTTGGTATGTTTGGAATAGTAGTGATAAATCCTGATTATTGGTGAAAGCAGATTTATTATTACTATTTTAGAAATGCCACTTTTAGAAGTAGGCATTTCTGTGTGCTCATGTGTCTTTGTGCCCTGCCTGGATGTGTATTGACCATCTGGTTCTGACTGGCAGGGGATAGGGGATGTGCATTCACTCTAGCCAGTCCCTGGGGGGAGGTTGAGGTGTATCCAGCCCTGCCTGGGTGACTCAGCGCTAGCCTGAATAGACCTTGGCTTAATTTAGAGTAGTGGGAGGAGTTGTCCCTTGCACCTAAATAGGCCTGGTCTGCTTTTGGAGTGGTGGGAGGAGTTGCACCTCCACCTGAATAAGGCTGTGCCTGCTTTCTACAATGCTGGCTCCACCCCACTGTGGTGTGTCTGGGGCCAGGGCTTGCAATGTGAATGGGGAGTGTTGTGCACTTGTAAATGTGTTTTAATGTGCCCCCAGAACAAAGACTCTAGTACTATAAGTACAGGGGCTGTGACCCCATGTGGGAGAGAAGGCACTGCGTGGACTGCTGTGAGCCAGGAGGAACCGCTGTTTGGGACTAAGCTGCTGCCTGCTGGGTGGCTGAAGGCACTGCCCTCTACTAAAGGGCCCTGTGTGCTGGCCTGCCTGTGCCCTGTTCTCTGCCCCTGTGTCTCCAGAGACTAGGTGGCGTGTCCCCTACCTGCAGCGCATGGAGAGCGCTGCAAAGTGTGGTGGTGCGTCTGACTTGAGAGTGCACTGGTGCTGTTATTGATGGGAAGATTCCCTAGTGCTTGGCTCCTGGTGATTTTGTGAAGGAGCGCATGCAGTGCTGCCATTCCCATGGTCCGGGAACCGAAGGGGAGAAGAGAGCTTAAGTAACAGAAGTGCTCTCCCTCCTCCCCCCTCCGCCTTTGTCTCCTTATCAGCAGCCGGGGCTCTGCTAAGTTGCCCCAAGCTGAAAAAATCTCATCGAGCCAGAGGAGACCGGTGCGGGGTCTCGGGAGTATTCCATCCCCCTCCCCGTCATCAGGCGATGGCCGTGCCCGAAGGAGGAGGTTCCACCGAGAAGGGCAGTCCCACCAGGTAATTGGCCGGCGGGAAGGAGCCAATCCCTGCACGACCGGCCCCGACGTTGGTGGCCGCACCCTCCTCAAGGATACCTGGGGCTGCCAGAGATGGCAGGAGATGTCTGCTGGAGTGGGGGCCCTCACCATCATGGGCGGGAGAGGACCACAAGAGGTTCCCCTGCCCCACAGGACTCTGGAGACCTTGGCCTGTTGTTCCGTGCAGCCAGAGGGGCTGCTCAACCTGTGACCCGGTGGGGGCTGCAGGAGGTCCCGCTCGACATGTAGAGCTACGGCCTTAATGAAGAGCAGCAAGGTTGCGGGCATCTGCCCCAGCACTGCATGGTGGAGAGAAGGTCCCCCGTTAAGGCCCATTGGGCCCGGGTGGCCTAGAGTAACTTTGGCTTGTGCAGTAAACACGCGAGGTCAGTGTCTGCAGCTGCACCGCATGATCGCAGGCAGCTGCAGAAGGGACACATATCCTAAGAGCCCATACTCTTGGGAGAGGCATTGCGGGGCGAGCCCTGGATGGGGGCCCCCGAGACAACCTTAACACATTCCCGTGGCAGGTGGGCAAGTAGTCCAGGAGCCTACGAGGGTAGGGGGAGACCTGTTTACTGGCTTTATGATTCATGTGCCTTTTAGTTCAGGAAGTCGCCCAATGGGCTGTGTTGTGCCCTGATGTAAGGTTGCATACTGCTGATTAGGTTCAGTACTGGTGTTTACACCTAACACTTCTATGCTATTTTCAGAATGTGTGCACTCCACAAGTGTGTACTGTAGTGCACTGCTGATGATGTTCTTGCATAATGTTTTATGCTGAGTGTAACCCTACCAGTAGTTATTGGTCGACCTAACTGTGATGTTTATGACAATTACCCGATTGGCAAAAGTAGTTTATGGAATACCTGTGAAGTCATGACAAGTGCCTGGTGGCACAGTGATATATGTGATTGTGATCTAATGTGTTTTTATGGCTAATACAAAGGATATTTTTATATAAACTCTGTGAGTCTCTTTTGTGGTGTGCCTAGTGTGTCACTGCTGTGTGAGTGTGTTGTGCAATCGCTTTACACATTGCCTCTGGGATAAGCCTGACTGCTCTGCCAAGCTACCAAGAGGGTGAGCAGGGGTTATCTTTGGTGTGTAACTCCCTTGCCCTGACTAGAGTGGGGAGTTCTGCCTGGCTTAGGTGCATACCCTAGCCAACCAGAAACCCCATTTCTAACAGTCGGCCTTTACGATAAAAAAAGGTAGGTTGATCAAAAGTAGCAAACCCAGACAGGAATTGTGGGGTGACAGCCCAAGTCTCCTGGGACATACATATATCAAATCAGTCCATGAAATTACAGCAGTCTGTGAAAGCCAGTTTGATCTTGATACGAGTGAGGTTCCAGGAGACAACTTAAAAAAAGGTTCAAAATTAGACAGGGGATAATAAATACTTGTTAACTATTGTAACTGCCAGATGTTGTTCACAGGATCTAGATGGCTAAGACTACATTAGGCTGCATTGGTGGCCTTAAATGTCCGTTCACTGTCCAAACATATCATTTGTATTCAAGTTAAATATGAACCCCCAATTAAGATCACACACAAAATACTTGAATTTAATAGTCAATCGCACCAGGAAAATGCTGATATTGGTCCTGACCAGGGAGTAAATCAACAAGATTGACATGAGGCACATTGGCCCATGCTTGCAGAGGATATCAATTGATGAGAACCCATTGTACAGACAGTATGTTCTTCAATAGAGAAATTAGATATTACTTGCATTTTTGGTACTTTGCTCTCTCAGAGAAATGTCAGGAATTAATAATCCTCCTCTGCCAAGTACAATGGGAACGGTCAAGTCAGATGTTGGGCAAAATGTGAATATCATATCATGGAATGTGACTGATTTAAATGCCAAACTTGGTGCTCAGGAGTGGGGCAAGTTTGTTGACCAGTTTGACATATGCCTCCTTAAAGAGACATGGCTGTTGAGACCAGCTTATAAATCGGGCTTCATATCATTCACCACAGAGGCATCTCATAAAGAAAGGGGCCATCCATCATGTGAATTACTAATCTGGGTGAGCACTGCACTGGCTTGTAAAGTTAAACAGTTACCATTAATCTTGAGGGATTTATTGTCTCTAATGATAACCACAGCCGCAGGCGTTGGAGGCCTACTTACATAGTGATTATGATCTTCACTCAATAATTATAGCAGGGGTTTCTAAACCACATATGACCCATTAGAGGATTTATAGTCCCTACAGAACAAGAGGATGAGAAACTTAAAGCTTAGACTGCTACTGCTGTACAGCTACCCACACTCACCATATCCCTTTGGCCCTAGCGCATGTAAGGATGTAAGGGTGAATGAGATTGGATAGAGTGGAGGACCATACAGACAACAAAATTTGTTGCAGAAGTCATATTGATTATATGATGATCACTGCGATTCTTGGTAGACATGGTAGTAATAGTGAGAATGACTAGTGACCAAAATGCAATTTATGCATGTTTTAAAGATCTACTTACACAATCAAATGGCCTGGCATAATTTAAGCAAACTCTCCATGACTGTCACTAATAACAGGAGACCCATAAATTAGATGCTCATACCTCAGCACCCTGAAATACTATCAAGTATTATAAGGACATCACAGACACCATGGAGATATTGTTACAGGAGGCAACCACACCTACCTGAAGGCCTTTTGTCATCTCGGCCCTCACTAAGTTATTCATCTCATTAAGAGAACACTTTTCTAGAGGTATTAAATCTATTCCAACAAGGAGGGCAACTAATCCCTGATTCTTGAGAGATTGCAGAGAGGCCAAATACGTCTTAGTTGAAGCAATTAAAAAGGGGAACCAAGACAAAATAAAAGTTGCTAGGGTTAACTATAAGAACCAATTGGATCAGAGCAAAATGACATGGGAAGAAATTAATTGGCCCAACCTCATTGAAGTGTTAAAAAGAAAGGACTACAAAGGGTTCTGTCACATTATAGCCCATGTGTTAGAAATGGGGGTCTCTAGTTGGCAATGATTAGCACCTTTGTCCAAATAGGGACCCTTCTAGTTAGGATAAGGGGGATGCATTACTGAAATAACCCCTGGCCACCACCTTGGTAGCTTGCCACGAGCAGTCAGTCTTATCTCAGAGGCAGTGTGTAAAGCATTTGCACAAAACCATGGAGGTAGCGAATGATCAGACGGTTCCGTGGTTTGAGGAAAAAAATCTTCCAGGTTGTACAATGTCTCAGAGCTGACCTAAAGAGGAAGGGAAAGGGTGTTAAAGTTTCACAAGCCCGGCATAGAAAGCAGATAAGTTGGTTTGATTCTGTATGTAGGGGAAAAAAAAGGATAATAATGAGAGAAGAAAGATGTTTGAGGCTAAGGTATGATCAGGAGGGCATTAATATTTTAATAAATTTAAGGAAAGAATATAAAATGTTAGTGAGATCTAAGAAGAGGAGATTTAAAGAAAAATGATGGGGCACCCTATTGGAAACTATAGAAACAAAAAATATCAAAGGGTTCTGGAAGTTGATCCAAGACGCCTCGGGTCGGTCCCCGGGAACCATGAGTTGTGTAGTTGATGAGGCATCTTGGGAGGAGTACTTAGGCCAACTATATATGGCTAGCAATGCGCCAGTATTAAGTGAGGAAAGAGTCCCTATGGGATGGGCTGCAAAAGAGCTAATACCTTCATGTTCGATAGAAAAAGTGAAGGATACTATTAGGAAGTTAAACTTAACTCG
The DNA here is from genome assembly GCA_963921515.1 of Calotriton arnoldi. Lineage (NCBI taxonomy): Eukaryota > Metazoa > Chordata > Amphibia > Caudata > Salamandridae > Calotriton > Calotriton arnoldi. Next base: position 249,513 of record CAWUFW010011695.1, read on the forward strand.
AGCCGCAGGGCCAGATAACTTACCCGCTGTTATAATTAAAACAGAGCTAAATTGGTGGGCACAATTTTTCTCTAAGATGTTTTCTGCTGTGCTAGACTCGGGTACTATCCCAAAATTGTGGAGGGGAGCGGTGATTAGACCTCTGCACAAAAAAGGGGACAGGAAGGACCCAAAAAACTACAGATGAATTAATCTGCTAGATATTGGTGTGAAAGTATTTTCTAAAATAATTCTAGGCAAACTGAAGGATTGGGTTGAGCTACACTCGATTGTACCAGTGGAACAAGGAGGGTTTAAGGAGGGGCACTCAACCATTGACCATTGCTTTGCCTTATGGGCATTAGCTCGGACGTCGATAGAACAGCAAGGTAAACTATACTGCTGCTTTGTCGACTTTCAGGCGGCGTTCGATCTAGTAGATAGGGAGTGTCTTTGGGAGTCGCTAAAAAGGTATAACATTCCAGAAGAACTCCTAGTAATTATCCAAGAGTTGCATAGTGAGAACTGGGCTCATGTTATCAAAGATACAATGGGGGGTCTGACATTAGAGATAGCGATTAATAACAGCCTAAGACAGGGCTGTGTATTGGCCCCACTTCTTTTTGCAATTTTTCTTGCTGATCTACCTTCCTCTCTAATGACGGAAAGAAGTGCAAGCCCAAAGGTAAATGGGAAGCATCTGTCATACTTACTGTACGCAGACAATTTAGTTATCCTTGATCAAACAGAACTGGGTCTGCAAAGGAAACCAAATGCATTTGATACATACTGTGCATCTAAACGCCTTACAGTGAACATGGATAAAACAAAAATACTGTGTTTTGGGAAGAGAGATCAAAAATGCAATTGGTTTTTGGGGCAAACGAAATTAGAAGTTGTCAATGAGTACAAATACCTGGGAATATGGTTTGACAAGTCTTTAAAATGGGGTACGCTCCTAGAGGCCCAGAAAGCCAAAGCCTTAGCCTCTGTTTGCGGGTTGAAAAAATTCAACCGTAATTATGGTGCTATGTCCCACAGACCCTTGTTGAAGGCCTATAATGCAATGATCCCTCCTCAATTGCAGTATGGAGCAGAAATCTTATGTTTAGGAGGGAAAAGCTCCTGGGACAGCGAGGAAGGGAAATGCTTAAAAGCATTGTTGTCATTGCCTAGCTCATCAATGTTACAGGCTATTAGGCTGGAGCTAGACTTGTTATCATGGAATGTCCAGGTTCAAGTGAGCTTACTTAGGTTTTGGAAACGGTTGGGGTCAGGAGAAGATGTGAAAGTGTCACAATGGTGTATGAAGGAGTTTCAGCGGAGTGAACTAAAGTGGGCGAAAGTAATAAGACAGAAACTCTACTCCATCTGTGATAATCTGAAGGTGAAAATCGATCCCCTGTCCTTGCACATTGAAGAACCAAAAAGTGCACTCAAATCCTTGGGGAAGGAAAAGTCTAGACTTATTGATATGGAGTTTTTGAGACAAAAAGAGTCCGTGCAATTTATGATAAATAGCTGGAGGAATGATATTTGGTACCCTTATCTAGACACCTTACCAAATCAATGGCTTAAAATGGAATTATTAAGGGTGAGAGTAGGCATTAATCCCGCTCCTGCAAATGATAAAATTAAAAGGATACTGATGGATCCTGACGGTAGATGTACATGCGGGATGGGCATGAAATGTACCTGTTTACATATTTTAATGAATTGCCAAAAATTGCTAGCTCTGCGAAAACTGTTTTTACGTCCAGTTCTTTTAAAGTATGGTATTAGGTCACGGACGCAAGCAATTGAGCTCTTTATGGACATGCAGTTCCTTGATATTGCAATAGCAGTGGCGAAGTTTATCCAGGCTGCTAAAAGGTTCTTTATGGAATAGGGAATGAAGGAGTGGACCGAGGACAGATATATAGAGATTTTATATTGGGTAATTTTAAATGTTTTAAAGAGAAATTTAAAATGTTTGGATCACATATGTGTTATTGGTTCATGTTCCTAAATTGTGTATGGAATTGTTCTTAACAAAATTAAGATTGATGTTAGGAAAATAAGTTTCTTATGATGTAAGGAGATAATGAATTTGTAATAATTCTTTTTTTTCTTTTCTTCTTTTGATGGCTTCTTTTTAGAATTTTAAACAACATATCGTGTTTTATGGTGTTTTATGCGGTTTAAAGACCTACGGTCTAAATAAACGTACTTTTTGAACTGAACCAAATAGGGACCCTTCTAGTTAGGATAAGGGGGATGCATTACTGAAATAACCCCCGGCCACCACCTTGGTAGCTTGCCACGAGCAGTCAGTCTTATCTCAGAGGCATTGTGTAAAGCATTTGCACATAACCAACAGTAATACGGTGAAAACACTACAAAAGAACACCACAACAGTTTTAGAAAAATACCCAATATTTATCTGTGCAAACAAGACCAAAACGATAAAAGACCAACATACAGTAATCAAAAATATGCACATTGCAAGAATACTTTAAAATGCAGTTCCTTAAAGGCTGGTAGCTCCGTCTGGGGCTACCGCGGTGCTGAAAACAACAGAATCCAACAGTTTCGGCTGACCACGGCGGTGCGGACTGGCGTTTGTGTCAGCAGACTCGTAAACAGTACCTTTGGTTCCGGCCGACAGAGTTGGTGCGGGCCGGTTGTTGCAACCATTGCGGTTGTGATGTGAAGCGTAGCGGTGCTGTGCCCTCAAGTCGGGATGCAGGCAGCGGCTCAGTGACGGTTGTTCAGCAGGGTTGGTGAGACCAGGGCTGGGGTACGGAGTGAGGCGGTGCTCGTTGCGGTTCTGACAGGTCACAGTGCAAGCAACAGTGCTGGTTGATGGGAGCTGACGTCAGTTGGCCCAGACTGCGGTGTGGGGCGGGGAGGTGCATCGTGTGACTTAGGAGTGGTGCCCCCAAACCACGGTGTGGTCACGGGTGTCGAGGTCAGTGGGCAGCGGCGTAGTCGGCGAGACCAGGGCGGCAGAGTGAAGCGAGGTGGTGCAGAGTGCGGTGCCCACAGGTTACGGTGCAAGCAGCGGCTCGGTGGCGGCAGTGGTCGTCATCATCAATGGGTCCAGGGTTTCGGTGTAAAGTGCGGCGGTGCCCTCTTCAGTGCCTTGAGGACACGGGGCCCACAGCGGTGTCGGCTGCTTTACCCCTCTGTGGCAACTGAAACCCACGGTTCCAGAGGCGGTACCCAATGGTAAATGAAGTCTTTGCTGTCCCTGAGACTTCGTGAACAGGAATCAAGCTCTATTTCAAGCGCTTGAAGATACTCAGCAATAAGTGAAGAAAGTTCAGTCCAGTCCTTTCACTGCCCAAGGCAGAAGGAGCAACTGCAGGCCAACCCAGCAGAGCAACAACACAGCAAAGGGGAGTTCTCCTCCTGGCAGTTCTTCCAGCTCTTCTTCTTGGCAGGTTCCTTGATCCAAGCAAGTTCTAAAGTTTGGGGGTCTGGGCTCCATTGTTTATACTCAGTTTCTCTTTGTTCTCTTGGGCAGAGAGTGTCTGCGCTCAGTCCAAACCAGTTTGGTCCTCTCTGGCCCAGCTTCCCGGCAGGAAGTGGAGACAGCATTATCCAAGGCAGACCAGGTCCATTCAGGTTCAAGGAAATCTCCTCCCGCTACTCTAAATGCAGCCCGGGTCAATTCAGCCCAGCCTTGACTCATCCAGGAAAGGCAGGACACACCTCAACCCCCCCAGTGGCTGTCTGAAGAGAATGCACATCCCCAGCCCCTGTCACTCCAAAGCCAGACAGTCAATCCCCAACCCAGCAGAGGCACAAAGGATGGCTAAGCAAGAAAATACCTACTTTCTAAAAGTGGTATTTTCCAACACAGAACATGAAAACCATCTTTACTAAAGGATGCATTTCTAGATTCTGAGTTCAGGCATACTAAACTCCATTTCTCTATCTTGTCCCAATGGGAAGATACACTCATAAAATGTTACCAAGTATTCCCCATTCTATCCTACGGGACAAATAGCCTTTTAACAATGAAAAACGAAATATACTGTATCAGGACATGTCACACACACCAGTACATGTCCTACCATTCAAATACACTACACCCTGCCCATAGGGGTACCTTGGGCCTACCTTAGGGGTGACTCCCATGTAATAAAAGGGAATGTTAGGGCTTGGCAAATGGGTGCACTTACCAAGTCGACATGGCAGTAAAACCTGCACGCAGACACTGCAGTGGCAGTTCTGAGAACCCTTTGAAAGGCTGCTCGTGTGGGTTGCACAATCAGTGCTGCAGGGTCACCAGCAGCATTTGATTTACAGGCCCTTGCACTCTCAGTGCACTTTACTAGGGACTTACCAGTAAATCATACATGCCAATCATGGAAACACCAATCCATAATACAATTTACAATAGGAGCACTTGCACTTTAACACTGAACACAAGTGAGAAAGTGCGCAGAGACACTAAACCAGCAAAAACAGAGTCAAAACCGGGAGGTCAGAAAGCAAAAACACAGGGGAAACATGCCAAAATATGCCAGGTCTAACACAATGGTAGTCAGCAGGCTCAAGCGGGAGTGTTATATACAGCCACACCACTGGATGAAACTCTTTGGTGACCTATGTTCAATCCCACACCCCACAGAAGGCATGACTACTGTGTCGATTACCCAGAGCGTAACATATGTCACAGAGGGAGCAGTTTGAACCCTGCAAGACACTATTTTGGCAATTGGCTCTTTAAAGCAGGGAAGGGCTCCTCGTCCTGATAAATCCCCAGGAACCTGTACCTCTCAATACTTAATATCTTGGCCCAGTACCTTAATAAGGTATCAAATGCCATAGCAACTGGACCAGAGATTCCTGATAGTTGGCGGAGGCGGTGATTGTCCTGATCGTCCTGATTTATAATAAAGGTAATAAAGAGGATTTGGCCAACTACTGCCCAATTAGTCCAATTGATGCACTACAGACATCTTTTTACAGGCAGGTCCTGGGCAAACTTCAGGGATGGATGACTGAGAGTAATGTACTCACCCATTTGCAAGCTGGGTTTAGGAACAAGGTGAGCACAATTGATCGGATCTTCCAAAGACAGAGGCTCTGCAATGGGGAAGCTGCATGTGGCATTTGTTGAACTCTGTTAATGATTCCCAGACCTAAACTCTGGGCAGTTCTGGAAGGGAGGTAGTGCCTGATAACATTTTGTCTGTACTCATCTGCCTTCATACTTACAACTATGCCCAGTGAGATGGGGGAAAGAGAGGAACCTAGCAGACTGTATTGCAGTTGACAGAGGGGTAATACAAGGTTATGTGCTCGCACCCACCCTTTTCTCCTTGCATGTCAAATGGGTTGTTGACTATCTCACCTTCCGCACAAACAATGCCCCAAGGGTGGCAGGGAGCAAAATTCCAGCTTTGTTCTTTGCTGATGATACGCGCCTTATTTTTAAAACACCTATGGGGCTACAGTCCTTGATGTATATGTTTGTGGCTTTCTGTAAGGATAGGGGGCTGGAGTTGATTCCACAGAAGGCTAAGTACATGATCTTTAGTCCTCACAAAATACATAAATAACAAAGGCGAAAGCTGACCGCGGGCAATTCAAACATTGAAAGAGTTACACACTTAGAATACCTAGGTGTAACACTGACTAACAATATGCCATAGTCAGCACAAATTACCAAGAGCCAACGAGCCTTACAACATAATGCATTAGCACTTCAAAAACATTTCACTTCTGCAAGTTATAGATATGCCTCACCAGCACTGGAGATATATAAGGAAAAGGCCTTGGGTGCTGCATTATATGGTGCTGAATTGTGGGGTTGCAGCAATACACAAAGATTGGCCAGAGACTAGTGTAGAGACCACATTTACTAAGATTGATGATAATTTACCACAAAGCTCACCCATAGTGCCACTACATCTTGACATGGGTATGAAGAGTGAAGAGGATATAATCAAATATAGACCTATCTCATACTAGTATAGTATTTGACTTCACAAAGAGCTGGAACCATACAGGTTGTGTTTGCACCAAATAATGAAACTGGACTGTGCCTGTACCTTTCCTTGGCTCAAAACTAGGAGAAACTGGTTGGTTACCCCAGGGATGAATGGAATGTGGACTAATTCTAGTTCTGTAACCAGAGAGAAGGGGAACCTGTTAAAAAACGCTATTGATCTCATCATGACAAGGAGTTTTGGTGCCAGTCAGTCTTTCCAGGAAGAAGTAATGACCACTTCCTGGGCTTTAAGAGTGAATTGGAATTTGAGCCCTTTCTAGATGAAATTGCTCCACCTACAGCAAGACAGTTGTACATAAAAATCAGGCATGGAGTCTTACCTTTGAGGAGCTTCAAATGTAAATGATCCACTAATGGCTCCCTACCTCCAGCCATATGTGCCTACTAGCAACTGAAGGCCCACTTCCTATTTTTCTGCTCTTGTGGTGTGAAGCAAAGGAGGAAGTTGTTAGTATCAGTTTGTAGACTCTTAGTTTTATCCCAATACATGGTAGCCTTACAGTTACTCAGAATTAATACAAGTGAGTCAATTGTGATCAGTGTAACTCCTCATTTATTTGCAATATGGCACCAGCAGGAACAAATTATACAAAATTGATAATAGATAAAGTGTTTTATAAAGACCAGAGATGTGATGGATTTTATTGGCATACTTGTACATACAGATATATTAATGATTCTTAATTCTATTTTGTACTTTTATTTGTAATCTGTTTGATTATATGTATGTTTTATGGGGTTTGTCCCTGAAATTAACTTTTTATGAATGAAAACAGATTACTTTTTCAAATTCTGAAATTTAATTAGGAGATTTGAAGGAGTGGCATTTTAAATAAGTAAAAATAACTCTTGCATAACGGGGTCTGTTTATCTAAGTTTATCTAAGTTTTATAAATAACTTTCGTAGCATTTAAAACAATTAGGGCGTTATTTTTGAAAAGTAGTAAACATTATTATATTTGCAATAAAACTGAAATAGTTTAAAAACAAATTGAATACTAATCTAATCCAAATTTCAATACTGTCTTATATTTTTTAATGTGTTATGAATAATGTTTCAACTGTAATAATGCTGTGGTCTTTGCTGAAAATGTTGTGAATTTGTTTTCTATGCTTCCAAATATTTTATCGATCCTTTGAAATGTTATATTATGTTGACAATAAACTTAGTTATACACGTTATTTAGAGGGATTCCGATAATAAGCATGTTTATAAAGTAAAATAAAAACTCATACTTTTTAATAACTTGGACATCATTGATAAATAGTAATTAATAGCTTTGTAGAGAGTCAGCTCAAAGCCGTTAAAATGGGTATAGTGAATTAAACGGATTTTAAAGAACAATTCAACCAATGTAAAGCCATTTGCAAAGTGGGCTTTGTTTCATTGCATCTGCACTTTTCTTTTCTTTTTTCCAGGGGCAAATATTATTCCCTAGGCATATCTCTTCCACTACAATTCACAGGTTTTGGAGATGTTTCATACCTTTTCCCACCCTGCAGACATATTTACTCATGCCCTTGACTGGAGCAAGTGTCCAACCATTTCCAGGGTAGGAATGGGACATGAAAATGTTTGTGCTTTCCCCAAATAAAGTTAGTTTACGGCTTTACAAAAACGTTCCAGACCATTAGCACCCTGAAAAGGCAACTTCCCAACCATGGAACAATTGTACTCTCAAGTAGTATGGCATCATACTTGGGTAATTTATGACATGTAAGTAAATCAATTTACAATGCAAATTAATTGTTTTAAAATACCAAAGTGAATTTGCACTCTTAAATCATGCCACAAGTGCATCTAAATTGAGCCCAGTTGGGCAAATGGTTTTACAATTGGGCCGTTTGCTTCCAAAAACTGTAGTCTCACTTATTGTCAACAACTTTCACAGGCAGTCAGAGGTCTATTTGTGGCACTGACATTTTTCATGAAACAGCTCATATTGGTGTAGTTTATGAAAATCAACTGACAGTGAATTCTACTGCATTAAGGTTAATTCCACAAAACATTACCAAGTGACTTTAAATAATATACACCATAGATGTTGTGATCGTTTTGAAACATTAACATGAGGGCCGTCTCAATAATAACAGCAAGTGAAACAACCTCAAAGATAGAGTGAGGAACAAAATGGAAACAATTTGTACCATGTTCTGCTGTCGAACATCTACACTCCCCATACTAATACAGACCCAATTCAACCCCGTTGCAGCACTTGTAACGGGACTTACCAGAAAATAAAGACACAAATAGAAAACACAAATATGCAAAAGATCACTGGGAAACACCAATGTTTCTGTTTCAGGGATTGCAAACCGTACCCACAACGCAATCACCTCTCAAAATACATGAACATCAGATATAACACCAACAACCTAGCCTAAGCTCGAAGGGGGCCTGCACGACTGATAACCCACAGCCAGTGGTTTCCAATGGGTCCAAATTAGGGAATGTTATCAGTGAAGCTAACAATCTGGATGCTGATTTTTCAGGGCATTCTCAATCTAGGAATATCACTCTTTCGGCCTTCTCCCCCCTTTCAATTGGTCAAGTAACACATTTGTTTAATCAAATCAAATCAGGGTCGCCTTTTGACCCTTGCCCTCCTAGAGTTTTATAACTAGCCTCTGCCATAGTGCCTGGACACCTTTTAGTGATATTTAATCAAATGCTCCATCTTGGCTACTTCCCCAAAAATTGGAAAGTAGCATCAATTCTTCCTCTTTTAAAAAAATCAAATCTGGATGCTGATAATCCCAACAACTAAAGGCCAATTTCTCGACTTCCTTTTCAGGCCAGGATGATAGAGAAAGCCTTAAACACCGAGTTTTCTCTATTTATCCAGGAACATAAATTACTGGTCCTCCCAGTTTGGCTTTAGAAGCCAACCTAGCACAGAGACAGCTCTGATTACAGCTGGTGAATATGTCAGAACAACTCTAGATAAAGCAGGGAAGGAGGGAACGCTGCCCTAATTTTGTTAGATCTTTCGGCAGCGTTCGTTACTGTTAGCCATGAACTCCTTATCAATCGTCTGTTTGAGATAGGAGTTAGAGGTACTGCTCTCAAGCTCCTCAGTTCCTTTCTCACAGACATAACACAGTTTGTGGAATGTAAGGGTCACAGATCTACATCATTTACTCAACCCTGTGGGGTGCCACAGGGGTCGGCATTGAGTCGCACTCTTTTTAATCTGTACGTTACCCCTTTGGCCTCACTGATTAAAAGCCTGGGCTTCTCAGTTGTCTCTTAAGCTGACGACACCCAAATCGTAGTGTCAATCACAGAAAATCTTGACAGCACGGCACAATGTTTTCACAACTGCATGTTACAGATCAGTAGTTGGATGTCCAACAATTGTCTGAAATTAAACTCAGATAAAACTGAGGTGCTACTCTTTGGTAATCACCCATAATTTTGGTCCCATCACTTCGTCGTGTTTCTTCATGTTTAAATCACGTAGGAAGGTGCTCCCTTTCATCCCTCTGGACCTACGCAAAGCAGTGATCACAGCACTGGTCTTTTCTAAAATAGACTACTGCAATGGGCTTTTTCTGATTGCCCACAAGAAAGCTCTGGACAAGCTCCAAATGGTCCAAAATGCAGCTGGCAGATTGCTTCTAGGAATATCAAAACATCAATCGGTATCCAAGTCTCTCCCCTTACTTCATTGGCTCCCGTTTAGAAAGCGGGTTATGTTCAAGTCTCTATGCATAGCCTTTAACCCTTTCCGTGCTCATGACGAGCTCAGCTCGTCATGCTGCGCGGTAGCGCTGTGCGCATGACGAGCTGAGCTCGTCACGACCCCACCCGCGATCGGAATGTCCAGCATACGAGCGGAATTCCAATCGCGGTCAAGGGGTTAAGGCCCTTCATCTCGAGGGTCCAGAATCCATTAAACAGCTCTTTGAACAATACATCCCTTCTAGGACTTTAAGATCCTCCTCCCAGGCCAATTTGGTTGTACCTAATTTCAAAAGAGCTACCTGGCGAGGCAAGAGCTTTGCTGGAATTCGATGCCTCTGAAACTAAAAACCACAAAAAATCTGTTTATCTTTCGCAAGGCTCTTAAAACTTGTCTGTTTAATAATTAGCTCATTACTGCTCTTTACGTTTCTGCTCTCCATTGATGTTCTGGTCCTATTCTTACCTTGGTCCACCCTCTGGAAGTCAGCGCCTAGTAGTAGTGCGCTTAAGAAATCCTAATTTCATTTCATTTCATTTCAACCTCTGGGAATACACAACAGATGATATTGTTATAGTAATCATAAATTATACAGTACAGGCCCGATTCACAGAACTAACTTAAGGCAAAATCCTAAACTTACTACCATTTTGGTATTCACAGAAGGCACTTACTCATTTTGGTATTCACAGAAGGCCCTTACTTACTCATTTTGAGTAACTTACTCATTTTGAGTAACTTACTCATTTTGGTATTCACAGAAGGCACTTACTCATTGATGAGTAAGTGCCTTCTGTGAATACCAAAATGAGTAACTCTCAAAGCGAGTAAGTTACTCAAAATGAGTAACTTACTCATTTTGGTATTCACAGAAGGCACTTACTCATCAATGAGTAAGTGCCTTCTGTGAATACCAAAATGAGTAAGTGCCTTCTGTGAATACCAAAATGGTAGTAAGTTTAGGATTTTGTCTTAAGTTAGTTCTGTGAATCTGGCCCATTATTAGTAGTAGTAATAGTAGTAGTAGTAATGTTTTCACTAATAATGTATTTATTCGGCTTATATTAAACACACATTTATTAGTATAATAATTAATCTTAGTATTGTTAATAGGAGTAGCATTTGCATGCTTATTGTTGTAGTAATATTTTGTAGTTAGTAAGACAAAGATAATAGTAATAATAAACAACAGTGACTGTTTTATTGTCGTGATAATCATTAAACCTATTATTCCCATCATCGCAACACATTAGATCACCTTTTCCTAATGGCATCCTCAGTAGCACGGCCTTCCTCCTGTCGTTCCACACACGTTGCACTTAAAAGCCCTCCCTAGCCACATATATGTCAGCCATTCTCTCTAATCCCACAATCCCACCCAGCACCGCAGGGATTACGGTAAATAAAGCCGCTCCTTATCTCATTTTGTATTGGCGCATGTTAGGACATGTACCCAAGTTCCCTATTCGTTCGATAAACAAATGTCCTTGCAAAAATGAAAGCCTGTGTGACTTGTGTGGGAGTGCAGCATATATTTAAATCCGAAACATACTCAGTGTACATATCTATAGGTAAGCCATCACGATTTGACTTTATTTTGATATCAAAGCTGGGGACGTGTGTGAGGCAATGCTCAATCAGTCTCAATATCAACAGTAAACAATGCACTGCACATTATCACACCAGCTTTCAAAAATGTACCTAGCCTGGGGTTTGTATGAACCCGCCCTCTCAGGGAACAGATCAGTTTCAATGGCTCAATCATGTAAATCTGCCATGTAAATGTATAGCACAGAAAGTCAATGGATGTACTCTGTCTTCACAAGGCCTTGAGCGCTTCCTAATGTTAATTCCAGAAAGGAATATTTTGAAACAAGAAAAATGCCTCCGGGGGCAGAACACACCTCCACACACACAAGGGGACAGATTTACAAGCCCCTTGCGCCACTTTTGCGTCACTTTTCCCATGTTAAAAGTGACGCAAAAGTGGCGCAAGGGGCTTGTAAATCTGCCCCAAGGTCTTTGTCTGCTACACTCTGTGACTGGTAACAGCCACAATGGCGTTTTGTCAGCTCGCTTCCAGAATGCTGAACCTTATTTAAAACAAGTTGTCTCTTCTGACCATGGAAATGTGGAATATCGTTGTCACTGAAAATCGCTTGTACGCTGCAAGCACGTTAAAACATTAACATGCTGGTTGACAAAGGCACATTTTTCTTGACCATAAACATATCTCACAAGTTATCGATCATGGCATGTCGGAGGTCATCGGTGATTTTTGCAACTATATCATATATGGCACTTCAGAAGATTTATGTGTGGCCATGAATGATGTCACCCACTGAGTATTTATGACACTCAAGCTTTGATATCTCCATAATACGTTTTTTCAAAGGGCCAGATTCAAAGATCATGCAGGTAAAATTCGGAAATACACTCTTATTGGGCTATAACAAAAAGTGTGGTGAATAACTATTTTTCGCACATGAAATGTGAAGCAAATGTGCATTTGGAGATTAAAACGTTTTTGTTGATATGGCCGAAAAACATTTCCCCACTGTATAAATCCCTTTGGGGATGCTCGGTTCTTATTTCGAACCTGAAAATGCATTTACATCTACCCTCCACATATGTTAATTTTCTAGCCTTTTTAGAGTGGATAATTACTCGCAAAAGTTAGATGAGTAGTGACGAAGGTGAGCTTCTGAATGTTCACAATCTTTTGCTGGAATACCCCACCAAGAACATCCTTAAAACTCTTCCTGGGAGTAAACCTATTCACAAAGAAGTTCCACCATAGTGGAAAAATCCTATTGGCAAGGGGAAATTCTTGATTCTGGCCACCCGAAATGAGATTTTACACATTTCGACACCTAATTTCAATTTAGATGGAAAAGTACGCTTGACTGTATCGCTCCTTGTGGGATATGGTGGAATCAGAAAGCATATTCTGCTAAATCATTGTCAGCAATAATTAGATCTTTCTAAATATAATCCTACATGCAATACTTTTACCACCAACTTCAAGTTGGTGGTAATTTGCGATTTCTTTGAAAAATGCACTTTTTGCATTTTTCAAAGTGCAATGTGGCGCACATACATGCCCTTAGGGCATGTATGTGCGCCACATGGGCACCCATGCTTATATCAGGGGTGCAACAGGGTGTCCTTTTGACACCCTTGCAACCTTGAAATTGCATTCTCAATTTGCGATTCTCTAATTGCTAATCGCAAATTGAGAATGTCTTCCCATTCATTCCTATGGGCCTCTAGGCCCATAGGAATGAATGGGGAGGGGTGTTTGTCCATGAGGCGAAAGATGGCGGTCGCTTGAGACTGCTGTGCGCACAGAGCCTAGAGAGCTTGAGACAATTAACTGAAGATGCTGACCTAAGAAGAACCTGAACAGGAAATGAACACGGGGACCTGCGAGGAAGAGTTAAAGCTGAATGGGAGATATTTGCATTTGGTCGGAACTATCATTGGTCTGGCCGTACTGCGATACCTGGGCAGAGCAATTCACAAAGCTGACGGAAATCAACACGGGAACTCTTACCTGCCGTTCACGGACAGAACGAAGCGTGCTGGGTGTACCGCTGAACTTGAAGGGATGGCTCCCAAGACGGCGGTAGCTGCGGCGGCTGCCAAGGCTAGGACGGCCAGGCTGGCGCTACGGGAAGCGTCCGAGGCGGGAGATGCCGGAGGGGAGAAAGCTGCAGCGCCGGTAGCACTGGGGTCGCCTGCACAAACTCCAAGACGTGGAAGAGGCGGGGCAATGCAGAAGGGGCGTCCGGCCGGCCCTACTGTGGCTGATCTGCTGCGAGGGTCGGCCGGGAAAGCAGTTCCGGGCTAGGATGGGAAGTGCAAGGCTGGTCCCAACGAGAGCGTGAACGTGAGTGAAGTGGCTGTCGGTGAGGTCCTGAGAGCGACTCAGGCTACATCAGAAACACGGAGCGAGGTAGAGACAGAGGGCTTTCCTAACCTGGAGCCGAGTGCAAGGGACAGGGGACCTACTGATAAGGAAGGTATGTCAGGCTCTCCCCCCGTGTATGCGACTTTAACTGTGATGGATGCTGGAGTGGTAGAGAGCTTGAGGAGACCCGATGGAGATATAGTGATTAGGATCCCCCCCAGTATTCACAATCCAGGGGATCCACTGGATACGATTGGGGAAATAGGGGGAGGGAACATAACATCTATCCCACCACAGTCATCCCAGATACAACTGTATGGAACTGACCAAACTTATCAATCTCAGCCCCAGCCCCAACCAGCCCTTAAAATCAGCGGAACCAATATAGGTGATACGGAGCCTGAAAAAGAGCCTAGTGACTTTTTTTCTCTATCAGACAGGGGTGAGTGGTCGGATGACATCTCATCTACGACGGATGAGAGCTGCAGCGATCAGGGAGACGATCCTGGCTCTAAATTAAAAACTATTCTAAAGAAAAAGAAAAAAAGACAGGGGGCAAAGGATCTGGCCTGGGACTATACTCCCACGAATCAGCTCACCAATCCCTCTCACATCTCACACCCCGATCCGCTTAGCTCAGAGTATCCAGGAACAACAGCCCCAACACTAGATGCTATTTTCCAGGCCATCTCGATGCACCGGGAAGAAACGCGCCAAGATGGGCGCAAGGCTCAAGCTACTATGCGTAAGGTGCAAGGGGTTGTCCGAAAGCTAACTAAGACATGCAGTGCATTTGGGGAGCGGCTGACGGAGTTAGAATCTAGGACTGTTTCTAATGAGTCTGAGCTGGCCTCAAATCAAACGCGAGTGGACTCCCATGAGGCACAGCTGGTTGATGTCAAATGGAAACTAGAAGAATTCGAGAATCGCCAGCGGAGGAACAATCTACGTGTGCTGGGGGTTCCCGAAGGGGTCGAGGGGGGGGATGTTCGCTCATATGTGGTGGACTTATTTCGAGACTCTTTGCCAGAACTTACTGAGTGGAACTGGGCCTTGGAAGTGCAACGTGCTCATCGCGTCCCCTTTGCTTTGAAATAACCAGCAAAGACTGGGGCTTTTCCCCGTGCCATCTTGGTGTATTTCGGTAATTTCTTACTGCGCCAAGCGGTTTTTGAGAAGGCCATACCGTAATCAAAGAGAACTAGGAATGAGATCTCCTACTTTGTTCGCCCAGATTTTTGTCACTCCACCGTCGAAAGGCGGTGGAGGTTGCGCCAGTTAATTAAGCCATTCCAAGATAAGAAAGCCCAGGCCTATTTGAACAATCCAGCTCGGCTTAAAGTGATCTGGGGAGGGCAAACCAAATTCTTCTTGTCCGAAATAAAGGCTAGAGAGTATCTGGATGGTCTATCTGGCTAAGTTTAGACTCAGATTCATAGAAAACATTAAGGGTTGCCGGAGAATAACTATTACAAGGGGGAGAGTTAATCAAATACATAGGGATAAGGTAGCACTGGATACTCAGAGGGTTTTCTGTTTTTGTGTTTAGTGTGTTTTTGGTATAATTGGTGAAAAAAAATATTTGGAAATTAAATACACCTTTAAAGAGCAACCACGTGAGATGGAAATTTATGAGCAGCATCTATTAAGTATTAGCGAAGGTCCTAACACTAGAGCTCTGGTTACGTGGCGCACTTTCATCACGAACAGACTCTAGATTGAGTCTGTACGCCTCAGGAGGGGAGGTGGGTGTGTTGGGGTGGTGGGAGGGGGGAGGAGGTGGGGGGGGAGGCGGGGGTAAAAAACAAGATAAAAAATGCATTTCCAGACTTAGTAATGAAATAAAGGAACAGTCAAAAGAGATTAATGAAAGACAGAAGGCAAGCTATATTTTGGAGGAACATGGGGGCATCAGGTTATTAATAAAAGGATTCCTGGAACTTGGAACTAAATCTCAATGGGGAAGATAACGATTTGTTCATGGAATGTGGCCGGGCTGAACGATAGGGCTAAGAGGGTTCGCTATGCTGAAATAATCAGGCTAAACTCTATGGATGTAGTCTGTTTACAGGAGACACATATTCCTTGGGAGAAAAGAGAATTATTAAAGGTCGGGGGTTATAACACTCTTGCCTGTACAACTCAGACCTCTAATATCCGTGGGGTGGCCATCCTAGCCAAAATATCATTAGGGTTAGCTAAGCGTAAGGCAGTGGACACTTTGGGGAGATGGGTCATTGTAGAACTTATATCCGGAATTACGATATGCTCAGTGTACGGGTCAAATCAAGATGACCCTCAAATATTTGAGGATCTTGAAATAGAGCTTGCCACTTGGCCAAACTCCCTAATCTTCTGCGGAGATCTAAACATCTCCCTAGATATAGATTCTGGGAAACAAAGGCAGGGGGGATATTCTGGGCGGAAGCCTAGAGTTTATAGGGCCCTAAGCTATCTTAAAAGTAGCCATGGCCTGGTGGATATCTGGGATTTAAAAAATCCGTCCGACCCTGGCTACACGTACTTCTCCTGCCCGCATAATAAATATGTCAGGATTTACTATTTCCTTGGAACAAGAGACTTGCTAGCACAGGCTGAGATTATGAAGCTCCCTAAATTAATATCGGACCATAACCCTCTGATTTTAGAAATAGAATCAACCAACTTTATAAGACGCCGCACTAAGTGGACGTTTGATAGAAAGCTCCTTGTGAATAAAGATTATATTGATTTCATTAAGGATTGGGCACAAAAGTATTTTGATATGAATTGCTTCAGCGCGGCCAGGGGGGTTGTCTGGGACTGTTTTAAGGCCACTATTAGAGGGGAAACTATTAGCTATACGGCCAGGGCAAAGAAGGAGCAGGCAAGTAAAAATCAGCAAATTTTACGGGAGCTGGCTATAGCTGAAGAAGAACATGTTTTAGCAATAATACAGGGACAAGATGGGGTCCACATTCTGCACCGAATAATCGCTCTAAAAACAGAACTAAATAGCTGGCTAACCCAGAGATCAGCTGAAACATTTCAATCACATCGGAATGGGTCATATGAAAACGGAGAGATGGTAGGAAAGAGGTTAGCCCTACGTACCCGGCAAAAGATCTCTTTTAATGCAATACCCTCTATTAAAATAGATGGACAAGAATATACAGATCCGGAGGATATCATTAAAGAGTTTCAACGGTATTATCAAATTTTGTACCAAGATGATATCAAGAAGGACACGGCTGAAGTTAGGCAAGCCCTAATAGAACTGACTGCAGGTACTGAATCTGGAGGGGGTTTGGATTGGATAATAAGAGATGAACTAGAAAAGGAAATTACTATAGAAGAAGTTCATTTAGCCTTGTTAGGTATGGCTGAGGGGAAAGCCGCAGGACCCGACAAAATCCCGCTAGAGATTTATAAAATCCTAGGAACAATAACAATACCTCTCTTACTGGACCTGTTCAAGGGAGTGCAATTTAGTGGAACCCCCCCTGAGTCTTGGAAAGAGACTGACATAATAATATTTCCTAAGAAAGGTAAGCCGGTGGACAACCCATCTTCATATCGACCAATCTCCCTGATCAATTCAGATTCTAAATTATATTCTAAAATCCTGGCTAACCGGCTCGGGAGGGTCATTGAACGTCTGGTCTCCCCCTGGCAACATGGTTTTATCCCGGGCAAGGGAACAACCGACCATACCCGTAGAGTTATCTCGCTCTTTGATATCATGTCCGGGACGGGGGGCCAGATGGCTATGATCCTCCTCGATGCTGAGAAAGCTTTTGATCGGGTGTCCTGGGAGTTTTTATGGGAGATACTTGAAATAAATAAGTTTGGACCCCAACTTATAAAAGCAATCAGAGTCATGTACTCTCAACCAAGGGCCCGATTGCAACTTATGGGTAAGGAGTCTAATATTATTAATATATCAAGAGGGACGAGGCAGGGCTGTCCCTGTTCTCCGATTTTATTCGCTCTATATATCAACCCCTTGGTTGTTAAACTCCTACAGAGTCAGAATATCAAGCCAATTGTTACAGGGGGTTATCAGACTAAAGTATTGGCTTATGCTGATGACGTGGCGGTATTAACACCAAACCCAGCTGAGGCCATTTTAGAAATATATAAAATCGCTGAGCATTTTGGGCTTTTCTCGGGGTATGCTTTGAACAAGGGGAAAACTATTATTCTCTGTACAGACAATATCAAGTATAATGATCCAAGGAAAGCAGACACGGCTACCTGTTTGTGGGTCTGTATAAGTGCTAAAATAGAGGAAATTAACAAATGTAATTTCGAACCCTTGATTAAAAATATGGGGAATGATCTAAGAAGAATTAACTGTTTACATTTGTCTATTATTGGGAGGGGCAATTTTGTTAAAATGACCATGCTTCCAAAGCTACTGTACTTGTTTCGGGCTACACCCCTGGCTATAGAAGATAACATTTTGAAAACATTAGAATCATTATTTTCCAATTTTATATGGCAATATGGGAAAATTAGGAGATCAATGAAATATTTAGCTCTACCACAAGACAGGGGTGGTTTAGCAATTCCTAATATCACTTTATATTATTGGGCGGCCCTTCTCCATCAAATGACTTCTTTGTTTATTATAGGGAATGATAATGGAACAGAGCAAGGTTTAAAAATACCTACTATATATGAACTCTCTATTGGGAAGAAAGCTCCAGGGCTCTTATTGAAACAATTAGAGCCAAGCTATTATAAAAAGGTCAAATTTAAGGTAATCCGTAGTGCATGGAAAATTTGGAAGCAGGTCTCCAGCTTTATGGTAATCCCGAAGTTTAATAGATATACCCCCCTGTGGCATTCATCACTATTATCATCCCAGGTTAATGATGATATGGGAAAGAAATGGGAAAGGATGGGCGTAAGAACAATCGGGGATTTTTCTGAGGGAGAACAAGATTTCTATTTTTCTGTACTACAAAGGGTTTTTGATATCCCTAATAATCAGTATTTTAAATTTGCTCAGATCAAAAACATTCTGGCCTTAAAAACCCCTAAGATCAAACTAATAAGATACCACTTTTAGATACCATATCTAGGAAATCCACTAGAATTAGGAATTTGTATAGCCTGCTTCTTGATAAGATCCCAGATGATTTGGAAAAAACTGAATCATCCTGGGCATTGAAGCTTGCTAATCCTGAAGTTGATATTTATATGAGCCTTTCTTTAACATCTAAAATACTTTTATCCTCAAGCTTAAAAGCCCAATTGTATAAAACTATTTTTAACCTATATTTTACAGCAGCTAAATTGTTTACATGGGGGAAAAGGATAGATGATCACTGTCCTAGATGTGGGCTAGGGCCAGCTACCCTGACTCATATGTTTTACGATTGTGACGAATTAACTCTGTTAAAAAAAGGCCTATCAGGGTACTGGGAAGAAGTACTTGGACATAGAGTAGATTTATCACCAACTTTGCTGATTCTTGGCTATGATGGTTCATTGGGGCTAAGCGTAGAGGAGGAATTTTGTCTTTTTCTGGGGACAGCGGTATACAGGATTTTACTTGCTGCAAGATGGAAAGATTCTGATCCCCCAACTTTCCAAATGTGGCTCGCCAGGCTCCTGGGAATCTATAATCAAGAAAAGGCTATCTATGCCAGCAGGGGTAGACAGGCTAGAATCCGGGGCCAGAAGGCTTGGTCATTTATCGCCGCCTGGACCAGAAACGTAAGGGGGCCATAGGTAGGAATTAATAGAAATAATGGTCAGCACTATTGGGTATAGGCTCCAATGAATTGATCGATCTGCTTGTAAATATTTCCAAAAAGTTCTGTATATTTGTGGCTAAACTACCCGTTTATTGGACCTAGCTATTTTTTAATATTTGATGTACTATATTATTCATAAGATTCCTTCCTTTTTATATAACTACTGCCTTTTTATTGTTAATTTTTTATGTAATTTATTGCTGGTTTTATCACTGTTTACTATTTCACATATATGTATATTCTGGAACTGCTTAATAAAAAATAAAAAAAGGAATGAATGGGGAGGGTTTCCTTAATTGCGAATCGCAATTTGCGATTCGCAATTAAGGAATATGTAGGATTTGTAATTTTTTTTGCAAATCCTACATACATCTCGTATTGCGATTCTCAAATAGCGATTCACAAAAAATCGCTATTTGAGAATCGCAAAACCTAACATTGATACATATGGCCCCTAGTTACATGAATCTCCTTATTTTTTAGTTTATGATACTTACAAACTGGGCAGACAAAGGTATTTCAATCTGCAATGGAATTACAACTTGTGCATTTAAAAGACACTTTTGTTTTAGTTTTCCTACGTACCTATCAGCAGGCAAAAAATCTGCCAAAACGAGTGTGATGAGAAAAAAGATCTAGAAAAGATCTAGAAAAGAGGAGAAAACGGTGGGAATCAGTGCAGCAGTAACAATTCCTCAGATTATTCTCCATTTTTCATGGAATTGCTTGTAATTCTACTGTAATCTTGCACCTTGAAAATACTAATTTGCAGCTGCTGGATTAATATTGTGGCTTTCTCACACCTCTAAAAAATGTGAGGACCTATGACTAACGGCACGGTTAGACCCTGGCAGGAGGTCTACCACCTTGTCAGATGAGCAGATCACATGTCCTCTGTTCCTCTGGTGGAGGGAAGCCTGTTAAGTTTAAAAATACCTGCCAATCATTTGGGGATCTCCATGGCTACTGCAGTCCCGCCAACGTGGCTGCACCACTGAAGGCACTGAACATTGCTGAGCGGTTGCCTTGTTTGTTGTGCAAATTTAGGAACATTTTATTGTTTTCAAGAAACAAACTTCCAAGTGGGGAATATATTTCTTGTAAACAAACAGTGAACATGAGATACACTGAGTTTTCTCCCTGCAAATTGGGGCAGGGTGATTTCTCCCTCCTGAGGATTGCAATGTCTTGCATGGTGGTTCCAAGAAATGAAAAACTATGATGGTTGTCCTGCCCTTAATAGGGCACTGCAACCATCACTGTGAACATATGGCACTGTGGTAGGTGGGCCATCAGGTCAAATGCTTTCATCAGTAAATCAAACACCTTATGCAACTCTAAATAGAGCAGGAAACCACATGTTTGGCAGAGCAGCAACACTGCTGATTTAAGGCGGTGCCCTCTTTCCACCAAACTGCAATGGAATCTCTTAAGTATTTGCTAAACATTACTGATGATACACTGAATTTCTCCACGTATATGGCAATCCTTTTCATTATGACAGTGCACTAGTGTGTGATAAGTCCTTACTGAATCTGTGAGTACCTATCCTCATGCATCAGTGAAATGCTGCTTTTCACAGTATTGTATCAGTGGACTGGCATCACTCTATGATAGTTCCAGCATTTAAGAAGGGAGACAGAGCTGACCCTGCCTGCTATAGACCCATTTCATTAGTTGATGCAGAGGTCAAAATCATTGGGTGGGTGATAATGGAGATACTAACCCTTTGGGATAATGAGCATGATAATTTATCGACATCCAGTATGGATTTAGACCAGGGCAGGGCACAGTCGATCAGAATCTTAACCTACACCTGTTAATATCTAAATATGCATGAGCAAAGGGGGGCTTAGTATAGTTGGCCTTCATGGACCTCAGCTCAGCCTTTGATAAGATTAATAGAGATAAGCTCTGGGCTGATCTGGGGTCCATGGGGGTAGACCTTCCACTGATTGCCTTTTTGAAAGATCTTCATAATGACCTCACAGCATCAGTCTGATATGACACCAACGGAGATGCACGCAGCACTTTAATTTGAAAAGAGGAGTCTGTCAGGGTTGCAGACTGGCCCCTTTTCTCTTCATTATGTACATTAATTGTCTTGAGGACGTGTTATCTGATCAGGGCCTTGATATTTCAAGGGTGGGAGGAAGGCTGATCCCTGCCCTCCTATATGCAGATGATGCTGTCCTGATAGCATGCATGCAAGGAGCCCCCAGTGCCTTTTAGATCTTTTTATTAATTTTATAAACAGTCTTAAATTGTCGAATAATTTTTAAAAATCCCATGTTATGGACGTGGGCCCTAAGAATTCCAAAACATCTAGTTTCCTAGCCTGCGGACAGAACATAAGCAAGGTGGATAATTTTTCTTAGCTGGAATCCTTTATTAAAGAAAAACAAGGTGAATCTTAAGAGAAGAATATCTAGCCTTAAAGATTTTTTGTGTCAGTTAGGGCAGAAGTCAATCAAGACACTGTTAGAGGTATATAAAGCAAAATATAACCCTACAGCCTTCTTTGGGTGTGAAATCTGGGGGTATGCCTTCATTGACCCGTTTCAGGTAGTGGAAAACAAATTTTTGAGGGGCCTTTTAGTGGTTGTGAAGGGAGCTCCTTCAGATATGGTACATAAAGAGCTTGGCAGCAGTTATATATTTGACAATATATGCCTCCGACCTCTTCTGCTATGGTGCACAGTCTGGTTTAAGGAGGAGTTAAAACTTAACGGACTAATCGTTTGTGATTTTATGAGTCTGTATCTGGATAATAAGTTTCACATACCGATGCTGCACTACTACATCATGTCTAATTTTAAAGACCTGGGGAGACTTGAGCTTTTTTATGACCCCAGTGTCATTGTTAAAGAAGATCTTGCTTGGGTGAAGCAAGCAGCCGCGGCCGCTGCAGATAAGAGCTGTGGGGCGTTGGGGCCAGGTGAGGGGGGATTTCGATAGACGACCATGAGGGAAAATTAATTATTTATTTTTTTCCCCTCGTCGTCTCTCGAAATCCCCCCCTCACTTGGCCCCACCGCACTTACCTGCAGCGGCCGCGGCTGGAAGCAAGCATTCTCTCTTAAGGTGGCAGCAGAATGGGAGGCTTCTGCATTGACCAAGCAGACGATGGACCAGTAAATTATGGTGTAGTCAGTGATGGGAATTGAGCCTTATCTTATTATGGAGACGACTAATCACCATTGTTAGTTGTTGACCTATTTCAGAATGACCATATTCCATTAGTTGATGTTCCTAAATGGCGTTTGGTAAACAAAATCTGACTTACTGGCATGTAACTGTGATAAGGCCTCAGTATGTGACACCATGCCTATTGTTCTTCTGTCCTAGATTCAACTATCTCCACCATACATTTATAAGGCCTCTCTTGTTATTTACGGAGTTAAGACAGGTCAGAGCTGCATTCCTTTATCTGCAGCTCTTAACTTCTCCCAAATATGTTTCTATGTGTCATGGTTTTTAGCTGCAGTTTTTAGCTTCAGATTTTAACTTCTTTTCTGGCAGGAGACACATTTTTCAGATTCTGTACGTGAGTTTTGAGCATGCTCTGTGAATATGTATTTCTTGTGATGCTGCCATTCTTATTCCTCGGGTTGTTGAGCAATAATTTTACTGATGGTTTTATCTTATGTATTATGTTGCACTGTATTTTATGAAGTATGTTTCCCCAATGTACACACACTGTGTTTGGTGTGTATACTTTTATGATTTTTATCTAAAAATCAAACAAAGTTTATATGATGTTGAAGTGCCTTTTTACTTAAAGTGCATTAGAAGTATGTCATCCCTTTATGCTTCTGATTTTTATGAGCATTTATTAAAATACACTTATTCTTTTTTTAGGAATTGCTGATCATGAAAGAAATCATAGTCATATAATCTGAATGCTCATAGGAAGATGACTGTATTGCTTGAAGATTTACTACCCTGATTTTAGCCAGAGGGACATTCCAGTGGACTGAGGCATTCTTAAGGACCAGTAGAGAGCAAAAAAGTGCATGGATGTGCAATTATTCTCAACAACCTAGAGCTGAAATGTATCTTCTCATGAAAAGCTCCTGGTATAGTGGCAGGTGCAGAGTTATTTAAAGGAGTTAATCTTTAAACGAGTCTCAGGGCTGTGCTAAAGATATAGGAGTTTAGGTCAGCCAGTAATGCTGAACATCATAGAGCTAACCGGTCACTGGAAAAATACCAACCCCAGCCAAGGACTTGAGCCAGTACTGCAGGGCAAGCTGACCCCAGAACAAACGTTCAAAGACAAAAGACAAAGAAATAAAGTAAGTAGATATTAAACAAATGTGATAGAGCCATGATAAGTTGAAAGTAGTCTCTGCCAAATTGGAGTGCAGCCTTGGCATGTCTAATTAACCATGCATGCAAATACACTGCTGATACTCTAGTTTCTGAAAGACCAGTGTTAGACCTGCCATCCTTAGGGTGGTCGTTCCCCAAACCTTTAGACTGCTTACCTCCTCTGGGTGGGAACAGGTGAGCGTGGAGTTTTACTGTGACAGAAAGATTATTGCTTAAGTGTTGACCTTAAGGGAAAAATAACAGGGCATACCCTTTTACCTATGGGAACCTAGGTGTATATGGATAAAGGAAAACAAATGGTTCCCAAGGAGTCATTTGAGAGAGCAGATAATGAATTTACAGAATACCATATACATATGTCAGTGGGATAAAAAGAGTCAGTAACTGCTTGGTGAATTGCCTGAATAGTGATAAATCAAAACACTGCGAAATGCGACCGAATAAACAAATGTTTGGAAGGTATCATGTGTATTAATGTCCTGAACAAATTATACCATTAGGCTCAGAAAAAGGTGCTGATGGTTCAGTGCATAGTGATTTTGTGAGTGAATAATTTATGTTCAATGAAGCAGAGTAATACAGGAGGATATTAAAGAGATGTATAAAATAAAGATTAACCTGTCTCCATTTAAAGATATTGTATAAATTTTAACATACCAGTTCCTTTATTTAATGTCGACATTCTGACCAATGGTGGTATTAGTACAAGGGCCGCACAAGAACACAAGAGAAAAACATTTGTCAGTCTGTCACTGATAACATTAAATGAAAGGAAATCAGCTACATAACAATTAGCTACATTGGGAGCAAAGTGAGCACCCTACTAAAAAGGCTTGCTTTACTTCCAGCCTTGTTGACCTTTAGTAAGGTGATTACGAAAACACACAGATATTGACATAATTTATCCCCTATCATGCAAATACCAAAATGTGCTTAGTCGCCACTTAAGGTGTGGGTTTGCACTAACTCCAGACATCTCTGCCATATGGACTCAAACCCCATTTAACCAATGAGGTCTAAAAAGGTTGCAATTATTCTAAGGTGACTTTTGTTCCTGTTCAGGGGGTTTCTTGTGCCCCTTTTTGAGGGAATGTGGCATACTGTTGGAAATGGCCCTTTCTGCAGGGTTATCCCTAAACTTTTTGCATCTTCCTCCTATTTTTTCCTGACCTGTGTTTCTTGGCTATAGGACTCTGAACACTTTATCACTGCTGATCAGTGCTAAAGTGCAAATGCTCTCTGTGTAAATTGTTATTGTGATTGGTTATCCATGATTGACATATTTGATTTACCAGTAGGTTCCTAGTAAAGTGCACTGAGTGTGCCAGGGCTGGTAAATCAAATGCTACTAGTGGGCTTGCAGCACTGATTGTGCTACCCATTTGAGTAGCCCGGAAAAGATGTCTCAGGCCTGCCACCGTGGTGCCTGCGCACAGTTTGTTAACTGCCATTTCGACTTGGCAAGTGCACCCACTTCCCAGGCCCTACCCTTCCCTTCTCTTACATGTTGGACACCACTATGGTAGGCCCAAGGTACCCCCCTGGGCAGGGTGCAGTGTATGTGAAAGGTAGGACATGTACTGGTGTGGGTAACATGTCCTGATAGTGAAATACTGCCAATTTCGTTTTTCACAATTGAAAGGCTAGATTGCCCCATAGGACAGAATGGGGAATGCTTTGTAGCATTTTACAAGCATAGCTTCCCATAGGGATAAGATAGAAAAATTGAGTTTGGTATCCCTGAACTCAGAATTTGATAACACATCTTTTAGTAAAGATGGTTTTTAATTTGTGTGTTTGAAAATACCACTTTTAGAAAGTGGTTATTTTCTTGTTCAACCATCCTGTGTGCCTCTGCCTGTTTGTGGATTGACTGTCTGGCTTTGGAGTGACAGGGGCTGGGGAGGTGCAGTGGCTCCAGGGGTCTGGAGGAGTCAGCACTAGGCTGAATAGTCCTGAGCTGCATTTGGAGTGGTGGGAGGAGTAGCACCTGTACCTGAATAGGGCTGTGCCTGCCTTCCACAATGCTGTCTCCGCCCCCCTGTGGTGTGTCTGGAGCCAAGGCTCACACTGACAATGGAAGTTGTTGTGCACTTGTAGAGTGCCCCCCAGAACTGGTTTGAACTGGGCTCAGAGCCCCTTGCACAAAGAGAACAAAGACATTTTGGGGTATAAGTATTGAACCTAAAACCGCTGAATTTTAGATCATTCCTGGAATTCAAGAGGAACCTTTGCCAAGGAGAAGAGCAAGAGAGACTGAGGAGAAGTACTGCCCTTGCTGTGTGTCTGGGGTTGGCCTGCAGTTGCTGTTTCTGCCAAGGAAAGGAGAAGGACTTTGCTGTGTGCTGCGTCCCCTGCTTGAAGGAGATCTCCAAGGGCCAGAAGTGAGCTGGCCTCCTGTTCTGAAGTCTCAGGGCGACAAAGACTTCACCCCCAGCTCCCCTGCACTCTGCTGCTGTGAGTTCTGACCTGCCAAGAGGTGCCTGTGCCAGTTTTGGGCCTCTGGAGGTTGGTGCTGCTGTTTGGGAGCTGGAAGAAAGAAGACACTCAAAGCACTACAGAAATCGACGCATCGCTCTTCTTGCGGCTGCTTTCCCGACGCATCTCCACGGCGCGAGAAGATTTTCCACGCATCGCCGCGCCTATGTGGAAACCGCCGCAGCACCTGCCGCTGCTGAAAGAATCGACGCATCGAGGGATCATGGCTGAAGAGGACCGGCACAGCACCACTCAACGCCGCCGCATCGATTGCCGATGCATCCCGGATTTCCAAGCATCGTACCTGTGCAGCAAGTTCTTCCGACACATCACCCGCGAACCGGAACCGTCACGAAGAATCAACACATCACTCCCCGTACAGACCGGATTCGACGCAACCCTTCCTCTGCGTGCAGCGGGACTGTCGCATCGCCTCCCCAAGGTCTCAGGAGTGTCGTATCTCTTTGTTTTCCGACGCTGCGGCTGTTTGGCTTGAGAACTTTGACGCAACTACAGGTACTTTGGTGAAAGGTCACACATCCATAGTTTTCTATGGTACAAGTTCTTGAAACCTTTTGAAAGTCATATTTTTAACTGTGTATGTTGGATTTTTGTCGTTTTGGTCTTGTTTATTTTAGATTAAGATATTTTATTATTTCTAAACTGGTGTGGTGTCCATTCGTGGTATTTTCACTGTGTTACTGTGAGTGTTGGTACAAATACTTTACACATTGCCTGCTCGTGCCAAGCTACCAAGAGGGTAAGCAGGGGTTATCTAAAGTGTGTATCCCCTTACCCTGACTAGAAGTAAGGGTCCCTATTTGGACAAAGGTACCTACCTCTGCCAACTAGAGACCCCCATTTCTAACATTGGTGGTCAGCGGTGAGGATTTGAACCTTTATTTGTACTTGACCCACAGTGATTGGTGTACATCACTAGTTTAGTGCAGACCACTATGCAACCACATACTGTGTTTTGTTTTTGGTTCTATTTTTGAGTGACCCTTAAAGTATCAATGCATAGTGTCTCAGAAGGGTAAACCAGCAAGTGATGTTGCAGAACTGGAGTTTGATATTGAAATGTTAAGTGGTTACAAAGTAGGTCCACTCAAGCAGTTCTGCAGGAGCTTTGGATGTCCCATGAAGAGCAGCTCCAGGAAGGAGGAGCTACACAAGGCCTTAAGGGCCTGGTAGGAGGCCAAAGAGGCTGAGGAGACAGTTGATGCAGAGGTGGATGAGGATGCACAAGGGGATGGTTTCAGGTCACAGGATCTACCTGTGTCAAGAGTAGCCTCTAGGGCTGGCAGCAACCATTCTGCTAGAAGTTTTTCCCCAGAGGAGTTGCAGGAAAACCAAAGAGTTAGAGATCATGAGTTAGAAGTCATGAGGCTCGAGATGAAAATATTGGAAATGGAGAACCAAAAAGCTGCCATAGAGAAAAAAAAGATGGCAGAGGAGAGCAAGCAGATTTATGCCTTGGAATAAATTAAATTGACCTTGGCACATGAATTAAGAATGAGGGAGCTTGATGTGGAGCTTGAGAGGGTTGAGGCCATGAGTGTCTTAGCTGAAAAGGAAATATGTGAAGCTCATGAAGTGAGCTTAGCTGGGTTGGAGGTGGAGTCCAGCTTAGATGGTGGCAGCAAAAATATAGTGTCTAGTGCTGAGGGAGAAGTACACACACCCAGAGATGTGGCGCCTGACTTGAAGGAGGGGGTTAACATACACCAAGGGGTTCAGGTTTACGAGGTAGCTCCAGTGGTGTGCAGTGTCCCTGAAGTGGATTGGGGAACTGACACAGGGGATCATTTTCCTAGTGGTGGGAGGGACGCTCTACTGACTCTAGATGAGATGTGCAGGGAGAGGGGTTCCCCCATGGTCAAAGCCTTGGTGTGTGAGTGTGGAGACCGCCCAGAAGAGTGTGGGTTGAGTGACAGAGACAGTCAGACACTGTCTTGCCAATCTCTGGAGAGTGGTGTGGGGTACTTGTGTGAGGCACTGGATGGTGAGGCAAAGGGTAGCTTGGTTAACAACTGTGGGGGGCTGTGTGATTCAATTGTTGGAGAGCATACTTTAAGTCCCATTTTTCCAGAGCTATGCCAACACCCGGTGGAGTGTGAGTTCTCCGATTCCAGGGAGCTTGCGCTGGAGGCAGATCTTTTGGTGGATTCCTGAGGGTCTGAAGAAGCTTTTGGGAGTGCTCCTGAAGGGGCTGGCTCAGGTTTTCCCCAACCAAGTGAGGTAGGGGAGGTTTGCGGTAGCCCAGATAGGTCCCAGTGTAGTGGGAGGGGTGTAGGGTCCCACGTCCTGTCTCAGAGGAGAAGGAGTGGGAGTTGGCTGTGTCCCAAGGTGCCCGAATCCCAGTCCCAGTGCCTGGTTGGTTCCATAAATGAACACCAGGACGGGGGCCTAGTCTGTACCAGGAGGCCATTTCCTGAGGGGGATCCCAAAGTGTCAGGTGGACTAGGGGGGCTGTTTTAACAAGCATCCCACCAGTTCTGGTGTCTGGCAGCAGCGCTCCAGTGGGGAGGGTGCATGAGTTCATAGAAAAGGGTGAGGGGGAGACCCAGTCCCCAGTGGAAGGACCAGTGGGTCAGGGGTTGCCAGCTCTGAGGTCAGAGCACCCCAAGACTGACCCTGGTGAGGCCACTTCTGGCCTGGGGGTCTTCATGCTCTGTCCGATAGACATGAGGCTATAGATCTGCGCCAGGCAGACTCTGGCACCACTCATGAGGAGCGTGTTTCCGTTGAGGGGGGTTGGTGTACTCCCCCGGAAGTCTTGGGTTGCCAGGCACAGGTCCAGCCTAAGGGTACAGACCCTGGGTTGGAGGACCAGGTTCAGGGTGTCCCCCCTGACCTGGAGAAAGGGGCGACTGCTAACAGTGCCCCAACCAAGTTGTCTTCTGGGGTACCGCTCCAGGTGGGATGGTGCAGAGCCCCAGGGAGGAAGACAGGGTGTGGGAGAGCCCACCCCAGTCTCTTGTCCAGCCGCAGGGTACAGACCCTGGGCTGGTGGGCCAGTGTCAGGATGCCAAACCTGACTTGGCAGGAGGGAGAGTGGAAAAAATGTGCCAGGCACCTGGGGCTACTGCCCCCCACATTCTGACACCACAGAGGTTAGAGAGGCCTGAAAGGCATGAGGCCTGGCTCTCATCACTGACAGCTGTCAGTGGCCACTGTGGCTGGCTGTCCTGGTGGACAGAGTTGTCGCTGGGAGGGGGGCAGGAGTCACACCCTGGGGGTGGACTGGGCCACACCACTGTGTTGGCCATGTAAGTACTGTCTACCTGTTGGGATACATCTGTGAGCAAAGTAAGTTTAGACGCTGCACAGATGGGGTCCCCAGGTGAGGAGAAGGGTCCCCCATGGGTTAGCCTAGTGGGCCCTGAGAGTATGGATAGAGGGATCCAACTGGGTTCAGGAAGGCGTAGAACAGGAATAGAACCCTGCTGTTCGGGCCAGGTTCCATGTATCTGTCGCCCCTAGCCGGGAAGCCCATTGAGGTATTGATTGGTCTACCCTGCATTTAGGCTGAAAGGGGGTTGTGTTGGAAATGGCCCTTTCTGCAGGGTTATCCCCAAACTTTTAGCTTCTTCCTCCTATTTTTTCCTGACCTGTGTTTGTTGGCTATAGGACTCTGGGCACTTTACCACTGCTGATCAGTGCTAAAGTGCAAATGCTCTCTGTGTAAATTGTTATTGTGATTGGTTATCTGTGATTAACATATTTGATTTACCAGTAGGTCCCTAGTAAAGTGCACTGAGTGTGCCAGGGCTGGTAAATCAAATGCTACTAGTGGGCTTGCAGCACTGATTGTGCCCCCCACATGAGTAGCCCGGAAAAGATGTCTCAGGCCTGCCACCGTGGTGGCTGCGCGCAGTTTGTTAACTGCCATGACGACTTGGTAAGTGCACCCACTTGCCACGCCCTACCCTTCCCTTCTCTTACATGTTGGACACCCCTATGGTAGGACCAAGGTAACCCCCTGGGCAGGGTGCAGTGTATGTGAAAGGTAGGACATGTACTGGTGTGGGTAACATGTCCTGATAGTGAAATACTGCCAATTTCATTTTTCACGATTGAAAGGTTATCTTGCCCCATAGGACAGAATGGGGATTGCTTTGTAACATTTTACAAGCATATCTTCCCATAGGGATAAAATGGAAAAATGGAGTTTGGTATCCCTGAACTCAGAATTTGATAACACATCTTTTAGTTAAGATGGTTTTTAAATTGTGTGTTTGAAAATATCACTTTTAGAAAGTGGCTATTTTCTTGTTCAACCATCCTGTGTGCCTCTGCCTGTTTGTGGATTGACAGTCTGGCTTTGAAGTGACAGGGGCTGGGGAGGTGCAGTGGCTCCAGGAGTCTGGATGAGTCAGCACTAGGCTGAATAGTCCTGAGCTGCATTTGGAGTGGTGGGAGGAGTAGCACCTGTACCTGAATTGGGCTTTGCCTGTCTTCCACAATGCTGGCTCTGCCCCCGTGTGGTGTGTCTGGAGCCAAGGCTCACACTGACAACGGATGCTGATGTGCACTTGTAGAGTGCCCCCCAAAACTGGTTTGAACCGGGCTCAGAGCCCCTTGCACAAAGAGAACAAAGACAATTTGGGGTATAAGTATTAGACCTAAAACCCCTGAATTTTAGATCATTCCTGGAATTCAAGAGGAACCTTTGCCAAGGAGAAGAGCTAGAGAGACTGAGGAGAAGTACTGCCCTTGCTGTGCATCTGGGGTTGGCCTGCAGTTGCTGTTTCTGCCAAGGAAAGTAGAAGGACTTTGCTGTGTGCTGTGTCCCCTGCTTGAAGGAGATCTCCAAGGGCCTGAAGTGAGCTGCCTCCTGTTCTGAAGTATCTGGGACACAAAGACTTCACCCCCAGCTCCCCTGAACTCTGCTGCTGTGAGTTCTGACCTGCCAAGAGGTGCCTGTGCCAGTTTTGGGCCTCTGGAGGTTGTTGCTGCTGTTTGGGAGCTGGAAGAAAGAAGAGACTCGGAGAACTACAGAAATCGACGCATCACTCTTCTTGTGGCTGTTTTCCTGATGCATCTCCACGGTGCGAGAAGATTTTCCACGCATCGCCGCGCCACTGCGGAAACTGCCGCAGCGCCTGCCGCTGCTGCAAGAATCGATGCATCGAGGGATTGTGGCTGAAGAGGACCGACACAGCACCGCTCGACGCCGCCGCATTGATCGCCGACGCGGCCCGGATTTCCACGCATTGTACCTGTGCAGCAAGTTCTTCCGACACATCACCCACAAACCGGAACCGTCACAAAGAATCAACACATCACTCCCCGTACAGACCGGATTCGACGCAACCCTTCCCCTGCGAGCAGCGGGACTGTTGCATCGCCTCCCCAAGTTCTCAGGAGTGTTGCATCTCTTTGTTTTCCGACGCTGCGGCTGTTTGGCTTGAGAACTTTGACGCAACTACAGGTACTTTGGTGAAAAGTCACGCATCCATAGTTTTCTATGGTACAAGTTCTTGAAACCTTTTGAAAGTCATATTTTTAACTGTGTATGATGGATTTTTGTCGTTTTGGTCTTGTTTAGTTTAGATAAAGATATTTTATTTTTTGTAAACTGGTGTGGTGCCCATTCGTGGTGTTTTCACTGTGTTACTGTGAGCGTTGGTACAAATACTTTACACATTGCCTTTGGGATAAGCCTGTCTGCTCGTGCCAAGCTACCAAGGGGATAAGCAGGGGTTATCGAAAGTGTGTATCCCCCTTACCCTGACTAGAAGCAAGGGTCCCTATTTGGACAAAGGTACCTACCTTTCCCAACTAGAGACCCCCATTTCTAACACATACTTATTCCTGATAGGATATAATATCATGACTGATGAATATATATATATTCACTGAAAAAACCATAGGTTTTAGGGACAGTTATAGTTACTTGGACATTGCACTCGTACAAAACCCGTGAAATTCCCCCGTTATAGTTAGTTCAGCTAACTATAACTCGCGCCCCCGCAATGCACTGCTGATGACGTCACATATTACATCACTCATGACATGGTCAGTGACATCACTGATGACATCACTGATGACATCTCAAATGACATCACTGATGACATCATCCAGTGACTGTGTGTTTCTGTAAAGTTTAAATATTTTTAAAATATATAGGAAAAGACGTATTGAAGAATGAGTGGGTGTCTAAGTGTCTGTATGGATGATTTAGTAGGTGCGTGACTGACTCTATAAGTGAGTGATTTAACGTATCTTACTGAATGCATGGGTTAGTGACTAAACTGGGTGTATGTCTGTATCCGTCTGTCTGTTGCTGTGTAAGTGGCTGCATGTGTTTGTGAATAGCTAAATGATTTTCTATATGAGTTATTGAATGCTTGTCTGAGTATCTGTATGGGTGCCTGAGTGTTTGTGTGGGAGGGGTGTGTGCAACTCTGTGCATAGATGTGTGAGTGGGTGATTCACTGGGTGGATGGTTTCAAGAGTGCATCTGTGATAAACTGTATGGGTGGGTAAGTGTGTGTAAGAGTGTGTTAGTGAGTGAATGTATGTCCCAGTGGTACATGTGTGAGTAACTACATATGTGAAAGGCAGTATATATGTGTGTTGGAGTATATAAATAGCTATAAGCAAGAGTGAGTGATTGTGATAGTGGCTGTATGGATGATTGTGTGCTTGTATCAGTGATTGTATAAGAGCGTAACAATGTGCTACTATTTGTATGAGTAAGTGAGCTGGTGTGTGTATAACTGTATAGGTGAGTAAATGGCAGTGTGTTTAATTATTTGCATGACTGACTAGGTGTGTGAGTATCTCTATGGATGAGTGGCGTTGTTTGAGTGTCTATATAGGAGTAAGAGTGCATATGATAGTCCTGTACTGAGTGACCGTAAGTATGAGTGACTGTACGGGTGAGTGAGTGGATGTGTGTGTGTAGACCTAAGAATCAGTGAGTGGGTATGTAGTTATTGGTGTTGGAGTGTCTATGGTTTTGCGAATGGCAGTCTGTAATTTAGAGTGGGTGTATCAAAGATTATATTAGGGTGTGAGGAGGTGCATCAGATTATCACGTGGATGATGTCATCAGTGATGTCATTTGAGATGTCATCAGTGATGTCATCAGTGATGTCACTGACCATGTCATGAGTGATGTAATATGTGACGTCATCAGCAGTGCATTGCGGGGCGCGAGTTATAGTTAGCTGAACTAACTATAACGGGGGAATTTCACGGGTTTTGTACGAGTGCAATGTCCAAGTAACTATAACTGTCCCTAAAACCTATGGTTTTTTCAGTGAATTTCAAAGGTTTTTTAAATGCTAATTTGTAACTATAACGTGTCTGAAACCTATGGTTTTTTCAGTGAATTTCAAAGGTTTTTTTAAATGCTAATTTGTAACTATAACGTGTCTGAAACCTATGGTTTTTTCAGTGAATTTCAAAGGTTTTTTAAATGCTAATTTCTAACTATAACGTGCCTGAAACCTACGGTTTTTTCAGTGAATTTCAAAGGTTTTGTAAATGACAATTTTTAAATGTATTAATTGTTATATTAATTTTTTTCATACTGATTTACTACATTTTTAGAAACAATTTTTTTTTACATATTTTATTTGTCAAATTACATTGTAATTACATTATACATTACATTACAAAAATACTTTCTCAGAATGAATTACTTTAGTTTAAATACTTTGCAGATAGGCAATAGACTTTTAAGTACAGTAGTTACAGTTGTTGCAATGGGCAACACATTTTCAAACACAATGCAACATTCAGCTCAATGTGAATTTCTAGTTAAATGCAATTAGTTACTTTATGGATTACTTTTGTAACCACAGGACTGGATCCTAGATTCAGTCCTGGTACATCTCCTGTAAACAGTTGAGTAAAAGCGTTTTGGTTACAGTCGTGATTTTTAAGGAATATTATTGTATTTTAAAAGTTGACACTTTGAAACTTTTTCTCATAGAATCACCAATGTTATCCTATGGAAGGAAATTCACTTAGCAGGTAAAAA
This sequence comes from Calotriton arnoldi, assembly GCA_963921515.1. Classification (NCBI taxonomy): domain Eukaryota; kingdom Metazoa; phylum Chordata; class Amphibia; order Caudata; family Salamandridae; genus Calotriton; species Calotriton arnoldi. The sequence goes on from CAWUFW010011695.1 coordinate 283,657, forward strand.
CTGTTATCGTTACTTTTTCTTACTCAGTGTTGGATCCTGGATCCAGCACTGGTGCATCTCCTGTAAACAGTTGAAAGAATGCGTTTAAGTCATACAGGCGATTTTTAAGGAATATTTGTATTTTGTGAAAATCAACACTTTGAAACTTTTTTGCTGAAAACCAGTCAATGTTAGCCTATGAAGGAAATTCAAGTTACCGGTAAGTACGGTTAAAATTACTTTTGAGGATCAGTACTGGGCTGAAACATGCAGCACTGAGGTCTCTCCTGATAACAGGTGAGTAAATCGGAATTCGTATTTCGGCTGATTTTAGAGGAATATTTTAAAGTTCCAAAACTCCACACTTAGAAGAATTTCCAAGTGAAACCAGTCAATGTTAGCCTAAGGAAGGAAATTCAAGTTACTGGTAAGTACGGTTAAAATTACTTTTCAGGACCAGTACTGGGCTGAAAGATGCAGCACTGAGGTCTCTCCTGATAACAGGTGAGTAAATCAGAATTCGGATTTCGGCTGATTTTAGAGGAATATTTGTATGTTTCAAAAATCAACACTTAGAAGAATTTCCAAGTGAAACCAGTCAATGTTAGCATATGAAGGAAATTCAAGTTACCGGTAAGTACAGTTAAAATTACTTTTCAGGATCAGTACTGGGCTGAAAGATGCAGCACTGAGGTCTCTCCTGATAACAGGTGAGTAAATCGGAATTCGTATTTCGGCTGATTTTAGAGGAATATTTTAAAGTTCCAAAACTCCACACTTAGAAGAATTTCCAAGTGAAACCAGTCAATGTTAGCCTATGAAGGAAATTCAAATTACCGGTAAGTACGGTTAAAATTACTTTTGAGGATCAGTACTGGGCTGAAAGATGCAGCACTGAGGTCTCTCCTGATAACAGGTGAGTAAATCGGAATTCGTATTTCGGCTGATTTTAGAGGAATATTTTAAAGTTCCAAAACTCCACACTTAGAAGAATTTCCAAGTGAAACCAGTCAATGTTAGCCTATGAAGGAAATTCAAGTTACCGGTAAGTACGGTTAAAATTACTTTTCAGGACCAGTACTGGGCTGAAAGATACAGCACTGAGGTCTCTCCTTATAACAGGTGAGTAAATCGGAATTCCTATTTCGGCTGATTTTAGAGGAATATTTGCACAATGGTGAAGGGAGGGGCGGGGCCTGAGGTGACATCTTTGCAAACGCGCCCCGTGGCGCGTTTTAAGTTGGGGGATTAAGTTCCCTTGAATCCTGAGGGTCCCTAGGGGCCAACTAGACCACCAGGAACCTCCAATATGCGCCAGGGGGCTGCGTTGCAGAGACGTGTAGAGAGGCCACACCCCTTTTACACCTCTCTGCAACGCAGCTCTGTGGCGCTTTCTGGATGTACCTGTTGGGCTAGTTGGCCCCCAGGGACCCTCAGGATTGAAGGGGATTTAATTCCCCATCTTAAAACGCGCCACGGGGCCTGTTTGCACACATGTCACCTCAAGCCCCGCCCCTCCCTTCACCACTATGCAAACGCGCCCCGTGGCGCGTTTTAAGTTGGGGGATTAAGTCCCCTTGAATCCTGAGGGTCCCCGGAGTCCAACTAGCCCACCATATACCTCCAAAGCGCCATAGAGCTGCGTTGCAGAGAGGTGTAAAAGGGGCGTGGCCTCTGTACACCTCTCTGCAAGGCAGCCTCTAGCGCATACTGGAGGTTCCTGGTGGGCTAGTTGGCCCTCAGGGACCCCCAGTATTCAAGGGGAATTCGTTCTCCTCTGCAAACGCGCCAGGGCGCGTTTGCAGAGTGGTGAAGGAAGGGGCGGGGCCTGCGGGCCCGATCGTTTTTATTTTTTTTTATTTTATTTTTTGGGGGAGGGGGCCGCGTGGCCCCCTCCCGGGCCACTACTTGCCCGGGGACCCCATCCCCCGGGGCTGGCCCTCTCGTTGGGGACTGTGGGGGTCCCCAATCCCCCACAGTCCCGCCGGCTCCCGTGTCCTACGGGAGCCGGCATTGCTACACATGGGGAGCTGCTAAGATGCAGCTCCCCATGTGGAAAGCTGTCGGCTTTGGATATTGGAAGAGAGGCAGGTTTCCTGCTCTCTCTTCCAATATCCAAAGCAAGTTTGCAATGACAGGACGGGAGCCGCGAGGCTCCCGTCCTGTCATTGCAAACAGCAGTGTCCCGGGGGTAGGCACCCCGGGACACTGCAGGAGCCGGCCCTGGGGGTGGTGGTCCCCAGGGCCATCAAGGGCTCCAGGAGGGGGCCGCGCGGCCCCCCTCCCATTCAGTGCACAGCCCCGGGGAGGTGGTGGTCCCCGGGGCTCTGGGGGTCCAAAACGGATCCCCATTGTAATTTTTCTTAGTGCCCCGGGAGGTGGTGGTCCCGGGCGTGTGGGGGCTGGAGCCCCCCACACAGGTTTTTAATAAAAAAAAAGAAGCCCGGGGAGGTGGTGGTCCCCGGGGCTGCGGGAGGGCTCAGAGCCCTCCCGCACCATTGTACATAAAGCCCCGGGGGTGGTGGTCCCCGGGGCTTGGGGGCCCTTAGAGGCCCCCCACACATAAAATTAACCCCCTAGCATGCCCCGGGACTTGGGCCACCCGGGGCCAGTGCTATCGAGCGCGGGAGACCGCGCTTCGATTTTCGGCAGGGTTCGGCTCCCTGAGCGCATCCTGCCGATTTTTAAAAAAAAATTTTTTTTTTTGCCCAGGGGTCCTTGTGGGACCCCTGAGCAAACCTAGGGGGTCAGGGTGTTTCTACCCTCCCCCTTTGTGCGCTTTGCGCACTTGTTTCTGTCCCTCGGTTCTACCGAGGACAAAATGGCTGCCAACATTTCCTGAATCGGAATGTTGACAGCCAGCTGACAGCCAATTAACATGCAGCTCGTGATCGGGAGGGTGCGCAAATCCTCCGTGCCCATAGATATATATGTACTTTTACTTTTTGATTTTCTCAGCAACTACTGAACGGATTTACACCATTTAACAAAAGGGTTCTTTCTGAACCAAGAACTACCTCTTTGCCAAATTTGGTGTAATTCCGTTCAGCAGTTCGGGCTGTAGCCGTGTCTAAAGTTTCCTATGGGAAAATGCATGGGGAAAACGCGTTTTGGGACCCCCCTTTTTTCTCGGCCCCCGCTTGACGTATCACCCCGAGACTTTCAGGGTAGGAGCGGACCGGAGCGCCCCAAGAGAGTTATTTCAAATAGAATGTCGCGGATTTCCTATGGATAATAGGTTGTAACTATAACTATCTACTGGCGACCGCCAGTAGATAATATATATATATATATATATATATATATATATATATATATATATCAGGATTTCTCTCACCCCTGATTCCGTGGTGAAGGATTACGAGCCACGCCGGTAGCAGTTTTTCAATATGCATTTATTCTGTGGGCACAAAAACGACGCGTTTCGACTCCAGCCGGAGTCTTGGTCACATGACCTTGCCTGTGGTCTCGCTTTTTTATATAAATTTACAAGTTTACTTCCATCATGACGTTTCAAAAAATATATAGAAATAGAAAATAGACTTATCATTGCAATGAGCACTATATGTGTTAGAAAAGAAATTTCATATGAGAACGTTTTGGCATTCAATCAATTTTACAAAATTAGTTTAGACATAGTTTACAAAAACAGATAATTATTCTTAGTTATTTAGTACAGGTTAAAACAGGTCGCGTTTTTACCCAAGTCAGTGGCTACTTGTTAACTACATTGTCGGTGTAAAACAATTAAAGGTATAGTACATAATTAGAATGCCTATAGTAGGCTAGTTCTATAACCGAACAAAGAGATAAATTAATTAACATGGTGATTACAACTTATTTACAATGTATTGGGCTAGTGTGTCTTTCTGTGTCCCGTATGTACAAGGTGTTCTAATGTAGCTTGGTCATTACTGGGTTTAGTACCCTGAATTATTTGCACAGAATTGAATCACAATTCTACTAGTGTCTGGTTCCAAGCTCGTATTTTAAACCAACAAAAAATAATGACATACATTGAAAAAGGCATACTATAAAGAAGAGGCGGCTGTCGCATAAACTAGGCCGGATCTCCGTGTGATTTAATCTTCCTTCCCAGTGACTTAGGATGGTATATATATATTATCTACTGGCGGTCGCCAGTAGATAGTTATAGTTAGGACCTTTATCCATAGGAAATCCGCAACATTCTATTCCCAATAAGTTTTGCGTCGTTTGACGAATCATCGCGAAATTTTCAAAACTAGTGGGGCGCTCCGGTCCGCTCCTGTCTTGAAAGTTTCGGGGTGATTCATCAAGCGGCGGCTGAGAAAAAAGGGGGGTCCCAAAACGCATTTTCTCCATGTTAATTCCCATAGGAAATTTTAGCCACGGCTACAACCCGAACTGCTGAACGGAATTACACCAAATTTTGCAAAAAGGTCGCGCTTGGTTCAGAAAGCGACCTTTTTTTTAAATGGTGTAAATCCGTTCAGTAGTTGCGGAGAAATTCCAAAAATAAGAGTGAAAAAATCGATTTCCCATAGGAAAATTTATGCAAGGCTACAGCAAAGACTGCTGAACGGAATTACACCAAATTTGGCAAAAAGGTAGTGCTTGGTTAAGAAAGCACTCTTTTTAAAAATGGTGTAAATCCGTTCAGTAGTTGCTGAGAAAATCCAAAATAAAAGTTTCGATATTTATGGCCGCGGTGGATCCGCGCACCCTCCCGACCTCGAGCTGCATGCTAATTGGCTGTCAACACTCCAAATCAGGAAGTGTTGGCAGCCATCTTGTTCCTCGGTAGAACCGAAGAACAAGAAAGCAGTAAAAAAAGTGCGCAATACGCAAAAAGGGGGCAGGGTAGAAACACCCTGACCCCCTAGGCCTGCTCAGGGCCCAACATTTTTTTTTTTAAATCGGCAGGATGCGCTTACTGTGCGCGTATCCTGCCGATTAAAAAAAAAAAACGAAGCGCGGGCTCCCGCGCTTCTTTGGTAATTGGCCCCCGGATGGGCCAAGTCCCGGGGCCATGCGAGGGTTAAGTTTTATGTGTGGGGGGCCTCTAAGGCCCCCCAAGCCCCGGGGACCACCACCCCCCGGGGCTTTAATAAAAAAAATGATGCGGGAGGGCTCTCGGCCCTCACGCAGCCCCGGGGACCGCCACCCCCCGGGGCTTCTTTTTATTTTTTTTAAATAACCTATGTGGGGGGCTTGAGCCCCCCCACACGCCCCGGGGACCGCCACCTCCCCGGGGCACTAAATATTTTAATGTGGGGGTCCGTTACGGACCCCAGAGCCCCGGGGACCACCACCTCCCCGGGGCTGTGCAATTCAAGGGAGGGGGCCGCGCACCCCCTCCTGGAGCACTTGATGGCCCTGGGGACCGCCACCCCCCAGGGCTGGCTCCTGCAGTGTCCCGGGTGCCTACCCCGGGACACTGTAGTTTGCTATGACAGGACGGGAGCCTCGCGGCTCCCGTCCTGTCATAGCAAACTGCTTTGGATATTGGAGCTAGAGCAGGAAACCTGCTCTCGCTTCCAATATCCAAGCAAATTGCTTTCCACATGGGGAGCTGCATCTTAGCAGCTCCCCATGTGGAAAGCAATGCCGGCTCCCGCAGGAGGCGGGGAGCCGGCGGGACCGTGGGGGATTGGGGACCCCCCACAGTCCCCAACGGAGAGGGCCAGCCCCGGGGGATGGGGTCCCCGGGGCAAGTAGTGGCCCGGGAGGGGGGCCACACGGCCCCCTTCCCCAAAATTAAAAAAAAGAAACAAAGGCTGGCCCCGGGGGATGGGGTCCCCGGGGCCATAAGTGGCCTGAGGAGGGGGGCAACGCAGCCCCCCTCCAAAACAATAACAATTTAAAAAAAAGGCCATGCCCCGGGGGATGGGGTCCCCGGGGCCGAATAAGGCCTCGGGAAGGGGGCCACGCGGCCCCCTTCCAAATTGTTGTTTTTTTTTTTTTAAATAAATAGGGTGCAGGCCCAATAAATTAGAAAAAGAAGGGGGGCCACACAGCCCCCCTTCTTAAAAAAAACCACAAAAAAAAACACGCCCCCTTCTTTCACCACTCTGCAAACGCGCCCTGGCGCGTTTGCAGATGGAGAACGAATTCCCCTTGAATACTGGGGGTCCCTGGGGGCCAACTAGCCCACCAGGAACCTCCAGTATGCGCCAGGGGCTGCGTTGCAGAGAGGTGTTCTGAGGCCACGCCCCTTTTACACCTCTCTGCAACGCAGCTCTGTGGCACATAATGGAGGGAGCTGGTGGGCTAGTTGCACCCCAGGGACCCTCAGGATTGAAGGGGAGTTAATCCCCGACTTAAAACGCGCCACGGGCGCGTTTGCACAGTGGTGAAGGGAGGGGGCAGGGCTTGAGATGACATGTGTGCAAACAGGCCCCGTGGCGTGTTTTAAGATGGGGAATTAAATCCCCTTCAATCCTGAGGGTCCCTGGGGGACAACTAGCCCACCAGGTATGTCCAGAAAGCACCACAGAGCTGCGTTGCAGAGAGGTGCAAAAAGGGGCGTGGCCTCTGAACACCTCTCTGCAACGCAGCTCTCTGGCGCATACTGGAGGTATCTGGTGGGCTAGTTGGCCCCTAGGGACCCTCGGGATTGAGGAGGAATTAATTCTCCAACTTAAAACGCGCCACAGGGCGTGTTTGCAGACATGTCACCTCAGGCCCCACCCCCTTCCTTCACCATTGTGCAAATATTCCTCTAAAATCAGCCGAACTACGAATTCCGATTTACTCACCTGTTATCAGGAGAGAACCCAGTGCTGCATCTTTTAGCCCAGCACTGACCCTGAAAAGTAATTCTAACCGTACTTACCAGTAACTTGAATTTCCTTCCATAGGCTAACATTGACTGGTTTCACTTGGAAATTCTTCTAAGTGTGGAGTTTTGGAACTTTATAATATTCCTCTAAAATCAGCCGAACTACGAATTCCGATGTACTCACCTGTTATCAGGAGAGAACCCAGTGCTGCATCTTTAAGCCCAGCACTGACCCTGAAAAGTAATTCTAACTGTACTTACCAGTAACTTGTATTTCCTTCCATAGGAATCCATTGTCTGGTTTTCAGCAGAAAAGTTTCAAAGTGTCGATTTTCACAAACTACAAATATTCCTTAAAAATCGCCTGTATGACTTAAACGCATTATTTCAACTGTTTACAGGAGATGCACCAGTGCTGGATCCAGGATCCAACACTGAGTAAGAAAAAGTAACGATAACACTACTTACCTGCTAAGTGAATTTCCTTCCATAGGAATCCATTGTCTGGTTTTCAGCAGAAAAGTTTCAGTGTCGATTTTCACAAACTACAAATATTCCTTAAAAATCGCCTGTATGACTTAAACGCATTATTTCAACTGTTTACAGGAGATGCACCAGTGCTGGATCCAGGATCCACCACTGAGTAAGAAAAAGTAACGATAACACTACTTACCTGCTAAGTGAATTTCCTGCCATAGGATAACATTGGTGATTCTATGTGAAAAAGTTTCTAAGTGTCAACTTTTAAAATACAATAATATTCCTTAAAAATCAGTACTGTAACCAAAACGCTTTACTCAACTGTTTACAGGAGATGTCCCAGGACTGAATCTAGGATCCAGTCCTGTGGTTAGAAAAGTAATCCATAAAGTAACTAATTGCATTTAACTAGAAATTCACATTGAGCTCAATGTTGCATTGTGTTTGAAATTGTGTTGCCCATTGCAACAACTGTAACTACTGTACTTAAAAGTCTATTGCCTATTTGCAAAGAATTTAAACTAAAGTAATTCATTCTGAGAAAGTATATTTTGTAATGTAATGTATAATGTAATTACAATGTAATTTAAAAAATAAATAGTTTAAAAAAATGTAGTAAATCAGTATCAAAAAAATAAAGATAACAATTAATACATTTAAAAATTGTCATTTACAAAACCTTTGAAATTCACTGAAAAAACCATAGGTTTCAGGCACGTTATAGTTAGAAATTAGCATTTAAAAAACCTTTGAAATTCACTGAAAAAACCATAGGTTTCAGACACGTTATAGTTAGAAATTTGCATTTAAAAACCTTTGAAATTCACTGAAAAAACCATAGGTTTTAGGGACAGTTATAGTTAGTTGGACATTGCACTCGTACAAAACCCGTGAAATTCCCCCGTTATAGTTAGTTCAGCTAACTATGACTCGCGCCCCCACAATGCACTGCTGATGACGTCACATATTACATCACTCATGACATGGTCAGTGACATCACTGATGACATCACTGATGACATCTCAAATGACATCACTGATGACATCATCCATGTGATAATTTCATGCATCTTCTCACACCCTAATATAACTTTTGATACACCCACTGTAAATTACAGACTGCCATTCTCAAAACCATAGACACTCCAACACCAATAACTACATACCCACTCACTGATTCTTAGGTCTACACACACATCCACTCACTCACCCGTACAGTCACTCATACTTACGGTCACTCAGTACAGGACTATCATATGCAGTCATACACCTACATAGACACTCACACACCGCCACTCATCCATAGAGGTACTCACACACCTAGTCAGTCATGCAAATAATTAATCACTCTGCCATTTACTCACCTATACAGTTATACACACACCAGCTCACTTACTCATACAAATACTAGCACATTCTTACGCTCTTATACAATCACTGATACAAGCACACACTCATCCATACAGTCACTCTCACAATCACAATCACACACTCTGCTTATAGCTATTTATATACTCCAACACATATATATACTGCCTTTCACATATGTAGTTACTCACACATGTACCACTGAGATATACATTCACTCACTAACACACCCATACACACACTCACCCACCCATACAGTCCATCACAGATGCACTCTTGAAACCATGCACCCAGTGAATCACCCACTGATACATCTATGTGCAGTCACACACACCCCATCCACACAAACACTCAGGCACCCATACAGATACTCAGACAACCAATCAATAACTCATAGACACTCATGTAGCTATTTACAAACCCATGCAGCCACTTACACACCAACAGACAGACGGATAAAGACATTCACACAGTTTAGTCACTAACCCATGCATTTAGTAAGATACGTTTAATCACTCATGCACCTACTAAATCATCCATCCAGACACTTATACACCCACTCATTATTCAATACACCTTGGCATATATATTAAACATATTTAAACTTTATAGAAACACACAGTCACTGCATGATGTCATCAGTGATGTCATTTGAGATGTCATCAGTGATGTCATCAGTGATGTCACTGACCATGTCATGAGTGATGTAATATGTGACGTCATCAGCAGTGCATTGCGGGCGCGAGTTATAGTTAGCTGAACTAACTATAACGGGGAATTTCACGGGTTTTGTACGAGTGCAATGTCCAACTAACTATAACTGTCCCTAAAACCTATGGTTTTTTCAGTGAATTTCAAAGGTTTTTAAATGCAAATTTCTAACTATAACGTGTCTGAAACCTATGGTTTTTTCAGTGAATTTCAAAGGTTTTTAAATGCTAATTTCTAACTATAACGTGCCTGAAACCTATGGTTTTTCAGTGAATATATATATATATATATATATTCACTGAAAAAACATAGGTTTCAGGCACATTATAGTTAGAAATTAGCATTTAAAAACCTTAGAAATTCACTGAAAAACCATAGGTTTCAGGGACGTTATAGTTTGTTGGACATTTCACTCATATAAAACCATAGAAATTCCACCGTTATAGTTAGTTCAGCTAACTATAACTTGCGCCCCCGCAATGCACTGCTGATGACGTCACATATTACATCATTCATGACATGGTCAGTGACATCACTGATGACATCACTGATGACATCTCAAATGACATCACTGATGACATCACCCAGTGAATGTGGTTTTCTTTCAAATTTAAATATGTATTATATATATACCAAGCTGTATTGAAGAATGAATGGATGTATAAGTGTCTGGATGGAGGATTTAGTAGGTGTGTGACTCACTGTTTAAGTGAATGATTAAATGTATCTTACTGAATACATGGGTTAGTGTCTAAAGTGTGTGAATGTCTGTATCACTCTGTCTGTTGTCGTGTAAGCTGCTGCATCAGTTGGTCAGTAGCTACATGAATGTCTATATGGGTTATTGATTAGTTGCCTGCATATTTGTATAGGAGACTGAGTGTGTGTGTGGTTGGGTGGGGGGTGTGTGACTCTGTGCATAGATGTGTGAGTGGTTGATTGACAGGGTGTATGAGTTTAAGAGTGCATGTGGAAATAGTTGTATGGGTGGGTAAGTGTGTGTATGGGCGTCTTGGTGAGTGAATTGATGTCTCAGTGCACATTTCCAGCTAAGTACATATATAAAAGGCAGTGTATGTGAGAGTTGGTGTATAGAAATGACTATACGTGAGAGTCAGTGATTGTGAGAGTGGCTGTATGTATGAGTGTATACTTGTATTAGTGATTATATAAGAGACTAAGTATGCGTTACTATCTGTATGAATAAATGAGGTGGTGTGTGTATAACTCTGTAGGTGAGTAAATGGAACTGTGATTGATTCTTTGCATGAGTGACTAGGATGAGTACATAACTGACTAGGATGAGTGCTGGTGTGTCAATGTCTATATAGGTGTACGAGTGCATTTGATAGTGTTCTATTGATCAGTGACTGCATGTATGACTGATTGTATGGGTGAGTGGGTAGATGTGTGTGTAGACCTAGGAATCACTGAGTGGGTATGTAGTAACTGGTAGTAGTGTGTCAATGCTATCGAAAATGGTAGTCTGTATTTTACAGTGAGTGTATCAAAGGTTATATTAGTGTGTGAGGAGGTGCATCAGATTGTCACATGGATGATGTCATCAGTGATGTTATCAGTGATGTCATTTGAGATGTCATCAGTGATGTCATCAGTGATGTCACTGACCATGTCATGAATGATGTAATATGTGACGTCATCAGCAGTGCATTGCTGGGGCGCGAGTTATAGTTTCTAACTATAACGTGCCTGAAACCTATGGTTTTTTTAGTGAATTTCAAAGGTTTTTTAAATGCTAATTTCTAACTATAACGTGCCTGAAACCTATGGTTTTTTCAGTGAATTTCAAAGGTTTTTTTAAATGCCAATTTCTAACTATAACGTGCCTGAAACCTATGGTTTTTTTCAGTGAATTTCAAAGGCATTTTAAATACTAATTTCTATCTATAACGTCCCTGAAACCTATGGTTTTTCAGTGAATTTCAATGTTTTTTTTAATGCTAACTTTTAATTATAATGTTCATTTAACCTATAGTTTTTTCCCACACCCAAGAAAGACACAACACCCACTGCCACAACCCTCAGGACCTCCCCCCGTACCACCCCTCTCCCTACTGTAATTTTTTTTATTTGTTATTTAAACTATATAATGTCTTCTTGTTTTTTAAATATTAAACAACTACATACAGTATGAAAGGGAGCCCAGCCCAGAGCCACATCTGAAGACCAACACATGTCATAGACCTACTGATCAAGCAGCTCCGACACCCAAGAACGCCACAACACCCACCACCACCCCCAGGCCCCCCCCTCTACCACCGAGGCAGCGCAGAACAAGACAGCGAACTTTCCGAAAACGGCATGGCCCAACAGCCACACAATAGCTGAACAAACTATATGTGAAGGAAGCAATTCACCCATGTTTAACAATGCACACAATGCAAAGTGTAGCGGTGATGTGCTGGACACATCTCAGTATGCAAAACACACACCTCTCCATGTGCACAAACTCTACTGGTGCTTGTAGTGTTGTGGACAGTGGACCCAACCATGTTACGTCAAATACTAGGGAAGATCTCAGTCATGTAGCTGTGTCGCCCCCCCCTGTAAGCATAAGCGTAACCGGAGTGGGCTGGTCTGACGTACGCCACTTCAGCGTAGGAGTGTGAATAAATAGGCCCGAGCTTTGGGCGTGGTTCACTTGTGCGAAGGCCAAAGCGTCTGCCAGGGCGGCGCCCCTCACCCTGCCACGAGGCCGCCAACATGACCTCCAGCCTCCTCAGCCGATTGCTGGCTTCCGCCACACAGGCCCCCAGCGGCACAGCACCGCAGACTTATGCCTGTACAAACTACTGCCTTCGATATACACTGCGGACAGCAAGGCTCACAATTCAGATCGAGTCGCGATTGCAGATGACGCAGTCCAGTAGGCAAGAGACATTGCTCAAGTCAACAACACATGGCTGTGGGCCCTTCCTGACCGCTGCCTCCGGCCTACACTGCGGTCAGTAGGGCTCACAATTCAGATGGAGTCGAGATTGCAGATGACGCAGTCCAGTAGACAAGAGACATTGCTCAAGTCAACAACACGTGCCTGTGGGCCCTTCCTCACCGCTGCCTCCTGCCTCCACTGCGGTGAGTAGGGCTCACAATTCAGAGCGACTCGCGATTGCAGATGACGAAGTCCAGTAGGCCACAGACATTGCTACCAGTGCGGCCAGCCCGGACCACGCATCATTGCTGACTGCGCACACGCTAAGTGCTTCAAGTACCACTAACTCTGTGCAGCTCAAGTCAACGCCACATGGCTGTGGGCCCTTGATGACTGCTGCCTCCGCCCTACAATGCGGTTAGCAGGGCTAACAATTCAAGATTAGTGCCGATGCAAATTGTGTAAGAGAGTATAATCGGTTAAGAAGACTGTATGCTCCCAATCTGTGCAGCTCAAGTCAACGTCACGTGGCTGTGGGCCCTTGCTGACCGCTACCTCTGGCCTACACTGCGGTCATCAGGGCTCACAATTAAAATTAAGTCTTGATTCATTAATTACAGAGTCCAGTAGGCAAGTAACTATCACAGGCCTAAAACCTACATAATATCCTTTTAGTATCCTTGCTTCAAGAACTTTTTTTATATCAGTTATAGCTTTAGTACAATCACCAAATTCATCTTCAAGTGCAAACAAACACTCATTAGCAGTCTACACTGCGGGCAGCAGAGCTCGCAATTCGAATTTTGGACACGTGGTGCCACTAACCCTGTTCAACACAAGCCGCGACACGTGGTGCCACTAACCCTGTTCAACACAAGCCGGCGACACATGGTGCCACTAACCCTGTTCAACACAAGCCGATCCCACATGTGGAACTGTGTCCTGAGTCCTGAATGGCAGTGACCCCAAGTCCGTGGCAGCGACCACAGCACCAGACTCCCTTCGATCAGTGAGGCATATTTCCATATGCAAGGCCGGCTACAGGTGGTGCCACTAACCCTGTACAACACAAGGCGCGACACGTGGTGCCACTAACCCTGTTCAACACAAGCCGATCCCACATGTGGAACTGTGTCCTCACTCCTGAATGGCAGTGACCCCTACTTCGTGGCAGCGACCACAGCACCAGACTCCCTTCGATTAGTGAGGCGTATTTGCATATGGAAGGCCGGCGACACGTGGTGCCACTGAACCTGAACTACGCAGGCCGGTGGGGCCACCAACCTATGCACGTGGCTGTGGGCCCTTGCTCACCGCTACCTCTGGCCTACACTGCGGTCAGCAGGGCTCACAATTCAGATACAGTCGCGATTGCAGATGACGCAGTCCAGTAGGCAAGAGACGTTGCTCCCAGTGCGGCCCGTCCGCACCAAGCAGCATCACAGGCTCATACATTCTCAATGCTTCTGGTGCCACTAACTGTGCACCTCAACTCAACGCCACGTGGCTATGGGCCCTTGCTGACCGCTACCTCTGGCCTACACTGCGGTCATCAGGGCTCACAATTAAAATTAAGTCTTGATTCATTAATTACAGAGTCCAGTAGGCAAGTAACTATCACAGGCCTAAAACCTACATAATATCCTTTTAGTATCCTTGCTTCAAGAACTTTTTTTATATCAGTTATAGCTTTAGTACAATCACCAAATTCATCTTCAAGTGCAAACAAACACTCATTAGCAGTCTACACTGCGGGCAGCAGAGCTCGCAATTCGAATTTTGGACATGTGGTGCCACCAACCCTGTTCAACACAAGCCGCGACACGTGGTGCCACTAACCCTGTTCAACACAAGCCAGCGACACGTGGTGCCACTAACCCTGTTCAACACAAGCCGATCCCACATGTGGAAATGTGTCCTGAGTCCTGAATGGCAGTGACCCTAAGTCCGTGGCAGCGACCACAGCACCAGACTCCCTTCGATCCGTGAGGCATATTCCCATATGCAAGGCCGGCTACAGGTGGTGCCACTAACCCTGTACAACACAAGGAGTGACACGTGGTGCCACTAACCCTGTTCAACACAAGCCAATCCCACATGTGGAACTGTGTCCTGACTCCTGAATGGCAGTGACCCCAACTTTGTGGCAGCGACCACAGCACCAGACTCCCTTCGATTAGTGAGGCGTATTTGCATATGGAAGGCCGGCGACACGTGGTGCCACTGAACCTGAACTACGCAGGCCGGTGGGGCCACCAACCTATGCACGTGGCTGTGGGCACTTGCTCACCGCTACCTCTGGCCTACACTGTGGTCAGAAGGGCTCACAATTCAGATACAGTCGCGATTGCAGATGACGCAGTCCAGTAGGCAAGAGACGTTGCTCCCAGTGCGGCCCGTCCGCACCAAGCAGCATCACAGGCTCATACATTCTCAATGCTTCTGGTGCCACTAACTGTGCACCTCAACTCAACGCCACGTGGCTATGGGCCCTTGCTGACCGCTACCTCTGGCCTACACTGCGGTCATCAGGGCTCACAATTACAATTAAGTCTTGATTCATTAATTACAGAGTCCAGTAGGCAAGTAACTATCACAGGCCTAAAACCTACATAATATCCTTTTAGTATCCTTGCTTCAAGAACTTTTTTTATATCAGTTATAGCTTTAGTACAATCACCAAATTCATCTTCAAGTGCAAACGAACACTCATTAGCAGTCTACACTGCGGGCATCAGAGCTCGCAATTCGAATTTTGGACACGTGGTGCCACTAACCCTGTTCAACACAAGCCGCGACACGTGGTGCCACTAACCCTGTTCAACACAAGCCGATCCCACATGTGGAACTGTGTCCTGACTCCTGAATGGCAGTGACCCCAACTTCGTGGCAGCGACCACAGCACCAGACTCCCTTCGATTAGTGAGGCGTATTTGCATATGGAAGGCCAGCGACACGTGGTGCCACTGAACCTGAACTACGCAGGCCGGTGGGGCCACCAACCTATGCACGTGGCTGTGGGCCTTTGCTCACCGCTACCTCTGGCCTACACTGCGGTCAGCAGGGCTCACAATTCAGATACAGTCGCTATTGCAGATGACGCAGTCCAGTAGGCAAGAGATGTTGCTCCCAGTGCGGCCCGTCTGCACCAAGCAGCATCACAGGCTCATACATTCTCAATGCTTCTGGTGCCACTAACTGTGCACCTCAACTCAACGCCACATGGCTATGGGCCCTTGCTGACCGCTACCTCTGGCCTACACTGCGGTCATCAGGGCTCACAATTAAAATTAAGTCTTGATTCATTAATTACAGAGTCCAGTAGGCAAGTAACTATCACAGGCCTAAAACCTACATAATATCCTTTTAGTATCCTTGCTTCAAGAACTTTTTTTATATCATTTATAGCTTTAGTACAATCACCAAATTCATCTTCAAGTGCAAACGAACACTCATTAGCAGTCTACACTCCGGGCAGCAGAGCTCGCAATTTGAATTTTGGACACGTGGTGCCACTAACCCTGTTCAACACAAGCCGCGACACGTGGTGCCACTAACTCTGTTCAACACAAGCCGGCGACACGTGGTGCCACTAACCCTGTTCAACACAAGCCGATCCCACACGTGGAACTGTGTCCTGAGTCCTGAATGGCAGTGACCCCAAGTCCGTGGCAGCGACCACAGCACCAGACTCCCTTCGATCAGTGAGGCATATTTCCATATGCAAGGCCGGCTACAGGTGGTGCCACTAACCCTGCTCAACACAAGCCAGCGGCACGTGGTGCCACTAACCCTGTTCAATACAAGCCGAGCCCACATGTGGAACTGTGTCCTGAGCCCTGAATTGCAGTGACCCCAACTTCGTGGCAGCGACCACAGCACCAGACTCCCTTCAGTTTTATTTGTTGTTGTTTTGTTTAAAAAAAATGTTTTATATGTAAATCTATACATGACTAAGATTCTTGTTTGTCCAACCGCACACGGACAATTCCGGGCCCAAGAAGGTTGTTGGGGGTATGTTGCTAATGTGGGAAGAGGGTGCGTTACCTGCTGATGTGGGGAGAGGCAGCATGAAAGGGGTATCTCTCACAGAAAGAACTCCGGTATGTTTTCAGAAATGCCTCGGACAGATGCCAGCTGACGGACTGAATCACAAAATGGCTTTTCAATGCTTATGTAGTGTGACTTATGAACAGTTCGCACCCAGGCTCGCAGAGGGACAACTGCGGCCCGTCCGCTCGACTCACAGACGCAGTACTACGAGCCGTCCGCTCCCAAAGGAACAGCAGCGTTGTAGCTCGCAGAGGTGCAGGCACAGCAGCGTACTAGCTCGCAAAGGTAGACAGCTGCGAGCCGACGGACTGGCTTCTAACGGCATAGCTGCGAAGTGGTGATGTTGGGCAGAGGGAGCGTGAAAGGGTTATCTCGCACAGACAGAGCTCCGGTATATTAAATTGCCCCCGGGACCTTTCTTTTATATTTCCACTCGATGCGAGAAAGCGCGCTTTCTGGACCAAGACCTTTCTCCCTACCAAATTTGGCATAATTCCGTTCAGCAGTTTGACCTGTAGCCTTTTCTAAAGTTTCCTATGGAAAATCCATTGAGAAAACACGTTTTCACCCCCCCCCACATAGCTACCTGTCGCAGGCGTACTCGCTGTTGGTGTGCAGGTCAGTGGTCTAGTTGTCAACATGTCACGGCCACTCCCTGAGAGCAGGTTTGCACACACACCACACCCATCCGGCACATGCGTCACAGGCCATGTGACCACACAAATATAATGGATCGACAACGTCACATCCTTTATTGCCGGTGGTGACTGGATGGCGGACGCTCCACGGGTCTCAATCATAAAGAGTCCATGAAAACTTGCGCAGAGGGTTAGTCGCACCCTGAGCTGTATGGCCATCAGGGGCCTACTCCCACGTGGCGCGGACTTGAGTTGCACAGGGTTACTGCCACCCGAAGCCGATGTGGCCGTCAGGGGCCTACCACCACGTGGCGCGGACTTGAGTTGCACAGGGTTAGTGCCACCCGAAGATGATGTGGCCGTCAGGAGCCTACCACCACGTGGCGCGGACTTGAGTTGCACAGGGTTAGTGCCACCCGAAGCTGATGTGGCCGTCAGGGGCCTACCACCACGTGGCGCGGACTTGAGTTGCACAGGGTTAGTGCCACCTGAAGCTGATGTGGCCGTCAGGGGCCTACCACCACGTGGCGCAGACTTGAGTTGCACAGGGTTAGTCGCACCCTAAGTTGTATGGCCGTCAGCGGCCTACCACCACGTGGCGCTGACTTGCGTTGCATAGGGTTAGCGGCACCAAAAGCTGATGTGGTCTCCGCCATTGATGACTCAGGACTCAGCAACATGTGTGGGATCTGCTGGGCCGCGGAGCGGGTCCACATAATGTCCACCAAGCCATGGTGGCGGGACCGGGCCCTGGAGCTTTCACGGGCATGTGGAGTGCCCACTGGTAGACACTCCGGTGGCAGCAGGTAATTATTTGGTCATGGATGCGCAGGGGCAGCAGTGTCTCTCTCTCTCTCTCACTTGCCTCTCTTCACTCTCTCTCTCACTCTCTTCCTTCCTTTCCTTTCCTTCTATCTCTCTCACTCTCTCTCCCTTCTCCCTTTCTCACTCCCTTTCTTTCCTTCCCTCTCTGGCCTTTTTTCCCTTCTCTCTTTCTCTGTGTCTCACTCCTTTGATATGCGCATTACACACGTCCTTATTTTGTGCTTTATTTTCCAGGCTGTGTCGTCGACATTAATGGACCCGACGGGAGTCTTCCGCCTTGTTGTTTTGTGTTCAGTTTGTTAAATTTAGTTTATCCTCTATATGTACGGAAAAATAAAGTTTTGAAAAAAAACAAAATTTCAATAAAGTTTTTGGTTGTTACTTAAGTGCTGTGTGACTCTTTCTCATTCTTATTACTGTTATTTAGTGGTGTCCACCATGGTGTTAAATTTTGGGGCAGTTATCGCGGGAATACTGGTGATGTCTGCAGTTTGCACCAGCTTCTGAATAGTGTGTTAGATTTATCTCAACTTTAGTTGCATTAAAGTGCTGATAATGAGATGCAGAGTAGGCGTTCCCGTGCAAAAACACACGAGGTGCACCTTTGCGATTTATTCTAAATACTAAAATCCTGTATTGAATTGCACTGTGGTAATGAGTGCATTTACAGTGTACACACAAAATCAATGAAGAAATCTCATTCTATTTATATTGATTGGGAATAGTGGGTCAGGTGCTGAATCTTGACGGGATACACTGCCCAGTTCGTTTATTTTTCTGTACACGAAAAAACCACATCACAACTTTCACAACGAAAGGCAAAAACTGCGATGCGAAACAAATTCCGGCGATAAGCCGCGTTAGCACCAGGGATTTTACACCTGCTTTCTGCTGGTGTTAAGCAGGACGACTACCTGCAGCATGAAAGGGAACACAGCCAAGAGCCACACCGGAACACCCACAGGTGTCATAGAGTCAATGAGCATGATAAACGGATACCCATGAGGGCCACAACACTCATCGCAACAACCCCAGGACCGCCAATGCCCCCCGAACCCGCATCTGAGCAAGTGTGTCCGTGTGGTCATTGTGTTAGCATGATCGGCACGGGCCCTCCAACATCACAGTGTGCTGTCTTCAGTGGACGTTACCATGTCACCTCAGTGTTGGCAGTGAGCCTGGACATGTAGCTATGCACGCATCCTCCTGCATGCACAAGCGGCGTGTGCTGGTCCGGCGTACACAGGTCAGCGCAGGGGTGTGCCTATCCAGCAAGGGGAACGGGGTGTCTCGGACATGTCTGTGTGCAAGAATTGCGGTAAGTGTGTCTCTGTGTTCCGGTGTGGCCGCCACAAGGGCCGCAGCAGTCGATGTTGTAAAGTGGCATGCACCACCTCCAAACGGCAGTGTCACGGTGTGATTGGAATGCCGCAGGACATGCGCGAATAGGCATTACAATGGTGTGCCGTATGAGTGCACGGGATACAACAGCGCAGCGCACAAAAGTGTGGGGGCTCGTGGGAGGGATGAGCAGCTGTTTGGCAACGTAACACACAGTGAACCCGCCCATGTGCCACATGCTGGGCATCTCATCCATGATGACCAGGGTCGCAGACATCCCACAACACCCACGACTGGCCTTTGTACACATCCTGTATGAATGCAGCTGGAGAAGTTACTGTAGGGATGAAAGGTTCTTTGTCTGAGCTATCTTGCACTAACACATCTGCTGCTCCGAGAAGGAACTTGCAAGTGGCCAGCCCCCCCTGACAGATACGATAATATTTGCATCCGTCTCCCACACTACGCACTGCCCGATTTGAGAACAACGAGTACACATCCCACACTCAAAAGTCCTTCGTCGTAGTTAGCGTGCGTGAAATGGCCTTCACACGTACTCCCACCACACCCCTGCCCTGCACCCATTGCACACAGACCCGGCTCATTGCACCAAGCTGTGCCATTTCATCCACAAGACTGGCACACGGCAAGCCAGTGCAGTTACAAGCAGAGCCACTGACGCAATGGCAGGGCATCCCGAACACATGGTCGACTCCATTCACGTCCACCTATACCTTGCACGTTTGCTGCATGTTTAGGTGCACTGCCTTTGGCAGTGCTGCGGATCACTTACCGGCTGAGCTTCCGCATTGCGGACGTCACCTGCGTTCAACCTGTATTGCAATGTCGCACGTGCCTATCCGAGTGGTGCATGGACGTGTGCCTCTCCAACGTGTGCGTAGCTGACATGGATTATGACGGGTGTGTGCGCCCCCTGTTGGCCCACGACCAGGAGTGTCATGGTGATGCCCGTTTATGGCATGCATGGATGTTTGCATTGCATGTTGGGAACTGGGCCTGGGACATTGCACGTGTCGTAGTATGCAGTGAGCAAATTGACCCACTTCCCGATTCTGCTTTGGTGCACATTGGGTACAGTGGTTGGAGTCAGCACATCTGTCCCGGTCAGCTGATGGATTACGTCGACGACATGTCAAATATTGTGGCCAACCATTACTCATTAGAAATAGTGGCTTACGCAGCTGCACTCGCGTTCATGGACGAGTGACAAGGTACCTGCAACCACGACTCGATGTGCCACATTGCACGTGTCCCGCCGCATCATTGCACGTTGTGCATCTGGTCACATGTCCCAAGATGACAGTGGACATGGCTGCATTGGTGTCGACTGATGTCCAAGGCGCGGACAACCAACGCTGCTTGACACTGACGTGTGTTGGTGATGGACTACCCCGAGGTGAACATGGACGTTTTCCTACATTCCTTATTCAGGCACTCTGCTGCATTTGTCTGCATATCATGGCACTACTCTTGGCCGTACTGACACGCACTTTTTTTTTTAAGTTTCCACATTTTCACTTGTCTCCAAATGTGTTGTGTGTTAATTTTTATGCCAATGTGTGTGTCACGGACTCTCTGGCTGCCTGCCATACGTGAATTGCTACCCTATCCGGACTGTGGGTTTGTACTTATGCGTTCTCATGTGCCTGTTTCATACTGACGCTTTTGGACGTTTATCCGCCACAGGCGAGTGCATTTGTGTCCTGTGTTCGATTGTGCGAATGTTTGTGTTTGGACAACATTGTGTTGGATGTTGGTGTGCTCTGCTTCCTATGTGTGTGTGCTGCATTCTGTGTGAGATATCCCTTCATGTGAGGTATTGTTCACCCTTCTCCCTTTCAGGCAGTGTGGTTTTCACTTCTGTGCTTGTTCAGTGGTGTGATGTTGGCGGGTTGTGTGACTTGTGCTCCTTGTTGGTGTGTTTCATTTTAGCCATGGTTTGTCTGTAGTTGTGCTGTACTTAATTGTGCATGTGTGCCATTGTGCCCATCTCCCCCCGTCCCGCCACTCCCTGCTTGTTCCTCTTCCTGGTGCTGTTGTGCCTGTAATTTTGTTACTCCACACATAAAGACATGTAAAGAACAAATTAGAATAGTTCCTTGATTCTTTTAGATTGCAAAACTTCTCTCTATTGGTTATTTTTGAATTTTCCATATAAACAGTTTTTTTTAATATTCAAGGACACATAGAAGTCAGAAGTGCAACGTATTCTATCAACACACTTTCTAGAACATTCTACAACACGTGCAGGTTAAAAGTTCATCAAGTTTTTTTAAACCTAACGATATTTTTTTGCAACATTTTCTCGAACATTTAACTGCACGTGCAGGTTAAAAGTTCACGATTGTTTTAAGTTCGAACAGTGCCTTCCAAATGCAAGTAGCAGGTGCGGTTGAGTTGACCAAATTTTATCCTATCATATGTACTCCACGTTTAAACTGCTTTTTCTTAACCAATCACAAAGATGCTTTTCCACAAAACGAATGTGCACCCTACTTTTAAAAAACAATGCTTTTTATCTCCCAATCAGTTATCGTTTTGAATGAGAAAAAAAAGTAGTTCCCCACCTTTAAACATATCTCTTATTCTACGAATGGACTGCATGAGCTACAGACATCTATCCATACTTCCCAGCCATACCTTCAAAATGCTAGTGTGGATCGTAGGACATAGCTATGTTTTCTGGTGCAAGAGGTATGCAGAACAGAGACGTATTGACTTAGACCGAGGTTTACAAAATGTGGACATTAAATGGTTTGGACAGAGAGGATTGAAGTGGCACCAATTGTTGTCTTTGGTTAAAACCTGTTTGCATCTCCAACACCCTGACCTCATGATTGTGCACTGTGGTGGAAACGACCTAGGCACATTGACTGGTGTAGGTTTGGAAATGCTAATGAAAGACACCTTTCGACAATAGATGTTGCTTTTGCCTCAAACTGTCTTTGTATATTCCAATATATGCCAAAGACAGAAGTGGAAATGGTCAAACCAATTTTGTCCTCAGATTGAAAAATCTAGGAAGAATGTCAACAAAGCTGTGTCTGCATACCTCAGAGACCATAGAATGGGGTCGATCTACAACAACAACATACGTTTTGATATGGCTGATATCTACAGAAGTGATGGAGTACACTTCACAGATCAGGGAAATCGAGTTTTTCTGAATAACCTGAAGCTGTGCATCCACACTTATATGTAGCTCCAACTAATAAACACAAGGGCTCTTTTTAGAGCCGCCTTATATTCCCAATATCGGTTTGCAGGGTAACAGCTGCGATCCGTCTAGCACAGGGAGACCTGCGGGCCGTCGGGCAGGCTCGCAGAGGGAGAGCTGTGGCCCGTCGGCTCGGCTCGCACAGGGAGAGCTACGGGCCGTCGGTTCGCAAACGCACACCAGCGTGCTGGTTCGCAGAGGGAGAGCTCGGGTCTAACACGCAAGGGGACACCAACGGGCCAACGGCCCTGCTAGCAGAGACACACCTATCACCTAACGGACTGGCTCGCACATGTACAGCTAGGGACACGATGGCTCGCAGACGCAGACCTGCGAACCGACGGACTGGTACTGTTTTATGCTTTAGGGTAGTACAGTGGTGTTTGTGTACTGTAGGGTGTTCATGCTGGAGGTAGCGTTTTAGGGTTTAAGGTAGTGCACTGCTGTTTGGGTAGTGTAAGAATCATGCTGGAGGTAGTGTTTAAGAGTTTACGACAATGCAGTAATGTTTGGGTAGTGTAAGGGGTCATGCTGGGAGTACTGTTTTGGGGTTTAGGGTAGTGCAGTGGTGTTTGGGTAGTGTAGGGGATCGTGCTGGGGGTAGTGTTTTAGAGTTTACGACAGTGCAGTGGTGTTTGGGTAGTCTTTGGGTAGTGTAGGGGATCGTACCGACAGACTGACTCACAGAGCTCCGAGCCGACGGACGGGCTTCTAAAGGCATAGCCGCGACCTGGTGATATGAAGAGAGGCAGCGTGAAAGGCATATCTCACACAGACACAGATGCCAGTGTTGCCTCACAGAGGTAAAACTACGAACCCAATGGCTTCTACACGGAGAGATGCGAGCTGACGGAGTAAATCACAAAATGGCTGGCAACACTTCCTGGTTTCAACCATTCACAGCCAATAAGCCGCAAGCTGGTGCTTGTAGCCCCTCAGCCAATCACATGTCAGAATTCTCAAATTTCGATATCAGTAAAATTTGATATTTCTCAAAAACTACTGAACGGATTTACACCATTTAAACAAAAGCGTGCTTTCTGGACCATCACCTTTCTCCCTGCCAAATTTGGCGTAATTCCGTTCAGCAGTTTCACCTGTAGTCTTCTGTAAAGTTTCGTATGGAAATTGCAGGCAGAAAACACGTTTTAGGACCCTCTTTTTTCTCAGCCCCTCCTACACCATTCACCCCCAAACTTTCAATATAAGAGCTAACCAAAAAAGAGAAACTTTTTCGATAATTTCATAAAGATTCGTCAAACGACGCCAAACTTACAAGCACATAGAAGGCTCCAGAAGGGGGGCCGCGCAACCCCCTCCAAACATGAGTGAAGCCCCGGGGCTGCGCGGACCACAGTGCACCCCCCCAACCCCTGCGAGCCCCTGCTATTATTTTTTAAGAAATACCCCCGGAACCTAGCCCACCCAAGGGCCTCATTAAAATGAAACGCGAGAACCCGCGACCCCAGCACGAATTTTTGCCGATTTCTTTTTTTTTTTTAAAATGAGTTTTTGGGCCATGGGGGTCCTTCTGGGACCCCCTGAGCAGGCCTAGGGGGTCAGGGTTTTTCTACCCTGCCCCCTTCTCTTGTTTTATACCTTTGTTTCTCCGTTTTTGGGTGACTCGCTTCTACCGAGCCACAAGATGGCTGCCAACCCTTCCTGGTTTGGACTACTAGCAGCCAATCACAGTGAAGCTCGTGCAAGCGACTTAGGCTCCGCCCAGATATCGAAACTTTTATTTTTCTAATTTCTCAGCAACTACTAAACGGATTTACACCATTTTTAAAAAGTTCGCTTTCTGACCCAAGCACTACCTTTCTGCCAAATTTGGAGTAATTCCGTTCAGTATTTTCGGCTGTAGCCTTGCACAAAGTTTCCTATGGGAAATTGATTTTTTGACTCCTATTTTTTGAATTTCTCAAAAACTACTGAACGGATTTACACCATTTTAAAAAAAGGTCGCTTTCTGAGCCAAGCTCTACCTTTTTGCCAAATTTTGGGTAATTCCGTTCAGCAGTTCGGGCTGTAGCTCGTCGCAAAATTTCCTATGGAAATTAACATGGAGAAAACGAGTTTTGGGACCCCCCTTTTTTCTCAGCCCCCGCTTGACGAATCACCCCCAAACTTTCAGGATAGGGGCTGACCTGGATAGACTTTATTTTTGGACAATTTCAGGAAGATTCATCAAATGACGCCAACGTTATTAGCAAATCAAAAAATGCTTTTCCTATGGAAACTAGGTTCTAACTATAACTACCTACTGGCGACCGCCAGTAGGTAATATATATATATATATATATATATATATATATATATATATATATATATATATAATATATGTGTGTATATATATGTATATATGTATAAATATGTATATATATTATCTACTGGCGGTCGCCAGTAGATAGTTATAGTTACAACCTATTATCCATAGGAAATCCGCGACATTCTATTTGAAATAACGTTGGCGCCGGTTGACGAATCTTCGTGAAAGTTTCCAACTTGTTGGGGCGCTCCGCTCCGCTCCTACCCTGAAAGTCTCGGGGTGATACGTGAAGCGGGGGCCGAGAAAAAGGGGGTCCCAAAACGCGTTTTCCCCATTCATTTTTCCATAGGAACCTTTAGTCGCAGCTACAGCCTGAACTGCTGAACGGAATTACACCAAATTTGGCAAAGAGGTAGTCCTTGGTTCAGACTGGTGCCTTTTGCTTAAATGGTGTAAATCCGTTCAGTAGTTCCTGAGAAAATCAAAAGTAAAAGTACATATATATCTATGGGCGCGTTGGATACGCGTACCCTCAGCGCACCCTGCGCGCACCGTCCCGATCACGAGCTGCATGCTAATTGGCTGTCAGCTGGCTGTCAACATTCCGATTCAGGAAGTGTTGGCAGCCATTTTGTCCCTCGGTAGAACCGAGGGACAGAAACAAGTGCGCAAAGCGCAAAAGGGGGCAGGGTAGAAACACCCTGACCCCTAGGTCTGCTCAGGGGTCCCACAAGGACCCCTGGGCAGAAAAGATTTTTTTTTTTTAAATCGGCGGGATGCGCTTAGGGTGCGCGTATCCCGCCGAGAAAAAAAAAAGAAACAAGTGTGCAAAACGCACAAAGGGGGCAGGGTAGAAACCCCCTAACCCCCTAGGCCTGCTCAGGGGTCCCACAAGGACCCCCTGGGCAAAAAGCATTTTTAAAAAAAAATCGGCAGGATGCGCTCAGGGTGCGCGAATCCTGCCAAAAAATCGAAGCGCGGTCTCCCGCGCTTCGATTGTATTTGCCCCGGGTGGCCCAAGTCCCGGGGCATGCTGAGGGGGTTTATTTTATGTATGGGGGGCCTCAAAGGGCCCCCAAGCCCGGGGACCGCCACCCCCGGGGCTTTCTTTAAAAATGGTGCGGGAGGGCTCTGAGCCCTCCCGCAGCCCCGAGGACCACCACCTCCCGGGGCTTTTTTAAAAAATTAAACAACCTGTGTGGGGGGCTCCAGCCCCCACACGCCCCGAGGACCGCCACCTCCCGGGGCACTAACAAATTAAAATGGGGGTCCGTTTTGGACCCCCGAAGCCCAGGGACCACCACCTCCCGGGGCTGTGCTGATGTAGGGAGGGGGGCCGCGCGGCCCCCTCCTGGAGCCCTTGATGGCCCTGGGGACCACCACCCCCCAGGGCCGGCTCCTGCAGTGTCCCGGGGTGCCTACCCCCGGGACACTGTAGTTGCTATGGCAGGACGGGAGCCTCGCGGCTCCCGTCCTGCCATAGCAAACTGCTTTGGATATTGGAAGAGAGAGCAGGAAACCTGCTCTCTCTTCCAATATCCAAAGCGATTGCTTTCCACATGGGGAGCAGCATGTCAGCTGCTCCCCATGTGGAATCAGCAATGCCGGCTCCCAAGGGACGTGGGGAGCCGGCGGGACTGTGGGGGATTGGGGACCCCCACAGTCCCCAACGGAGAGGAGCCAGCCCCGGGGGATGGGGTCCCCGGGGCAAGTAGTGGCCCGGGAGGGGGCCACGCGGCCCCCTCCCCAAAAAAGAGCAAAAAAAAATTTTTAAAAAAGGAAAGGCCGGCCCCGGGGGATGGGGTCCCCGGGGCCTTAAAATGGCCAGAGGAGGGGGCCACGCTGCCCCCCTCAAAAAAAAAATATAGAGGCCATGCCCCGGGGGATGGGGTCCCCGGGGCCAATACAGGCCAAGGGAAGGCCTTCCCGTTTTTTTTTTTTAAAGGTAATTTTAAAAAGGGGTAAGGCCCTGGGGGATGGGGTCCCCAGGGCCCCAAAAAGAAAAAGGAAGGGGGCCACACAGCCCCCTTCAGGGAGAATTTTTTTTTTTTTTTTTTAAACGATCGGGCCCGCAGGCCCCGCCCCTTCCTTCACCACTCTGCAAACGCGCCCCTGGCGCGTTTGCAGAGAGGAACAATTCCCCTTGAATACTGGGGGTCCCTGGGGCCAACTAGCCCACCAGGTACCTCCAGTATGCGCCAGGGAGCTGCCTTGCAGAGAGGTGTACAGAGGCCACGCCCCTTTTACACCTCTCTGCAACGCAGCTCTGTGGCGCTTTTGGAGGTATATGGTGGGCTAGTTGGACTCCGGGGACCCTCAGGATTCAAGGGGACTTAATCCCCCAACTTAAAACGCACCACGGGGCGCGTTTGCACAGTGGTGAAGGGAGGGGGCGGGGCTTCAGGTGACATGTGTGCAAACAGGCCCCGTGGCGCGTTTTAAGATGGGGAATTAAATCCCCTTCAATCCTGAGGGTCCCTGGGGGCCAACTAGCCCAACAGGTACATCCAGAAAGCGCCACAGAGCTGCGTTGCAGAGAGGTGTAAAGGGGTGTGGCCTCTCTACACGTCTCTGCAACGCAGCCCCTGGCGCATATTGGAGGTTCCTGGTGGGCTAGTTGGCCCCTAGGGACCCTCAGGATTCAAGGGGACTTAATCCCCCAACTTAAAACGCGCAACGGGCGCGTTTGCACAGATGTCACCTGAGGCCCCGCCCCTCCCTTCACCATTGTGCAAATATTCCTCTAAAATCAGCCGAAATACGAATTCCGATTTACTCACCTGTTATCAGGAGAGACCTCAGTGCTGCATCTTTCAGCCCAGTACTGGTCCTGAAAAGTAATTTTAACCGTACTTACCGGTAACTTGAATTTCCTTCATAGGCTAACATTGACTGGTTTCACTTGGAAATTCTTCTAAGTGTGGAGTTTTGGAACTTTAAAATATTCCTCTAAAATCAGCCGAAATACGAATTCCGATTTATTCACCTGTTATCAGGAGAGACCTCAGTGCTGCATCTTTCAGCCCAGTACTAATCCTCAAAAGTAATTTTAGCCGTACTTACCAGTAACTTGAATTTCCTTGCATAGGATATCATTGCCTGCTTTTTGCTGAAAAAGTTTCTAAGTGTTGATTTTTGGAACTTTAAAATATTCCTCTAAAATCAGCCGAAATACGAATTCCGATTTACTCACCTGTTATCAGGAGAGACCTCAGTGCTGCATCTTTCAGCCCAGTACTGGTCCTGAAAAGTAATTTTAACCGTACTTACCGGTAACTTGAATTTCCTTCATAGGCTAACATTGACTGGTTTCACTTGGAAATTCTTCTAAGTGTGGAGTTTTGGAACTTTAAAATATTCCTCTAAAATCAGCCGAAATACGAATTCCGATTTACTCACCTGTTATCAGGAGAGACCTCAGTGCTGCATCTTTCAGCCCAGTACTAATCCTCAAAAGTAATTTTAGCCGTACTTACCAGTAACTTGAATTTCCTTGAATAGGATATCATTGCCTGCTTTTTGCTGAAAAAGTTTCTAAGTGTTGATTTTTGGAACTTTAAAATATTCCTCTAAAATCAGTCGAAATCCGAATTCTGATTTACTCACCTGTTATCAGGCGAGACCTCAGTGCTTCATCTTTCAGCCAAGTACTGATCCTCAAAATTGATTTTAACCGTACTTACCGGTAACTTGAATTTCCTTCATAGGCTAACATTGACTGGTTTCACTTGGAAATTCTTCTAAGTGTGGAGTTTTGGAACTTTATAATATTCCTCTAAAATCAACCAAAGTACGAATTCCAATTTACTCACCTGTTATCAGGAGAGAACCCAGTGCTGCATCTTTTAGCCCAGCACTGACCCTGAAAAGTAATTTTAACCGTACTTACCAGTAACTTATATTTTCTAACATAGGAATCCATTGTCTGGTTTTCAGCAGAAAACTTTCAAAGTGTCGATTTTCACAAACTACAAATATTCCTTAAAAATCGCCTGTATGACTTAAACGCATTCATTCAACTGTTTACAGGAGATGCACCAGTGCTGGATCCAGGATCCAAAACTGAGTAAGAAAAAGTAACGATAACAGTTTTTACCTGCTAAGTGAATTTCCTTCCATAGGATAACATTGGTGATTCTATGAGAAAAAGTTTCTAAGTGTCAACTTTTAAAGTACAATAATATTCCTTAAAAATCACGACTGTAACCAAAACGCTTTTACTCAACTGTTTACAGGAGATGTGCCAGGACTGAATCTAGGATCCAGTCAGGTGGTTAGAAAAGTAATCCATAAAGTAACTAATTGCATTTAACTAGAAATTCACATTGAGCTGAATGTTGCATTGTGTTTGAAAATGTGTTGCACATTGCAACAACTGTAACTACTGTACTTAAAAGTCTATTGCCTATGTGCAAAGTATTTAAACTAAAGTAATTCATTCTGAGAAAGTATTTTTTGTAATGTAATGTATAATGTAATTACAATGTAATTTAAATAATAAAATATGTAAAAAAAAATTGTTTCTAAAAATGTAGTAAATCAGTATTTTAAAAATTTATATAACAATTAATACATTTAAAAATTGTCATTTACAAAACCTTTGAAATTCACTGAAAAAACCGTAGGTTTCAGACATGTTATAGTTACAAATTAGCATTTAAAAAACCTTTGAAATTCACTGAAAAAACCATAGGTTTCAGGGACGTTATAGTTACAAATTAGCATTTAAAAAACCTTTGAAATTCACTGAAAAAACCATAGGTTTTAGGGACAGTTATAGTTAGTTGGACATTGCACTCGTACAAAACCCGTGAAATTCCCCGTTATAGTTAGTCCAGCTAACTATAACTCACGCCCACAATGCACTGCTGATGACGTCACATATTACATCACTCATGACATGGTCAGTGACATCACTGATGACATCACTGATGACATCTCAAATTACATCACTGATGACATCACTGATGACATCATCCATGTGATAATTTCATGCATCTTCTCACACCCTAATATAACCTTTGATACACCCACTCTAAAGTACAGACTGCCAGTCGCAAAACCATAGACACTCCAACACCAATAACTACATACCCACTCACTGATTCTTAGGTCTACACACACACATCCACTCACTCACCCGAACAGTCACTCATATTTACGGTCACTCAGTACAGGACTATCATATGCACTCATACTCCTATATAGACACTCAAACACCGCCACTCATCCATAGAGGTACTCACACACCTAGTCAGTCATGCAAATAATTAAACACACTACCATTTACTCACCTATACAGTTATACACACACCAGCTCACTTACTCATACAAATACTAGCACATTCTTACGCTCTTATACAATCACTGATACAAGCACACACTCATCCATACAGCCACTATCACAATCAGTCACTCTTGCTTATAGCTATTTATATACTCCAACACACATATATACTGCCTTTCACATATGTAGTTACTCACACATGTACCACTGGGACATACATTCACTCACTAACACACTATTACACACACTTACCCACCCATACAGTCTATCACAGATGCACTCTTGAAACCATCCCCCAGTGAATCACCCACTCACACATCTATGCACAGAGTCGCACACACCCCTCCCACACAAACACTCAGGCACCCATACAGATACTCACACAAGCATTCAATAACTCATATAGACACTCATGTAGCTATTCTCAAACACATGCAGCCACTTACAAAGCAACAGACAGACGGATACAGACATTCACCCAGTTTAGTCACTAACCCATGCATTCAGTAAGATACGTTAAATCACTCACTTATACAGTCAGTCACGCACCTACTAAATCATCCATACAGACACTTACACACCCACTCATTCTTCAATACGTCTTTTCCTATATATATTAAAAATATTTAAACTTTACAGAAACACACAGTCACTGGATGATGTCATCAGTGATGTCATCAGTGATGTCATTTGAGATGTCATCAGTGATGTCATCAGTGATGTCACTGACCATGTCATGAGTGATGTAATATGTGACGTCATCAGCAGTGCATTGCGGGGCGTGAGTTATAGTTAGCTGGACTAACTATAACGGGGAATTTCACGGGTTTTGTACGAGTGCAATGTCCAACTAACTATAACTGTCCCTAAAACCTATGGTTTTTTCAGTGAATATATATATATATATATAGTAGTTCCAAGACCATAAAGGCAAGCAAGGAAAACCTAAAGTCATGATGGAATGGAATGTGCCAAAAGTAGTTATCAGTAGACCACAGTAATTTAAGCATTTCCAAACATCATAGTTGTACTGCCTAAGTAAATTGTCATAAGTGGCAATTATGAGGCCCAACAAGGCTGAAACGTATCTATGGCCCTGGGCTACTTGTATTCTCATTCACTGTACACACAATGCATCACTTCAGTACATTCTGTACTTTTCAAAGCAGGATAGGATTCATTTGCATTGACTTGTCCCTTATCACTTGTTGCTGTTTCTAATTGAGTTAACCGTAATCATGTTGCTTGAACTGCTCATTCATTTCAAGAAAGCCTATTTAGAGTGTGGAGCCATCTTTGCTAAAAAAAATGTTAACTACTGTATTTCCGAATAGTCGAGATTATTTATTTCTTACTCCACCCTCTCTGTACACCCTTCCGATAAAGTGAATTGTCGCACACTAAAACATTTGTGCAATTGAGTTGTACTCTTGCACATCATCATAAATTGTCATAAGCATAAGTGTCGGAAAAAACTGCCAACCATGTGCATAACTTTGCATTTGTAATACTTTGATTTTTTTTTTTATGTGGAAATCTTACCACGGTGCCTTCTTTAAAAAAAAATCATCCTGACTTTCACCGGGCTACTTGTCTTACTGATCATAGAGACTCAGTTTGGCAGGTCACTTTTCAAACCATACATGTGCTAAATGGGCTAAATTAATAAAAATGGGCTCAATTTATGCTTTGCCAGCCTAGCCAGTGAACCACTGGCATGACAATATATTACATCCATCATACCTGTTGCAGCCAGGCTCTTCCATTACATTTAATGCTGCCTGCCATTGCAGCTGACATTTTTACCTAAAATGTTTTCCGTTTGGCAGGCTCTGCTTCTTGGGATTGCAGACGGGCGGCATATCAGGCACGTCATTCAAAGTGCGACTCCATTATCAAGACCAATGTAGTAAATACCCTTAATGTCCTGGAAGTGTTCTTCCAGTGTGTCAGGGGCATTTTAAAAGATTTTTGTGTTCAGGGCCACCAAGATGTTTGATGGTGGACCCAGACCCTAATGGAAATAATATCAGATGGGCCTTATTTTTACAGCCTTTCTAATGCAATTTACGAAGAAACCATGTCCACATTGTAGGTGTACCTGATAGTGGCGGCACTGAGCAGTGGGCAAATGTAACCTCTTGAAACTTTTATTGGAAGTCCAACACACGCTGCCTCCAATTTAAGCACTGTGACTTTTAGAAAGCTGTTTGTGAGGGCAAACAACTCCCTCCCCGATGTGGATGCCATCTCAGTGTGTGGCATTCGTGTTAGGAACCCACAAAGTGAACTCTGTTTCTATTAGCTGCCCACATGGTAGGTATTGGGCATTGAGCTCCATAATTGTCAGAAACAAAAACAATGGGTTTCTGCAGATTAAATCAAGTATCACCTTGAACAAGTGAAGAATATTAGACACCAATAACTGTTTCCAAAATGAAACTAGAATCAAGTGGATATTTCTTCATAGAAGATTATTTTATACCCAGAAATCAGGAATTGGATCCTGTAGAAACCATTTGCAACTGGTCAGCTGGAATTTTCACCAGTGGTAAGTGCAACCAAGAAGATACACACCATTCACTCCCCCGCTCACTTATTGAATTTGTGTAACAGTTTGAAATACAAGCATAACATTCCTGGACACCGACAACGAGACCTCACCCCGTGGCTGCTGCGGGACCTGTAATTGGTTTGCCATTTTCAAATTGTTTTGATACCCATAATTGAACACATTAGAGCCCTGATATGATCGGATCCGCGCTGGCTAACTTTTTTTTTAAATGACATTCATGCTAAATTAAAGTGGAAAGAATGTGAAACTAAGCAGCGCGTCTCCAAGAATACCAGAGGAATTCATTAGGATCAATGCTTTCAGAGTGCACCGCGGTGCGGGCGGAATTCATAATGACAGGATACTCAGTGCGTATTAATAAAAGACGAGCAGAACTTTGCCGAGCAGCTTTGCATTTAGATTAGACTGAGACAACATTTAATGCGATAGAAATGTTCCCTGTCTTAACCGCTACAGTAACTACTCTGTAAGCTGAAATATGAGGGCTGTTTGTTTTGTTTTCTTCCCGTCAGCCGCGCTGAGCTGTGAGGAGCAGTCCTGCTAGCTGCATCCTGCATGGCTGCCCTTGGAGGATACACTTATTTGGCATTTTTACGTAGGGAGGGCCTACCTCCTAGATACCCGCAGACTGGCATTTGGAGAGGCTAATAGCGTAGCTCTATCAGCATTTCCTGAACTTGTGTTTCCCTCCAGCATATGTTCTACTTTGTATCTTTTTTGTTAGAGGTCATTTCCAAAGTCTTAGTCCACCCCTTAGATCTCTCAGCAGAGTACAGACCATCCAATTTAGTCTCGTCTACAGCCAATCAACAGAGACGATACGTTTCGATAGCTTTGCTAATTGCTAAATGGTCAGAGGTAGCGCGTAGATTTAAGGCGAGGGAGTTCCATAGTTTTGATCCAGCTAGCCTAAGCACCTGACCACCTCCAGAAGTTCTTGAGAAGTATGAAACCTGTGATTACAACAAACCGGAAAGAAGCAACCTAACCGTCAGACGGGTTTGAAGTCAATTATGGTAGGATTTACAATTACCTCTCAGCTTAACCAGGCAACAATCGTTTCTGTGTGTTCATGAAAAAGTGGTGATCTAGATTACATGTGATGCTGAATTCTAGATTTAAATGTTCCCTGAAACAATATGGTCATGAAATCTTCTCTGGCTGAAAAGTATGGGATAACATTTAAATATGTCTGTCTAGTGCACAAAACATTGTATGGTCCTTTCTCTGCTACTTGTGCATGAAACTCTTCACTACTCAATCAACCCCTAATTTATGATCATCTGGCAAATATTAATTGCTACCACTCTATGACAAAGAGCCTTGATAGAGGGGGAGTATCTCTGTGCTGGCTCTTCAATTAAGGAACAATGTGTCTATGTCTAAGGTTGTAGCCTACCCACCAGAGGTTTCATAGCATACCTAATGACTTTTGGTTCCTTAAATTATTTGCAGTGGCACCCCAGATCCTAGAAAAGCATTGTTTAAATTGTTTTATACGAGGGTCGTACTAACTTGTTTTTGGAGCCTTCTAAAAATCACATGGCTTTACATAAGCAAGTTTAATTGAAAATGGGAAAGAAGGACTACATTAAAGGAGAGAGCAAATTAGGGCTGTTTTTCTGCCACACCATAATCCAGTCTTCAGCTTCTCGACATACCCAGGCAGGGCATCTGGACACTCAGGGTAATTAACAGGTGTAACAGTTGTAACAACCAGCCCCCACGTATAGCACATCCCTGTTTAGGACAACATAATTGTGTAATGTGCTATATTAGGACCTGTCCTATCTTTTTATGTATGGAGTGCCCAGCCCCGACTGCAGAGTCTCTGCAGTTGTAAAATTATTAGTAAAATTAAATTCGTAGTTTGCAATTACCAAAAAATAGTGAACTATACAAAAGTGTAAGTTTTCCTTTGTGAATCAGACCCTCTGTTTTTCTAATTCCTTTAATACCTTCTCCCAGGTGGGGAGTTTCAAAGTGAGGAATGCAGGGATATGCCTGCAAGGTTCCCGATAAAAAGCGTAAGGCCCTGATTACGAACTTGGTGGTTGGGATACTCCATCACAAATGTGACGGATGTCCCGTCCTCCGTATTTCAAGTTCCATAGGATAGAACGGAATCGTAATACGGCAGACGGAACATCCGTCACATTTGTGACAGAGTATCCCATTCTCCAAGAATGTTATCAGGCCCTAAGTCAGATATTTGATACTATTTGGTTCCTCCTTTCTTTGGAGCAAATGTACAACTTTTTTGCCATTTGCAAGGAATATTAGGACTGTTCCTGAAACACCGCAGCTTTCTTTTACCCCAAGGTTTAAAACATGCATATACATACACCTATTCAGCAATGTAACAATATATATCACACTCCCCCGTGTCTCCCCCAGTTTGTATAACTGCTCCACTTTTCACCCTGGGCGTCAGTTGCACTCTTCCTGACGGGTGCACCCATACATGGAGGTGGATCCATGCCAAAGTCAAAGTGGAGCGGAATGTTATTGAAAGGCGTTTGCACCGCCACAACGGAATCTGGGCACCACCGCCGAAGAGCGCCGACAGTTATACAAACTGGGGGAGACACGGCCATTTGACCGGCTCCCGCACTAAGTGCTCTTAAACCCTGTGGTTCGACGAGGGGCCCTCCACAAGAGTCATCAAAGCAGCGTAACAAGGTATTTAGAATAATGAGTACATGTATCAAACTGGCAGCTTGGACAGGGGGGACTGCAGGTATTTGCCAGCACAGAATGATACAAACTGTGGACTTTTGGGAAGTGTTCCCATGCAGCGGCATAATATTTATGTGTCATGCAGACGAGAATACAAAGATTCTGTGCTCCCCAAAAAAGTTACCATTGCATTGGACTTTATAATCCCTGTATGAGCTCAATGTGAAAGGACATTTGTGAGTGGCTGTTTTGGAGAGTGAATATCTGTGTGAGTGTCTATAAGTGTGAGTGAGTGGGTGTGTGAGTAGTTGTTTGGATGTATGAATGGGTATGTAAGTGGTTGTGTGAGTGGGTGTGTAAATGGTCGTAATGGGTGAATGAGTGGCTATGTTAGTGGCTGTATGTATGGATAAGTGAGTGGGTGTGTGAGTAGCTGTATTGGTGAGTGAGTGGAAGTGTGAGTGGGTGTATGGGAGACTGTGAGTGTCTCAGTGGGTGTGTGAGTGAGTGTGTGAGTGAGTGTCTCAATGGGAATGGGAGTGGGTGTGTGATTGTCTGAGTGGGGCTGGGAGTGGCTGCATAAGTGTCTCACTGGGTGTGTGAGTAAGTGCGTAAGTGGGTCCGTGAGAGAGTGCATGAGTGTCTGAGTGGGTGTTCGAGCAGGTGCATAAGTGTCTGGGCGGATCTGTGCATGTTAGCAGTTCCCCTCCACCATTAAAATTTGGCCTGGCTCCGGGGAATGGGGTTTCTGGGGCCGAAATTGGCCCAGGGAAGGGGGGCCATGTGCCCCTGTCCCCAATAAATATTTTTTTTTAAAAGACTGGGAAGTCGCCGGTGGCCACGCCCCCTTTTCCCACCCCTCTGCAAATTCACCTCCTAGTGCAGTGCTGGTTGGGGGATGAAGTCCCCTTGGATGCTGAGGGTCCTTGGGGGCCAACAGACCCTCTTGTTACCTCCAGTAAGTCCCACAGAATGCAATTGCTGAGGGGACTTCAGAGGCCATGCCCCCTTTCTCCACCACTCTGCAAACATGCCTCCTGGCACACTGATTGTTGGGGGATGAAGTACCCTTTAATGATGAGGGTCCTTGGGGGCCAACAAGCCCTCTTGTTACCTCCAGTAAGTCCCACAGAGCTGGTTGGGGGATAAAGTACCCTTGGCTCTAAAGTGTCCTTAAGTGCCAAAAAGCCCTCCTGTTACCTCCAGTAAGTGCCACACAGCAGAATTGCTGAGTGGTCTTTGGTGGCCATGCCCTCTTTTTCCAACACTCTGCAAATGTGCCTCCTGTACCACCCCTGGTTTCTGTATGAAGTCCTCTTGGATGCTGAGGGTTCTTGGGGGCCCAGAAGCCCTCCTGTTTCTTCTAGTAAGTCCGACACAACAGGATTCCTGAGAGCTTGTCATAGGCCCCACCCCCTTTCTCCACCACTCTGCAAACATGGTTACTAGTTAAAAAATACTTCAAAATTCACTTAAAAAACCAAAGGTTACTGGGTCATTATAGTTAGGAATTAGATTTTGGTAAACCTTAGGAATTCACTGAAAAAACAAAGGTTACAGGGAGGTTATAGTTAGGCTCAGATTTCACTCATGCAAAACCAGTGAAATTCAGCAGTAATAGTTACCTGAGCTAACTATAATGTACACCCCGCAATGCACTGCTTATGACCACACATATTACATCACTCATGACATGGTTAGTGACATCACTGATGACATCTCAAATGGTATCACTAATGACATCACTGATGACATCATCCACAAAACCACTCACACACTTACTCACACCCCCATACAACCTCTTGTATGCCCACTCACACACCCACACAGCCACTCACATACCCATTCACAGACTTATACCAGTAATTACACACCCACTCACTCCTCCATAGGGCCAATTAAACACCCACTCGCTCACTCATACAGCCACTCACACAACTATTCACTCACCCATACAGCCACTCCTACAACCAGTCACTCACCCATACAGCCAGTCACATAATCCCATGCTCACCCATACAGCAACTCACACACCCGCTTGTTTACGTACAAAGTCACTTACACACCGTCACTCACCCAATCAGCCTCTCAACACAGCTACTCACTCACTCATATAAGCCCTCACACACACACACAACCACTTACATAACCCATTCACACATCTATACAAGCACTTAAACATCTGCATACTCACCCATAAAGCCATTTACACAGACACTCACTCTCCAATACAGCCACTAACACACAAACTCACTTATCCAAACACTCACTCAAACAGCCACTTACTCACCCAAACAGCCACTTACACACCCAGTCACTCACTCATACATCCATTGAGACACCTCTCACTCACCTATACAGTCACTACACACCTACTTACCCACACAGAGAGCCACTCACACTGCCACTTGCCCACCCATACAGCCACTGATACACCCACTCACTCACTAATACAGCCACTCACACAGCCTCCAACTCACCCAGACAGCTACTCACACACCCACTCATACACCCATACAGCTACTCACACACCCACATGCACAAGGATACATACAGCCACACAGCCTCTCACATAATATATATTAGAAGTAGCATCACTCATTAATAGTACACCTAGTATACTATTTTAACTTTGTAGTACCTTAGTATATATGTTTAACAATCATAAACTCTTACAAAATACTTACACTCACTGGATGATGTAATCAGTGATGTCATTTGAGATGTTATCAGTGATGTCATCAGTGATGTCACTGACCATGTCATGAGTGATGTAATATGTGAGGTCATAAGCAGTGCATGGGGGGCATAAGTTATAGTTAGCTCAGGTAACTATAACTGCTGAATTTCACTGGTTTTGTATGAATTAAATCTGAGGCTAACTATAACGTCCCTGTAACCTTTGTTTTTTTCAGTGAATATATATATATATATATATATATATATATATATATATTATCACTTTAGATATAACATCACTCTATATGAGTAGTGATCATCTACTGGGATTGAATGCAGTACAATACTATCTCAGCAAACATCCTATTGAAATGTTGAAGCACAACAAATTGTTATTGAATTTAATCAGGTGGTGCCTTTATAATAACTTCTTTGTTTGGAAAGGAAGTTTTTAGACAGGTGAGAGGAGTAGCGACGGGAGCCTGCTTCTCCCCCAGTTATGCATGTCTTCATGTGGGCTGGTGGGAGGAGCAGGTTCTCAGGAGGAAACACTCCGATATGTATGATCAGCATGTTATTAAGTGGTTGAGATTCATCAACGATATTTTTGTAATATGGCACGGCACCAAAGAAAGTGCTGTGAACTTTGTCGAGGATATTAATAAGAACCAGTATAACCTAGAATTCACCGCTCATATCGATGAACACACAGTTGACTTTCTCGATGTTAAAGTATATACAGCAGAACACAAGTTACAAACTACACTACACCGCAAAAAAACAGCGGGTAACTCCACGTTACATTCTAATAGCTTCCATCCTAAGCACCTTATCAATAGCATTCCTTACGACGAGTTTTTGTGGCTAAGAAGAATATGTAGTTCAGAGATAGAACTAGAAAAATGCCAACAGGAAATGGTAGTAAGGTTCCTGAAGAGAGGTTATAAAAATAAAATGCTCAAACAGGCGACCGCCAAAGCTAATGCTATTGCAAGATGTACCCTAATGGCCAAAAACATAAGTAAGTCGATTGCAACACAACAGAATACTAGGGATATAGGCAAAGAAGGCCCCAAGGTTAGGCTAATAACAACATATAGCCAACAGGAAAACAAAATTAGGGCAATCTTCAACAACAATTGGCCTATAGTTCTAACCAATACTATTATGACTCAGAAAGTCCCCAAAAAGCCAACCCTAACATTTTGGCATGCCTTATCTATGAGATCCACACTGGTCAGAAATAGCCCAGAGATAAGTACAGCTACCACCTGGCTTACACCTAGAAAAGGCTTTTTCAGGTGTAGTTCCTGTAGGGCATGTAGATTTGGGGTCAATACCACCCAGTATATTACCCCTTTTAGCCGGGAACCAATACCTCTAAGAGAGAATTACAGCTGCTGCACAGAATATGCAGTTTATGTGCTGGAGTGTACCTGTGGGTTACGTTATGTGGGGAGTACGAAGCTCCAGGTACAGAATACTTCAGCACATAAGGGCGATTGTTAATTCAGACCCCGCATACCCAGTTGCCAGACATTTTAAATTAGAACATAAGAATGATCTCAAATGTCTCACCTACTTTGTCATAGGAGCCATACCACCGCTTAGAAGGGGTGGAAATAGGGAAAAAACACTCAGAAGATTGTTCTAGGATGATACTGGAACTAGACTCAAAGTTCCCATCAGGTCTGAATAACGGCGAAGATTTGCACAACTTTTTATAGTTCTTAAATATATATGTATTTTTGTATATGTTTCTTATCTCTTTTTACATATATACGCATTTTAATAGATATATATTTATAAGTACAAGAACTAATGTTAGCCGATATCAAGTCAAGCGTGGTTGCTATATATATTACATTTTAAATGATATATATATATTTTATTGACAATACATAGGAACCTAGATATATGTACAGTATTGATGGGTTCCAAGATACCACGCACACTCCACTGTAGAATCTACCAACTCCAATATTAGGATACCAGATGTCCCTATCAGATGTATGAATTAAGAAACTAGTAATAGAGGGTTCCTCCTCTAATTGCACTTAAGCTGAACTTCGATATCTTTTACCTGTGTTTGTAAAAATATTTATTTTATACTATATGATTAGCACTTTATTAGTATAGGCACTTAGCACTTGTGGTAGCACTATGCACTTTAATGTTCGTTTATATATGGATGCACAGCACTTTGCAATATAATTAGTACATGAACTTACGCCTGACTGAACAGTAACGCATTTAAGCAGGTATGAGGTGTATGTAATAAGCCCGAGGATAATTACGATATGGAATAACCTATGCCACAGTTAGACCTTGTCTTGCACTTATAGGACGAAATAGAGGCAAATTTGTATGGAGAACATATGAGTTGGTACATTAAGGTTATCTTGAAGAATCAGAAGTCAACATATGTGCACTATGCGGCAATATGATAGCGTAATGTAAATGTACTCATTATGTCTGCAGATAAATGCAATGTACTTTACCCTGTGTGCAAGCAAGCCTGGGCAATATTATGAAATTTATTGCATATCGTAAGATTGGTAGTTTGATTTTATGTTGTGAAGTCTGTTTTCTATGCCGATGGAATATTCTGTCAAGTGACACTATGACACTATTGGCTTAAAAGCAGTGATTTGTAGCACGGAAACCATGTGATCAAGGTCACGAGAAGTGACCGAAACGCGTAATGACTGGTTGGTGTGGGCAAGAAAGAAGATTTTTGCACATATATTATCGGAGTCCATGCCCATTTGTCCGAAGAACAGTGGATGTATGTGGGAACTATCGTGGCATATATATATATATATATATATATATATATATATATATATATATATATATATATATATTATCTACTGGCGGTCGCCAGTAGATAGTTATAGTTACAACCTATTATCCATAGGAAATCCGCGACATTCTATTTGAAATAACTCTCTTGCCGGTTGACGTATATCTTCGCGAAATTTTCAAACTTTGTGGCCCGCTCCGGTCCGCTCCTACCCTGAAAGTCTCGGGGGATTCGTCAGCGGGGGCCGAGGAAAAGGGGGTCCCAAAACGTGTTTTCCCCATGCACTTTTCCATAGGAAACTTTAGACACGGCTACAGCCCGAACTGCTGAACGGAATTACACCAAATTTGGCAAAGAGGTAGTTCTTGGTTCAGAAAGAACCCTTTTTGTTAAATGGTGTAAATCCGTTCAGTAGTTGCTGAGAAAATGAAAAGTAAAAAGTTAGTGATATCTATGGCCGAGTAGGGTCCGCGTACCCTCAGCGCACCCTGCGCGCACCGTCCCGATCACGAGCTGCATGTTAATTGGCTGTCAGCTGGCTGTCAACATTCCGATTCAGGAAATGTTGGCAGCCATTTTGTCCCTCGGTAGAACCGAGGGACAGAAACAAGTGCGCAAAGCGCACAAAGGGGGCAGGGTAGAAACACCCTGACCCCTAGGTTTGCTCAGGGGTCCCACAAGGACCCCCTGGGCAAAAAAAAAAAAATTTTTAAATCGGCAGGATGCGCTCAGGGTGCGCGAATCCTGCCGAAAAAATCGAAGCGCGGTCTCCCGCGCTCGATTGTATTTTGCCCCCGGGTGGCCCAAGTCCCGGGGGCATGGTGGGGGTTTAATTTTATGTGTGGGGGCCTCAAAGGGCCCCCAAGCCCCGGGGACCGCCACTCCCCGGGGCTTTTTTAAAAGGTGCGGGAGGGCTCTGAGCCCTCCCACAGCCCCGGGGACCACCACCTCCCCGGGGCTTTTTAAAAAATTAAACAACCTGTGTGGGGGCTCCAGCCCCCACACGCCCCGGGACCGCCACCTCCCCGGGGCACTAACAAATTAAAATGGGGGTCCGTTTTGGACCCCGAAGCCCCGGGGACCACCACCTCCCCGGGGCTGTGCTGATGTAGGGAGGGGGCCGCGCGGCCCCCTCCTGGAGCCCTTGATGGCCCTGGGGACTGCCACCCCCAGGGCCGGCTCCTGCAGTGTCCCGGGTGCCTACCCCCGGGACACTGCTGTTTGCAATGACAGGACGGGAGCCTCGCGGCTCCCGTCCTGTCATTGCAAACTTGCTTTGGATATTGGAAGAGAGAGCAGGAAACCTGCTCTCTCTTCCAATATCCAAAGCAGATTGCTTTTCCACATGGGGAGCAGCATGTCAGCTGCTCCCCATGTGGAACAGCAATGCCAGCTCCCAAGGGACGTGGGGAGCCGGCGGGACTGTGGGGGATTGGGGACCCCCACAGTCCCCAACGGAGAGGGCCAGCCCCGGGGATGGGGTCCCCGGGGCAAGTAGTGGCCCCTCCCCAAAAAACAAAAAAAAATGGAAAGGCCGGCCCCGGGGGATGGGGTCCCCGGGGCCTTAAATGGCCTGGAGGAGGGGGCCACGCAGCCCCCTCCCAAGAAAATAAAAAAGGCCATGCCCCGGGGATGGGGTCCCCGGGGCCAATACAGGCCCAGGGAAGGGGGCCACGCGGCCCCCTTCCCGTTTTTTTAATAAAATTAAATTTAAAAAGGGGTAAGGCCCTGGGGGATGGGGTCCCCAGGGCCCAAAAACAGGAAAAAGGAAGGGGGCCAGACAGCCCCCTTCAGGGGACAAATTTTTTTTTTTTTTTTTAAACGATCTGGCCCGCAGGCCCCGCCCCTTCCTTCACCACTCTGCAAACGCGCCCCCTGGCGCGTTTGCAGAGGGGAACGAATTCCCCTTGAATACTGGGGGTCCCTGGGGGCCAACTAGCCCACCAGGAACCTCCAATATGCGCCAGGGGGCTGCGTTGCAGAGATGTGTACAGAGGCCACACCCCTTTTTACACCTCTCTGCAATGCAGCTCTGTGGCGCTTTTTGGAGGTATATGGTGGGCTAGTTGGACTCCGGGGACCCTCAGGATTCAAGGGGACTTAATCCCCCAACTTAAAACGCGCCACGGGCGCGTTTGCACAGTGGTGAAGGGAGGGGCGGGGCTTCAGGTGACATGTGTGCAAACAGGCCCCGTGGCGCGTTTAAGATGGGGAATTAAATCCCCTTCAATCCTGAGGGTCCCTGGGGGCCAACTAGCCCAACAGGTACATCCAGAAAGCGCCACAGAGCTGCGTTGCAGAGAGGTGTAAAAGGGGTGTGGCCTCTCTACACGTCTCTGCAACGCAGCCCCTGGCGGATATTGGAGGTTCCTGGTGGGCTAGTTGGCCCCTAGGGACCCTCAGGATTCAAGGGGACTTAATCCCCCAACTTAAAACGCACCACGGGGCGCGTTTGCACAGATGTCACCTTAGGCCCCGCCCCTCCCTTCACCATTGTGCAAATATTCTTCTAAAATCATCCGAAATACGAATTCCGATTTACTCACCTGTTATCAGGAGAGACCTCAGTGCTGTATCTTTCAGCCCAGTACTCGTCCTGAAAAGTAATTTTAACCGTACTTACCAGTAACTTGAATTTCCTTCCATAGGCTAACATTGACTGGTTTCACTTGGAAATTCTTCTAAGTGTGGAGTTTTGGAACTTTAAAATATTCCTCTAAAATCAGCCGAAATACGAATTCCGATTTACTCACCTGTTATCAGGAGAGACCTCAGTGCTGCATCTTTCAGCCCAGTACTGGTCCTGAAAAGTAATTTTAACCGTACTTACCGGTAACTTGAATTTCCTTCATAGGCTAACATTGACTGGTTTCACTTGGAAATTCTTCTAAGTGTGGAGTTTTGGAACTTTAAAATATTCCTCTAAAATCAGCCGAAATACGAATTCCGATTTACTCACCTGTTATCAGGAGA
Source organism: Calotriton arnoldi (assembly GCA_963921515.1). Taxonomy (NCBI): domain Eukaryota; kingdom Metazoa; phylum Chordata; class Amphibia; order Caudata; family Salamandridae; genus Calotriton; species Calotriton arnoldi. The sequence goes on from CAWUFW010011695.1 coordinate 327,213, forward strand.
GACCTCAGTGCTGCATCTTTCAGCCCAGTACTGATCCTCAAAAGTAATTTTAACCGTACTTACCAGTAACTTGAATTTCCTTCCATAGGATATCATTGCCTGCTTTTTGCTGAAAAAGTTTCTAAGTGTTGATTTTTGAAACATACAAATATTCCTCTAAAATCAGCCGAAATACGAATTCAGATTTACTCACCTGTTATAAGGAGAGACCTCAGTGCTGTATCTTTCAGCCCAGTACTGGTCCTGAAAAGTAATTTTAACCGTACTTACCAGTAACTTGAATTTCCTTCCATAGGCTAACATTGACTGGTTTCACTTGGAAATTCTTCTAAGTGTGGAGTTTTGGAACTTTAAAATATTCCTCTAAAATCAGTCGAAATACGAATTCCGATTTACTCACCTGTTATCAGGAGAGACCTCAGTGCTGCATCTTTCAGCCCAGTACTGATCCTCAAAAGTAATTTTAACCGTACTTACCAGTAACTTGAATTTCCTTCCAAAGGATATCATTGCCTGCTTTTTGCTGAAAAAGTTTCTAAGTGTTGATTTTTGAAACATACAAATATTCCTCTAAAATCAGCCGAAATACGAATTCTGATTTACTCACCTGTTATCAGGAGAGACCTCAGTGCTGCATCTTTCAGCCCAGTACTGGTCCTGAAAAGTAATTTTAACCGTACTTACCGGTAACTTGAATTACCTTCATAGGCTAACATTGACTGGTTTCACTTGGAAATTCTTGGAGTTTTTGAACTTTATAATATTCCTCTAAAATCAACCAAAGTACGAATACCAATTTACTCACCTGTTATCAGGAGAGAACCCAGTGCTGCATCTTTTAGCCCAGCACTGACCCTGAAAAGTAATTTTAACCGTACTTACCAGTAACTTATATTTTCTTCCATAGGAATCCATTGTCTGGTTTTCAGCAACAAAATTTTCAAAGTGTTGATTTTTACAAACTACAAATATTCCTTAAAAATCACCTGTATGACTTAAACGCATTCTTTCAACTGTTTACAGGAGATGCACCAGTGCTGGATCCAGGATCCAACACTGAGTAAGAAAAAGTAACGATAACAGTTTTTACCTGCTAAGTGAATTTCCTTCCATAGGATAACATTGGTGATTCTATGAGAAAAAGTTTCTAAGTGTCAACTTTTAAAATACAATAATATTCCTTAAAAATCACGACTGTAACCAAAACGCTTTTACTCAACTGTTTACAGGAGATGTACCAGGACTGAATCTAGGATCCAGTCCTGTGGTTAGAAAAAGTAATCCATAAAGTAACTAATTGCATTTAACTAGAAATTCACATTGAGCTGAATGTTGCATTGTGTTTGAAAATGTGTTGCCCATTGCAACAACTGTAACTACTGTACTTAAAAGTCTATTGCCTATGTGCAAAGTATTTAAACTAAAGTAATTCATTCTGAGAAAGTATTTTTTGTAATGTAATGTATAATGTAATTACAATGTAATTTAAAAAATAAAATATGTAAAAAAAATTGTTTCTAAAAATGTAGTAAATCAGTATGAAAAAAATTAATATAACAATTAATACATTTAAAAATTGTCATTTACAAAACCTTTGAAATTCACTGAAAAAACCGTAGGTATCAGGCACGTTATAGTTAGAAATTAGCATTTAAAAAACCTTTGAAATTCACTGAAAAAACCATAGGTTTCAGACACGTTATAGTTACAAATTAGCATTTAAAAAACCTTTGAAATTCACTGAAAAAACCATAGGTTTCAGACACGTTATAGTTACAAATTAGCATTTAAAAAACCTTTGAAATTCACTGAAAAAACCATAGGTTTTAGGGACAGTTATAGTTACTTGGACATTGCACTCGTACAAAACCCGTGAAATTCCCCCGTTATAGTTAGTTCAGCTAACTATAACTCGCGCCCCGCAATGCACTGCTGATGACGTCACATATTACATCACTCATGACATGGTCAGTGACATCACTGATGACATCACTGATGACATCTCAAATGACATCACTGATGACATCATCCACGTGATAATCTGATGCACCTCCTCACACCCTAATATAATCTTTGATACACCCACTCTAAATTACAGACTGCCATTCGCAAAACCATAGACACTCCAACACCAATAACTACATACCCACTCACTGATTCTTAGGTCTACACACACACATCCACTCACTCACCCGTACAGTAACTCATACTTACGGTCACTCAGTACAGGACTATCATATGCACTCTTACTCCTATATAGACACTCAAACAACGCCACTCATCCATAGAGATACTCAGACACCTAGTCAGTCATGCAAATAATTAAACACACTGCCATTTACTCACCTATACAGTTATACACACACCAGCTCACTTAATCATACAAATAGTAGCACATTGTTACGCTCTTATACAATCACTGATACAAGCACACACTCATCCATACAGCCACTATCACAATCACTCACTCTTGCTTATAGCTATTTATATACTCCAACACACATATATACTGCCTTTCACATATGTAGTTACTCACACATGTACCACTGGGACATACATTCACTCACTAACACACTCTTACACACAGTTACCCACCCATACAGTCTATCACAGATGCACTCTTGAAACCATCCACCCAGTGAATTACCCACTCACACATCTATGCACAGAGTTGCACACACCCCTCCCACACAAACACTCAGGCACCCATACAGATACTCAGACAAGCATTCAATAACTCATATAGACACTCATTTAGCTATTCACAAACACATGCAGCCACTTACACAGCAACAGACAGACGGATACAGACATTCACCCAGATTAGTCACTAACCCATGCATTCAGTAAGATACGTTAAATCACTCACTTATAGAGTCAGTCACGCACCTACTAAATCATCCATACAGACACTTACACACCCACTCATTCTTCAATACGTCTTTTCCTATATATATTAAAAATATTTAAACTTTACAGAAACACACAGTCACTGGATGATGTCATCAGTGATGTCATTTGAGATGTCATCAGTGATGTCATCAGTGATGTCACTGACCATGTCATGAGTGATGTAATATGTGACGTCATCAGCAGTGCATTGTGGGCGCGAGTTATAGTTAGCTGAACTAACTATAACGGGGGAATTTCACGGGTTTTGTACGAGTGCAATGTCCAAGTAACTATAACTGTCCCTAAAACCTATGGTTTTTTCAGTGAATATATATATATATATATATCAACAGCAAAATTTTGCAGTATCCAAGGAAAGAAGGCACGCGCACTCCCAGCAGATAAGTTGCATATATTAGTTTAATGAGCAACACACTCTACGTGTTTCGACACCAGAAGTGTCTTGTTCACGAGTCATATATCTATATCTATATATATATATATATATATATATATATATATATATCGCCACAATATCCCTTTGAACAGGGATTTCCTCACCGCACTCACAGCTCTTTTAAAGTTGGATACAAGTATGAATCATCACATCATACCATCGCTGGTTCCAGGGTGTTTTTATTTTCAAAAAACGCTGCCAACACACAACCCCAACGCGTTTCGGTCTCAGCCGAGACCTTGTTCCCCGTGAGCAAGGTCTCGGCTGAGACCGAAACGCGTTGGGTTGTGTGTTGGCAGCGTTTTGAAAATAAAACACCCTGGAACCAGCGATGGTATGATGTGATGATTCATACTTGTATCCAACTTTAAAAGAGCTGTGAGTGCGTGAGGAAATCCCTGTTCAAAGGGATATTGTGGCGATATTTGTAACGGCTTGGTCCTGCCGTACTCGACACGCACCACCACAGAGCGCCCAGCAGTCAGTAAAGGTGGACTTTGCGGAAAGGATATATATATATATATATATATATATATATTTATTTATATATGTATATAAGTATATATATATATATATATATATATATCCATCTAACAAAATCGCCCTGAGGAAGGACGCGCCGACACCAGAGTGATTCAAAATCCTTTATTAACGGAAACCGGTGTCTCCACTGAGAATAAAATCCAGTCCTGACGCGTTTCGGGGCCTCACAGCTCCTTAATCATAGGAAGACATTGCAGTCACTGAATGCTCGCTGGCACCATTAACTGCATGCTGAGTATTTATTGCATCCCCAGTGTGTTCTCAGGTGAGTCACATTCTAAGCATGCTGGTACCTATAGTTTTTCTTCGAGCAGGATGTATTCCAGGGTGGGTTCAGTGTACTGAGCAATTTTCTTTGTCAAAAATATCAGCCCCAGTGGGCCTCCGAGAATGAGTTGCCGGTTAATTCATTTACTTCTCTGGTGTGCCGCTACGAGGCTCGGCATTGTTCCGGGTCTCCTGGGCCCCATGCTGCATTCTCATGGTGGCGCGTCCTTCACGGCCGGGCTGCCGTGATAAATCCATCCAAGAAAATCGCCCTGAGGCAAGGACGCGCCGACACCAGAGTGATTAAAAATCCTTGGGTGGGTGGGTGGATGGAAGGACATGTGGGTGGGTGGATGATAGATAGATGGGTGGATGGATAGTTGGAGAAGTAAGATGGATGGCTGGATGAGAGCCCAGTTGATGGATGTGTTAGTAATTGGATGGATGGTTGGGTACATGGGTGCATGGCTAAATAAATAAATATGTAAAGCTCTGCCCTGTAACTGAATAGCCCTGGTGTTCCTCCTGGCTCATGAGTGAATACACAAAGAACAAATATTAAGGTGAGTTTTAAGATTTTTCCCACCTCGAATGCACACTGTTTAGCTGTGTGTCATGTGACCTATGGCACAGTCAGTTCATCAGTCCGCCTATAGAATTCACTTTCAACAGCAGCATGGACGTTGGTGACATCATCCTGTGGCATGTCTGCTAATATATGAATTTTATACCACTATGGGTTGGGCATTGTATGTCATGCGATGCATATTTTTGCCAGATAACACTAGTGTACACAGTCTGTGACTTCCCTTTGCACTTCTGCATAGAACACCCCAGGGGCCGTATTATAGTAAATGCGCATTTTCATTGTTTGTGCCGGGCACACCTTTAAAAAGGTGCGCCAGGCGCAAACAGTGAAAATGCACCCTATTACCATGAATGCGCTGCCCCCAGGGCAGCCGCAAACTCGTGCTGCCCTGGGAACAGCACATTTCTCTGAAAAATGGAGGAGCTGCTTTACAGCTGGTCCGTGTTTTCACATTGCCGGCGGCAACCTGCCTGCACTTTTAAAGGGGATTAGAGATCCCCTTGCAGGCGGGTGAAGTCAGTGACTGCATCCGCCTGCAAGGGGATGTTTGGGGGTCCATGAGACCCCCTTTCCCCCCTCCAGAGGGCTGCAATCAGGGGGCGCACTCCCCATGTGCCACCTTTTAGGTGGCACACTGGTCAGTGCGCCTCCTGAGGGCTTCTTTGCCTCTGTGCCAGCATCTGTAATATGGCGCTGACGCAGAGGCAAAGGGATGCCCTCATTTGCATGGGGCACACCCCCATGCAAATGAGGGGCCAGCCCCTGCAGATAGCACTGGTGCTTTATGTGCGCCAGTGCTATTGGTATTACAGAAGGGGCCACACAAGCGTCTGCGGCCCCTTCTGTAATACCAAAGTGCCCCGGGGGCGCGCTAAGCGGGCGCAAATGCCCGTTGCGCCCCTGTGGCACTTTATGTAATACGGACCCAGATAGCCAATTCGTTCTTTGCGCACTTTCGCCCTGTTACATTACATTTTAGAGGCAAGGGGTTGAGGGGGCATGACCTTGAAACCTCACACACTGCACTGCCTCTTCTAGGCACCTATAGGGTATGTATTTTTAAAGCACGGCACGCAGCTAGTTGCCATATCAGTTTAAATGCTGATGTGTGGATAGGGTCAAAATGGGGCACGCCCTCACAGTGAACTGAAATTTTACCCAAAATGCATAACAATTGCCAAAAGCTCTGTATTTTTTCTTAGCTGAAATATCTAAGCGCCCTCTAACTCCTAAGTCAGCAGAAAATGTACAATAATATTATATTTTTAAAACAGTTTCTCCATGGCTTCCTTGTATTATATCAGTGGACGTCGAAAACATATTGGCAACAGGACCTAGTGGAAACCATTTGCAACTAGTCAACATGATTTTCCACTGTGGAAGATAATTTACCCAAGATCACACAATGTGGTAAAGCTGGGAAGCGGGGATTAGAATTCTGGTCACCTTGAGACAACTGTAAGGTAGTATAGTGCACTATATAAACGTCCTAACCTCAGGCAGCCAGCACAGGGCTCCTGCTCAGCATTACTCCTGCTAATCAAGTAGGAATTTGGACCTCCTCAACCTGACTGGAGGTCTCCGGGTATTCTGCTAGGTCACAACCGAAGGTGCCCGAGGCTCCCTTTTGCTTGAACTTCAGCTTCACCCCTTTGTTCTTTATGAGTTAATCCAGAAAGCGGTGCCCCCAAGTCCCCTGAAAAAACAGCAAGGCTTCTTGAACCTTCAGGTGGCCCCCGTGCTGTGTCCTCCTCCAGTGACTTGGGAGTGGGATGCCAGGCAACATCCAGGGCACAGGAACATGAAACCTTCAAGGGATGACTGACTGCTGTGGGGTGCGGGAAGAAGACTAGCAGCCACAGGTGCACTTTGAGTGGGGGATAAGATGTGCTATTTATATAGTGGTTAAACCCCCACGAATCAATATGCTTGCTTCTTCCAGTGTAGTGTGTTCAATGAGCAAGAAAAATGCTGTCACATCCTGGTGCAATGGGGAGGCTTCAGTTGTTACAATTCTCGGAGAACCCCGAGTAAGGTTGAATTGGTCTACAACAGGACTCCTGGAATTTAAAAAAAAAACACACTCCAGCGGTGTGAATTAACAAACTTGTTACAAGTTTTGAAGTTGAGATGCTAAATGTAAAAAACAAATCACATAGCAGTGGTTCTGCACTATTTACCTGTCAGCAGATTAGACGTTCCTTAGAGAAATATGTACTCCTATTACATTGCTAGAGGTGAGAGGCTGAGTCTGTTTGGAGGGGTTGTGAGAAGGTCTGTCAGACTGCGGGCCCCTTTCCTGCATATTGCACACAAAAGAGAAGGGGAGAGGGTACGGTGCTCACCTACTCCAAACCCCCTATTAATTACTTATACACACCAAAAGGAGTAGGGAGTGAGAAAACGTGGTGTCGTGATCTGGTGTGGACACATGCTGTGTGTTCTAATACTGCCCTCACTCACACAAATGTGTGACATGCTTCATCATAGGGCTGCTTACAATACACCCCAGCGCAACCAACGCATGGAGTGGAGCAATAGGGTGGGGGAAGACAAACACAACATAAAAAGAAGAAAACATTATTCCAACTTGTGACTGGGAACAATGGAGGTGAAAGTGCAGTGAAGTGAGTGTTAAAACTAACTCAGAGGTGTCCCTAAACCTAAACTTTATTACTGGACCCTCCAGCCAGGATTAAAAACGTGAAGGATGGTGGTGCTAGAGAGATATCACGTGCTCCTTGCACCCCTCCTTACTGCCCAGTGGTCAACATATTTCGGCCGTCTGGATGTGCCTGATACAGGGGTCACGTCGGCCTTCTTCAGGACTCTCCTGGTCCCAGTGTATAGGTTCCTACTTAGTCCTCCATTCGAGGTAGTAGGTGTTTCAAACCCTAGTCCTTATTCTGAGAAATTTCCCACCAGAGATTACTTGGATTTTACGAGTTTACCCCTAAGTCATGCTAAACATGGCGGTAGGCAAGGAGAGACCCCCTGTTGTCACACTTACTCCAAAGGTGGTGCTCCTCCTTCATCAGTGTTCGCCTGCATACCTGCCTTTTGTCAGGCGCAGCAGCTGGAGGATCTTCCTGTCTCCATACTCTCCCTCCCATTTCTGCTCCAGTTAAAATCACTGCCATAACCAGCTTGGGAAATGCTGCTAGGAAGCTCGATGGGAGGGCGGAGGGCCAGGAGACTTTCTTTGTCATGGGAGTGTGAGTATGTGCGTGAGGAAGGGAGGGAGCTCTGACATGCTAAAAATGATGTGGCTGGCCCAGGGTGATAGGGTCCCCAAGCCAAAACCAGCCCTGGGAGGAGGGCCATGCACTGCCCCTCCCCCTAAAGATAAAAATCTCTTTCCCCAGGACCTCGCCCACACTGGGTGGCTTAAAAAAACAAGCGTGGGAGACCGTGCTTGCTTTTTAAAAATAATTTTGATGCAGATTTGTGGATCCTCCGTAAATTTGCAGCAAAATTTGTTTTACTTTTTTTTTTACCACTGTTGGGTCCCTCTAGGTTTCCAACACCAGGCCTAGGGGGTCAAGGTGTTCCTACCCTGCCCCTTTTGTTTTTTTTATTTATTTTGTTTTAGGGCTTGGGACCAAGTCCCAAGTCCTACTATGGCTCCTGGTTGAGGTAGTGTCAGCCAATCAGATCTCAGTTTGAGATCTTTTGGGATCAGGGGAGCCTCCGCATCCCTGGATATACAAAGTTTTTGAGCATTTATTGCTCAAAAACTACTGAATGGATTTACACCAAAACACAAAAAGCAGTCTTTCTGTACCTAGCTACAGGTTTTCGCCAAATTTGGTGTAAATCAGTTCAGAGATTTAGACTGTAGCTGTGTCTAAAGTTTCTATGGGAAAATAATTGGCGAAAATGCGTTTTGGAAACACAAACCCCCTTTTTTCTCTTTCTTCGTCAAACAGTGCCAAAGTTATTAGCAATACAAAAAATGCATTTCCTTTGGAAACAGGATCCTAACTATAACTACCCACTGGGTAATATACAAATTTAGGACTGCAAATCCACATCTTGAATATGCACTTGTAAATGATGTTGTCTGTGCACTAACCCTGGGCGGAGTTCGCGGAGTTGCACTACGCGGAACACCGCGAAGTGCATAAAAAACTCCGTCGCACTACGCAGAGCTCCGCGAGCAGCGGAGTATGATAGAAAAATGCCGTTCGCGGTGATTGCACAGTGCCGGATGCTTGTCCGCACTGCGCAATCATTGCGAACGGCACCATGCACAGCGCAAGCTTTTCTTTTCTGCCGCTCGAGTAGATTTTTACTCGAGTGGCAGCTTTCTCAACGCGAACGGGCAGTTTCTCAACACGAGCGGTCGCGAGCATACGCGACCACTCGCAATGAGAAACCTGACCCCCCCCGTGTTGAGAAATCTCGCCGGGATGTTGATTTTCCACGCTCGCACTCGCCAACTTGATGTTGACGATCGCGAATGAGGAAAAATCTCGTCGGGAGGTTGATTTTCCTCGCTCGCGGTCGCCAACTTGACGTTGACAAATGCGAGCAAGGAAAAAAACTCCGCTTTGCACCGCGAAGCGGAGTTTTTCGGAACTCTGCGATCTCTGCGTAACGCGGAGTGCAGAAAACTCCACGAGCGGAGTTCACCGCCCAGGCCTACTGTGCACTGAACAAATCGATTTGTGAATCGGGCCCAAGGGATTTGCTCTTTGGTTCGTTGACTCTGTGAATCGCTCTCCAGTCTCCCTTTAGATTATTTTCATTAAGATTGTTTTCCTTGAATCAATTTTCTTGTTTTAAACGTTTTTGTTTTATTTGTGTTGAAACACAGCAAAGACGTGGGCGTACATTTCAATCCTAATACATCTTTGAGCAGTAAAAAAGCACTGCAACTAAAACAAGGGGCTCAAGGTTAGAGCTCAGGTAACCAGTGTCTCTGCATCGGTATCAAGATGACTGCACCCTTGCTGACAGTGGTTTCTGGAGAACTGGCCCCATAATGTTCTACCAAGTACGGAAGAACAAAATAAATGTGCACCAGGTACCTGGAGGCTATCATCTAATATTAACTTATGATCTTTATATGAAGGGTTTGTTTCAAACCACACTTCTACTGTTTCTATGTGCTGTACATAAAGTCTTTCACTATTTCCCAACTTATTGAACTCATTTTACTGACTTCAGGAGGATAGAAAGCTGAGTCTATCTCTGTGGGTTCAGCACACATGACTTTCAGACCTAATCATTTTTCTGCATCCATAGTTCAGCTTTCTGAGCCATACTGCCGGCCAAGTCAGTTTAACATAACTCATCACACAGATGAGATCACAGTTAAATTAACAAACAATGTCACAAAAAACTTGTGATGGCAAATAATTACCTTCCAAAACAGAAGTGTGCTCTCATTTTATTAGACTAGAATGCTGTCTGATAACTTCCAATGCCATGGAGGCAAGGCTAGGGGATAGGAACCCTAAGGTCCAGATTTACTAAGGCATTGAGCAGGCACTAGAGCAATGCAAAGTGAGGTGAGGTGGCGCATGCTATTTTCTATCCAGGGACGAAGGAGTTTTGCACTCGAAAAGTGATCCTAGAGCGCAAAAAATATACTTTGTGTTGCTTTGCTTTGCATCAAGGGGTCATTACTGGTGCAAACACCCATAGGTTTTAAAGTAAGTCTGATGTTCTAGGATAGGCAGACTGTGCTTTACATTAAAAACTAAAGCACACTTGGCACAGGCAATCATTCTGAAATGTGTTCATTACTCCAAAAGTGTGATGCACTGCATGCAATGCACGGCGCACATCCAGTGCATGGGAATCTGATTGTGTCTACACCTAGTAATTTGTATTGGAATGAGATGTCTATGCCAGAGATCAAGTAATCACCTCTGCCCCATGTAAGAAGCAGTGTGTTATGCAAGGCTCTCTTGTTTGAGCACCAAAATACAGAGTGATACCAACAGCAGGGCAATCTTTATAGATGTTGCATTGTTCTGTGTTTTCCCCATTGCACAAATCTGCACAGACAATTTAGAGGCAATGCTGTGTTGTGTGAAGGGTTGGTAAATCTATGTTCAAAAGTCATCATATGTGAAATTTACTGTTCGAATATGCACATAAAAAGGCAAATATATTCTGAAACAAACAGTTAATGCGTTGGCTACCCTCAGTGAAAAGCGATTCTCACTTCAGATAACAGTCTTCATAAACAACACGTACCTCATACGTCAAAACCTGTTCATGCCAAATGGATAAGGAAGTCAGATTTTTTTTAGGAGAGTGAGGGGCTTATTTACAAGCCCCTGGCGCCTCCGGTGTGTCACTTTTACCATGGGGAAAAGTGACGTACCGGCGTTAAAATCAATGGGAAAACCTATTTTAAAGTGTTGCTGATTTTCCTTGAGTCTGATCCCCATTGAAGCCTACAGGAAGCATTTGGCCAGTTTATAATGGAGATTCGGTGCACTGGGTTCAAATCATAGTAACAGCCTTGACATGAAGATAATTTGAGAAGCGAGGCTCAATCAGTAGCCAGGGCCATTTCAGTATAATTTGGAAGGAGCGGGAGTCATAACAACTCTCTGCCAACAATAACTTTATCTTGGAAATGTGAGTTGTGTGCATGGGGCAGAGACTGAGATCCCTTTGAAGAAGTGGCACCGGTTTAAAGCCTGGCACTTCACAGCTCCGCGGAGACGAGGGCTGAAACCTAGCGGTGACTGTTGCTAACAAAGCAACAACTTTTGTTAAATCTCGTGTGGGGCTGCAGTCAAACTTAATAGATTGTCGAGAAGAGGGAGTAAAACGGGGCGGTTGTGTCTTGATGGAGTTTATGAACATAGTGTGCAAAATGGAAATCGCTAACCACACACCTGAATTTAGGCTATTCCCTGCATTTGTAACTTTGTGTTCATTTTAACAGGAGCTAAACAACCCTTCAGTAATGGGAACATCTATCAACCTGTAGCCCATTATCTTGGAAGCCTTAGAACAGGTCCTTAAAACATATTTCCCTAATATGGTTAAATTACTAATTCCATATCTGGCGGAACAGTGACTCTAACCTGCTATCAAATACCATTCTGCTCCCTCCAACTACAGCATGGAGTAGAATCCCTCCAGATCTGCCCAATCCCTGTTCTAGCCTCCTTATACATAGAAAGCAAAGGACTCTGTAACCGTTCAAGCCCTGCCCACTGCCTGATAGGGTCTTCTTTCTCCTCTCTGTTACCCTTCTAGCTCTACCTGCTTCCTAATTTTACTCCCCACAAACTTCATCTTTTCACCCACTGGGTACCAATCTATATTTCTGGAAAGGGTAAGTTACCAAATAGAGAATTAGAATTAGGGGTGTGGGAACAAGATTGGTGGAAAAAGACTAAGGCGTATGTTTAAGTGGCTGGCAATTAAGTGAAAACAGCTGTTGAAAATACAAATTGTGAGAAGTTCACGTTATATGGCCTGATTGACAAATATTGGTGTATGAGTAAGCATAACTTTCTCTTGTAGTACTCCTTGCTTACGTCTCCAATTAGGGAGTACTACAAATAGCATTCAATTGTTCAAGTCACAAAGGGACTGCAGCATCCTAAATTCCTTTAATAAACGCAAAGTGGCAAGAGGGTTTTCTTGCATAAACCTCCACTAGAAATAAATTCACTTGTGTGACAGGTGTCTCAGTAAAAACACTTCCAAATAGATAGTGATTATCAATTTTTAAGGAGAGAATCATAAAATCAAGTCAGAGTTAATGCAATGGAATCCCGGTAATCACTCAGCCAATATGCTGTCCAATCAGGATCCAGAATAAAAGACTCAAAAGTAACAGTTCTGTGCAGCATTTCCTAATATCGCATGCACTTCCAGGGCTGTCTGTGCACTGCTGAGAAGACTGGTTGGAATGCTTTGAGAGCTACCCTTCACTTCTGTTTATGTTTCACATGTAATCCAAAAATTGCATTTATACCCTCAACCCCATTACTGCACACTCACCCTCCATCACCTTCCCTGTGCACCCCGCCCCTCTTCATCCCCCACCACTGTGCAGCATCCATTCTCTATCACCACTACTGTTTAGTGCCCCTCTCTCCATATGCCATGACTGTGCTGCGCTCCCCCATCCATCCCCACCACTATGCACCACTCCCCCATACATCCCTGCCAGTGTGCAGCCCTTCAACCTCCATTCCCACCATTATGCAGCACTCACCCTGCACCTCAGTGCTGTGCAGCCATCCTCTCTCCATCCCCCACTGCTGTGTAGCATTCCACCCTACACCCTCACCATGGTGCAGCACTTCCCCATCTATCCCCACCGCCATGCAACCCTCTGCCCTCCATCCCCACCATTGTGCAGCACTTGCCCTCCATCCTCATCACTGTGCAGCTCTCGCCTCTCCATACCCCACTACTGTGCAGCATTTCACCCTCTTTCTCAACGATTATGCATCACACCAATCTTCATCCTATCCCTATACAGGACTCACTCCTTCGTTACCACCATTGTGTACACTCCCAACTCCACAATGTGAAGCACTCCTCCCTCCATCACTCACCACTGCTCGGCTCTTATGCCTACATCCCCACCACTGTGCAGCACTCTTCCCTACATTCCCACCACTGTGCATCATTCCACCATCTATCCCCACCACTGTGCAATGCTTTCACCTCCATTCCCACCATTGTGCAGGACTAGTCTCCCATCCTAAGTCTATGCAGGACTCCTCCCTGCACCCCACCACTCTACAGCACTCCACTCTCGCCCCCCCACTATGCAGCCCTCCTACTTTCACCCCCACCACTATGCATCACTGTAGCTAGGAATGCACTAGAAATCTCCATAACAAGATAAAGAGGTCTGTGGACTGAACGCTGACTTCCTTCCACCTCCAGGCCGAGCAGCCTTCCTGGTGTTGTTTCAAAGTTCTCTGCACCAGCTGTCCTGAGCCTTCAAGATATTTTAAAATCCAGCCTCCTTATTGCCAGTAAAGTAAACTAGAACAGATTTGTTGTCACATTTGCCCTTGTTGCCAATTTATTTACAACTGATTTTTTTTTTTTTAATGTGTAAGTGGACTGTTGAACTCTGTTTTTCAAGCTCCGCTTCTCGGGACTCCACCCCCTTTCCTCGGCCACACCTGGGCCCCCAATGTATGGGATCCTGGACTAAAGTTGTTTTCCAATTCCAGCACTGTGTGCAACTTGTAAGAAATCTGAACTTGGGTCAGGACAAGATGCAGCAAGGGTGGCAGGCAGCTCGTGACGCAACATGCACTGTCTCCGCTAGGATCGCACCATCGAGTAAGGGCTTCAGTCATCCGCCAGAGGTTCGAGTCCTGGTAGCGCCGCTCCTCCTTTCAACATCCCGAATTTAATTCAATGAGTTTCATGTACTTGGGCCAATGGGCCAGTAATATCACTCACTGTTTGTAGAACTCGGGAACAATAAGCATGGTATCAACATTACACATGTCATCTCCAATGCGATTAACTGCGAACAATCTTCCAGAGTCTATGCGTGAATAGGGGCGGAAAATGTGCGTTTCAATCTCTGAGCAGAAGAAAAGGATTTATTCTTGTAAATAATATATGTTAATTTTGGTTATCTTCTTGCGCTATACCAGGAGCTTTCTGTGCTGAATTAGAAAAAAGCAACACTGCTTGTGGTGTGCAACAAGTATGTACCTGCAGCGGTGCTGAGCTGAGGACGTGGGTACAGAAGCATGTGTTATAAATGAATGTCGTTCAGTCAAATTTCCAATAGGTCCTTGGTTCAAGGGAGGTTGCTTTGTCCGTATTTTCATGTACAGGGGTTGAATTGACTCGGTTGACACCTTCTGTTAATAACCCAGAAGTGGCAGGGAACGGGGACACGCTTTAGGAAAGTTAACTCGCCGTGATTCTAGTAGCGCTGTGATGCGTAACACGTGGCTGCTGCAACCTCCCAGTACTTCAAAGTTACGTTACTTGCGTAAAGTTTTGGCGGAAACTAACCCCTGCAATGACAAGCTACAATTCATGAGCCTTCCCCATTCTTCATTAACCCCAGGCTCGATCGAGGTAAAGGCAGAGCCTTTTGGAGTTGTATATTCTTGGCCACGTTTGCTTTAATCATTTAGAGCAAAAAAGTAGACAACGGCCCTTTTCTAAAGACAACACTAAATGTGACTCCTGGAGACTTAGAGGGGTTTGAACCGAAACTGTTCCTTAGGAGAAGAATTCGAGAATTTGCTTGGACTCTTCGAAACCAAAAAGTTGGTCGTGGTGGCAATAGGAGTGTGCACACTCGCGGTTTCTGCACTGCACTGTCCTTGGTTGTAGGGGTGTTGAAATGTGCTCTCCCACAGTATCTGCGTTCAGCTTTGCTCTGGGTGTTGAAAATACACACTCCCACAATGTGCTTTTTGAGTTTGAGAATGAGTCTACCCAAAGTGCCGGAAGCACATTTCTCCTGGCATCTGAAAAGGAGCATGTCTGCAGCGTCTGAATGCACGTGGCACTAGAGTGTGTGACTCGGCACACCAGCAGAGTCTGGGTGCTTCCTGGTTCTAGGGTGTGAAATAATCACACCCATAGGACATGTGCGCACATTAGTTCTGTAGTGTGAAAATGTGTGCACCTCCACTGTCTGTTTGCATTGGTTCAGGATTGTGAGAATGTGCACACCCAGGCTATCTGAACCTGCTCTGGTTCGGAGGGGGGGTGAAGTGCACTCCAAGAGTGTTTAGTGTTTGTCTTGCTGGGTCCTAGACTACCTATATAGCGCAAACTTAATCAAAACCAGCGTTTGTGAGGGTGTGACAATATAGACCCCCCCTAGAAAATGTATGCACCTAGGTTTTGTTGTCATCCCACAGTGCGTGTGTGTACCCTGGATTGGAGGTTTGAGAACGTGTACACACCCACAGTGTCTGCACATGCCGTGATTACGTGCACAGTGTCTGTTTGCTGCCGAGGTCAGCAGCGTGGAGATGTTTGCATAGTGTCGGCATGACCCTAAGCTGTGGTTCTGAGATGGGAGAATGATAACTGTGTCTCTGTGTGCCTTTGGTCTTGAGTCCGACACTGTGCTTTACATTAGTTTCTGCATAAACCTTGGTTCTAGTGCGTGAAAATCCACACATCTAAGGTGTCTGCGTACACCTCGTTAGGGGTAGTAAGCGCTATATAAATACAATTACAATACCTTGTAAGAATTTTCACGCCCACTTTGTTTGTATGTGCCTTAGTTCAGTAGTTTGAGAATGTCCTCGCCCACAGTGCCTGTGTTTGTATTAGCTCTAAATTGTGAAAATGAATGCACGCACACACACGTAAATGCACATGTATGTGGCTTGGTTCTGAGTGATGGAATATGCACACCCACAGTGCCTGCAAATGCCTCAGTTCTAGGTGTTTGAATAAGCGCGCGTTCTCTCTCTCTCTCTCTCTTTCTCTCGCTCTCTCTCGCTCTCTCTCACTCTCTCTCACTCTCCCTCTCTCCGGGTACCTTGGGTCTGTGTTCTGTGTTATGAGAATGTTCACCCCCCAGTGTCTCCTTGTGACTTGACTCTTAACTGAAGTCCCCTCATAACATTTCCAGTGGAGGGTGAGATAACGGAGATGCTTATTACTTTATCTCTCATCTTTTAATGCAGGAAGAGCTTGAGGGGATGGAACGCAGAAATGAGTTTAAAACCACAGACAAAGTCGTCGAAATGCTCTCACTACGGTCGTGCATTGATGGAGGGACGCTTGAAGCGATAGAATGCACGCGGTGCCGCTAAGACGCAGGACAGGCAGGACATCTACCATGGAGCTGCTTGGGAGCTCTTTCGTGATTTCGCCTCACGAGGAGGCTTTCACCGTTATTATCACTGCTTCAGTGCGGGGAGCAGTGCAGTAATGTATTGGATCTAGATCATCGCCCGACCGCTGACGCATGCACGTGCGATCATATAATGATTTAAACACACTCATCAGACGAAAAAATGACGATGGTCATGTGTGCAAAAGAGCCAATCACCCTTGTTCAGCCACTAGTGAAGCGCATCCTATTATCCCGTACGTCCTTCCACCATACTCTATTTTCTCAGCAACAGCAGTGTCCCGGGACAGCTCCTGCAGGAAGGCAGAAAGACGTGCTGCGCTGGGAGCTGTCCACTCCTAGGTGCTGGACTACGCATGGAAGCTCAGGTCGGGGAAGTCAGGGCGCCTCAAAGCAGAACAACCTTTTACTTAACCGTATACGAGGTAGTTCTTACACAGATAAAATAGCAGTCTCCCACAACATCTTTTTAACCCAAAATCTAATCTGTACATCCTATCTAATCTAAAGCCTCGCGTTTTTAAAATTCTGTTTTAAAACGTCCATAAATGTCAACATATCAGATGAATGTACTCTTCCAAAGAATCCCCTCACCGTCTACTCAAATCCACCCCTTAAAGAACCACAACACTTCAGCACAAGCAGTGTATTGATGAAGACACGCGTAAACCACGTGTTTCCACGATCGTACTATTCTCGCTAAGTGAGCCATTATTTCGTTACTTAGAAAGCAGTCACTGCACATGTGCGGGGCTCCATAAGTTGTACATGATAAAACACTACGGCACGCATTGTGCATGCACACTCAGACCAAAATGCAACTTACCTGCATCAGAGAACTCCCCTGAATGGGTTTCAGCTGCTGCTGGCGCGCGCCGCACAGTGGGCGCCCCTCGCTCGGATGGATTCAGTGGGCGCCGGTACACGGAGGACGATGCCTCGCGGTCCACGCTCCAGCTGAGGACCAGTAACCGGTAGGAGTCTCACATCTGCGGCTCCGGTGGCCGGGCTCCTCCCGCGCCGTCTCGTGTTATTTATACACAGGCTGCTCTCCTCTTCAACACGCAGCCAGCTGGAATGACACAACCCCCTGCTCAGCACACCATAAAACTGCAGCTTCCTTCTTGGACACGAGGATTACACCGGGGAGCCGTCAGGGAACAGCAAAAATGCTGTGATAACTATTTAATCACACAAATACCAGCTGTTCTCGCGCCTGCTCCCGGTCCTGCTGCCGATACTGCCGCATCTTGTTTATCTGGAGCCTCTCTCTGTCACACACACACACACACATGCACTATTTATCCCTCTCACAATCTTCCTCTACCATTTTCCTTCTCTCCACCCTGCGTCCTGCTGAGACCCTCCCTTCTCCCTTTAATCTCGCCCTCCCTCCCCTCTCCTTTCGCCTTTCACACCTCCCCGGTTCTGTCTCTCAGTGTCTATATCTTTAACCAAAGTTTCTCTCTCTTGCTCGCGCCTCTGCCATCACCCTTGTCTCATTTTCACTCCCGCACCCACTGGCTCTCTCCCTGTCATTCGCCTGTCTTATCTCTGTATGATTCAGTCACACTCTTTCTTTCGACGTCCCCTTTTCCTCTCTCTCTTTCTCAGACGCTCACTCTTTCACCTCCACTCTCCTTCTCATTTCCCTTGCTCTCTCTCAGAGGCTCTTTCTTTCACCCTTGCTCTCCCTTCCGCAAACCATCTCTCTCTCACTCTCCCCTCCTCTCCCCCACTTTCCCTCGCGCCGTTCCTCTCCCTCTTTCAAACTGTCACGGCAGCTTTCTGGGATCGTGATTGGCAGGAAGAGGCATTTCCCTCGCTAATCCTTCAGGCTCAGGGCTCGAGCTGCTGTGATGTCACCCGCACGACGGGACGGGGCGCGAGAGACATTCCAGCGGAGGAGCCTTGTGTAGACGCTCGCCGTATTCCTCTCACACACAGTGATTGATGAATAACTCTGGGAGGAATTGAAGAACCTGTCACTATTCCGTGTGCCGCTGCTTCCCATCTACAGCTGTGCTATGTTAAATGCTGACTGAAAGCACCTATTTTTTTTCCTACTGGCTCCTGGGGTAGAACGATGAATTAAACACATTGCCAGTCATAATAACAAATATATGCTTCCTCTTGTCGATTGGAGCATTCTGTCTGCACCCAGCAACAATCTGTCACTAGTAGTTAACTATAGGGCAGAAGAAAGTTTGTTTTTATCGAGTGGCTACTTGTTACATTATAAGAAGTAGAATATAATGATATCAGGTGCACAAAATACCTTGTAGGATCTCTTTAAAAACTATTATTCACCTTTTAAAGGTTCAATGACTAGCTCGGAATGTCTGGATTACTTACCGGTAATTTTCATCACTCGGATTCCACATTCCTAATACCACTACTTATGTGTGCAGCTGCAAGACTCCATCTCACCATGGGCGCTCACTCCCAAGTACCATTCTTTTCTTTTAATGCCACTTAGCACCACCCCTTCAATTACTTAAAGAATGAGAAGATCTCCTCACATCCTGTTGTAACCAAGCTCCCAACTATTTCTCCATCTAAATTCATAAAGTAGCTAATGGGATGAGGACACAGTGGAATATTACCTTACACGCTAACCTCTACAGATGGATTTAAAACTTGCTCCAATTTTCCAAATTTTCTTGATATCATTGTGCCACATATACAGCCTGTATGAAATGACCATCTTCTGTGTGGTGTAGCCCC
This sequence comes from Calotriton arnoldi, assembly GCA_963921515.1. Classification (NCBI taxonomy): domain Eukaryota; kingdom Metazoa; phylum Chordata; class Amphibia; order Caudata; family Salamandridae; genus Calotriton; species Calotriton arnoldi. Next base: position 346,485 of record CAWUFW010011695.1, read on the forward strand.
ATATTTTTGCCTTAACTGTTGCTGCTGACTGTAGACCTCTGAGCACTTTACCGCTGGTAACCACGGGTAAAGAGCATTTGCTCCCTGTTCAACATGATGAAATTTATATACCCCTAATTAACATATTTGGTTTATCTATAATTCCCTAGTATAGGATACAAAATGTAACCAAGAACTGTAAGTTAAATGTCACTAGTGCATTGCAGCGCCCATTGTACCACCCACTACAGTGTGTAAAACATGGCTTCAGGCCTCCCAGTGTGGCCTGAATAAAGCAGCTTTTTAACTGTAATTCTACCTGCAAAAATAAACCCTTTTGGACTTGTCTAAACCTGCCTTTCCAATATTAATAAATTGCCTCTAAGTAGACATTTCTATCGATAAGCCAGAGTGCATGGTACTTAAAGTAGGACATGTAGAAATTAAATTTTACTTGTACTTACAGTGAAAAGGCCCCAGAAGATATTTTCACAGTTGCAAGCCTGGTTGTTCCATCGAAAAACACTGAGATGCAATATTAAATTTAATAATGCTATCTTCTGCAAGGACATACCTACAATTTCATTCTTGGACTCTTTGTAATATTTATTAAAAGCCTGATTCAATGGTGAAGTCGGATTTCTGATATATATTAAGTAAAAGGTGCTTTTATAAAGTTACTTTTCCCTGCCTAAAGCCTCTGGAGCAGCATTTCCCAAACTGTGTGTCATCACAAATCGTTTTTTTTGGTGGGTCCAAAGTCCAAGAAATAAATAAAGATGCATTTAAATTATATATTTATCTTGTCACATTTGCTGCATTTCAAAGACAGAGGTTAGATGTCGAGCTATGTATTCTGACAACTTGCTGCCTATTTTTTTAGCATGGAGATTGGTGTTTAGAAACTCTTTTCACTTTGAAGTCAGAGAAAGAAAAGTAAAGTTGATTATGTGACAATCTTGCTGGGGTACAGGGAGTGTGAAAGGAAAGGCTGTAGGATGTCATCTTTATGTAATACAAAACAAAATCTAAATATGTTTAAATGAACAGCACAGATTCAGTTGTGAGGAAATCAAAAATGAAGCACAGTTTTTTTGTAATTTTGAAGTGTGATGTAAGCAAATATTTTAATAGGATGCACCAATGGTAAACATTCACGGGAACCCGATTTCCACACATTATCATTTGTGTGCAATTTAGTTTTTAACACTAAAACCGTGTGTCTGTGCAAATTTAGTTTAAATTTCAATGGAAAATATGCTGTCTGTAAATGACAGTGTGCTACCATAAGATGCTTTAGTTACATAAAAAAAAATTGACCGCCTCATTTCCATTAAAGCTGGATAGGTTGCAAAAGTATGTCATTCTAAAACTTGGGCTGTGCTTCTAAAAAGTATGGGAAGCACTGCTCTGGAAGTCAATTTTCAACAGCCTCCAGCTGCAGCACTCTGAGTTTTCAACTCTGAATGAGATGTGAAAACTGCTCACAGAGCAGGAGACAGAGGCTTGGTATGCGGAGGTGTTTCTGTTCCTCCGGCAGGATGACAGTTTGGGCAGAGCCCAGGAAGTTAATTAACTTCAAAGGGACCTCGCCTGTCGCAGGGAGAAGTCAGATGGCACCTGCCCCTTCTTTGTTCTCCCAATCCGCCAGGTTCCAACCACAGTGGGGAGGCAGCTGTTCCCAGAACCGGTGACCACAGGAGAGGGGTTGCTCATCTCCCTCGCCACACCGCTGGGGTGCATGCACAGGCTCTGCACAAGAAGAGAAGGGTTTCATCATCTTGGAGTTAGGCAGAGGGGTGTGCTGTGGGATTGCTTGCAGTAGGGCACACAGGCAATGCTTCAAAAGTGGGTAGGGAAAACCCTGGGAACTTTTATCCCATTGGTTAAGGAGGAGCCAAGAGTCACCCCCACAACAGGCTGGTGCCAGGCATAAATGTGGCATCTCCATACTCCCCTCAGAACACTACTGGACCAATGGAAGATCAGAAGAGGACTGAACCTGTTGTCTGAGACCTGAGAAGAGCCTCAAAACTCTGAACCTGCTCTCTCTCATGTATCCAGGACAAAGAAGTGGACTCCAATGGTCATAAGGCTGACCTCCTGTTCAAGCTACAGGGACACAACAAGCTACAAGAAGCCTTTCCTGCAACTGCCCAGTTGATCAGTTCCAACTAGACCCTTTAGTATTGTTTGGGTCCCATTTTGACTGTAGTAACTGTTGAAATGCAGATTGTGAATAACAATGGGCTTACTCTTTTGTAGGTGGGTGCATGTCCCTCCTTAAACCCCAGCCTAACCCTCCATAACCCCCTCATTACTCTTTCCTAAACCCCTTCCACTTAGTAGTAAGTATGCACTTTTCCAATCAATCCCCTTGTTTCTCCTACATTTACTACTAAGGGGCCGATTACGATCTCGTTAGGAAAGCATTTCCACCGAATCAGGTTGGGAATGCTTTCCGTATGAATCGCACTCCGGGAGTCCCACTGACTGAGTACGATGTGTCCATATGTGTACGGACTCAGTTCGGTCAGACTCCCATTGAATTCAATGGGAGCCTGTGTACCCAACCTGAACACAGGCTCCCATTGAGAAAAGGGGTGGGTGGGTAAAACCGTGCATTCTGTGGCGACCCCCCCATGGGGCCCGCCACACTGTGCACGCATGGAAAGGGAGGACCCATGAGCACCCCCCTGCGACCAATTCGGAGGGCCCCGGGTGAATGGGGGACTGCTATGGCCCCCCGAAGTCCGATCCCCACAGCCGTTTAGTCTCGGCAAAACCGAATCGATACGGCTGTCAGAATTGGTCATCGTACTCGCTCGTTCGGAAGCCCTCCGCATTGAGCTGCACGATTCGACTCCGAATGACTCGGATTGATTGATTCAGGTTTGGAACCGATTCGGTCAGTGCGGACGGCTTCCTCGCATCGTACTTGGTCGTTCAGAAAGGGGGACGATTCGTTTGGAAACATAGGCTCAGAATGAGATTTGCTTTTTCCGAATCCCGTTTGGAGCCCTTCCTAAGAAAATTGTAATTGGCCCCTAAGTAGTAAACTTACAGGTGCGAGGATGTCTCCATAGGAAAAATAAGAGAAGTGGAGATGGAGATTCACACTCATAGTTTCGCGAGTAACATTTTGTAATACTTTAGTAGTACTATAGTAGTACTACTACTAAACATATTATAAAATGCAGTTTGTGAATGAGCCCCTTAGTGTTCAATTTTACGGATTAATCATAGGCACTAAAAGCAGCAATGCTAAGGTGCTTGTATAAATTAATGTATGCAGAAAAAGCTCATTTAAAGGTGCCCTCAGCAATGTATATGATTCACCAAATTATTGCAACAAAACAGCCTGGCACACTGACCTCAACTCAACACTTATAGAACTTCATATGGAACTGACATGGGAGCACAATCTTTCATAACAAACTTTAAAAAAAATTATTGAGTAAGCACATTAATTCCAAATAAAAGAAAAGGAATCAAAGGAAAAATACCATAGCATCTCTGAAGACAGAGCTCTTAGTAAACTGGTTCCTGGCAGTTACGAACAAAACAAGCCTCAACCTTTTCATAACGTTACCTTTACTAGAGAGCTAAAATCATATTATCTTTTTTTATCGCTGTGGCATTTTCGATTTGGGATAGGTTCTGCAAAATGGAAGTATCACAGACACATCAATAGATGCAGATTTCATGCAGAGAAAAAATAAAAACTTCCTCATTTTATTGTATGTTGTCCTATCTTTTTTCAAGTGAGTTCAAAAAGTTTTCAGCCCCAGCCTTTCAGCGTTTAAACATATAATCCTTTTGTTTGCTTTAACAACTCAGAAGGCATTTTAATTAGTGGATTTGTAAAGCATATAAATAGCGCCCAAAGAAATGTTGGACAAATTATACAAATTTAGCAAAGTTTAACTTTTTTATTTTTTTTACAGATTACTACACAATACAATGTACACATTTTAATGGGTTTTATAAATTTGACAATTAATTGTAATTTAATTTCACTTAACTTGTAAACATTGAATGATTTTTATATCTATAAATAAAATGTGTTCATTTAATTTCGTACTGGAATGAGGTATGTGGAATTGCAGTAATGAACATTACTGGTAAGTATTGAAGACATTACCTCCTCATCCCCATTCCTCAGCCCATTCCGTACTTATGCAGACACACTAAAGAAAAAAACTTGTTTTATAAAGAAATGTAAACTGAGCCGGAATCATGCTGAAAGATTTAGGGGCCGATTCCGATCTCGGCCGGTAGTGCTCCGAATCGGATTCGGATTTACCGGATCCGATTCGGAGCCCTGTTTCCCGACTGAATCGTACGCGGGTCCGGCCGAGCGAGTACGATGCATGCTCCCGCGAAATCGCCGACCGACTCGTACGCGGCTTCAACACGCTCCGACCGACTCGCACGGACACGACTCGCACCGCGCTATGGAGACGTTTCCCGGCCGGGTAAGTACAATGCGCGCCGCAAGCAGTCCGACCGACTCGCCCCATCCGGCTCGAAAGAGCTGTCGGAGCCGGACTTTGGAGGTCCGCGTCGGACCCCCCTGAACGCGTAGGCGCACGAGTCGCACACAGGGGGGACCCATGGGTCCCCCCTACCTGTGCATGTACGCCGCGATGCGCATGGACGCGTACCCACTGTAGGGGGCGCCCTTGTTCACCTCGCACCCATTGAGTCAATGGGAGCCCGCGTACGCGTCGTACGACCGGCTCCCATTGACTTCAATGGGAGTCCGACCGAATCGAGTCCGATAGCATGCGAATGCATCGTACTCGTCCGGTCGGACTGCTGGGGTCCGATTCGGTCGGAATTCTCTCCGGGTCCGGCTCGGTCGGAGAGATTTCCGGCCGGAATCGGCCCCTTAGTTGAAAAAACACAAACCTGCATTTAGCATCAAGACCATTCATGGCGCATTCTATTAACTCAAAATCTTTGTACGAAATTCTAGTTCAGATCCGTGTTTAAATTCAGTCTGTGGTGTTTAACTAAAAGTGGAAGACCTTGCTAAGTTCCTGCAGTGCAAATGTCCACACCAGACACTCCACTCTATTAAGCCCAAGAGGCAGCCACCTGACTTGTGGTGCAAGCCTGAAAAGAGCATGGTGGATCAAATCGTAAGTTTTCATAAGCAACAGAAAACACTTCTTTAATGACCCAAAGTGGACAATAATGATTGCCCATCTCTTTTACCTTGACTAAAAATTACAAACATAAAGTCACGTTTTCCGAAATCTGCAGATCTGGCAAGCTAGAGTTTAACTTCTCTGACCACATCCAACAAATGCAACAAATTCTCCTGCTGTGTTGACGGATCAAAAAACAATACTGGGAGAACTACTTTCTATATCTAGTGAAATACCAAATTAACTTTCGGTACAAAGTTTGTCCCCAATCTCAGGGTGTACTACTAATGCCTCTAGTTAGCCTAAACTTCTGACATGGCCACCAGAAATACTACCTTCAATGACAGAAACTTGTGAGAAATTTCTTCTAATGGCTCAAAGGGAGCTTTTTGGAATGCATCCCAAATTAACAGCAGATCGCAAAGTGGGAATATATTCCTTACCTTTGGCCTTCAAATGTCAAAACATTTAAAGAGCCTTAAATTACAATTTTCAACATCGGAAAGGAAACCCCATAGAGAGCGAAATGCCTATAAAGCAGACTATTACACTTTTAAGGTGGCAATTGAGCAGACCTTATCAAAGCCATCCTGTAAGAACTGCAGGCTGTCCTCTGCAGGAAACAAGCCAGGTGACAAATCCTTACCCACACACCAATTTGAAAAAGAGGCACAAATATGAATATATGCCTTTCATCTGGATTGCCTCTTGGAAGCTTGTATAGCATTTGGAACTAATACAGAAAACTCTAATTTCCTACACCCCCGCCTTTCAACATCCAAAACACCAATATTAGCTACTGGAGAGATGTTAGGAGCAACTACAAAGGGGGAGTAAAGGGATACAGCTCTAGAGGAAGGAACCACACTTAACCCACTAGAATCTTCCTTGGAAGAGGGAAATATCTCCTCGGCCAATAAGAACATAATAAGATCTGTTCTGTTCCATCCCTCTACATTTTAAACATTTAGGGGCCTATTAGGATGACGGACGGACTTTAGTCCGCCCGCCATCCTCACGGTGCAGGGACCGGCCGCCAGACGTGCGGCAGTCCCGCACTGCTGATTAGGATGCGACCGCCACCCTGGCGGTCGCATTCCGCATATTTGACATTGCGGCGGGTGCTGCTTACAGCAGCACCCGTCGCAATGCCAAATGAGCATGTTGTGCATTCCCATGCACAACGTGGCAGGCACCGCGCGGTGCCTGCCACCTTGTACATGGGACTGCAGGGGGGTACCCCCCAAGTGCACCCCCCACACCCCCTGGGGGCCCGCAACGGGTCCCCAAAGCACATCTCCGCCAGCCTTTCCATGGTGGCATCGCCACCATGGAAAGGCCTTTTGAAACACACATCCTAATATGGATGGAGGTGCCTGCTAGGCACCGCCACCATATTAAGGACCAATTCTGCCCGGCCGGCAATCGGAATGATTGCCGACCGGCGGTAAAGTGGCAGACGGGCTTTCCGTCCGCCGCGGTACCCCCGCTATAATAATATGGCGGGGGTAATTTAGGTTGGGATGGCGGGCGGATCGCCACCGCCGGGCCGGCGGTGGCAATCCGCCCGCCTTCCTAATGACCCCCTAAGTGAAGAATCAGAGGGATTGGAGGCAATGTGTATAAAAGAGATTTGGGCCACTGTCTTGTTAATGCATCCACCCCTATAGCAGATGAAATTCAGAACCTGGAAAAAACTGGGGAAGCAGAGCATTTTCATGATTTGCTACAGATATACTGTTGGATTTCCAAATCCTCAGCAAATCTAAAAAATATGCTTTGCTATCCTCAGATTTTGGGTTGAAGAAAACACTCTGCTCAGTGTATCTGCCACCACATTGTTCTTTCCATGGATATAAATTGCCCTGAGAGACAAAAGGTTCTTTCTCTCTAAAACATAATTGTCTTTACCACCAGGTTTAAGGATGTTAAACCTGCTCCAACCTCCCTATTCAGATAGGACATATCAAAAGTAAAGCACAGCACATCAAGAAGCCTAAAGTCTATATTGCGTTTGATGCAAAAACAGTAAGGAGAACAGCAAATGATCAAAAGACAATTGTAATTTCAACTGACCAGAGCTCTCACTTAAATACATTTAGTCAGAGCATTTTATGCTGAAAAACATGAAATGTAGTACAGTTGATATGTTTTCTCTCAATACAAGTTTATGGAATCTAATGACGTGACAGAAACTTGCCACTTTCAGTAAAAAGTATCTAATGAGCAGATGACAGGATCTTCTACTGGAAGCACAGTGGGACATCCTGAATAGGGATGTGCAAAATTCGTGTGATTTATTGTTGTGTAATTACGCAAAATTTTGTTAAAATCATGCAAAATATAAATCTGGCATTTTGTACTATATTTTAGAGCGAAATGCGTATGCGTGTAAATTTTTGATGTGAGGACATATTTAACAAAAGCACAATGAACAACAACTGCTTGCGTTCTGTTGTTTGTGTGTGATTGTCAACTGGTGCATTTCACAGTACACTTTTACTGTGAATGGTGCTTAATTATCAGAAAGGCTTACAGGCATATTATCAGGAATTTCACATAAGGGTAAAGCGAAATTCCCCAAATTATGCAATTAATGTGAATGTAATTTAAATTTCACCCAGGCCTCATCTTGAAGGAGAAGATAACGTTCATGTACAATAAAATACTGGTTCATTATTCCCCAAAAATCCTGCTTCCAGTTGCCAACAAAATGAGTTTGTGCTTTCCAGAACTAAGCAAATGCACCACCATAAATAAAATGGCTTCTGGTCATATTAGAGCCATGAAAGTATAAATGAGACTAAAGGACAATTCAGACCAGTAGGAGACAACATCATTTTTGGACTTGGCTCTCTCCATAGGGTCCCCCCCCCAAACCTTTTGCCTTCACCCCTCCTGTTTTTCTGAATTCATTTTTGCTGGCCTTAGGACTATACACACTTTACCACTGCTAACCAGAGCTGAAGTGCTTGTGCTCTCTCCTTTAAACATGGTAAAATTGACTTACACCCAATTGGGACATTTAATTTGCTTTTAAATCCCTAGTAAAGTGATAGTACTTGTACACAGGGCCTGTAAATTAAAAGCTACTAGTGGGCCTGCAGCACTTATTGTGCTACCCACTTAATGAGCCTTGTCAAACATGTCTCAGGCCTGCCATTGCAGCCTGTGCTGGCCAGCAGCTTTAAACGTCTTTTTTGACCTGGGAAAATAATACTTTTACCAGGCCCCAATCTTTCCTTTTAATACATATATATGTCACTCCTAGCATAATCCCTTGTCAGCCCACAGGGTTACCTTATTACTGTTAATATGTGATAACTTTCGATTGGGAGCAGGTAGGAAAGTCAGGTTTGGTTTCTGAGGAATTGTAATTTAAAACCCTCTAATTATAAAGTTGGATTTTAAGTCACAATTCTGAAAATGCCACTTTCAGAAAGTTAGATATACTAGGGGTGGGCCCTTAACACAGCTAAAATGGGACAGTAAGTATTAAACAATTAAAAACATCTAGCTGGCTATTTGATAGGCTGCCACTAGTTTAAGCAGACTAGGACCAAACTACTTAATAAGATGGTCAACATAATTTATTAATACATATTTGTTCGTTATTCTTCATTTTTTGTATATTCAAAAAACAGAAATCAATACACTTCACAAATTACATAACATCAAGACAAAATTAAGACAACAAATAACAATTGAGAGAATGTTGCAGTAAAAAAAAAACAACAAAAAGTAGCCCACGACAACAATTTCAAAGGAGCAACCACGGGTTACCAACCAACGGGTATAGACATTTCAAGCAACCGAGGATATACATTTTCAGTACATTATTTTCCCCTGTCGCTGTATATATTTCTATTGAAATTCGTCCCCTGATGGTAACTTATGCCAACGTGTTTCAAATCCCATTTTATTACAAGGGATTCTCCTCAGGGCTGAGACTGGATTCTGCTAACCAATAAAAAAGGGGGGTTGTTACAACATAATCATATAGTCTTATGTACTTCAATGTTATTGTTATTTAAAAATATAAATCCACAAATCACTGGGTGTACTGATAGATTTTATAATGAAGTACTGATTACAGGAAACTAGGTTCCTGGTTGAGGGGGGTGAAACCCTACTCAAGCAGAAACCATAATTCTTGTCAGGGTGAAACTCAAGCAAACCCCAAATTAACCTGTGCTGAACTCTTTGGTAGCTTGGGACAAAGCAGTCAAGCTTAGAGGATGTGGTTAAAGTATTAATGCAGCACTTCAAACAATAATAAATTGAAAACACAACACAAGAAAAATTCTACACCAATTTAGAAAAATTGAGAAAAATGTAATAAATTATTTGACACCAAAACTACACAAGTCAGTAGAACCGGGGATATGCAATTTTAAAGACTTCAGGAAAAATAGTGCTCAGAAGCACAAAACGTCAACTGTGGTTATCTGGTCACGCCGGACTGGCATAAAGTCATAAGGTCAGGCTGACCCTGATGGAGCATACACTAGTTACAGGGACTAGGTTAGACCCACTAAGAAATGTACCTTAAATCCTGTTTGCGGAGCACTGTGCCATGCAGAGGTTGTCCTGAAGGCAATGCGAAGTCCCCGTTAAGGGTGTGTCATGCAGCCACATTGAGGACGTGTCATGCAGCATCAGTTCTGATGAGCTGTGAGGGCTGTGATGCAGGCTTGGTTCGAGGCTGCATCATTCTGAGTTGGTTTCAATAAGGAGCTATAAAGAACTGAGTCAAGTTTGTGTTGCATTGCGTCAGTTTTGATAGAGACCACAGCTCGGCTGGCAGAGCACCTTTAGCCCCACATCCAAGGTTCCAGGACTGGATGGGCACCATTTGGGGGAGTTAGGACTCACAGCAGGCAGAGTATGGGTGCAGAGGGCAAGATGGTAGGAGCCTTTTCTGTCCCTGAGACTCTGATCAGGAGGCCAGCCAAGTAGTCCATGGAGTCACTCTGGTGATCCTGGGTTTAAAATGCAGGTGCAATCCTTCTTACTAAAGCAGCAGGGCAGCAGAGCAGCAAGACAGCAGGACAGTCCTTTTTCAGAGTCTTCCACAGGTCCAGAAGTGTACTGAACGGTAAGTCTGAGGTTCCCTTTTTATATCTGGTACCCACTTTGAAGTGGGTGAAGCTTCTAGAGTGTTTAGGAGGGTTTAGAATTTCCTGCCTCCCTGTCCTGGTCCCAGTCTATCTGGGGGCACAATAGGCTTGTGTGAAGTCATTTGGGTGTGCTGAAGCAGCTCCATTGAATTGCAAGTGTGGTAGGTGACAGCTCCACCCCTCATCCTGCCAGAGATGGCCTATCCTGCAAACAGCCAGACTTACTATTGTGTGGCTGTGTAGGAGAAGTCCACAGAGTCCAACTGCCAACTGCAAATACTCATGTGACCCAGGAAACAGACTGCAGGCATCATATGCGTGGGACAAGAAAATGCCAACTTTCTAAAAGTATTAAACAATCAAAAACATCTAGCTGGCTATTTGATAGGCTGCCACAAGTTTAAGCGAAATGTTTTCTAAACAAAATATGTGTTTTTCTTTTCTGTTTATTGGTTTGCAGAATCCAGTCTCAGCCCTGAAGAGAATCCCTTGTAATAAAATAGGATTTGAAACCCATTAGCATAAATTACCATCAGGGGACGAATTTCAATAGAAATATATACAGCGACAGGGGAAAATAATGTACCGAAAATGTATATCCTCGGTTGCTTGAAATGTCTATCCCCGTTGGTTGGTAACCCGTGGTTGCTCCTTTGAAATTGTTGTCGCGGATTACTTTTTGTTGATTTTTTTCCTAGAACATTCTCTCAATTGTTATTTGTTGTCTTAATTTTGTCTTGATGTTATGTAATTTGTGAAGTGTATTGATTTCTGTCTTTTGAATATACAAAAAATGAAGAATAACGAACAAATATGTATTAATAAATGATGTTGACCATCTTATTAAGTAGTTTGGTCCTAGTCTGCTTAAACTAGTGGCAGCCTATCAAATAGCCAGCTATATGTTTTTGTGAGTTTAATACTTACTGGCCCATTCTAGCTGTGTTAAGGGCCCACCCCTAGTAAATCTAACGTTTGAGAGCGGGAAGTCTACCCGCGAGGGTGCCCAGATAACTGTTTTTCTAAAAATAGAAACTGTCTTTTGAAGGTCTTGGTCGTTCAACCTATCTCCTTCCTAGCATGTCAGAGAAAGATACACTTTCATTTACTGAGGATTACATCCAAAACTTAATTTCTGCCCCATCTCCCTTTCCCTCTATAACCATAAGTATTTCAGCTCAACAGCAAAATGAGTCTGATCAGTTGACTCGCCTGCGAAAGAAACTCATTCGGACAGAGCTTCATGGCTCCTTCCTATTGGAACATTAAAAGGCTGGCACAATACCCTGGGGACTACAAGTCAAAAATATTCCCGTCATCTTTACTGAAGACCCGGACTATAAAAAAGGCTTCAGCTACATCAGCACTAAATGCAGTTGTGACCTCATGGTTCACACAATCGATACAGCACAGAGGATCTGTAAGCAATAAGTGGAAGAAGTTGTAAAACTTATTCAGGCAATAAAAGAAAACCATACGGTCTCTGAAGCGAAGAGCCTGCTTGAAAAAATTGACAAAGAATTTTTGACATTTAAAGATAACACCATTACCTATAAAACCTCTCAGTTTGAAAACGACAAAAAGAACTTTAATATTGAGGTGGTATACCCGTACCTGAAAGAGGACTTTTATACACGGGCGGAATCACGAAGAGCTTTATCAGACTACAGAGGAAGATCTAAGAATAGGTTTCTTTCTTTCTCTGATACCTCCTCCTCAGAATCCACTGGGGACTCAGACCTTGGTGAAGGTCCATCCAATCGCAATCAAGAAAGGCAGAATACTTTTTTAGACAAAGGTCAACAACAACAAAAAGGTACGCTTCAAAACACAGCCATGGGAAATGAGGACTTGTAGACAGTTTTACAAATCGTAGCCTCTTCCCCAATTGTGAACCTTTCAAACAAAAACTTGACCCCTGATGAAGCTTCGGTCCTTGAATTAGGTTTGAAATATGTCCCTAATTGTAAACCGGATGTGACTCGTCTTAAAATTGAAGCAGTGGAATTCTTTCGAAAAATTAGGCTAGGGGCCTTTTTTCACAACAAAGACAACACGACTCCGAAAGAAGTATCAGGTTTAGCGAATAAGTCTACATTTGTTCCTTCTGCCCATACTGTTCCAAAACAAATGTTGGCTTTTGAACAAGAGGTGCTTTCTGCAATTCAGCAAATTGAGAACAAAAAATCTTTTAAACCGAGTAATCTAACATCACAACAACGGAAGGCCCTGTTGGATCTCAAGCAGGACAATTCAATCGTCATGAAACCGGCCGATAAGGGTGGGGCATTAGTCCTCTGGCCAAAGGAAATGTACCTTAAAGAAGGACGGAATCAGGTTCAGAATGATGGCTGGTATCGGAATGTCAAAGCTGATCCCACCCTAGAAATACAGGAAGCCATCAAGCCGATTCTTACCCAGGGCCTTGAAACTGGAATACTTGGCCCTAAGGAGTTTGATTACCTGAATAAAAAACATCCCAGAACACCAATGATGTATTTTTTACCAAAAATTCACAAGCAATTAATGGACCCCCCGGAAGGCCCATAGTTTCTGGCTGAGACTCGTTACTAGAGCCTATTTCCAAATATGTTGATATCTTCTTGAAACCGTTCCTTGAACAAGTACCCTCGTACTTGAGAGACACAATGGATTTCATCAACAAGATTGAGGGGCTCCACTTTGACTCTAGAAATCATCTGCTGGTGTCTTTTGATGTGGTGTCTTTGTACACACAAATTCCCCAGGAGGAAGCACTCGAAGCCCTTGAAACATATCTTGAAACTCGGGAACAGCCACAGCAGGTACCCACTGAGTTCATCCTTCAGCTTGCATCAGTGGCACTAAAAAAAATTACTTTAAGTTTGATGATAAATTTTACATTCAAACTAAAGGGACTGCTATGGGTTGTCCCTTTGCTCCTGAGATGGCAGTCCTTTATATGGCCCGATTGGAAGAAAAATGTGTTTATGAGAACAATCCCTTCAAACAACATCTTTTGAAGTGGTACCGTTACATCGATGACATCTGGTGCCTGTGGGATGGCCCGTAATCAATTCTAATGGACTTTTTTGATTGGCTCAATACGAGACATTCTGAGATCAAATTTACTGTCACTAAGAGCAAGACTTCCCTCACATTCCTTGATGTAGAAGTAAGACCCATAAATGAAATGCTAAGAACAACTCTACATCGTAAACCAACTGATCGAAATACGATCCTTCATTACAAAAGTTCACATCCTCGGGCCTTACGAGATATTTTGCCGTATGGCCAGCTTCTAAGGATCAGAAGAAATTGTTCACGAATGGAGGATTTTGAAGTCCATGCGACAGCCTTGTGTGACCAATTAAGAGAAAGGGGCCACCCCAAAAAATTGCTTAAGCATGCAAAACGGAGAGCCTGGTATACACCTAGGGAAACCCTTTTATCGAAGAAGGTTAAGGGGCCTATAACCAAAATGGTGTGTGTGTCTACTTTTAGCTCACACACCAATACATTTCGCCAAATTATTTAAAAAAAATGGAATTTACTTCAAGATTTGGAATGCCCGTTTGAAAGACCAGTGTTTGCCATGAGGAAAGACACGAGTCTCGGACAACAACTGGTGAGAGCTGACTGTACATCCCTAACGAAGAAACATGATTTACGCGCTCACTGGAGCTTAAAACCAATTGAGGGCCACCATAAGTGTGGTAACTGTGTATCATGTGAAACTATGAGCGAAGGGTCTGTATTTGAACACAATATCATTAAATGGATTCATAAGTCCTTTTCAAACTGCAAAACGAAAAATGTCATCTATGGAATCACTTGCCCGTGCGGGAAACTATATATCGGTAAAACAAGCCAAGAGATCTGACTACGAATAGTGCAACATCGCTCCAGAATTCGCATGAAAGTACCCAATGCTCCTCTGGTTGGGCACTTCCTACAAGCCAATCATAGTGACGAAGACATTAAATGGACAGTCCTCTGGGTCGTCAAACAGTCGCAACGAGGTGGAGACATGGAAAATGTCTTACTTCAAAAAGAAGCTTATCTCATCCCTAAGTTCAATAGCACTATAACCGGCTTGAATGAAATGTCTGAAATTTCAAGGGCTTAACCCACAGAAAGAAGCTGAATAGCTCCAACTATGTATTTTTCCTGTAATACACTGACTTCAATAATCTGTGCTCAAAAATGAAGTACGAGTAGGCCACCACTCTATGTAGGGACTACAAGACCCAGCATTCTTTGCTTAACCCTCATTCAGAATACGGACATGGAACAGGAAGTCCTTTCCAACATCATTAAGTATAGCTGAATTGAAAGCGCTCTGTAAACCAGATGGTGACCGGGATGTATGCTCGCGGGACGCGTTTGAAGCACGAGTGAGTAACCGCGTAGGAATACAATGTATCTAATTGAGAGTGCACCGAGATGCCACGCTTGTACTAATAATTTTGACCGCGTTTAAACCTACAGAGAATTCACGTGGAAGTGCCCTCTACGCTTTGAAAAAACCAAAGCGGCTTCTTCTTCAAAATGACTTTGGGAATGCTCGCTGGTTAACAAAACATACTGCAAGAAGTAAGTTCGACATTGAGCATGACAAAAATGCTGCAATCGTTTAAAGTCTAAAACTTTGGTAAACAACTGAGTTTCTCTTTATTCAGAACAATGCTTAAGTACTCAGCGCCAGTTGGTATAAAAATACGCAATTGAAGTCCCCAATAGGATTAATTAACAGAGCTCGTCCTTAAGTAAGTGGAATTTGCCATAATCACACTAACTATTAAACATGCTTACTATATAGGATTGAAAGATCGTAACTGAGTGCTTTTATGATGTTTTCAGGGAAATACACTCACAACTTGCTTTATGAACTCCGAAACCTAATAAAAAGGTATACTATACATTGGCTGTATCTATGAGTGGATATAGATAGATGAAAGGGAGGGCGAAATGTTTTCTAAACAAAATATGTGTTTTTCTTTTCTGTTTATTGGTTTGCAGAATCCAGTCTCAGCCCTGAAGAGAATCCCTTGTAATAAAATGGAATTTGAAATGCGTTGGCATGAATTACCATCAGGGGATGAATTTCAATAGAAATATATACAGCGACAGGGGAAAATAATGTACTGAAAATGTATATCCTCGGTTGCTTGAAATGTCTATTCCCATTGGTTGGTAACCCGTGGTTGCTCCTTTGAAATTGTTGTTGCGGGTTACTTTTTGTTGTTTTTTTTGACTGGAACATTCTCTCAATTGTTATTTGTTGTCTTAATTTTGTCTTGATGTTATGTAATTTGTGAAGTGTATTGATTTCTGTCTTTTGAATATACAAAAATGAAGAATAACGAACAAATATGTATTAATAAATGATGTTGACCATCTTATTAAGTAGTTTGGTCCTAGTCTGCTTAAACTAGTGGCAGCCTATCAAATAACCAGCTGGATGCTTTTGATTGTTTAATACTTTTAGAACGTTGGCATTTTCTTGTCTCAACTATTTGATGCCTGCAGTCTGTTTCCTGGGTCACATGAGTAATTGCAGTTGGCAGTTGGACTTTGTGGATTCCTCCTACACAGCCACACAATAGTGAGTCTGGGTGTTGGCAGGATAGGCCATCTCTGGCAGGATGAGGGGTGGAGCTGTCACCTACCACACTTGCAATTCAATGGAGCTGCTTCAGCACACCCAAATGACTTCACACAAGCCTATTGTGCCCCCAGACAGACTGGGACCAGGACAGGGAGGCAGGAAATTCCAAACCCCTCTGTCGGAGGACACTCTAGAAGCTTCACCCACTTCAAAGTGGGTACCAGATATAAAAAGGGAACCTCAGACTTACCGTTCAGTACACTTCTGGACCTGTGTAAGACTCTGAAGAAGGAGTGCCCTGCTGTCCTGCTACTCTGCTGCCCTGCTGCTTTAGTGAGAAGGACTGCACCTGCATTTTAAACCCAGGATCACCAGAGTGACTCCATGGACTAGTTGGCTGGCCTCCTGATCAGAGTCTCAGGGACAGAAAAGGCTCCTACCATCTTGACCTCTGCACCCAAACTCTGCCTGCTGTGAGTCCTAACTCCCGCAACCTTGGATGTGGGGCTAAAGGTGCTCTGCCAGCCGAGCTGTGGTCTCTATCAAAACTGACGCAATGCAACACAAACTTGACTCAGTTCTTTATAGCTCCTTATTGAAACCAACTCAGAATGATGCAGCCTCGAACCAAGCCTGCATCACAGCCCTCATAGCTCATCAGAACTGATGCTGCATGACACATCCTCAATGTGGCTGCATGACACATCCTTAACGCGGACTTCGCATCGCCCTCAGGACAACCTCTGCATGGCACAGTGCTCCGCAAGCAGGATTTAAGGTACATTTCTTAGTGGGTCTAACCTAGTCCCTGTAACTAGTGTATGCTCCATCAGGGTCTGCCTGAACTTATGACTTTATGCCAGTCCGGCGTGACCAGATAACCACAGTTGATGTTTTTTGCTTCTGAGCACTATTTTTCCTGAAGTCTTTAAAACTGCATATCCCCGGTTCTACTGACTGGATTTGTGTAGTTTTGGTGTCAAATAATTTATAAAATTTTACTCAATTTTTCTAAATTGGTGTAGAATTTTTCTTGTGTTGTGTTTTCAATTTAATACTGTTTGTAGTGCTGCATAAATACTTTAACCACATCCTCTAAGCTTGACTGCTTTGTGTCAAGCTACCAGAGAGTTCAGCACAAGTTAATTTGGGGTTTGCTTTAGTTTCACCCTGACAAGAATTATGGTTTCTGCTGGAGTAGGGTTTCACCCCCCTCAACTAGGAACCTAGTTTCCTATAATCAGTACTTCATTATAAAATCTATCAGTACACCCAGTGATTTGTGGATTTATATTTTTAAATAACAATAACATTGAAGTACATAAGACTATATGATTATGTTGTAACAACCCCCCTTTTTTATGGGACAAAAAAATCCCCTAGAACAATTCAATAGAAAAAAGTCTCACCACTTCCTTCTTTATATCCTCATTCTCACTTATCTCATCACACTCGTGTAAAAGTATTGGTGACACCTTTATTTTTGCAAAAGCTGAAGGTATCACATTCGGAGAAGGCAAAACAGTTATTTCACCTTTGAGCCTAATCTTTATTAGCCTATACAGAGAGGAGATACATGGAGCCCAATAGTCTCGAGTAACAGATGCCAAAACTAGATCATCACATATTGGACTAAATAAGAACCCGGGGGGAAGCCAACATATTTAGACCTTTCTTCAAGGCCTAAGAAAAGATTGAAGAGGACTCTGGAAATCCTTGAAAAAGTTAGGTCCATGGAAGTTGGGACCACCTCTTCAAGTATAGGGATGGAGAAGATAGCAGAACAAAGGTCAACCACAGTAAACCATTGGGCATTTAAAAGGATGCAGGAAAGGATGGTGGCAGGGTTGGAGACCAGAAAGGAAGTTTGGGATAGTCACATTAATAATAGCCCTAAGGGCCTGTATAAATATGCACATGTGAGCTTTCCGCACCTTGTGTATTGGGACAATTGGGGCATTACATCAATAATAGGTACTAAAACACCTTTTGTAATCAAATTTGCTGTTACAAGGTGGATCCCATCCTCTGCTTCAGATTTTAATGAACACTGGGGTATTCTGGGTAGCTGCCTCTGAAAGTCAACCTTCACCTTCACTGGTTCCATTGATGATATGAAACCCCACAACGTTGATCCCTGTGGACCACAGAGTAGATGGTACCTGTGAAAGGAACTTGATTAAACCAAGAAACAGAGCAGTTTCATCTGCATTACTTGAGTGATTTGTGTTCTTGCACAATAGTGTGAGTACTTTGTTTCCTTGTTGTCAAGGTATATTTTAAAACATACCTTCATGAGTGCAAAATACAATACAATTTAGCTTACAGAGACTGTCCCTACCTAACACACTAGTTGGAGAGTTTGGGCTCAGCAAAATGAAATGTTTATCGCTAATATGTTTCAGAGAAATGGACACAGGGTCAGAAATATAATGAAGAAATTGTTGATAAGAAACACCGACTGCATCTACACACATGCCCAAAAATGGTAAAGTGGGGAATATAGATGTTTTTAGATCTGAGCGACTAGTGCCTGTGTCAATGAGACAGGTAGGACGCTTATCATTATTGTCTGAATCTACATAGGGGCCCTTCTGATATACCAGGATTAAGGTATTCATGACATAGTCGGAACCACTCCAGCTGTATTACAATTCAGAATAATCATTTTACTGAATTTGATAAAAACTGAGACTAATCGGGGAGGGCTGTTGCACTAGATAAAATGTTGGGACTGTTCCGCTTCCAGAACTTCAGCTGTCTGCAGACCCTCCCACTACTGGGGCCTCGACAGAGCCTCTTGCATTGCAGCTCCCAGCTCTTTCTCCTCTATTTGTCTGTCCCCTTTGTTCCTTCCTTTCACAAGTCTCCATGCCATTTAATGGTTCTCTGCATATTTTGCAATTTCAATAAAAACTGCTTTGAATTTACATTCTCTTTCTTTCTCTCTTGTGATGATACACAATGGTTATCGACCATCACCAATTCAGTCAGCTTTTTAATTTTCCATCTGAGGAAGATAGCCATCAACTGCCTCCTAACATTCAGCAATAATCCCTGCACAAAGGCAGACTCTACAACTTCCCAAGCCATATCAATAGGATAGTCTATGCTCGAGTATTTTTAAGACCTTTCACCGGGTACACATACGCAATTTCCTTCAACAACGCATCCTTTGGTTCACTCAGCTCTCCTTCCTTAATAGGTGCAACCCTCAGCCATTCCAACTTCTCCACCAATTTTCCTTTCATCTCACTCGGCACCACCAATCTCAACAACTGTTTTACATCCACCCACTTAGGTCTGTAAACTTCAAATGCATTTTGCAATTTCCCTACTGAGTGGGGTTTTCCCAGAATCTACGGAATAATTTTTTAAGACTCATTAAATCAGAGGGGATCTAAGGGACATGGACCATATTCCTACCCTCGGACGCTGGTCAGTCCCTCAAAGGAGTAATGGTGGAGGAAGAAGAGTTCTCACTATCAGTGTCACTTGAATAAGGAGAATGGAAATGTCTCCTGGACAACTGTTCTGCAGTCTGTCTCAAACTTCCAAGAGTAATAGTAAGGCTTTGTTCTCTGCGATCTCTATGCCCTGGAACCAACAGTACACTGGACTTAGACCGATCCACAGCTGTGGAATCATCCTCATGTCTGCTTGCTCGCACCCCACTCACGGGCAAATTACTGTCAGTCGGTCATGTCGCAGCACTCGCTTGTGCATTATCTCCTTATGCTTCAGCTGTCTGCAGTTCCACAGATGCTGCTAAGTTTCTGGGTGCATCAGTGGCTGCACTTGCTGCCCCTTTGGAACGCACTGGGAACATAGCCAGCATATGCTCCTTTCTTAGATCCTCACTCTCATTCTCTTTTTCTTGTGGTTAAGTAACCTTGGAAGTCGATATGGAGGAGGAGACAGAGCGGTTGAAGCACAAGCCTTAACTCTATCCCTAAGGTGACTTTATTGATTCTCTAATTTTTCCTGGGTATTTCACATACCTCAGACTTGGGATTCGTGCTTACGCTTATTTGCCTCCTCATGCCATAGTAGGAAGAGAGGCCATTGCTCGCCATCATTTTATTTTTAGGTTCCTTCAATTTCTTCTGTAAGTTTGTTAATCTATCCATATCAAAGGTACCAGGCCCAGGAAAATATTTTTTCCAAGTCTTTTTAGGTCTCGCCTAGACAGCGCTTGCGCTGTCTCTTCAAGACATGCTGTATTCAGGATATGGGCATTAAGCAAAACCCATCTTTCTAATTAGCTCCTTCAACTGTCCTTTGTAAATGGCTGCTTTTCATTGGTTAATATGGTCACTAGTCCTGTCTTTTTTTTGTACCCTCCTATGAGGACTGCCCCTCTTACATGTGGTGTTACTCCTCATGTTATTTATTAATGTCTGAGCACTCTTTTTTTCATTTAGGCTCCGGAACTTACTCCTGTCCCCACTTGCTCCCTCTCCTCCTAATTATAAACAGCTGCTCTTGCTCACTCTCTCTCCTTGGCTACAGCTCCACCCCTTCACTCCTCACTGCTTGCCCGCCCCAACCCCCTCTCTGAGGTCTGATTGTTTTTTTCTTTTAATTTGTCTCTCCCCACCCCCAATACTGCTTGACCGCCCCTCTGAGATCGTTTTTTAAATTTTTTTATTTATGACCGCCTCAGAATGAGCAGTCGAACACATGCTTTCCTTTTAACCTCACACACGATGCTATCAGCATCTTTGTAACTACATCAGGGCTGTTTTCTAGAGGATAGACCTCCCACACGAGATTATCGGCATCGTTATAACTACATTTAGGCTGTTTTCTAGGGCATAGACACCATGCTGCAAGGTACGTCTTGTTTTACCTGGTATCCAGTTTTTGACTATGATACAGGGACGGGCTCATCTATTCTAATACTTTGGTGACAAATGACCAAGGCAGCTGTTTTGACTTTGTAACTGATTAAATTGTCATTTTTGATGGCACTACTGCACCCCATTCGGTCATTGCTCTTTTAAGGACTATTGATTTATTTATTATATGCTTGTCAATATGTTTGAATTAAAAATGTCTGTGCATCCCAGTCAGTATTCTTTGCTTTCTCATTGACATTATGTGGGACTGAACAATAATACATGCTAACGTTTAGTGACTACACGTAAATATGTGCTGATGTCCTGAAGCAGAAACAGTTGTTCATTGCTGCTCTGTGATATCACTCAATTATGCCACCATTCTACCATTGGATCCAAAAAAGCTGCTTACTAGTGCTTGGCTATCACTCTACCTACTAGAGTCTTCAAAGATTACTCCTCTTTGACCGTTTAACTGTGATATAATATCACTTCACACATAGATAAATTACTTACATCAGGCATTTGTCCTGTCAGAAGATCCCTATTGCTAAAAGGTTTGCTGGGTCACGTGACCTCTGCCGAAGATGTCCCAAAAAACAGGCTGATTTTTATGATTTGGTGTGGGGATGCTCACAGATCCAGATATATTGTTTATCGATTGTGGAACTTACTGGGGAAATTGCAGAGGGATGGCAGAGAGACTAGATCCTTCAATGTGTTTATAGGACTTTCGAAACACTAAAAAATGTGTGCTGATTTATAGCTCTCACATTAGTGCAGGTCAAGAGTAACATAGCAAGGAGTGGAAGGCACTCACCATGCCTGAGTGTAAGCTCTGTCTAAAAGATGACCGAAAGTGGACGAAGAATTATGTGACTTACGTGCTATCAAAGGGCAAGGGAGAGTGGGTAAATCAGTGGGCAGTTGGGAGGGTTTCTGACTGGCCATTGAGAAGTCAGATCATTTTCTGCCTTAGAGGGAAAATATAAAATAAGACAGATCAGAACTGGAAGTATTTCTCGACAACTATTACTAAGGTGGTAGGATATATCGGAGGGTGTTCTGAATGGCCTCATTCGTGGGATGCACACACCCCTATGAGTAAACAGGTTGCAATACTATAGTGGGTACCACTCAGTATTTTGAGTATAAAAACGTTTTTTTCTTTAATGATATTAAATAGACGTAATATCTTTCTGATATTGCAGCTCTGGGTTGGGGGGTAGTGCAGTTACTGTTGACTTAACTGTTTGATAGGCTCATTGGTTTTGATGGTCAGGTTGCCATTAAACTATTATGATGGGCACTTGTGAATTTTAAATATTAACTACAAAGTGAAAAGTTATTAAAACGTGCACAAAAAAAGAATAAAGACCAATTAAAAAGAACTATGATAGCACTTGATTCTGCCATCTATTGGTTTGGCTCGTGCAGCTGTTTTGAGACTTAGCCTTCCGTCTCCTGGGTTCAGGAAAATACGAGATCATTTCACATTCTGCAAAGACCTGAAAGCATGGCACATTAATCTGCTGCTTCATAAATTACTCCGAGCCGAACTAACTAACCACTGCAGTATTGGTTTGTGAGCTCTTGATGGCTGGTGACCTCGTCTTGGCTACTAACAACCAATTCTGGATCACTGACACAAAGAAGCCATAGTCAGTAAAGAGGTCTGACAGTCCTGACCATGATACCTGCGAAATGCCATTTCATGACTTGAGTGTCCATGACAAGCATACTCTATTTAATCTAAACATCTTTGCAAAGCGGCCACGTTTAGTTGCATTGGCCAACGTGCCTCCACATTTACAAGCACATTTCTGTACCTCATGCACCACAGCCATCGTTTCCTATATATGACCCAGCCTCCCACTCCCTTCTCTAATCACTCAGGCAGGGTAAGGGAACAGCACTTACACCATCCAGCCTATAACACCACTTAATATGCTCTCATTCCACAAGTCATGCCCCTCTTTACTAATGATGAACCAAGCCAACTTTCATATACCGATAAGCACCCCTACTCAACATCACCACCCACCACCCTACCAGCACCCATAGAAATACTTTGGAAAATACTACTCCACCCCACACAGGCACATCGCATTTCAAACTGCAGGTTACATGAGTCCCAAGTTCAAATTCTAGCAAAGCCAACTGGGCCTTTCACCCTTTCGATGTTAATAATATGATTGCACAATTTGATAGCAATCCTAAAATGCTGCTTACTCATAAGTGCAAAAAAATTGTTATTAGTATTATGATATCCTCTTCTACATATCACCAGGCAGTAAACCCCAACTTCTGACACCATTCATTGAATTTGTGTCCATGGCCACAATGAAAATAATCTGCTGCTGTGTAGTCTTTTGATATCTGGGACAACTCTCCTGATGTTTCTTCCTCACAGAACCCAAAGCCATGGCACTAAATTAAAGTGTGTCTAAGTCCAGATTTAGCACTTCAGTGTTTTTTGTATTCAGATGCACTATGAGAATAGTGTTCTCTCATAGCTGTGGAATTTTCCTAATGGCTGGTTTGTATCATCATATTGTAGTGTTGGATTATATGTGCACAAAAAGTTTGTCCTTCAGGTTCTGGCTTAGTTTGTAAGAAAAAATGGCAGGGCTACAGTCTTTTGCCCCACATAAGCATCTTCCATGGTTTAATATGCTCTCCGCAATTCTGCACAACTATGACTACACATTGTCACAGAATCGAATTTGGCTCCACGTTCTCTGGTGCATGGTTTCTGAAGGCCTATTAAGTAGTTTTTCATACTTGTTTTCTTGTCTTTTACAAAGATGACTTACATTGCATTACAGCTGTCATCTCTGACTCCATTCCATTTGTGGGAAATGTGCTATCTCTGTAAAGACTCATTTGTAACTTGTACCAAACACAATCAAGTCCTCATTTGCCTCATGTTGCCACAAACATACTGAATACCAGTTTTCAGCCACAGGTTCAATTATACACAGACACATAACACACACCCACCTCCGCTTCACACAATTTTATAAACATCCCCAAAAAAGTTACCTCATTATAGCTATTAACCTCCCCCAAGCCACCCACATCACTCCGGTTAGTAAGTGACCACTATTGACTCAGCTACAGAGATGAAATTTGTCACCTCATTGTACTTAACAACCTAAATATCCTTTTTATCTGGGAGACCTGGCTCTTTGATACCTATTTCGCCACCTATGATCAGGGCAACTGGAATTATGCATCTGGAGGACCAAATTATATGGCAGGGTTCACTAAATTATGCGGCAAGAAAAGGTGCATTATGCAGCGTGTAAAGACGGCACTTTTGGGATAGTATTACTTAATTATTTTGTCATTTTTAGGTCAAGCACTAGCAGCACGTATGCGCTGCTCTGCGAGGCATGGTGTATTCAGTACATGGGCATCAAGCCAGACCATCGCTTGTCATTGGTTGTTCCAGTTGCCTTTCTAAATTCCTTACTTTTGAATGGTAAATCATGCCTATTTGTTCCTCCTTGTGGTCTGTCGTTCCCTCCCATAGCGACTGGCCCTGTTACGTAGGTCATTTTGCTTCTGTCCATTTCAGTTCATTTCTCGCACTATTTTTTCTCATTGCCTGGAAATGTTGCAAAATGCAAGCAGCTGACCAGTGTTACTGCTTGCTCCTCCCACCCACTATTTCTCTGTGTGTTTTCTCTTTCACACCTTAGCTTTTACTTATGATCTACAGAGTCTGGGTTACAGAAGATCGAGTTGAGCAGTCACAAAATTAGAATATTGACTTTACTCGCTAGCTCCCTTTCACCCAATCTTTCGTTTAGCGTTAATTATGTTTCACTCACTTGGAGCTCCGTTGCTCCTTTTCTGTAAACAGGGCTGTAAATCTTGTTCCTTATCTGGTCACAAATGTGGCAGCTGTGTCTCTGTTCCCAGTAGTGATTCCACTTTTTTAGTCCTCTAGCCACTGCTGCAGCTGCTTCTCAGGTCTCATCGGTAATTCCTCATTCTAAGTCTTCTAGACAGTGCTGCAGCTGCTTCTCTGGTCCCAGTGGTAATTCTTCATTCTAAGTCCTCCAAGCAGTGCTGCAGCTAGGTCTATGCTCCCAGTGGTAATTCCTCATTCTTAGACCTCTAGGCATTGCTGCTAGATGCTTCTCTGGTCCCGTTGGTAATTCCTCATTCTGCTACAGCTGTGTCTCTGTTCATACATCCACTACACTCCAAACCAAAACACATAGATAAAAGACATTTTCATTTACAACGCCAATAGCTCTTACTCTGACAAATGCGAGACCCATTGCATTGCAAATGCTTGTTTAGTAGGTGTCATCCACTCTCATATGTATTTGGCCATGCCTGTACCACACTATTGGTATATAGTAAGAGCAGGAGCACCTTTCAGTGGGGGCTACATGCCCACATGTGTCAGACTTAGAGAACTAACAAGTCCTTTCACGAAGTACAAGTATATCTAGAAATGCTGAAACCTAATGTAAAATAAGGGTCTCTGCAGCAAAATCTATTCTTTTTATTAGGGTGGGAGACCTTTGCAAAAGCTGTAAACTCATTTTGAATAAGTGGGGGTAATCTGTACTAGACTAGACTCTCAATGGGTGTATGTCCCTCTTGGAGGGGAGAGCAAGGTCAAAATACACTTTCAGGGAAACAGCCTTTACAATGCAGTCATTACCATGCAATGCCCTTACCACGCATCATTTACCACGCAAAGTTTTACCATGCATATGTCTTTACCACGCATGGTAAATATAGTTAGGGTAAGTATATCTGTGTAAGGTGTATATATGTGTGTGTGATTCACCAATACAATTTGGTATATATATTTAACACTCATAAACATTTTAAAAACACTCACAGTCAGTGGATGATGTCATCAGTGATGTCATCACTGATCTCACTGACCATGTCAGGTCATAAGCAGTGCATTGCGGGGGCGCAAGTTATTGTTGGCTCACTAACTACAACAGCTGAATTTCTCTGCTTTTGTACGAGTGAGATGTTAGCCTAACTATAATGTCTCTGTAACCTATGTTTTTTTTCAGTGGAAAAAAAAATATATATAGCAGTGGAGTTCAAGGAAGCTGGTGGTGAAGTTTTTATGTCCCTGAGACTTCACAACAGGAGGCAAGCACACACAAGCCCTTGGATATCCTTCACAAGCAGGTTCACAGCAAAATTCCAGTCTCTGCTCTTTCCTTGGCAGAAGCAGCAATTGCAGGCCAACCCAGCAAAGCAACACACAGCAAAGTGGCAGTCTCCTCCTCACAGCTCTTCACATCTTCTTCCTTGCCAGAGGTTCTTCTTGATTCCAGAAGTAATCCAAAGTTTTGGGGTTCCAGGTCTAATATTTATACCTTATTTTGTCTTTGTAGTCTTTGTTGCAAGAGTGTCTGAGCTCAGTAAAAACCAGTTCTGTCCTCCCTGGCCCAGCTTCACTACAGGAGGTGGAGACAGCATTATGCAGAGCAGACACAGCCTATTCAGGTGCTAGTGAAAACTCCTCCCACCACTTTAAATGGAGAAAGGTCTATCCAGCCTGGCTATGAGTCACCCAGGAAATGCAGGACTGTCTAGATTGAATGCACATCCCCAGCTCCTGTCACTCCAAAACCAGACAATGAATACCAAACAGGCAGAGGCACACAGGATGGTTGAACAAGAAAATGCCTACTTTCTAAGAGTGTCATTTTCAAACACACAGTTTAAAAACCACCTTTACTAAAAGTTGTGTTAGTAAATTTTGTGTTCAGAGAGCCTAAACTCCATTTCTCCATCTTGTCCCAATGGAAAGTTACACTGGTAAGATGTTACAGTGCTGCTCCAATGAGAGCTTATGGGACAGACAGCCTTTCAACAGTGAAAAATGAAATACACAGTATTTCATAATCAGGACATGTAAAAGGTGCAGAGACAGAATATCGAGTAAAAATTATATTGACTTGCACAAATATCGAATCATTAATATCGTGGGTCAGAAATATCGACAGCAAGAATATCGTGGTCAAGAATATCGATTTAAGGTAAGTAATATCAATTTTAAAAATATCGAAGTGTTTAATATCGTTTGCAAAAATATAGTTGTTAAAAATTTTTTTATTGTTATGTAGGTTAGTATCTATTTTATATGTATGTTTATTTGTATAAGAATTGATTGTATTTTTAATATATTTGTTACATTTTTAGTAGTTTTTTATTTTTTTTTATTTGAATTTTGCGCTTTTAGTTCCGTAGCGGCTTGTGGTTTATAGGGGATTAGGGTGGGAAGTAATTTAATTATATTAAATGTATTAAATATTTTTTTATTTTATATTTTGCGTTTTTAGTTCTGTAGCGGGTTGTGGGTTTATAGGGGAATAGGGTGAGAAGTAATGTAATTATGATTAATTTTTATCTATTAATTTTGTTTAATTGATATGTTACAGTGTTAAATGTGTAAAGTAATTTATTATTAGTTAATTAATAATTGATTATTAATTCATTTTAATTAATTAATTGGTAATTAATTGTGGTAATTGTGTAATTAATTTTAGGTGTTTGTTGTGGTGTTTATAGGTGTAAAGGGTGGGAAGTAATGTACTTTTAATTTATGAATTAATAATTGGTTGTTAATTAATTTTAATTAATTAATTGGTTATTAATTTTGGTAAATTTGTAATTAATGATAGGTGTGTGTTGTGGTGTTTATAGGTGTAAATGGTGGGTAGGGTGGGAAGTAATTTATTTTTATTTGATGAATTAATAATTGGTTAATTAATTTTAATAAATTAATTGGTAATTAATTATGGTAATTGTGTAAATATTTTAGGTGTGTGTTGTTGTTTTTATAGGAGTAAAGGGTGGGAAGTAATTTGTGTTTAATTAATTATATTTAGTTGTTAATTAATGTTAATTATTTGATATTTATTTTTTCAGTAATTGTTTATTTTGTGTGTGTTGTTTTTACTTTTAAAGGGGTAAAGGGTGGGTATTAAATGAATTTTAACTATTTAATTATTAGTTGTCAATAGTAATAGTTTTTCTTTTAAAAATAATATTTAATTGTTTTTTATTATTTTATAGTTTAGTTTAGGTGTGTGTTGTGGATATTATAGTGTTAAAGCATGTGTACTCAATAAATGTTTTTTTTTATTAATAAGATTTTTTTAATTGATTATTAATTATGTTAATTATGGAAATAAATTTAACTAAAAATGTTGAAGTGTTTTGTTATTGGTGTGGTGTTAAAGGGTAGAAAATAAAATAAATACATTTATATTTTAAATAATTTTCTTCTTTGTTAATATTTGCTACTTTTGAATAATTATTGTTTATAAATGTATTTATTAATTTATTTTATATATTATTTGTAGGTTTTTGTTATATGTAATTAATATTATAATATGTGTTCTTTTTATATGTTAAATATATTTCATTTTATATATTTAAAATATTGTTTATTTATTTTTATGATTTTTAAAAATTTGTATTATTATTTTTTTTTCCAATTGTTTAAGTGTTAGTAGTAATTTGTGTTTCTCCGCTATCCAGCACTTTCCCTACTGTTACACTCACTGGAGTGGGAATAGTAATTTTTACCCCTCCGCTATCCAACACTTTCCCTACTGTTGCACTCACTGGAGTGGGAATAGTAATTTTTGCCCCTCCGCTATCCAACACTTTTCCTACTGTTGCACTCACTGGAGTAGGAATAGTAATTTTTACCCTCCGCTATCCAACATTTTCCCTACTGTTGCACTCACTGGAGCTGGAATAGTCAATTTAATTCCTCCATTATCCAACACTTACCCAACTTTTGCACTCACTGCAGTGGGAATAGTAATTTTTACCTCTCCGCTATACAACACTTTCCCTACTGTTGCACTCTTTGGAGTGGGAATAGTATTTTTTGCCCCTCCGCTATCCAGCACTTTCCCTACTGTTGCACTCACTGGAGTGGGAATAGTAATTTTTGCCCCTCCACTATCCAACACTTTCCCTACTGTTGCACTCACTGGAGTAGGAATAGTAATTTTTACCCCTCCGCTATCCAACATTTTCCCTACTGTTGCATTCACTAGATTTGGAATAGTAAATTTAATTCCTCCCCTATCCAACACTTACCCTAGTTTTGCACTCACTACAATGGGAATATTAATTTTTACCCCTCCACTATCCAACACTTTCCCTACTGTTGCACTCTTTGGAGTGGGAATAGTAATTTTTGCCCCTCCGCTACCCAACACTTTCCCTACTGTTGCACTGACAGGAGTTGGAATAGTAAATTTAATTCCTCTGCTGTCCAACACTTACCCTACTTTTTCACTCGTTGGAGTGGGAATAGTAATTTTTACCCCTCCACTATGAAACACTTTCCCTACTGTTGCACTCTTTGGAGAGGGAATAGTAATTTTTACCCATCCGCTATCCAACACTTTACCTGCTGTTGCACTGTTTGGAGTGGGAATAGTAATTCTTCCCCTCCGCTATCCATCACTTTCTTACTGTCACTATCCCTGGAGTGGGAATAGTAATTTTTAACCCTCCGCTATCCAACACTTTCCCTACTGTTGCATTCACTGGAGTTGGAATAGTAAATATAATTATTCCACTATACAACACTTTCCCTACTGTTGCACTTATTGTATTGGGAAATGTAAGTTTAATTTTTTTTAATAGTTTAATGTTTTAATTTACTATAGAATGGTTTCTTAATTTTAAGCTATTGATATATATATATTGTTTTATATAATTTTAAAGTTTAAAAATTAGATAAAGGTAATAGTTAATACATTATTTTTAAGTAAATATATGTATATGTATAAATTATTATGTTTGTGTGTTTATATATTTTTTAAATTAAGTTTATTTGTTATATTTAGTTAAAATGTATATTAAATTTAATCTATTTTGTTAAAAATAATATTAATATTTAATATATTTACTATATATTGTTTTATTTTATATATATTTATAAATCGATATTTTTTACATCTATATTTTTTACCTTGATATTTTTGATTCGATATTTTTGTACTTACCTGTTAAGGTATTGGAGTCGATATTTTTGCAGTCAATGTTTTGTTTCTCGATATTTAGAACATCAATGTTTGTTACATCGATATTCTATCAGTGAACCCATGTAAAACACACCAGTGCATGTCCTACCTTTCACATACACTGCACCCTGCCCATGGGGGTACCTTGGACCTACCTGAGGGTTGCCTTACATGTAGGAAAAGGAAAAAGTAGGGCCTGGTAAGTGGGTGCACTTGCCAGGTTGACATGGCAGTCTAAGACTGTGCATGCAGACACTGCAGAGGCAGGTCTGCGACAAATTTGCAGGGCTACTCAGGTGGGTGGCTCAACCAGTGCTACAAGCTCTCTAGTAGCACTTGATTTACAGGCCCTGGGCACACACAGTGTACTTTACTAGGGACTTACCAGTAAATCAAATATGCCAATCATGGATAACCAATCATAATCACACTTTACACAGGGAGCACTTGCACTTTGACACTGATCAGCAGTGGCAAAGTGCCTAAAGCATCTAAGTCAGCAAAATCGAAATCCGGTACACAATCAAATATGCAGGAGGTAGAGGCAAAAAGTCAGGGGAAACCACGCAAAGGATGCCCAGCCTAACACGTGTCCCCTCCAGTTGAAAAGTAGGGAGAACTACACACCCTCCTGGGAGTTCTCATCACTAAGGTGAAAGAATCTGGACAGACCACCAGCATTGGCGTGTTCTGTACCAGGGAGGTGTTCCACCGTAAAGTCCATCCCCTGTAGAGAAATGGACCACCTCAACAGTTTTGGGTTCTCACACCTCATTTGCATCAACCATCTGAGGGACCTGTGGTCTGTCTGAACCCAGAAGTGAGTCCCAAACAAGTAGGGTCTTAGCTTCTTCAGTGCCCAGACCACAGCAAAAGCTTCTTGCTCAATTGCACCTCACCTCTATTCCCTGGGAAGTAGCCTCCTACTAATGAAAGCTACGGGTTGGTCCAGGCCCTCATCATTCAGTTGTGAGAGAACTGCACCCACACCATGCTCTGAAGCATCTGTCTGCACAACAAATTCTTGGGAGAAATTGGGTGCCTTGAGCACGGGTGCTGTGCAAATGGCAGATTTCAAGGCATCAAAAGCGATCTAAAGTCATCAGTCCAGATCACTTTCCTTGACTGCTTCCAGGAAGCCAGCTCAGTCAAAGGGGCAACAATTGTGCCAGTGAGACCTAAAAAGGCTGTCACCTCTATCTGGGTCTTGGGGGGCTCCCAAGGCAGAATAGTGTCAATCTTAGGTTGTAGGGGTACCACCTGGCCGTTTCCTACCTGGTGCTCTAAGTACACCACAGACCCCTGGCCTATCTGGCATTTACTGGCCTTGATAGTGAGACCCACCTTCTGCAGGGACTTCAACACTTCACAGAGGTGATGCAAGTGTTCCCCTCAGCTGGAGCTGAACACTGCAGTATCATCCAGGTAGGCAGCACTGATATCTTCCAGCCCAGAGAGTACCTGGTTGACCAGTCTTTGGAATGTGGCAGGGGAGTTCTTCAACCCAAAGGGTATTACCCGGAACTGGTAGTAGCCCTCTGGTGTTGAGAACACAGATCTCTCCTTCGCCCTATCAGTTAAGGCAATCTGCCTGTACCCAGACGTCAAATCAAACATGCTGAGGAACTTGGCAGCTCTCAACTGATCTATGAATTCATCAGCTCTGGGGATGGGGTGCACGTCAGTTCTGGTGACGGAATTGAGCCCACCGTAGACCACACAGAACCAAAGTTCAGGTGTGCAGCTTTTGGAACCAAGACCACTGGGCTAGCCCAGGGGCTGCTGGAGGATGCTATCACCCCTAATGCGTACATCTTAGAAACTTCTTACTTGATGCTGGCCTTGACCCTGTCAGTTAACCTGTTAATCTTGTGTTTCACAGGGAGGCTGTCCCCAGTGTTCACGTCATGGACACATCAATGGGTGATGCCTGGGATCAGGGAGAACAGGGAGGCAAACTGTCCCAGCACCTGGAGACAGTTCCTCTGCTGCTCCAGGGTCAGGGTGGGGGAGAGGTTCACACCATCCACAGACCCATCTTGCTCCTTGGTGGACGGGAGGTGAGGAAGAGGCTCACTCTCCTCTTCCATTTCATCATCTGTTGCCAAGAGCATGTTCACTTCAGACCTTTCAAAGTGAGGCTGGAGCCGGTTCTCGTGCTGGGACCTCAAAGGGTTCCTGGGAGACTGCAAGTTCACCAGATAGGTGATATCACTCTTGCGCTCCACCACCTCAAATGGCCCAGTCCACTTGTCCTGGAGCATGCAAGGCTCCACTGGTCCCAATGCCCACATTTTCTGGACAGGTTGAGACTCTAACAGAGTGGCATTCTGGTCATACCATCATTTTATCAACTCCTGGCTGGCTTCTAGGTTCTCTTGGGTGAGCTTCCTGAAGCACGCAGTCTGGTTTCTAAAGTCCAGCATGTAGCTAAATACACCCTGGGGAGGTTTCCTGGGAGATTTTTCCCAGCCTTCTTTTACCAGACTGAGAAGTCCTTTTACAGGATGGCCATACAGTAACTCAAAGGGACTGAACCCCAAGGACGTCTGCGGTACTTCTCTGTAAGCAAACAGAAGCCATGGCAAGATGACGTCCCACTTATGCCTCATGGGGCCTCCTAGCCTTGTGATCATGCCTTTCAGGGTTCAATTGAATCTCTCAACCAACCCATTTCCTTGCGGACGGTAAAGAGTGGTGAACTTATAACTTATACCACACTCCTCCCATAGAGACGCCATATACTTAGATATGAAGCTTTTACCCCGGTCAGATACCACCTCTCTGAGAAAACCCATGTGGGAAAAGATCTCCATCAATGTACGGCTCACTACAGGGGCCAAGATTGTCCTGAGAGGGATAGCCTCTGGGTACCGGGTGACATGGTCCATCAAGACCAGGATGTACCTTTTGCTAAGGCTGTCTTGGGATCCAGGGGCCACACAATGCCAATTCCCACCCACTCAAAAGGGGTGCTCACTGCAGGAAAAGGATGGAGAGGAGCTTTTAACTTCCTCCCATTCTTACCACTTGCCTGGCAAGTCTGGCAAGACCTACAGTGTGAATCTGATTGCCTTCGCATTTGGGGCCAATAGAAGTTGGTGACAACCCTGGCAAAGGTTTTGTCAAGCCGCAAATGTCCTGCCAAAGTCACATCATGAGCCAGACCCAGTAGGAAAGTTCTGAAGCACTGGGGTGCCACCAGCATATGGGCTGACCCAGGCTCAGCAAACTTAGGCTCACTATACAGGAGACCGTTCTCCCAGTAGATCCAACGTGATCCACACTGATCACCAGCTGCCTGGTCAGCAGCCTGCTTGTGCAAACCAAATAGCATAGGGCATCCAATCGGCTCACAGCAGAACAGCTACCTTGTGGGACCCTTCTCCTGCTGCCAATGGGTCTCCCAGGTAGGCCTCTTGCTCCCCTTTAGGCTCCAGTGCCTCCCCCTCAGGGTCTACCTCCTCCTGGACCATGGGAACTTCTGGGGTGGTTTTCCCCCACCCCTGCCCCTCCTCTTTCTGACAGGTGCCTGGGCCACTCTTTCAGGCTACAAATCCTTTTGATCACCCCTACTGGCTGCCATTGACTGAGTGGTCACACACGCCCACCCAGGCAGACCCAACATCTCCAAATGGGCCAGGGGTTCCACCTTCTCCCAAGGGGAACTCTCCGGTCATTGCCATACAGACAATCAACAGGCATGGTAGGACTCACAACTACTCTCAAGGTACCTAAGTCCCCCCCACTCAAAAGGAACCTGCACCACCTTACATAGGTGCTCTGAGTTGTCTGCTGCAACTACTGGGTGAAGCACATTGGGGACTATCTGCTCTTCAGACACCAACTGACACCTGACAGATGTCACACTGGCTCCTGTGTCTCTCGGAGCCTCCACCCTCTGTCCATTGATGGACACCGACTGCCTATATTTCTTAGAGTTCTCAGGCAGAAGGGTTCTCTGGACCATCTCACTGTCCCCTAGTGAGACAAGGGTTATCTCAGCTGGCTCCCACTCTCCTCTTGGAACCAACTCCTCCCCCAGGACTACACTAACCAACCCAGGTGACGGTGCACCAGTAGGTGCTGGTGTGGCCTTGGGGCACTTGGGATCCCCTCTCATGTAATCCTCCTGATCACATGCAAAGCACTTACGAGATCCCTTCTCTCCAGGTCTCCCCCTAGAGGGCATGGCTTCTTCACACTGGGGGACAAGGAATCCTTACCCTGGGAACTAGTTTGAGGCCCTATAGAGAACTCCTTCTGGTTACCCTTGTCCCCCCACTCTTCTGCTGTGGGACCCTGCCCACCCTTGGCTGGGTTTCCCCCATACCCCTTGTGGGCCTTGGTACTCGTCCAGTGGTCTGCCTCCTGAGCAAGCTTCCTGGGGTCAGTCAGCTTACTATCCATCAGATGCTGATGCAGCTCTGGAACACAAAGACTATACAAGTGTTCCCATGCAATCAAATCATACAACCCCTGACAGTCAGTTAACTTGCTGTCCTTTATCCAACCATCCAGTGCCCTGCAAAAAAGATTCACACATTCAACCCAAGTGTTAGACTCCATTTTCTTAAAACATCTGAACTTTTCCCTAAACTGCTCAGGTGTGAACCCATACCTGAGAGATGAAGCCTCCTTCATGTTGGGATAAGTAAGGGTGCTCACCTCCTCCAGATGTGTAAGGGTGTTCCTCCCATTGGCCTCAAAGTGTCTCCACAAGCCCGCTCCCAAATGCTTCTCTGGGACATCATTCATGCGAAGTGCTGCCTCATAACTTGCAAACCAAGCATAGATGTCCAAGCCCCTTCTGAAAATGCTGTACCAGATCCTTAGGAATGTGTACTTTCACCACAGACTGCACTGGCTGTACGCTGCCACCGTTTGAACTGGACTCGCCTGCTTGGCCTTAATTTCCAACTCCTTCAAACTTAACTCATGAGCCAACAACAGTTTTATCTCTTCCAGAGTAAGGGACTTCTCCTTCTCTTTCTCCTGCTGTTGGAGCTTAATCTCAAACTTTCTGCTTGCAATTTTAGCTTCTCAAGCTCTCTCTGATGCACTCACTCCTGCCGCCTGTCCTCCAGCTCCTCTGGGAACAGATTCCTGGATGCCACACTGCTGCCATTCCTAGAAGATGCCCCAGTAGGCAAATCCCGAGCATTAAAGCTCCCTTGTTGATTCTGCAATTACAGATCCACATTATCATCATCAGGCTCCCCAGCCTCTTTTGCTGCCCTCAAGGCCCTCAGCACCTTCTGCAGCTCCTCATTTCCTGGCGGAGCTTTTCAATGGGCATCCAAAATCTTTGCAAAACTGTTTAGGTTGATTCACTTTGTGAGACTGCAACTTCTCAATCTCAAACCCACATTTTGCAAAATAGCTTGCTGGAGAGAGACATGGTATGTGACTACTTCAAGGGTTATCACAAAAATAGAACCAAAAAGTCAAAAAGCAGTGTGCGTTCACGTAATGGTGTGCACTCAGCAGTAGTGTACACTACTCACTGTATGCCAAGTGCAAATACAAGTCCAAATCCTCATCGTTGACCACCAGTGTTAGAAATGGGGGTCTCTAGTTGGCAGAGGTATGCACCTTATCCAAGTAGGGACCCTTGCTTCTAGTCAGGATATGGGAGTTACTCGCTTTCGATAACCTCTGCTCACCCCGATGGTAGCTTGACACGAGCAGACAGGCTTA
Source organism: Calotriton arnoldi (assembly GCA_963921515.1). Classification (NCBI taxonomy): domain Eukaryota; kingdom Metazoa; phylum Chordata; class Amphibia; order Caudata; family Salamandridae; genus Calotriton; species Calotriton arnoldi. The sequence goes on from CAWUFW010011695.1 coordinate 381,921, forward strand.
TCCCAAAGGCAATGTGAAAGTAGTTACATCAAGACTCACAGTAACACAGTGGAAATACTACAAATGGACACCACACCAATGTAGAAAAATAAAGTATCGTTAGCTAAACTAAACAAGACCAAAATGACAAAAATCCAACATACACAATTAAAAAAATGACTTTTAAAAGGTTTCAAGCAATTCTGTCCATAGGAATCTATGGATGCATGACTTTTACACACAGTACCTCAAATGCACAAAATCCACAAGGCAAAACAACTGCAGAGAGGGGTAGTGTCTGAAAGCACAGAGCTGCGTCAGTTCCTGAGTCCTTGGAGAGGTGATGCAACAGTTCTGCTGCATGCAGGGGAAGTGATGTGTCTAATCCAAGATGGTTCTGGCCTGCGGGTGATGTGTGGGAAAATTTGCCGCACAGGTACAATGTGTGGAAATCCGGGATGCGCTGGAGGTCGATGCGGTGGCAGCAAACAGGTGCTGCATCGATTTTTTTCAGCTGCGGTCCCACGATGTGTCGATTCTTTCAGTTGCACAGCATGGACTTCGTCAAAACCTTGGAAATTCACTGAAAAAACTAAAGGTTACAGGGACGTTATAGTTATGCTCAGATTTCACTCATGGAAAATTAGTGAAATTCAGCAGTTATAGTAGCCTGAGCTAACTATAACATACGCCCCTGCAATGCACTGCTTATGACCTCACAGATTACATCACTCAAGAGATGGTCAGTGACATCACTGATGAGATCTCAAATGACATCACTGATGACATCACCCAGTGAATGTGAGTGTTTTTAAAAAGGTTATATATGTTAAATATATATACCAAGGTGTATTGGTGAATCAGTGGGTGTATAAGTATCTGTTTGGATGATTCAGTGGGTGGTGACTGATTGTAGAAGTATAAATATTCACTAAAAAACCAAAACTTACAGAGACGTTATAGTTAGGCTCAGGTTTCACTCATACAAAACCAGAGAAATTCAGCCGTTATTGTTAGTGAGCTGACTATAACTTGCGCCCCAGCAACGCACTCTTTATGACCTCACATATTACATCACTCATGACATGGTCAGTGACACCACTGATTAACAATAAGAATCCCATGCCCACTTTATGTTGGAGTATTTACGAGCGGGGGTCATACCATCAGGGCTTAGGGTGAGGAATGTCCCAGCGCTATATATAGAGGTACGTAAATTTCTGGAGCTGTGGTCTCAGATTGCGAACCGCTGCTCCAGAGATTGGATGATCCTCATTGTCGAAACTGTCAGAGAGATGATAGTAATATTAAGTCAGGAAATTGTGGAATTAGAGGACAAAATGAAAGCTAGTACAGCTTTAGAAGAGGCAAAAAACAAACTATCCAGCATTGCCAGAGAGATGCAAGACTTTGAGGAATATCTTGTAAAGAAAAAAACTGATAAAATAAAAAAAGACTTTAGGTGGTTTACACAAGTAAAAGCTTACCCCTATTTGCGAAGTAACTTCTACCAAGAGGGGCCACCTGAAGGAGGCCAATATAGTAACCAGTACTCTAAAAAGAACAAAACACTTATTTTTCGGACACATACTCATCTGATTCAGATGTTGACGGCCCAGGATCTAATGAAGAAGTAATGTATAACCCTAGAAATCAGAGCGGCCTCCAACTAGGTCCATATTACCATCAAGTACAAACGCCTTATTACAGATGGGGAGAGCCAGAGGCCGCAACAGATATCAAAGACAAGAGAGGAACCTTTATCAGCAGTCAGAGCCACCACATCCTCAAATGTACATGAGGACAAGAAATCAACAATATTGGAAGACATAGTTAGCAGATGTGATAGTACCAAACACAACATCCCGATTTTTAATCTTTCAAGATATAACCCTACAGAGGAGGAGATTAGCCTCCTAAGTAAAAGACTATCATTTGTCCCAAGTACACAGAATAACTTGTTCAATCTATATTCAGATGTACATGCATTTTTCCAAAAAGTAAGATTAAAGAAGTTCTTCATGTCAAATACATTGACTGAACAAGATATAAACCTCTCTGGATGTAAACCTCCATCCACATTTACACCGACTTTGGAAATGGGTGGTCCAGAAGTCGCTATCTTTGAAAAGTCGGTCTGTAAAGACTTGCAAAGAATCACTAAATTTATCCCTAAAGTGGCTCATAATTTGTCCACTAATGAAAGGTCTGCACTGAAAAGGTTGCAAGAAAATACCAGCATTACTATAAAGCCGTGCGATAAAGCCGGCGGCATAGTATTAATGGATACCGAACAATATACTGCTAACGTTAATTCTAAGTTAGAGGTACCAGAACACTACAAAAAAGTCAATAGGTCAGTTCTGGACAAATTGAAAACACAAATACTAACAGTTACATCCAGAGCCTTATTGGAGGGAGACATTTGTAAAAAAGAATGTGACTTTCTTAACAAAACAAATGCGGTGACACCGGCCATATATGGAGTCCCGAAAACCCATAAGAATATGCAGGACCCCCATTACGGCCAATTGTATCATCAATGAATTCCTGTACTGAGCCACTTTCTAAGTATGTGGATGCTTTTCTTTGCCCATTAACCACTCAATATATATCCTATATTAGAGATACCGGGCACATGATTGCGGAAATAGAACACATGCCATTCAACAAAGATCGTCAATTTCTGGTCACCCTTGACATAGAGGCATTATATACCAACATTCCCCAGGACCTGGCCATAGAGTCTGTGGCAGCTCTGTTGGCCAGATCTCCTGGGGACAGACCGGATGGTTTTATCCTGGAATGCCTAGACATTGTCCTTCACAACAACTATTTTGAATTCAAGACATGCTTTACCAACAAGTCAAGGGGACCAGTATGGGGGCTTCTTGTGCCCCCAGTGTGGCTAACACCTACATGGGTGAACATGAGCATAAACATATTTTTAACGAAATGGCGCCATTTTATGAAAATATTGCCTGTTGGCGCCGTTTTATAGATGATATTTTTTTCGTCTGGTCAGGCGAAGAAACTGACCTTTTGGACTTCATCACTTGGCTCAACTTAAGTGATGTAAATCTTAAGTTCACAGCCAAATACTCTAGAGAGAAAGTAGAATTTCTTGACATGGATTTTAGGCGTAGAAGATACTATAAAAGTAAGCCTATATAGAAAACCGACTGCTAAAAATACTATCTTGGAACACAGCAGCTTTCATCCATCATATCAGAAGGACTCCATTCCCTTCGGAGAATTTTTACGCATAAAGCGCAACTGTACTAAAAACAAAGACCTTATGGAGCATGCGGAACAGTTACAAACACAACTATTATCCAGAGGCTATCCTAAACGCCTAGTGAGGCAATCCTTAAAAAGGGCCAAATATTACAATAGGGATGCTCTCATTTCGGGTCAAAGGAAACAACAACAAGATAAATTAGTATGTGTAGTAAATCATTCCAACATAAACCATAAAATCAAACAAATTTTAGATAAAAACTGGAAGATCCTTAATGTGAACGAAGAAGAAGAAGACACATTACAGAAACCTACTGTGGCCTATAGAAGGAATTTAAATCTAAAAGATAAACTAGTACATAGCAGATCACACTCTAAGGGGACCCTTAGACAGACTACAATAGATGGATTGCCACCTGTGAAAGGCAATTTCAGATGCGGAAATTGTCATGCATTTGATGCTGCCATGACGGTACAACAATGGTGTTATGGGGGCAAATCTGGAGAATTGAAAGATATGACCAATTGTACATCTTCAAATATTATCTACCTGATCTTTTTCCCTTGTGGCTTAGGATACATTGGAGAGACAGGTAGAGAATTCCGGATATGTTTCTCAGAACATAAATCAGCTGTCAGAACACACAAGCTACAGGCACCGATGGTCCGACATTGTTGTGAACATAACCACAAGGAAAATGAGTTAAAATGGCTAATCTTGGAGAGAGTCATTCTCAGACCAAGAATAGATGCAGAGAAAATCAGAAAGAAACGAGTGAGTTATTGGATTTTTATTCTGGACACTGTATGCAAAGGATTAAATGAAGAGATATCATGGATAGTTACATGATGAGAACCATCTATAAATTGGTATCTATATATTGGCACCTATGCACCATCTGGTATAGAGGGCTATTTTCTCATCATTGGACATGTTAACTCATGGAAATACAGACCCCATGTAGCGTTGAGGATCATGTACTTGATCATTATGTACTATGTATCAGTGCAATAAGGATTATTATCATTCCAGATGGTGTTCTAGTTCATTTGGAAGCACTACATCATTATGTGATCTAGGTTTGTATTTGTTTTACAAATGGACCGGGACCCACATAAAATTAAATTTTGCGGGTTCTTTTGTCCTTTTGTTAGTGGAAGTCACTCTTCAAGGTCCTTGTGGCATGGAGGAAGTGGTATTCAATACCCGTTTGTACTTTCTATCAGGTTTCTAACCCTTCCAATTTGGCGACCACGCTATATTGGTAACTCGCCATGTAGCGGGGACACCAATGTAAATAAATAAAACGTAATTAAGTGACTTTAAAATCAGACCTTGTTTTTGAGCTGTAGTTTCACTCGTTTACTAAAACATTTCTTGCATTTGGTCATTTCCTTTCATCTATGCCATTAAATCTAGACCACTATAAGATGGCGACCATGTTATTAGATGTATGACATCATCATAGCCGTCAGCATGCACACGTGCCTTAATTACAATTTAAATTTGCTCGCTTGTACGAGCTTGGTGTTTGGAGCTCTAACTGAAAACATGTAGGACCGGGTTGCAGCGGAATACCCCGGATAAACTAAGAAATCCTCAAGAGAGAATCCTGGAAAGAGAAGCGCGTGAGCTAATGGTCAGTTTATACTTGATAACGTTAGTGAACATCCACTTTGTAGATTTTGAGGTGACTGTTGTGTAGGAGGCAGTAGTTGAGAGTGACTCTTGCCGTCACCTGGAGCATAGCGATACAAAAGGGGATGATGGACGGAACGCTTGAGCCAATCAAACACTCACCCCCAGTCAACTGATCTGGGTTTAATCCATCATCATTCTTTAGCTCACTCCACCACCCCAGTTCAGACATGGCCATATGCAAATCAGTCTGACCCTGTGCCTCATGGGAACAGTCCAGCACGAACTGCCAAGCCATGTCTTCCCTGGACCGGAAACAAGCATCCTAGGACCGGTTTCTGGCATTCCAGCCGTCATCAGCCAGGCTTGCTTGAATCCAGTGGCAAAGTGAGCAAGGGACCCACGTCTGGGCATACCCCCGCCAACTTAGGGCGAACAAAGCGATACAAAAGGGGATGATGGACGGAACGTTTGAGCCAATCAAACACTCACCCCCAGTCAACTGATCTGGGTTTAATCCATCATCATTCTTTAGCTCACTCCACCACCCCAGTTCAGACATGGCCATATGCAAATCAGTCTGACCCTGTGCCTCATGGGAACAGTCCAGCACGAACTGCCAAGCCATGTCTTCCCTGGACCGGAAACAAGCATCCTAGGACCGGTTTCTGGCATTCCAGCCGTCATCAGCCAGGCTTGCTTGAATCCAGTGGCAAAGTGAGCAAGGGACCCACGTCTGGGCATACCCCGCCAACTTAGGGCGAACAAAGCGATACAAAAGGGGATGATGGACGGAACGCTTGAGCCAATCAAACACTCACCCCCAGTCAACTGATCTGGGTTTAATCCATCATCATTCTTTAGCTCACTCCACCACCCCAGTTCAGACATGGCCATATGCAAATCAGTCTGACCCTGTGCCTCATGGGAACAGTCCAGCACGAACTGCCAAGCCATGTCTTCCCTGGACCGGAAACAAGCATCCTAGGACCGGTTTCTGGCATTCCAGCCGTCATCAGCCAGGCTTGCTTGAATCCAGTGGCAAAGTGAGCAAGGGACCCACGTCTGGGCATACCCCCGCCAACTTAGGGCGAACAAAGCGATACAAAAGGGGATGATGGACGGAACGTTTGAGCCAATCAAACACTCACCCCCAGTCAACTGATCTGGGTTTAATCCATCATCATTCTTTAGCTCACTCCACCACCCCAGTTCAGACATGGCCATATGCAAATCAGTCTGACCCTGTGCCTCATGGGAACAGTCCAGCACGAACTGCCAAGCCATGTCTTCCCTGGACCGGAAACAAGCATCCTAGGACCGGTTTCTGGCATTCCAGCCGTCATCAGCCAGGCTTGCTTGAATCCAGTGGCAAAGTGAGCAAGGGACCCACGTCTGGGCATACCCCCGCCAACTTAGGGCGAACAAAGCGATACAAAAGGGGATGATGGACGGAACGTTTGAGCCAATCAAACACCCACCCCCAGTCAACTGATCTGGGTTTAATCCATCATCATTCTTTAGCTCACTCCACCACCCCAGTTCAGACATGGCCATATGCAAATCAGTCTGACCCTGTGCCTCATGGGAACAGTCCAGCACGAACTGCCAAGCCATGTCTTCCTGGACCGGAAACAAGCATCCTAGGACCGGTTTCTGGCATTCCAGCCGTCATCAGCCAGGCTTGCTTGAATCCAGTGGCAAAGTGAGCAAGGGACCCACGCCTGGGCATACCCCCGCCAACTTAGGGCGAACAAAGCGATACAAAAGGGGATGATGGACGGAACGTTTGAGCCAATCAAACACTCACCCCCAGTCAACTGATCTGGGTTTAATCCATCATCATTCTTTAGCTCATTCCACCACCCCAGTTCAGACATGGCCATATACAAATCAGTCTAACCCTGTGCCTCATGGGAACAGTCCAGCACGAACTGCCAAGCCATGTCTTCCCTGGACCGGAAACAAGCATCCTAGGACCGGTTTCTGGCATTCCAGCCGTCATCAGCCAGGCTTGCTTGAATCCAGTGGCAAAGTGAGCAAGGGACCCACGTCTGGGCATACCCCCGCCAACTTAGGGCGAACAAAGCGATACAAAAGGGGATGATGGACGGAACGTTTGAGCCAATCAAACACTCACCCCCAGTCAACTGATCTGGGTTTAATCCATCATCATTCTTTAGCTCACTCCACCACCCCAGTTCAGACATGGCCATATGCAAATCAGTCTGACCCTGTGCCTCATGGGAACAGTCCAGCACGAACTGCCAAGCCATGTCTTCCCTGGACCGGAAACAAGCATCCTAGGACCGGTTTCTGGCATTCCAGCCGTCATCAGCCAGGCTTGCTTGAATCCAGTGGCAAAGTGAGCAAGGGACCCACGTCTGGGCATACCCTCGCCAACTTAGGGCGAACAAAGCGATACAAAAGGGGATGATGGACGGAACGCTTGAGCCAATCAAACACTCACCCCCAGTCAACTGATCTGGGTTTAATCCATCATCATTCTTTAGCTCACTCCACCACCCCAGTTCAGACATGGCCATATGCAAATCAGTCTGACCCTGTGCCTCATGGGAACAGTCCAGCACGAACTGCCAAGCCATGTCTTCCCTGGACCGGAAACAAGCATCCTAGGACCGGTTTCTGGCATTCCAGCCGTCATCAGCCAGGCTTGCTTGAATCCAGTGGCAAAGTGAGCAAGGGACCCACGTCTGGGCATACCCCGCCAACTTAGGGCGAACAAAGCGATACAAAAGGGGATGATGGACGGAACGCTTGAGCCAATCAAACACTCACCCCCAGTCAACTGATCTGGGTTTAATCCATCATCATTCTTTAGCTCACTCCACCACCCCAGTTCAGACATGGCCATATGCAAATCAGTCTGACCCTGTGCCTCATGGGAACAGTCCAGCACGAACTGCCAAGCCATGTCTTCCCTGGACCGGAAACAAGCATCCTAGGACCGGTTTCTGGCATTCCAGCCGTCATCAGCCAGGCTTGCTTGAATCCAGTGGCAAAGTGAGCAAGGGACCCACGTCTGGGCATACCCCGCCAACTTAGGGCGAACAAAGTGATACAAAAGGGGATGATGGACGGAACGTTTGAGCCAATCAAACACTCACCCCCAGTCAACTGATCTGGGTTTAATCCATCATCATTCTTTAGCTCACTCCACCACCCCAGTTCAGACATGGCCATAGCGGTACTTAGTAACGCGTTAGATGCCCATGGTAGGCAATAATAGGATACACACGCTTTTGTCATGCTGCGCGTGCATTCTGTAATTTCCAATATGATCCACTCTGTAAATAGGATGTAGCTTTTGTGAGTGACTCTTGCCATCACTTGGAGCATGGCGACACCGAGTAACGCGTTAGATGCCCTCGGCAGGCACTAACATGATAGACGCGCTTTTTGTCATGCTGCGCGCATATTCCCTAATTATTCATTTGACCCACTCTGTTAATACGAGTGGATCTGAAATTTTTCTACATAACTGAGGTGCCCCGTTATATATAGATGGTGATCCTTTGAGAACATTGGATGGACAGTGGTAGTAGTTTTGACACTATAGACTCAGAATAGATTGATGTAGCATGTAGGTGTCTTTTCTTTTTGCAGTAGAGAAAGCAGACTATGTGCATTAAAAGTAATCTGGGAGGGGCGTGGCCAAGACCTCCATGGAGTGAAACGTGTGTTGTCCGGGCTCCGTCCTCCAGAGGCCGACCGGGGGCTATTTTGAGCTGTCAGCGGCGCAGGGGGGTGAGATCTGTGCCCCCCCTAGCAGTTCACAGCCCCCATCAAGCTTTGAGAGGTGCGCCAGGGCCCCGACGACACGGAGACCCATGGGGCGAGGGGACGGGCCTGCTGCGAGGCTCCTGACTGCCATGTTGCCGAGGGCCGCAGGTGCAGCCGTGCCCTGCAGTGAGCTCGAGACCAGATCCGGAGCTCGTACCTGGGGAGTGGGGCACTGCTGGGGTGCAGCGCATGCCCCGCCGCCCCCGAGCTTGGGCCCAATCGGAGATCCTGTGCGGCTGCGGAGAGAGAAAGCACGCGAGGCCCTGTGACACGGCCCGCCGGCTGCCATCGGGGCTCCCGGTTCGCCCACTGGTTCGAGTGGGGGGGAGCGGAGGTGAGGAGGACGTCGCATGGGCCCCGGGGGTGGTGGCGCGGGCCCCCGTGGGGTCGGGAGACGTCCCTTTAACATTGTGAGCGGCATTGGCGCTCCCCCGGGCCCTGCCTGTACTGCTATTGAACGCGCCCCATCTTTGCCCCCCCTGGAAGGTGGTGATCGCGCAGGGGTCTGGATTCGGGTGCCGCAGCAGCTCTCTTGACGTCGCGGCCCCGCTGGGCCTGGGATCCCCCCGGCTGGGCCCACAACGGACTGGAGCGGCGCCGGCCCAGAGGCGCCGACGTCAGGACTAGCTTGTGCGCCCTGCCCGAGCCAGGGGCACCGAAAGACTCGGCCGCAGACGGACTCCCTCGCACTCCCTTCCCAATACCTGGGGGGGCCTATGATCTCTGCTGCCTCGCCGTTGCCGGCGGCCCACGACACCACTCTCCTGGGCCCAGGCTCTCATCGGTATCCGCGGCGCGGCCGCTGGGCTTGCCTCTCACCGTTGCAGTGATGCTTTACTCACCCCTTATCTTCACCATCTTGGTTGCCACGCTCCTGCCTGATTGCACTGCCCTCTGCGGCCTCTGTCCTGTGTTATGCGAGCAAGCCGGGGGGCTGCAGAGACACTGTCACATCAAAGCACTGTGAGTCTTTGCCCTGGCCTGGAGCTATTCTCCTGCTTATCAGCGCTGCTGCCTGGTCCTGAAGTGAAGACGGATCCGGCTACCTGGACTGAATACTCTCTCGCTGCTTGGAACCGCTGCTTGGGCCTGGAGTGAAGAGGGACCCGGGCACCTGAACTGCTTGCCTTCTAACTGCTTTGCACTGTGGCCTGGGCCTGGAGTGACGAAGGGCCTAGGCCCATCCGGACGGACCTTCCCAAGCGGAGCAACCAGTCAAAGGCAGCGGGGCTTTCCGACTGGACACAGGCGACCACCCACACAGACTGCACCCCCCTTTGCTAGCGCTATGACTCAAACCAAACTAGGGAAGGCTGCATCACAACCAACAACCAAAAACAAGTCGGTGACGGACCTGTGGAACAAGTCCACCCTGATGCCTTTACAGGAAGACCCTGCGATGGCTGACAAACTTGAGGCGACCGATAATAGCCCCATCACACAGGCATTCATGTCTAATTTTCTCCAAGAAATAAAATCTGAGATCAACTCTCTCAAGCTGGAGGTCAAAACCTGCCTTACAGACATTCGGCGCTATGTCACCGAAATCGACAACAGAGTGGATGACCTGGAACGCATCCTCGACTCACGCACGGAAGATCGGGAGGAGCTCTCCGCACTCAAAGAGCAACACGTCGAGCTTCAAATTAGGCAGGAGGACTTAGAAAATAGAAGCCGCCGGAACAACCTACGCATAAGGGGTGTGCCGCGAGGAGCGGAAGGGCAAGACATTATGACCTATGTCGCAGTCCTCCTCCATGCAGTCCGGGGCGACGATGACTCCTCTCCTTCTACTTTAGATCATGCACATTGAGTTGCCCCCCCACGTGGGAACACCAACCTGGTCCCTGATATCTTGACCAGGGTCCACTTCTTCACGGAGAAAGAAACAATCCTCCGGGCGTCTCGAACAGCCGAGAAACTGGAATACGAAGGGCACAGCATTCAAATCTTTCAGGACTTATCCCTCCTCACCCTGCGCCACCGCAGGCATTTTAAGCCAGTGACCGACAAACTGAAAGAATCCAACGTCAAATACCAATAGGGCCATCCCTTTGCTTTGATTTTCCACTGGGAGGGGAAGTGTAGATCCCTGAGGTCCCTTAAGGAGGCTCTACAATTGCTCCACATCTCGCCTGAGACCCGGTCTTTCTCCCCTCCACCTGCTGACTCAGAATCCCGGATCTCTCTCAGCCCCGAGTGGTCGACGGTGCGACCCCCCCGCTCTAGACCCTCCATGCCCAATGCAACAGCCCTCCAAGCCAAGCAGGACATTATCTACCACTTGAAAGTAATGGAGTCTTCGCAATCCTCGGAAGGGAGGGGCTTGCGGTCGGGCCCCCCCTCCCCTTCTGGCTTAGGCACTGGGGACTGATTACTGGTTAAATGTGCCTCCATCGTAATAGAAGGGAGATTCCTCTTTTGCCCTATAGCACTAGTCCTGATCCCCTATGCAGACATTTGTTGTAGCAAATACGGCCTGGACACACTGTTTGCTTATGATGTACGTTAGTACAGATGCATGCTATTATTGGAACTATATGTCTGTTGTACCTCTCAAGCGGCATGCATACCTACACCTCCTTTCACTTTCTCTGTAGCCCCCAGCGCACGACCTCTTTCATACTCCAGGGGCTTCGTTCTACACCACGTTGAGGGGCTTTGAGAGCAATCATGAGAAGGCCCTCGTACCCCCTGTTGATCGTAAGGCAGACTGGCCACTGGAGGGCGGACGGTGACTCTCCTCTGACCCTGCTGTGGCCCACCCCACCATCTCCTTTGTCCCTAGGAGGAGTGACTTCCTCAGAGCCGCCCTGGTCTCCACCACTGGGCTGCTCCTGGACTGGAATGGTCCTTCTTGGCCCCGTTGGCCTTCTTGTTGTTTGTTACATTTTCTTCTTCCCACTCACTTCTTCCCTATACACTCTTACCTCTTCCTTTCCTCCATCTACACCCTCGGGGAGAGAGCCCACATTCGACAAGACTACCCAGCTCCTTGGCCGGAGCTTCTGGGGACCGATGAGAGGGCCCGCTCTCTCCTGTGCTGGAGCGGGCTGTCACGCTCCCCCCATGCTCCGCTACAATCACTGCCTATACTTTGGACTCGGAGCCCAGCGAGAGAGGTGTGATGATCCGCGTATCTGCCAGAGCATGTCCTCACTCGTAATGACCGATGGCACATCTTAAATGTCTCTCCTTTATTGTTAAAGGCCTAAACAACCCAAACAAAAGGAGGCAAATCTGGCGCTACCTTCTCCTGCAAGACCCGGACATTATCTTTCTCCAAGAAGCCCATCTTTTACGCACTGACGCTTCACGCATGTCTCACCCCAAATTTCCAATACAATCCTGGGCCTCTGCGCCAACCAAGACAGCAGGGGTCGCCGTTCTTTTTAAAGCGGGCCTTCCTTTACAGATCACACGCACCATACGGGACAAAGAAGGTCGGTTCCTTAAGCTTGCACTCCTAATACAGGGTAAACCACTCACTTTGCTTAATGTATACGCCCCCAACCACGCGCAAGATGCTTTTCTCTGCGACCTACTTCGAAACTCACTCTCTCGAGAACCAAACCCCATTATCTTCGGGGCAATTTTAATTCAGTGTGGGACCCCAGTCTGGACCGCACCACCTCCTCCTTCCAGGGAACGGGGGCTATGTCTGCAGCGCTTAAGCGTGATATAGAAGCTCAGGGCCTCATCGATGCCTGGCATTACCGGGAGCCAGAGACACAGAATTACACTTTCTATTCTCATGTCCACCGCTCCTCTTCCCGTATTGATTACTTTTTTATCTCCCAGTCTCTTATTCGCTCCTTGGACTCTGCAGCGATTTCGGACATATCCCTCTCAGACCATGCACACCTAGAATCACCCTGTCAGGCATGGGCAGGCACCCGAGTTCCGCTCCTAGGTGGCGCCTTCCCCCACATGTCCTTCGGGACCAGGTGGACGTAGCTGAAGTACGTCAGGCAATACAATCATACTTTGCTACTAATGATCTCCCGGAAACTCATGGGCACACCTTGTGGGATGCTTTTAAGGCTACGATCCGGGGCACCATTAGCCTGTAGGCGGGAATCCCGCCTGGAGGAAGATAATCTTACCTGCAACATCAAAACCTTGGAACAGCAAAACCATAGCACGCCCTCTATCTCAACGGGGAAACGACTTGCCTCGCTCCGGGGCCAGCTTAAAGCTCTCCGCGTAAATAACACTCCCTCTTGGCTTTAAAACAAAAATTTTATGGAGGAGGTAACAAGGTGGGATCCATGCTGGCGCGTTGCCTCCGCCTTCAGATATCTCGCGGCCATATCTCTAAGATTGCTTTACCGGGAGGGGATTGGGCAATCTCAGAACAAGCCAAACAACGGGAGTTTAGCTCGTTCTTCTCCAACTTGTATGACCAGGGCGATACCTGTGTGGATCAGATAGGCCCCTTCCTGGCTTCCTGCCCCTGGACGCCGATAACCCCCCTTTTCACACAACAACTGGAGGAATCCATCACAGCAGCAGAACTGCAAAAAGCGTTAAAAAGCATGCCTGTGGGAAAATCACAGGGCCCCGATGGCCTAACGCTGGCCTTCTATCGACTATTTCTCCTGGAACTCCAGGCCCCTTTGCTACGCCTCTTTAACTCCTTTGTGGAGACCGGGTCGGTTACACCAACGATGGCTGAAGATGAGGTAGCACTCATCCCCAAGCCTGGAAAAGACGCCACTGCATGTGCCTCATACCGACCTATTTCTTTATTAAATGTAGATGCGAAATTATACACCAAAATCCTCGCCCAACGACTTGCTCCCCATCTTCCAGGCCTAATTGAGCCCGATCAGGTAGGCTTCATTCAGGTACGTCAGGGGGCTGACAATATCCGCCGTGTAGCCCATTTAGTGCAAAAGGCTCAACACCGCAATATACCAGCTTTTCTCCTCTCCCTAGACGCTGAGAAGGCTTTCAACTGGGTTGACTGGTCTTTCATCCGGGCGGTCCTCCAGCGTATAGGTCTTGGGCCGAATATGGTTGCGCAAGTCATGGCCCCCTACGCGGCACCCTCCGCACGGATTCATGTTAATGGCCTCCTTACCCCCTCCTTCCTCATCCGCAGGGGCACGCGCCAGGGGTGCCCGCTCTCACCTCTACTTTTTGCTCTTGCCGTTGAGCCCCTGGGGATTGCCATCCGTCAGTCGGAGAAAATCCGGGGCCTTTGAATGGTAGGGACTGAGCACAAGGTCGCCCTCTTCGCTAACAACCTCCTCCTGACGCTCACAGACCCTGCAAGCTCTCTCCCAGCACTCATAGATCTACTCTCCCAATTTGAGCTTGTGTCGGGCCTTAAGATTAATCTCCCCAAATCGCAGGCACTCAATCTCACCCTTCCCCCCCAACAATTAGAAGACCTGGGTGATGTCAACCCCTTTCAATGGGCCCCACTCTCTATCCGCTATCTCGGCATTAATATTACAGCTAATCTAGACACATGGACGCAGGCGAACTGGCCGGCCTGTAGAACCTCTATACGAGCTGAACTCCGTCGTTGGAAATCGCTCCCCATCTCTTGGCTAGGCCGCCTTAATGCTGTTAAAATGGCCATCCTGCCGAAGGTCCTATACCTTTTTCAGGCGCTCCCTACACCGATCCCTCACAGGGATATCTTGGGCCTCCAGCGGGAGGTAACCACCTTTATTTGGGGGGGGGGGTTGACTGCTGTTCTCCACAAAGATCCTGATGCTGCCGAGAGATCAGGGAGGACTGGCTTGCCCCGACCTGCTCGCCTATTACTGGGTGTTAGATTTGGGGGTCTCTAGTTGGCAGAGGTAGGTACCTTTGACCAAATAGGGACCCTTGCGTCTAGTCAGGGTAAGGGTGTACACTCCTAAAATAACCCCTGCTCACCCCCTTGGTAGCTTGGCACGAGCAGGCAGGCTTATCTCAGAGGCAGTGTGTAAAGCATTTGTGAACACATACAGTAATCAAGTGACAACACTACAGATGGACACCACACCAGTTGTATATTAAAAATAAGTATCTTTTATATAGATTTAACACAAGACCACAAACGACAAAAATCCACAATACTGTACTTCAAAAATGGTAGAATTAGCTCAGTTCTCTTTAGATGGTAAATGCGACACTTTGAGTTCAATGTACCTTTGGATGTGTAACGCTATACAACAAAAGTGTTGCAGGGAAGGTGATGCGTCGGTTCCTTACACGCAAGAACGGTGATGCGTCGGGTCCCTACTGATGCGTAGGGGATGCGTCGGTTTCTTACTGTGCTTCCGTGGCGATGCGACCAGCAACGCCGTGATGCGATGAAGATCCGGTGCAATGAAACAAAGATGGCGTCTTCTTGATGCGACACGATACGTGCACGCCCGTTGGCCGTGCGGCGACTCAACGATTCTTCTGAGCCACAACAGGCCCTGCGACACGCTTCCCGGTGATGCGGTGGCGTCTGATGCAACGTCGATCCCTTTCTCCGGCGATGCGATGCACTTCGGCGATGCGATGCGACAGTTGCAGCGGTGACACCCTTCTTCAGCGATGCGACGACAGCGGCTGCGGCGGCGACACGCTTCTCCGGTGATGCGGCTGCGTCTGATGCGACGTCGATCCTCTTCTCCAGCGATGCGAGGCGCTTCTGCGTTGCGAAGCGGCAGCGGCGACACCCTTCTTCAGTGATGCGACGACAGCGTCTGCGGCGGCAACATGCTTCTTCTTCGTGAGTCGCGCTTCCAGCTCCTTGCGACACGCAGTCCCTCAGAAGGCCCAACACAACAGCAGGCACTTCAAAAGAACTCTTGGGGAGCTGGTGGGTGAAGTCTGTTGTCCCTGAGACTTCAGCAGGAGGCAAGCTCTCTCTCAAGCCCTTGGAGATCTTTTACAAGTTGATAAAAGTACAGACAAAGTTCCTTTCGCCTTTCTTTGGCAGTCAGACAACCACTGCAGTCCAATCCCCCAAACAGCACTCAGCTTAGGGATAGTATCCTCCTCAGTTTCTCTGGTTCCTCTCCTCAGCAAAGGTTCTTCTTGTTTCCCAAAAGTGATCTAAAGTTCTGGGGTTTGGGTCCCCTCTTTTATACTCATTTTCCCTTTGTGCTCTGAAGGCAGAGAGGCCTTTGCCTAGTCCAAACCAGTTCTGGTCAGTCCTGGAGCACTTTGTTGACAAGACTCCTTCTTTCCTTTCACAGTGTAGGCCAGGGACATCAGACGCACCACAGGAGGTGGAGCCAGCATTGTGGAGGGAAGGCACAGCCCTATTCAGGTCCCAGGTACAACTCCTCCCACCCATCTCCATGCAGATCTCTCTATTCAGCCCTGTGCTGACTCACCCTGTCTCCTGGAATCCCCCAGCCCTTGTCACTAAAACTCCAGACAAGGAATACACAACCTAGCAGAGGCAGGCTTGGATAGTTAGGCAAGAAAATACCTACTTTCTAAAAGTGGTATTTTCAAACACAGAATGTTAAAACCAACTTCACTAAAAGATGTATTTTATCATTCTGAGTTCAGGCATACTAAATTCGTTTTTCTACCCTGTTCCCTGGGTCAGTTAGGATTATAAGATGTAATAATCAAACTGCCCATTCTGGTCTATGGGGAACAGGTAGCCTTGCAATAGTGAAAAACGAAAATGGCTGTAATTCACTATTAGGACATGCCACACACACCAGGGCATGTACTACCTTATACTTACAATGCACCCTGCCCTTGGGCCTACCATAAGGGTGTCTGATATGAAGAAAAGGGAAGGTTTAGGGACTGGCAAGTGGGTGCACTTGCCCAGTCAACATGGCAGTACCAGACTGCACACAGGCTCTGCAATGGCAGGCCTGAGACACACTTTTACAGGCTGCTTCTGTGGGTGGCACAACCAGTGGTGCAAGCCCACCAGCAGCATTTGGTTTATAAGCCCTGGGCACACTCAGTGCACAGTACTAGGGTCTGACAAGTAAACCAAACCAGCCAATCATGGAGTCACTAATCCATACATCAATTTATACCAGAGAGCATATGCACTTTAGCACTGATCAGCAGTGGTAAAGTGCCCAGAGTCATAAAACAGCAAACAACAGGTCAGAAAAAATATAGGAGGAAGGCAAAAAGTTCCGGGATGACCCTGCTAAAAGGGCCAAGTCCAACACAACCCCCTTCCAGCCAAAACGCAGGGTAGACCAATCACTACCTTGATGGGCTTCCTGCTTTGGGCGATAGAACCTGGACCTGGCCCGCAACTGCAGGGGCATACTCCAGTTCTACGCCAATCTGAACCTATTGGAATCCCTCTGTCCATACTCTCAGGGCCCACCAAGCTAATCCATGGGGAACCCTTCTCCTCACCTGTGGACACCACCTGTGCAACACCTAATCTTAACTTGCTCACAGGTGTGCCCCAACAGACAGACAGCCAGCCACAGTGACCACTGACCGTAGTCAGTGATGAGACCCAGGCCTTATGCCTCTCAGGCCTCTCAACCCTCTGTGGTGTCAGAGAGCGGGGGGCAGTAGCCCCAGGTGCTTGGCACCCTTTGTCCACTCTCCCTCCTGTCAGGTCAGGTATGACATCCTGACACTGACCTACCAGCCCCGGGCCTGTACCCGGTGGCTGGACTGGAGACTGGGGTGGGCTTTCTCACACCCGGTCCTCCTCCTCCTTGTTGGGGCTCTGTACCCTCCCACCTGGAGTAGTACCCCTTCCAGAATTGCCAGGGCACCTGTGGCAGGTGTCCTGCTCAATTCGCCCACCAGTTCAGGGGTTCTATCCTGCAACTGGGCGTCCAGGTCAGGGGGGACACCCTGAACCTGGTCCTCCAATCTAGGGTCTAAACCCTCCAGTTGAACCGGGGTCAGAGGCGAGGACTCCCTCCCTCTGCACCCCCTCCCAGAGTACTGCCCCTCCCATCAGGAGCAGTACCCCCAGAAGACAAACTGCTAGGGGCACTGTTAGCAACTGCCCCTTCCTCCAGGTCAGGGGGGACACCCTGAACCTGGCCCTCCAACCCAGGGTCTGTACCCTTAGGCTGGACCTGTGCCTGGCAACCCAGGACTTCCAGGGGGTACCCCAACCCCCCCCCCGGGGAAACACACTCCGCTAGAGTTGTGTAAGAATCTGCCTGGCGCTCCAGAGGGCAACACATCTCTCATGTGTTGTGTGACAGTCTGCCTGGCGCTGATCTCCCGACCTCTGTCCCTCTGACAGTGCGTGAAGATCCCCCAGGACAGAAGTGGTATCACCATGGTCCTTCACCGGTGACTCAGCCCTTCTGGCTGGCCCCTGACCCACTGGTTCTTCCACTGGGGACTCTTTCCCCCTCTCACCCCTCAATCTGGACTTCTGCACCCTCCACTTAGGAGTGGCACTGCCAGACACTAGAACTGATGGAGGCCTGCTTACAGGCACTCCCAGTTCCCCAGACACTATGGTGTCCTCCTCAACGGGCGGCCCATCAGGACAGCCTGGGCTCCCTACCTGGTGTTCCCTTAAAGAACCATCCAGGCCCTGAGACTGGGTTTTGGGCACCTTGGGACACGCAGCCCCACACTCACTCCTTCTCCACTGAGACAGGACGTGAGTCCCTACACCCCTTCCACTACCACAGGACCTAGCTGGGCTACACTGAACCTCTCCCACCACTCTGGGTTGGAAGACACCTGAGCCACTCCTCTTAGGGTCACTCCCCAATGCCTCTTCAGACCCTCTGGAATCCACCAAAAGGTCTGCCTCCATTGTGAACTCCCTGGGGTCAGAGAACTCACACTCCAACAGGTGTTGGCATAGCTCTAGAAAACAGGGACTTACAATATGCTCTCCCAAAATTGGATCACACAGTCCCACCAAACTATCCTTCACCTCACCATCCAGTGCCTTGCACACGTACCCCACACCACTCTCCTGAGACTGGCAAGACAGTATCTGACTGTCTCTGTCACTCAACCCACACTCTTCTGGGCGGTCTTCACACTCACACACCAGGACTTCAACCATGGGGGAACCCCTCTCCCTGCACCTCTCATCTAGAGTCAGTAGAGTGTCCCTCCCACCACTCACTAGGACTATGAACCCCTGTGCCAGTTCCCCAATCCACCTCAGGGACACTGCGCACCACTGGAGCTACCTCATATCCTTGAACCTCCTGGTGTATATTAACCCCCTCCAAATCAGGCGCCATATCTCTGGGTGTGTGTACTGCTCCCTCAGCACTATCTAATTCAATTTTGCTGCCACCATCTGAGCTGGACTCCACCTCCAACTCAGCCAAGCTCACTTCTTGAGCTTCACACATTTCTTTTTCAGCTAAGGCTCGCTCGATCTCCTTGCAGTCCTGGTCTAGCTGCCTCAGCCTCCGGTCACGAGCACGAATCCGATTCCTCTCTTCACGAGCCAATCTTTCCCAAAATGTTTCCTCCTCAGGGCCACTGCCCTCTTGGTATTCTGGCTGGGGATCTTCCCCCTCAGAATACTCCTCAGAGTCATCTGCTAGTGTTGCTTTCCAGCGTGGCACCTCATAGCTATGCAGGGCTCCCTCAAGATCCTGCCTTGTGGATCTCCTCTTCACAGGTATCCCCCTCTCCTTGCAAAATACTTTTAGTTCCCTTATCTTGTAGATATCCAGGTGCCAAAAGTTGACTTCCATTTTGACAAGGCCCAACAGGTGCAACAACTAACCAGAGTTTCAAAAACCAAAGTCCAAAGGGAAACAGGGAAAAATAGTATGTGGTTGTGTTTGGTCTGCACTCACTAGTAGTGTACACCAATTACTGTACATGAGTCACAAATGCAAGTCCAGAATCCTCACCGCTGACCACCAATGTTGGATTTGGGGGTCTCTAGTTGGCAGAGGTAGGTACCTTTGACCAAAAAGGGACCCTTGCGTCTAGTCAGGGTAAGGGGGTACACTCCTAAAATAACCCCTGCTCACCCCCTTGGTAGCTTGGCACGAGCAGGCAGGCTTATCTCAGAGGCAGTGTGTAAAGCATTTGTGAACACACACAGTAATCAAGTGACAACACTACAGATGGACACCACACCAGTTGTATATTAAAAATAAGTATCTTTTATATAGATTTAACACAAGACCACAAACAACAAAAATCCACAATACTGTACTTCAAAAATGGTAGAATTAGCTCAGTTCCCTTTAGATGGTAAATGCAACACTTTGAGTTCAATGTACCTTTGGATGCGTAACGCTATACAACGAAAGTGTTGCAGGGAAGGTGATGCGTCGGTTCCTTACACGCAAGAACGGTGATGCGTCGGGTCCCTACTGATGTTTAGGGGATGCGTCGGTTCTTCTCGGCGTGGGGAGGTGATGCGTCCGTTTCTTACTGCGCTTCCGTGGCGATGCAACCAGCAACGCCGTGATGCGATGAAGATCTGGTGCAAAGAAACAAAGAGGGCGTCTTATTCTTGATGCGACACGATGCGTGCACGCCCGATGGCCGTGCGGCAACTCAACGATTCTTCTGAGCTGCGACAGGCCCTGCGACACGCTTCCCGGTGATGCGGCGGCGTCTGATGCGACATCGATCCCCTTCTCCGGCGATGCGAGGCGCTTCGGCGATGCGATGCGACAGCTGCAGCGGCGACACCCTTCTTCAGCGATGCGACGACAGCGGCTGCGGCGGCGACACAGTTCTCCGATGATGCGGCGGCGTCTGATGCGACGTCGATCCTCTTCTCCAGCGATGCGAGGCGCTTCTGCGTTGCGAAGCGGCAGCGGCAACACCCTTCTTCAGTGATGCGACGACAGCGGCTGCGGCGGCGACACGCTTCTTCATCGTGAGTCGCGCTTCCAGCTCCTTGCGACACGCAGTCCCTCAGAAGGCCCAACACAACAGCAGGCACTTCAAAAGAACTCTTGGGGAACTGGTGGGTGAAGTCTGTTGTCCCTGAGACTTCAGCAGGAGGCAAGCTCTCTCTCAAGCCCTTGGAGATCTTTTACAAGTTGATGAAAGTACACACAAAGTTCCTTTCTCCTTTCTTTGGCAGTCAGGCAACCACTGCAGGCCAATCCCCCAAACAGCAATCAGCTTAGGGATAGTATCCTCCTCAGTTTCTCTGTTTCCTCTCCTCAGCAAAGGTTCTTCTTGTTTCCCAAAAGTGATCTAAAGTTCTGGGGTTTGGGTCCCCTCTTTTATACTCATTTTCCCTTTGTGCTCTGAAGGCAGAGAGGCCTTTGCCTAGTCCAAACCAGTTCTGGTCAGTCCTGGAGCACTTTGTTGACAAGACTCCTTCTTTCCTTTCACAGTGTAGGCCAGGGACATCAGACGCACCACAGGAGGTGGAGCCAGCATTGTGGAGGGAAGGCACAGCCCTATTCAGGTCCCAGGTGCAACTCCTCCCACCCATCTCCATGCAGATCTCTCTATTCAGCCCTGTGCTGACTCACCCTGTCTCCTGGAATCCCCCAGCCCTTGTCACTCAAACTCCAGACAAGGAATACACAACCTAGCAGAGGCAGGCTTGTATAGTTAGGCAAGCAAATACCTACTTTCTAAAAGTGGTATTTTCAAACACAGAATGTTAAAACCAACTTCACTAAAAGATGTATTTTATCATTCTGAGTTCAGGCATACTAAATTCGCTTTTCTACCATGTTCCCTGGGTCAGTTAGGATTATAAGATGTATTAATCAAACTGCCCATTCTGGCCTATGGGGAACAGGTAGCCTTGCAATAGTGAAAACGAAAATGGCTGTAATTCACTATTAGGACATGCCACACACACCAGGGCATGTCCTACCTTATACTTACAATGCACCCTGCCCTTGGGCCTACCATAAGGGTGTCTGATATGAAGAAAAGGGAAGGTTTAGGGACTGGCAAGTGGGTGCACTTGCCCAGACAACATGGCAGTACCAGACTGCACACAGGCTCTGCAATGGCAGGCCTGAGACACACTTTTACAGGCTGCTTCTGTGGGTGGCACAACCAGTGCTGCAAGCCCACCAGCAGCATTTGGTTTACAAGCCCTGGGCACACTCAGTGCACTGTACTAGGGTCTGACAAGTAAACCAAACCAGCCAATCATGGAGTCACTAATCCATACATCAATTTATACCAGAGAGCATATGCACTTTAGCACTGATCAGCAGTGGTAAAGTGCCCAGAGTCATAAAACAGCCAACAACCGGTCAGAAACAATATAGGACGAAGGCAAAACGTTCCGGGATGACCCTGCAAAAAGGGCCATGTCCAACACTGGGCATCTCACTTACGCTACCTATCGGAATGGGTGGTTTGCGAAAGCGAAAATCACTGGTTCCATATGGACAGGGCCATGGCCTGCCGTCCACTGTGGGATCTGGCTTGGCTGCACCGAAGCGCTAGGCACCGTAGTGCCTACATTGCCACCCCCACAAAGACGGTTTTAGAAATCTGGGACAGGATAGTGGTGACCCGAGGCCTCACCTCATTCCCTTCCCCAAACACACCATTAGCATTTAACCAGGACTTTCCGCCGGCTCTGCACCCCACCTCCTTCCCGGCGTGGGCAGCCGGTGAGTGCCGCGTCATAGAGCAACTGTTCGAGAGAGGACATTTTAAACCGTTTGACCAATGTAGGAAAGATTTTAATCTCCCCAAAACCGCCCGTCTCAAATACTTTCAAATTCGCCATCGGCTCCGTGGCCCCTCATACACGGAAGGCGCCACACGCCAGCTTACACCGTTCGAATCTCTGGTACGCTCCTTTGATGGGACCCGGGGGCTGATTTCCAGGACATACAAGGTGCTCCAACACTCACACACAGTGCCGCCACACACCTATCAACGCCAGTGGCAGCTTGACCTCGAGGGGGATATTCTCCCTGACCAGTGGGAACAGCTATGGTGGGATATCCCACGAATTTTTAAAAGCATCACGCAGCAGGAGTCAGCGTTTAAAATTATGACTCGCTGGTATTACACTCCTCTCAGACTCCAGAAGATGTTTCCTGAATTCGCCCCTCTGTGTTGGCGATGTCAGGTGGCACAGGGCTCTAACCTACACATATGGTGGACATGCCCACTCATCACTATCTTTTGGGGAGAGATCCCGGACCACATTACGGAGGTGGTGGGGTTCCCTTTGCCAAAAGACCCAGGAATAATTATCTTGGGGCTCCGCCCAACATCCCTTAAAGCAATGACACATTCGGACTGGCTCTTGATTTTCCATATGCTCACAGCTGCAAAACAGGTCATTGCACTTCATTGGAAGAAAACCTGCACTCCACCGCCCTTGGTCTGCCTCACACGTCTCTGGCATGTCATGATGATGGAACTCCTCTCCCACAGATTGGCACACACTGATGCTAAATTTGAACGCACCTGGCAGCCCTTGATCTCACATCTCTCTCGGCTAGAACACGCCCACTCTGTCCCCCTCGCTTGAGAGCCCTCCAGCTTTTCGCTGACCCTCTACTTCCAAGGGGGGAATCCTATGAGGATGAAACAGGATGAAGAGGGGAGGGGGCCGAACTCCCTTTAGTCACTATTAAGATATAGCTGCAGATTCACAGCACCTACCCTGCTTCTCCGGATCCCCTCCGGTTCAAGGAATTATACCACTAGGCTCTCTCCCCCTCCACCTCCCCATTTTCATCTCCTATCTCTCCTCCAACCGGCTCTTGAACGGTGGGATGCTCCCCTCTACCCTATTCTATCCTCTTTCTTTCCTTCCTTTGTTTTTGCAGACCAGCAGCCTTGAGGTTCGCCCTGACCATTAGCCGCAGGTGTTACAGACATCAGTATACCCAGATGGCTCTAGGCAGGGCAAGTACAGTTGGCATATGCTGCCCCCAGGCGAACCCTTGGCAAGGAACCGTACTACATCTGGGCTCCTGGTCCTATGCGTAACTCACGCTGCCCTACTTGGGACATTGGGTGTCACCCCACATGGTACTGTGTCATGTCAGACACACTTGCCTCTTAAGGGCCCCTTGAGTAATACACTTTCTACCACCTTCTACACATTGCTGCACGAGACCCCCTCAGCCATGAACTGGCATCAATCCAGTTAGTTCAGCCGCGGGCCTCTACACGACCCATTCGGCCTGACTTGCACTGCTGCTGTGGCGCTGACTAACCATTTCTAGCCTAACTTCTGTTATGATAGATACAACTGGTCCCCTGCAACATCTCCTCCTGTACGACCCGGTGTAATGCCTTTTCATTGTTTGTAACCCAATGACTCTGAACCATCGGAGTATACACTATAATCTGCTCGCTATGTAATGCCTTATGACGCCTACTGCTTGGTAACTGCTGTGTTGCTTTCCATGTTATGTATAAATTCAAATAAAGAGATTAAAAAAAAAAAAAAAAAAAGTCATCTGGATACATATTATTTGGATTTGCTTAGAAGTTGTCACATTGTCTGCTTTCAGAATTGCAGAAAATAAAGGATGCTCGCCTGAAAACTTACAGATACAAATAATCTGAGAGCATACACCGAAAATATCAGGTGTAGCTACCTGCTACATGAGGTAAGATCAGTAAATGAGATGGCCGAAATATCTTTTAAATAATGGCTGTTCAACCTGTTTTAAAAAAAAAAAAAATTCTTTGATGATTTTTTAATGTGGGATTTGTCCCTCGTGCTTGGAAAATCCTGATTGGTCTCAAATCAGTTGTGACTACACATGTAGAAGGAAGAAATATATTTCTTTCGTATCGGCATGTACAAAGGTACACTATGAACTTTGTCTATTTGGCACTCTTATTTCTCTTTTTCACCCTTCTGTCCTCTGGAGTGGGCCGCATGTTTGTTATTGTATCGTAACAATAAGGCCTTGAGGCAACCTCTTTATTCACTTGGGAACTCGTTGGAAGTCTTCTTTTGAGTGATTTATTTTCCTCTTTTTAAAAAAACTCGTCACATATACTTCGATGTACTGTCAGATAAAATATGCATGCTGACACCATGGACTTGCATGATGGTTAACCTGGTCCCTACAAAAAGGTTACTTAGTTTCTAGCAGGTATTACAATTTAATCTGATGAGGTAATCAAACTAATTTTTTCATTATATTATAGAGAACCCCCATCCACCTTTGAGAATTGCACGTAAAATTATATGGTCCTGATGAAGGTGGTGACAATTCCAACCCACCGAAACGTGCGTTGACCGACTATAAGGGAAGCCTACATTTGACAATACACTAGTGGATAAATTTTGTTTGATTAAATCTTGCCACTTAATTTATGCTTGAGTGTTTGTCAACCAAAATAATAGGAGTCCCTTGGATAAATATACTATTTCCTGTGTATGAATGTGTTGAGTGTATGATATGGTTATGGCTGGTTAGTATGACTGATGGATGGTTCTGAATGGGGGCAATGGCAACGTATTTTATGATGATATTCATTGTAATGTAAGTGTAAAATTTTTTGTTTGTTTGTTTGTCACTATTGATATATTGTCTTTGATGTATTAACAGTAAATAATCATTGTATTAGGCTTGTTTAAATTGTACTGATATGAATTTATAAAAAAAGTTTTTTACATATATATAAACTATTTTTGAAAAATATTTTGAACAATCAAAAAATAAAAATAAAATATATTTTCTTAAAATAAGCATTCTGTCTGAGTGGTTTATGGTATACCTGCTTCTAGTATGAGGCTAATGGAGGCCACTCAGAAAAGAATTATAGGTCAGACAAGAGTGTTTCTTATTGTTAATTGTTATTTCCCCTGTACTCTTGGACCTTAAAACTTAATTTAGGGGGTACCTTGTTCTTACACAGTGACACCACTGATGACATCACGGATTACATCTCAAATGACATGACTGATGACATCACTAATTACATCATCCTATTACTGTGAGTGTTTTAAAAAAGTTTATGAGTGTTAAATATATATACCAAGGTGTATTGGTGAATCAGTGGGTGTATGAGTGCCTGAATGGATGATTCAGTGGGTGTGTGACTGACTATATAAGTGTATGGTTAGGTGTCTCAGTGAATGTATGGGCGAATGACTGGTTGTGTGAATTTCTGTATCAGTTTGTCATTTACTGTCTAAGTGGCTGCATGGGTGTGTGTGGGTACATGAGTTTCTGTAATGGTGAGTGATTGGTTGTCTGAGTACCTGTATGGTTATCTGAGTGTCTGTGTGGGTGGGTGAGAGGGTGTTTGACTGCCTGTATGGATGACTGAGTGGGTGAGTCAGTAGCTGTATTGGTTAGAGTGCTTGTGTGAGGGGCTACATGGGTGTGAGTGTGTGTATGGCTGTGTGGGTGAGTAAATGAATGTGTCAGTGATATATGGGTGAGTAACTGGGTATGTGAAAGGCAGTATATGTGAGTGATGGGATATATGAGTGACTGTATCGGTGAGTGAGTGAATGTGAGAGTAGCTGTATGGGTGAGTGTGTGCTTGTGTCTGTGACTGTATAGGTGAGTGAGTATGTGTTAGTACCTGTATGAGTAAGTGAGTGGGTATGTTTGTTTCTGAATGGGTGAGAAAGTGGCTGTGTGATTGACTGTATGGGTGAGTGACTAGGTGTGTGAGTAGCTGTATGGGTGACTGACTCAGTATGTGAATGGCTGTATGGGTATATGAGTTGATATGTCAGTGGCTGTATTAGTGACTGAGTGGGTGTATGAGTGGTTCTGTGGGTGAGTGAGTGGATGTGAGTATAGTCTATGAATCAGTGAGTGGGTATGTAAGTACTGGTATGGGTCTGTGAATGGGTTTGTGAATGGTTGTGTGGGAGTGGGTATATGAAAGGTTCTATGGGGGTATGAGTGGGTGCATCAGTGATTCTGTGGATGATGTCATCAGTGAAATAATTTGAGATGTCATCTGTGATGTCACAGACCATGTCATGAGTGATGTAATATGTGAGGTCATAAGCAATGCATTGTGGGGGCGAGAGTTATAGTTAGCTCACTAACTATAACGGCTGACTTTCCCTGGTTTTGTACAAGCGAAACCTGAGCCTAACTATAACGTCTCTGTAACCCTTGTTTTTTTCAGTGAATTTCTAAGGTTTTTTAAATGCTAATTCCTAACTATAACACCCTTGTTACCTTTTGTTTTTTCAGTGAGTTTCTATGGTTTTTTAACTAGTAGACCCATTTGTAAAGTGGTGGATAAAGGGGGCTGGGCCTTCGACAAGCTCTCAGGAATCCTGCTGTTTAGGACTACAGGAGGTACCAGGAGGGCTTCTTGGCCCCCAAGGTCACTCAGGAGTAAAGTGGACTTCATCCCCCAACCAGATGTGCACCACCAGCCGTCTTTGCAGAGCAGTGGAGAAAGATGGTGTGGGCTCCAAAAACCACTTAGCAATCCCTATATGTTGGACTTATTGGAGAAAACAGGAGGGCTAGTTGGCCCCCAAGGACGTCCTTGGGGGCCAACTACCCCTCCTATTACCTCCAGTAAGTCCAACAAAGCAGGAATGCTGAGACCTGATAGGAGGCCATGCCCCCTTTCTCCAGCACTCTGCAAACTAGCCTCCTGGCACTCTACTAGTAGGGGGATAAAGTCCCCTTAGCTATTGAGGGTCCTTGGGGGCCAACTACCCCTCCTGTTATCTCCAGTAAGTCCCACACAGTGGGTTTGCTGAGAGATGTTCGGTGGCCATGCCCCTTTCTCCACCACTCTGCAAACGCACCTCCTAGTGCAATACTAGTTGGGGGATGAGGGTCCTTGGAGGCCAACTACCCCTCCTACCACCTCCAATAACACCCACACAAATGGATTTCTGAGAGCTTGTCAGAGGCCACGCCCCCTTTCCCTGCCACTCTGCAAACATGCCTCCTGATGCACTACTGGTCGGGGGAAGTAGTCCACTTTAGTCCTGAGGCCCTCAAGAGTAAAGTGGAATTCATTCCCTAACCAGAAGTGCGCCAGAAGTGTTTGCAGAGTGGTGGAGAAAGGGGGCGTGGTCTTCATGTCCTCTCAGCAATCCTGCTCTCTGGGACTTATTAGAGGTAACAAAAGAGCTTGCTGGCCCCCCAGAGACCCTCAGCATTCAAGGGAATTTCATTCCCCAACCACCATTGAGCCAGAAGGAACGTTTGCAGAGTGGTGGTGAAGGGGGCGTGACATCCGGCAACTTGCAGATTCCCTCCAACTGAAAATAAGCCCCCAGGGCATTATTTGTAAATATAGCCCCGGGGAGGTGGGGGTCCCCAGGGTAGTGGGGGGCTGTGGGCCCCCTGCATTTCAATAAATTAGCCCCAAGGAGGTGGCGGTCCCTGGGGCTGAGTGGGGGAGCTGGAGCCCCCCATGCATTATTTGTAAATATATCCCCAGGGAGGTAGTGGTCCCCAGGCTGTGGGGTGCCACGTGCCCCCCCTGCTATTCAGTAAATTAAGCCCGGGGAGGTGGCGGTCCCTGGGGGCTGTGTGAGGGGGCTGGAGCCCCTCACGCATCATGTTTTAATATGGCCCGGGGAGGTGGCGGTCCCTGGGGCAGCGGGTGGGCTGCGTGACCCCCCCTGCATTTCAGTGATTCAGTCCCAGGAAGGTGGTGCTCCCCAGGGCTGCAGGGGGCCGTGCGTGATCCCCCATCATTATTTTTTACTTCCTGGGGAACTAGCCCACCCGGGGGCATAAATTAAAGAAGCGCAAGAGCCTGCGCTTTATTTTATAAAAAGATTTCTGACGGATTTGCGGATCCACCGCGACTGTTGCCGATTTTTTTTATAATTGCTTTTTTTGGCCCTGGGGGTCCCTTTGGCCCCCCCTGAACAGGCCTAGGGGTTCAGGGTGTTTCTACCCTGCCCCATTTTCTTTTTCTTAAATGTTTTTTTCTTGTGACTCGGTTCAACCGAGTCACAAGATCTCTGCCAACACTTCCTGGTTTGAAGTTTTGGCAGCCAATCAGATCTCAGGCACGAGATCGGAAGGGGTTGCTGATACACCGCGGCCACAGTTGTATATCTGAGAAATCTTTAAATTTCTCAGCAACTACTGAATGGATTTACACCATTTAACAAAAAGAGTGCTTTCTGGACCAAGAGCTACTTTGTTGCCAAATTTGGTGTAATTCCAATCAGCAGTTCGGGCTGTAGCCGTGTCTAAAGTTTCCTAAGGAAATTAACATGGAGAAAAAGTGTTTTGGGACCCCCCCCTTTTTCTCGGCCCCAGCTTGACGGATTACCCCAAAATTTTCAAGACAGCAGCTGAAGTGAGAGTCAAATTAGCTTTGAAAATGTCATGAAGATTCGTCAAACGACGCTAAAGAAATAGGCAACTTATAAACAGCTTTTTAATAGAAATCAGGTCCTAACTATAACTACCTACTGGCGATCCTTGAAGTTTTTGCTGAAGTATTTCAGCCAACACCCAATGCGTTTCAGTCCCCTGGACCTTGATCATGGGTAAAACTGCTGAGTCATTCAGTTATGTTTATGTTTCCCCATGTTAATTCATAATTTCTGGTTTAATGTCCTTTTTAATTTATGGTTTAATGTCCTTTTTATTATGGGATCTGTAGTTATTATTTCCTTAATGGGAGATTTCTCTTTACTCTCAAGAAGTGCCATTTGTGCACTGTGCAAATACTGCTTGTCAGTGCAAAACAGTAGAATTAAAGTGCAAGTGCAACGTTGTGATTCAAAAGACAATCCATTTACAAAGAGTTTCAAATAATGTCCCAAAAAAGTATTATCCAAAATGAACTGGAGATATGTGTCTCTTCGATTCTTTAAGCTCATACATAACTTTCCTATTTGTTGGATTGTGCTGTGGTGACAGTAATTAAGTCTTTCGCTTTTCTCATATGTATGGCAATATTTGTCGGTTATGTCAAAGTGTTCGGGCTAAGCATGCTGGTAATTGTGGTTTTCTTAATGATAAAAAAGAAGAAGAAAAAGGGCGATACAGATTCTTCTTTAATGTTTCCTGATATGTGCATGACATTTACACTTTGTTAGAATCACTCCAGATTTCTTACATGTGGACATTTGATGGTTTCATATTTACTTGTTACCTCTTGTCACCCCTTTATGTGTTATTCTAAGCACACTGCAGCTTATAATTTGTCTTAATTGCCATTTGTTTGGCAATGCTCTGTAGTGATTTCTTTTTGAAGTAGAGACCTTGGGCCCAATTCACAAAAGTAATCTGAGACAAAATCCTAACTTTACGACTTTCGGTATTCACAAAAGGCATTTAGGAGTAGTAAAGTTAGGATTACTAACTTTACTACTCCTAAACTGAGACAAATTATTATTATTATTATTATTATTAAAGTTTATATAACGCCTGAATCACCCCCGAAGGGGTATCTCTGCGCTCGTGGACAGACGTGGGAGTACTGGCACTATGCGAAGCGTCTAGAATAAAAATGATTTCAGGGACTTTCTAAACTGAAGATGGTCCGGACACTGCCTCAGTGTGATAGGGAGCAAATTCCAGTGCCTGGGAGCGAGATACGAGAAAGGTTTCCCCCCTGTCCTAGACTTGTTAATCCAGGGAACTTTGAGGAGGGATTTTGAGCTAGATCGAAAGTCTCTAAGGGGAGTTTATTGGTAAAATTTCTCCGCAAGGTATGCTGGACCATTGCCAAACACCGCCTAATGAACGATGCAGCAAACCTTGAATTTAATTTGTTTGCGCACCGGAAGCCAATGAAGCTGCTGCAGCAGCGGAATCGAAGATGATCTGTAAGGGGCGTTCAATACCAGCCTTGCCGCTGTATTTTGGACTACCTGTAAGCGATCTAACGAGGCTTCGTTAGCCGAGACCAGTAGAGCATTACAGTAGTCGAGTCGACTCAAGACTAGCGTCTGAATGAGAGTCTTCCGTGTATAGTCTGGGAGGAAAGGAAATGCTTGTCTCAACAGACTCAACACATGAAAACATGAGCTCACCGTATGGGCCACCTGCTCCTTCATGTTCAGGCTCTGCTCAAAGCGAACCTCTAGATTTTTTACTGATGCCTTTGGGGCGGGAGAGACACCCAGCTCCCCTGGCCACCACCCTGGTGTCCACAACAATGCGGCCTCTCCGAAGAGCATAATCTCTGTCTTCCCGGCATTTAATTGTAGAAAGTTGTTACACATCCACTGAGATATTGCTAACATGCCGGAAGAGAAGGTGGTCTGGGCCGTCGTGGAGGATTTGTCAAAAGAGAAGGTAAGCTGGGTGTCATCCGCATATGATATTGGCATGAACCCATATGTCCTCAGGAGATCGGCCAAGGGAGCAACATAGATATTAAATAGGGTAGGGCTTAAACAAGAGCCCTGAGGTACTCCCTTGGTCAACTTCTTGGTCTTAGACCTATACGGTCCCTGGTTTACTGTCTGGGAGTGATCAGAAAGGAAGCTAGTCATCCACCGCAAGGCCTCTCCCTTTATCCCAGATTCCTCTAGTCTCCTGAGCAAAATCTGGTGATCGACCGTGTCGAATGCCGCCGAGAGATCTAACAACACCAGTAGAGTACATTGCCCTCTATCTATTGCTAGCCTAATGTTGTCCGTGACAGCCACCAGGGCTGTCTCCGTGCTATGTTTAGGCCTAAAGCCTGATTGCGACACATCCAGGCTACCTGACGCTTCGACATGAGCTGACAGATAGTAGTAAAGTTAGGAATCCTAACTTTACTACTCCTAAATGCGTTTTGTGAATACCGAAAGTTGTAAAGTTAGGATTTTGTCTCAGTTTAGGAGTAGTAAAGTTAGGAATCTTAACTTTACTACTCCTAAATGCTTTTTGTGAATACCGAAGTCGTAAAGTTAGGATTTTGTCTCAGATTACTATTGTGAATTGGGCCCCAAATGATTTACCTGCCCTTCAGTGTGCTAATAAGGCTCCACTGTATTTTTGTGAAGGAAATTGACCATATTCTTTCAACATTTCATGTAACTGACATGGGGAAGATGTTTCTATGCAGCTTATTTTCATTTGTACATCCCTGTAGTGGGTTAATTCTACTGTTCTAATATTTTATTCTGGCCTTTTAGGTGGCATGTACTTGCTGATTTCTATGCCCTCCAGTGGGTTAGCTTTCGCACTTTTATATTTTGCTTTGATATTATTATAGCATCTTGTTCTTGTTTATTCCCCTCTCTGGTGAATTGACTCAAATTTGCCAACATTTTAATCTGACCTTCTAATTAGCATGTGTATGCTGATTTCTATGCCCTCCAGTGGGCTGGCTTTTTTTTCTATTTTATTTTACTTTTACTTGTTTTCCTGAACTATTTCACAAGTATTTAATCATAGGTCTTTTATACTGATGATTCCAAGAATATTGAACACTCGCTATGCCTTCTATTGTACTTTCCTTGAGCTTTGTTTCTGTCTTACAAATGTTTCATTGTCTCCTGTTCCATTCATCAATGAGCTGCTTTGTATGCATAGACATGGATGTTCCACAACAACAATCAGAATTACTGAGTGATTTTGCATGCCCTCTGGTAGGTGGATGTACCCAATTTGTTTATTCCTGTTTTTATGATTTGTTTACTGGTATTTAGTTATTATTTTTGGATATCATGATAATGGGTAGAAGGACTTCCCATTCTTTTCAAGTACTATGATTCTATCAAGTTGGAGATCTGTGAAATGATAATTGTTTTGATTTTTGATTGTTCCTGCATGTTGGGTGGTTGGATTTTGCAATACCAGTTTGTTGTTGATTTCTGGTGGATTCTTTTATATTTTGATAGCATTTCTGCTGATGTGAGAAGATTTTAGTTTGTGATAATATGTTAGTGTAAGGTTAATTCCTGATTTTACATTAGAGATCTTAGTTAATTTTCTCATGTTCCTTCACTGTTTGATTTTAACTTGAATCTGAATTTGTGTTATGATTGTGGTTAGTACTTCTTGCATTTTGTTTATGGGATTATTGGTGAGATGAACGTAACATGCTTCATCCAATAGTTGCCGCTTGACTTCTTTGATGAGATCTACTATGTTTAGCATTTATGATATTTCCTCCTTTGTCCGCAGAGCTTTATTTAGATTGTTTCATCCTCTTACAATTCTGTTAGTGCTTCTTTTTCTTGTTTAGATAAATTGTTTTTCAGTTGTGTATTTCTCATCTTGTGAAGATCTTGAATTACTGCCTCATTGAAGATGTCAATTTTGTTACCTGGCGTAAGATTTGAATAAAACAATGATTTGGTTTTTTTTCCCACTCAAGCCAGCTCCTATTGGGAAGATCATCTCTTGTCCAATGCTCTGGTCCTGTGTTTCATTACTATCATCTAGTGTTGTTAGGGTCATGAGGGTTTCTCTATCCTCCACTGTTAGAACTCAGGTTGGTTTCAGTCTTGGAGTATTTTCTCTTTCATTTATTTCTTCTGAGAAGTTTTTCGCCAATTTGATTTTGCATATATATATTTATAGAGGTCAATCCTGGTTTGTGAAATATTATCAAGGTGAGGTGTGGGGTAGGAGTTTAGACCTTTTCTGAGTAATGTGACTTCCTCAATGGATATTGTCGTTGTGGAAAAATTAATTACATTCAGTTCTTGAGTATTATTTTTCCTTAGTTCATTTTCTGTTTCACATTCACTTGGTTTGAACTCCTGATCTCTCTCGATCCCTTTCCCCTCGTGCATCTCCTTGTCTTCCTCTCTTTGCACCCCGACCACACCCCCTTCCTTTTTACCTTTTTGGAAATCTTATTTTCTTCCCTTGCTGCTGTTGAAGTGCAAGGCGCATTTCTTTTTAAAAAGTAGATTTCTTGTTAGTTAGGGAGGGTGTTTAACTTTCCTCTCCTTCACTACAATCAGTATCTGTGATAGATTCACTCCTGGATTAGTTAGGTCCAACTGATCTTTTTAGTGCAGTGTATCAAATCTTCTAGTGAAGGTAACGATTCTCTTCATAGTCTTCTTTCTCTCCTTGAAATGTAATTTGTTTTCTATGTTTAACATCTTCATGTTTCTCAATTTTCAAACATATATCATCTTTTAATTTATTTACATCTTTTGTTGCTGCATTTAGTATATGTTCCCCCATTCTTGGAGGAGTTCTCCACCTGCGTCTTGCTGACAGGCATTAGTGATATGTGCAATATACATGGTAATCTTTGTACTTTGACATATTTCTTGATGGTTAGAACTTTCCACCATTTGTTTACATCTTTCCTAAATAATTTTTCCCATTCTCTTAATTTGCCTTTGATATCCGTTGGCTTATTTTGTTGTTTGTTGCTTCCGAGACCTTTTTGGGGTCGCGTTTCAGTTTGATTGAAAATTGTTGCCATGTCTACATTACGTCATATTGCCCCCTCTGTTGGCAATTGCATTTATTTCAAAGCAGTTTCTCCTCCATTCCATATACACTGTTCTTGCGGGATTCAGCAGTTTGAACACATGTGCTGCATTAGTTCCTGATATATATGGTCCTCGGCCTGCTGTTTGGACGCCATATACATTGCCTTGCAATGCCGGAGCCAGCGACTGTGAACAGCACCCTTCAGAGAATTTATAGCAGGACTTTAATCCAAAATAGGGCAAGAAGAACACGGCACACCAATTTGTTGCACACACATTTATTGTGCAAAAATTACGCATTTCGGCTTACTCAGCCTTTGTCAAGTTTACATACTATGCTCAACTTGCCATAGAAATACGTTGTTCAATTCATGGACATAGTAGATATACTTAAATCATAGCATTCTTTAGTACAAATGATAGCATTAAGTCATGATTATCAGCAAATGTATTGTGTCTCATACTGCTTGTATATATATTCATTTCAAACTTATATTCATTAGATAAAGTACTTAGGGGCTCATTACAATGGTAGAACGATCGCCCCCGCCGGGCCGGCGGTGGCGATCGTTCCGCCATCGTAAGGAGATTTACCCCCCGCCATATTAGGATGGCGGTGGGTATCGCGGTGGACACAAAGTCCATCCGCCGCTTTTCCGCCACTGGCAATCATTACGATTGCCTGCCGTGCGGAGCTGGGCCACTAATATGGTGGCAGTGCCTCGCAGGCACCGTCCGCCATATTAGGATGTGTGTGTTGGAGAGGCCTTTCCATGGCGGCAATGCCGCCATGGAAAGGCTGGCGGGGATTGGCTTTGGGGACCTGTTGCGGGCCCCCTCTGTGGGGCGGAGTGTCGCTGCACTGGGGGTACCCATGGTATCCCCTGCATTTCCATGCAGCAAGTGGCAGGCAACGCGTGGTGCCTGCCACGTGGTGCAGGTAAATACGGTGCAAGCACCTTTCACATTGCGTACGGTGCTGCAGCCAGCAGCACCTCCCGCAATGTTAAAGGCCCAGGATGCGCCCGCCAGTATGGCGGTCGCATCCTAATTGCAGTGGTGGGACCGCCGCATGTCTGGCGGGCGGTCCCAATAACCGCTACGGTCTGCCATCGTAATCAGCCCCTTAGTTAGATGAAGTGGAAATGCATATCACGTATAGTGTAGATGCTTTTATTTGCATGCGCTACTTGTAATTCATGGATATAAAAAAATATAAACATGGTATCAATGTGCATCTTTTGAGAATATGTTCACATTTATAAATGGAACAATCTAGATGCCTATTATGCATGATATTAAATCTATGCAATTGCAATTGCAATAGCAATTCATAGACATAAAAGAAATGCATTGCATCAATTGAAATCCCTGTAATGGTTGAGCGTATATCGGCCCTATTTATAATGATCCAATTAATCATCATGTTCTTGTTTAACTCAACTTCCTCATGCTTGGATTGAAAAATTAAAGTATAAAGAAATATCGTGAAAACTGTGCAGTTATGTGTGTTTTCAAATACCCAACCGTAAAAAATGTGTAGTGTAAAAAAATATATTGCAAAAGAGTTAAAATACACATGCTGTTATTGGATCATATTATGACACTTCATTCAAATTACCAACATTGTCCACATCACGTAATCCTAAATGTAAATCATTTTACAGGAATAAATCAAATGGATATTATTAAAGTAAAAGGATCCTAAATTACAATGAAAGGGCAAGTGCCCAAAACACATTTATATTTGGTACTGGAGAAAATCCCCAATGCCACTCTACACAATTATGTCATACATTTATGCAATCAATCCGTGCATGATTATTTGAATCAAGGTGGCCATACATCAGAAAAAGAGCCTTCCATATCAAAATAATTTATCATAGGATCTTCTCCAAAGTGTGTGCAAAATTAAATTTATCTATTCAAGAAAGTAAAAAAAGAAAGAAAATAGAAAAAGTAAAATGAGAATCATAATACAATGATACAGAGAATGGGAAAAGAATCATCAACCTTGATAACATTACCATTAGGAAGGTGGAGCATACTCAGTCAGATGTTTAAGTTCCAATGTGGATTGCCAGTTTCTCATCACTGTTCAAGCTGATAGGCATTTTAGTATTGAGTTCAATGACATGAAAATGCAGTGCCACTAGATAACTATGATCCAGATTTTTATGATGTTCCAACATTCTAATTTTTAGGGATCATTTTTTGCTGCCTATGTATTTGAGGCTACATGGGCACTTCGAGACAAAGACCACAAAGTCGGTAGTGCATGTAATGAGTTTGTGAATCTTGGGACATTTTGAATTTTGTTTTTTGCAATAACCGGTGGTGGTATTTTGTTTAAATTTAGCAGGTTTAAATATTATGCTGTGTAGATGTTTATTTTGTCTAGTGGAGGTAAGTAGTGTAATTATTTTGTAGTTTTTAATGTATTTCAATGTAGTGATATGTGATATCACTTTTGCATTTTTCCAAAACTGTGTGTGTTATTTTTTTTAAATTTGTCTAGATTAGACATTATGGTGAACAGATGTTTATTTTGTGTAGTGCATGTAAGTAATTTAAAAAAAAGTTTTAATGTATTTAAAGTTAGTTATATCTCTTATTGTGGTATTTTGGTGAACTGCGGGAGTAATTAGTGTTAGTAGCATGATACTTAGTTATCACAAGTTATTAGCTGATTCGGTAATCATTGGCTTTCCAAATGTTAAAGGCAGCCATGTTATTTTTAGGTACACTTTCCCCGTGTTGCGCGTTACGCCTGCCAATGTAGGTAAGTATAAGGTTTGGTATTTTTGCTCTACTTTAGTAAATTTGTAATAGGTAGAGCAAAATAGTCATAACTTTCTATATATTTTTCTAAAAACCCACTGAGTAGTGCAGGAGTATTATGGTGAACTGTTTTTTTTTTTTTAAAGTAGTGAGGTAATTTTTAGTAATTACTGTGCTACTCCATACACTTGAATGTGCATTTTTTAAATATCAAAAACTGGAAAAAACACTGTAGCACACCATATTAATTTTTTTTTTTGGTACCGCTGTACTCCTGCGAAACTCCATATTTTTTATTCAACATACATATAAACTTATAAATATTTTTCCTACCTATTACCATTTTACTAAAGTGGTAAGAGTTATAGGAAAAATAGCAAACCTAACACTTACCTATATTGAATAGCGTAACACAGAATACAGGGAAACTCAAGATGAAAACAAGATGGCTGCCTTCAACTTTTGAAAAAGCAGTCATTAGCTAATCAGCTAAGGAAGTGTAAGTGTTTCGTAAACGTTTCTGAGACTTAAAGTTAAATACTAAGCTACAGTATAAGTTAAATTACTTTTCTTTCTGTACTAGTTATTAGTCATACTATTTCTAAAATATCTCATCTGAGTGGCTGTGTGACAGTCTGTATCAGTGTGTGAGTGAATGTCTGAGTGGCTATATGGGTGAGTTAGTGACTGTGTGAGTGGCTGCATAGGTGTGTGAGTGGCTGTATGGGTGTCTGAGAGAGTGGCTGAATGGGCGAGGGAGTGGGTGTGTGAGTGGCAGTAGGGGTGAGTGAGTAGCTGTTTGAATGTATGTATAGGTAAGTGAGTGGGTGTGAGTGACTGTATTGGAGAGTGAATGTCTGTGTGAGTAGCTGTAAGAGTGAGTGAATGGGTGTGTGAGTGGTTGTATATGTATGTGAATGGGCTTTAAGTGGTTCTGTGGGTGTGTGAGTGGTTGTATGGATGAGTGAGGGACTGTGTCAGTCGCTGTATGGGTGAGTGAGTGGGTGTGTGAATAGCTGTATTGGTGAGTGAGTGGCAGTGTGAGTGGCTGTATGGGTGAGTGTATTGGTATGTGAGTAACTGTATGGGTGAGTGAGTGGTCGTGTGAGTTTCTGTATGGGTGACTGAGTGAGTGTGTGAGTGGCTGTAAGTATATATGAGTGGGTGTGTAAGTGTCTGTATGACTGCATGTGTGAGTGGCTGTATTGGTGAGTGAGTAGGTGCACAAGAGGCTGTATGGGTGAGTTAGTGGGTGTGTGAGTGGCAGTATGAGTGAGTGGATGTGTGAGTGGCTCAATGGATGAGTGATTCATTGTGAGTACTGGTATGGGTCTGTGAATGGGTATGTGAGTGGTTGGGTGGTAGTGGGTTTATGAGAGGCTCTATAGGGGTGTGAGTGGGTATACAAGTCTTTCTGTGGATGATGTCATCAGTGATGTCATTTGAGATGTCATGAGTGATGTAATATGTGAGGTCATAAACCGCACATTGCGGGAGCATAAGTTGTAGTTAGCTCAGGTAACTATAACTGCTGAATTTCACTGGTTATGCACGAGTGAAATCTGAGCCTAACTATAACAACCCTGTAACCTTTGTTTTTTTAAGTGAGTTTCTAATGTTTTTCAAATTTTATTTTATAACCGTAACCTCTAACTCTCGGGGGCTTGCTGGTCAGATGGAGTCTAGGGCAGACAGAGCTGCTGTGAGGTTCACTCCCGGGGGCTGCTGACAAAATGCAGCCTGCTACAGTGAGAGCTACTGAGGGCTTCACTTTCAGTGACTGCTGAGCAGATAGAGACTGGTGCAGACAGAGCTGCTGAGATCATCACTCTCAGGGGCTGCTTTCCTGTTAGGTGCTGTCTGCTTCAATGCAAAGTCAAAGACATCAAACCTGACTCCTAGGAACAGCGCTCACCCACTGATGTGCATGCTCAAACCAAGCTGTCAGGAGAATGAAGAGAATACAATGGTATTTCCAAGACTCAATGGTACCATGCACCTTGCACTCAACCCACTAAAATAGTACAGGTATAGGGTGTGTTTCCTGTAAACACTGGCAACACAAAATAATTACTAGAACATCAGAAATTCAGGGATGACAGCCAACGCCGAGACAGTAAACCCAGGGGCATTACTTCATTTTATCTTGGCTTACAAACATGCCAACACTGCCCATGTGTTAAAAAATAAAACAGCCTGTCACCTGGTAATTAACTACACCGCTCCAGCATGGTTTTTGCAGAACTTAAACAGGTATTACATATTAGAGGTTTTAGTCAAGATATGTAGCTTCCCACTATACTAATAAAACTAATATAATTATAAAAGGGAAATATTTTAAAGGTCATTCTAATAGTTTTGGGTGAGCCGTGACGTCTCCGTGCAACATCTCTGCACGTATTTCCGGATGTGCAGTGGGTGCACAGCTCTGATGTAATTTTTATAGTAGTAAAAGACATATATATATATATATACACTTTTAAACTTTTGTTTACAGTAAGAGGTTTAATATTAGAGTTTCGAAACTCATATAATTATACTGGAAATACATTTTAAACATTGTTGTAATGTATTTTGAGGCATTGTGGTGGCGCCGCGATGGAAGCACGAAGGGGACGCAAAGTCCCATGTGACTCAAAAACCAAAGGATCTTATTGGTAGAACACCATTCTATCTTTCAAATAAGAAGATCCCACCCTTTTTCTTCCTTCTTTCCCATGTGTGTGTTAAGTTAACACATTTTTGTATTATCTATAAGAGTTTCTTTTCTTTTTTTAGTGTTTGTGGTTCATTTTTTAACTGGTGAAGATGGCATCTGGTGCACCAACTGCTGCAGATATTAAAGACATCTAGGAATAAGAACAACCACAAAAGTAGAGGAAAGAGAGCATAGTTTAGGCTTTCTTCAGCATTCCAGAGGGGAGAAAAAAATGAAGTCTAGGAAGGTAACATGTACACTATGCCAAAAGGCTTTGTCTCGTGTCTCAGAAAGAAAATATTCTTGTGGAACATCTTCCATGTTAAAGCACCTCCAAACAATGCACACAAAAGCTTCTCTGAGAGCCGAAAGAGCGTGAAAGGAGGGAGCAAGGAGGAACTGGAGATACTGCTCAAGCAAGCATATCATCAGCTGCTGTCTTAAAATCGGAACTACCTCAGTTTGGTGCTGAGTTTGCAGCACTCTGCCAGCATTGTTTGAAATGACTATCAATTTTGTGTATAGGGGTGGGTGAGTGAGTGGGTGGGGGAGTCGCTGTATGAGTGAGTGACTGGTTGTGTGAATGAGTCTCTGAGTGACTGAGAGGTTGTGTGAGTGGCAACATGAGTGGGTGAGAGGATAAAGGAGTGACTGTATGGGTGAGTGTTAGAACTGGGGATCTCTAGTTGGCAGAGGTATGCACCTTCATCCAAGTAGGGACCCTTGCTTCTAGTCAGGATAAGGGGATTGCACACTTTTAATAACCGCTGCTCACCCCCTTGGTAGCTTGGCACAAGGAGACAGGCTTATCCCAAAAGCAATGTGTAAAGTGTTTGCACCCAAACAGACAGTAAAACAATGAACACACCACAAATGGACACCACACCAATTTAGAAAAATAAAGTATCTTTATCTAAACTAAAAAAGACCAAAACAACACAAATTCAACATATAGGTATCAAGATATATTTTTAGAACAGGTATTTCAAAAATAGAACTTGTAGAAAAAAAATAGCTCCACCTGGGGCTATTATGACATTGTGACAAGCATATATTCAAAGTATGGCGCTGACCGCGGGTGCGCGGCGTCGAGCACGGAGTCACAGGACCCTCAAACAACAGTACCTTGGAAACGAAGTCAGTAGACGATGCATGGTGTTGTGGAGGTGAGGCGTCGGTGCCGAGACGAGGCCGGTTCCCAGTTGCCATGGGGGAGGTTAGGCATTGAGTCCATGAGGAGACGAGGAGTCGAATCCAGGACAGGGGCAGTTAGGTGGCGGCGACGGAGAGGCATTAGTTCTGGTGAAGCAATGCAATGTCGAAG
Source organism: Calotriton arnoldi (assembly GCA_963921515.1). NCBI lineage: Eukaryota > Metazoa > Chordata > Amphibia > Caudata > Salamandridae > Calotriton > Calotriton arnoldi. The sequence continues at coordinate 422,569 of CAWUFW010011695.1, forward strand.
TGTTTGTGAAGTCACCCTCATCGGTTATCAGCTCTGCAATAATGGGAAGTAGGCGCTGGGGGTGACGGCATTGGTGCAAGCACTGGTGTCAGGAACGCCGATAACTGTAGGTGTTGAAGGGCATCGGAGCTGTGGTGCAGGTGGGGCGGTGCATCGTGCACTTCACGAGCAGTGCCCCTGGCCTCGGTGCAGGTTTCAGCATCACTGGCAGCATCGCTGATGGTGTCAGAGTTAATTTTCTTGTTTTGCAGACCCAACCACACAATTCTCAGGGCCCAGGTACTGGAATTGGTGCCCTTTTGAATGAAGGAGTCCACAGAGGATTCCAGGTGCTGGTCAGTGGGTTGCAGGTGAAGTCTTTGTGCCCCTGAGACTTCAGAACAGGAGGCCAGCACACACAGGACCTTGGAGATTCTTCTTCAAGCAGGTTCACTGCAAAGTTCCAGTCTTTGTCCTCTCCTTGGCAGAAGCAGCAACTGCAGGGCAACCCAGCAAAGCATACACAGCAAAGTAGTAGTACTCCTCCTTACAGCTCTTCAGCTCTTCTCCTTGGCAGAGGCTACTTTTGAGTCCAGAAGTGATCTAATCCTCTGGTGTTTAAGATCCATACTTAACCCCCATTTTCTTTTTGTGGCAAGGCTCTCTTAGCCCAGTCCAAACGAGTTCTGTCATCTCTGGTGCAGCATGACCACAGGAGGTGGAGACAGCATTTTGCAAAGGAGACACAGCCTATTCAGGTGCAAGTGAAACTCCCCCTACCACTCTAAATGCAGCCAAGGTCTATTCAGCCAAGCTATGAGTCACCCAGTATAGGCAGGACACACCTCAACCCCACTTGTGGCTTTCTACAGTGAATGCACATACCTATCTCCTGCCACTCCAAAACCAGACAGTCAATACACAAACAGCAGAGACCCACAGAATGGTTAAACAAGAAAATACCTACTTTCTAAAAATCGCATTTCAAGCACACAATTCAAAAACCATCTGCCTAAAAAGATAAGTTCAGAGAGCCTAAACTCCATTTTTCTATCTTGGTCCAATGGAAAGTTATACTTGTAAGATGTCACAAAGCAACTCCCATGTTAGCCTATGGGACAGATAGCCTTTCAATAGTGTAAAATGAAATACACAGTATTTCACTATCAGGACATGTAAACCAAAGCAGTACATGTCCTATCTTTCACATATACTGCACCCTGCCCATGGGGGTACCTTGGGCCTACCTGAGGGGTGCCTTATATGTAAGAAAATGGAAGGTTGGGGCTGGCAAGTGGGTGCACTTGCCAGGTCAACATGGCAGTTTTGAAACTGCGCACACAGACACTGCAGTGGCAGGTCCGAGATACATTTACAGGGCTACTAATTATTTTATAAATAACTTTATTGGCATTTAAGAATCACAGACAGGCAGTTTCAATACAAGAAGTTATCAGAGATATATTTACCTCCCCCCCTCCTCCAGCCCCTCAATCACATTAAAGCAGAAGAATTGCATATAGGGCTACTCGTATGGGTGGCACAATCAGTGCTGCAAGCCCACTAGTAGGGTTTGATTTACAGGGCCTGCCACACTCAGTGCCCTTTACTAGGGACTTACCAGTAAATGAAATATGGCAATCATTTATAACCAATCAGAATAATAATTTCCCCAGGGAGCACTTGCACTTTGACACTGATCAGCAGTGGCAAAGTGTCCAAAGCATCTAAGCCACAAAAACAAAATCCAGCATACCATCAAAAATACAGGAGTTAGAGACAAAAAGTCAGGGGAAACCACACCAAGGATGAATGAATGAATGAATTTGTACTTGTAAAGCGCACTGCTACCCTGAGGCTTCCTGGCGCTGAACGCATACCGCTGTGGAACCCTTCCTGGCTTTTCCCTGTGAAATGTCCACTCCTGGGCACCCCCAAGGTGAAGCCAGGCATCTCAGCGCTGGTGGGGCCGTTGTGGAGATTAAGCAAGCTATTGTCCAGAGTTGCAGAGTGGGACCCATGATTAGAATAGGCACCGAGGCGAGAATTATCAGGTCCGAGGAAGTTGAGCCCAAGACCCGCCGAGGCGGGAATTGAACCCTGGTCCCAGGCCAGATCTCTGCATCAGGGTCTGCCGCTCTAACCATTGAGCCACACTTCTCCACCAAGTCTAACAGTGAGTGAGTGGGTGTGTGCATGAATATATGGGTATCTGAAAGGCTGTATGATTGGCTGCTTAGGTGGGTGTGTGACTGTGTAACTGGCTATATGTGTGAGCCAGAGTGTGCATGAGTACCTATATGAATGTGTATATGAGTGTTGAGTGGCTGTATGTGTGACTGGATGTGGAGTGGCTGTATAAATGAATGAGGGAGAGTGTGAGTGAGCGTATGAGTTTCTAAGAGGTTGTATAAGTGGGTACATGAGTGATTGATAGGGTGGATGAGTGGCAGTTTAGGTGAATGAGAGTGTGTGTAAGTGTCTGTATGGGTGTGTGAAAGGGCGTATGAGTAGCTCTATGGGCGAGTTAGTGACTGCATGACTGGCTATATGTGTGAGTGAGAGTGTGCATGAGTGCTTGTATGGTTGAGTATATGGGTGTTGAGTGGCTGTATATGTGACTGGGTGTGAGAGTGGCTGTATCAATGAATGAGTGGGTGTGTGAGTGAGCACATGAATTTGTGAGAGGATGCATGAGCAGGTACATGGGTGACTGAGAGGGTGGATGAGTGGCTGTTTAGGTGAATAAGTATGTAAGTATCTGTATGGGTGTGTAAAAAGGTATATGAGTAGCTGTGTGGGTGAGTTAGTGACTGCATGACTGGCTATATGTGTGAGTGAGAGTGTGTATGAGTGCCTGTATCATTGAGTATGTGGGTGTTGAGTGACTGTATGTGTGACTATGTGTGTGAGTGGCTGTATCAATGAATGAGTGGGTGTGTGAATGCCCATATGAGTTGTGAGAGGATGTATGAGTGGGTACATCATGGGTGATAGAGAGGGTAGATGAGTGGCTGTTTAGGTGAATGACTGTGGTGTGTGAGTGTCTGTATGGGTGGGTAATAGGGTGTATGAGTGGCTGTATGGATGAGCAAGTGACTGCATGACTGGCTATATATGTGAGTGAGAGTCTGCATGAGTGCTTGTGTGGGTGAGTGTGTGGGTGTTCAATGGCTATATGTGTGACCTGGTGTCTGAGTGGCTTTATAAATGAATGAGTGCTTGTGTGAGTGAGCACATGAATTAGTGAGAGGTCCTATGAGTGGGTATATGGGTGATAAGAGGGTGGATGAGTGCCTGTTTAGGTTAATGAGAGGATATATGATTGTTTGTATGGGTATGTAAATGGTGTATAACTGGCTGTATGGATGAATGAGTGACTGTGTGACTAGCTATATGTGTGAGTGAGAGTATGTATGAGTGCCTGTATGGGTGTGTGTGGGGGTGTTAAGTGCTTGTATGAGTGACTGTGTGAATGAGTGAGTGACTGCGTCAATAGTATATGGATCAGTGATATGGTGTATTTGTGCCTGTATGGGTGAGTGACTGGTGTTGAATGGTTATATAGATGAGTAAGTGGGTGTGTTAGTGGTTGTATGAGTGAGTGACAGGTTCCATGAGTGAATGTATGTATAAACGGTAGGTGGGTCAGTGAGTACCTGTACAGGTGAGTTAGAATCAGTTGGCAGAGCTAATAAAAGCGTCAATCAACTGCATGGGATTTTGTATCATTCCTACCTGGTGATAGAAACTAGTGGAAAGAGATATCTACTGCTTTTTATACATGAACACCCTCTGCATTGCTATATCAAAGAAATATGACTGCAACAGTAGACATTTCTTGATGTATCTAAACAGATATTACTCCAACACCCACCGGTTGTAAAAGAAAAAGAATGGAAATATCTTTTAGTATTTGTTTTACAAAATTCAAGAAACATAGCAGTACACATTGCTCATGCTGTAATAGTATATGGCAAGATAGTAATATATTTCTTTCCCCTTTTTTCTGTTCTCAGCTTTTAAACTTTTACACCATAAACAATGTTGTATATGAATCTTCATACTTTGACAGTGGGGAATAAAATATTGCATGGATTTTAGAAAAAACTCCATATCTGCACAGTACACCTTTGTAAATAAGTGACACTATGCACAGCACTCACTACAATTCCTTAAACTGTTGTTATACCTACACTTACTACAATAATGTACAAAATGTTTCTTAACACTTTTCCCTTTTTTATTATACCTGATACACAGCTACTAATAAATGTAATCCACACTAGTGTTATGGAGATCCTTTTCAAAGTATGAACCCTAGTAGGCCAAGTAATTTGTACAACGATGATTAGCCACGTGGTAAAATACATTAAATTACTTTTTTATACACAACTACTTCATAGAAGTTGGGTTCGAGACTCAAGAGGTGGCATATTTGAAGCTTGAAAGGTAGTTTTGCTATAAATTGCAGACTGCTGTGATTCCATTGTGTCTATTATGTAATTCTGTTCCATTGCAGCGTGTTATTACAGAGTGTAGTATCCACATGGTATATTAACTCCTTTCAGTAACAGATAAGCACTGTGCAATAAAGGACAACTTTCTGTAGACATCACCCCTGATAGGCCGAATGATATCTAAAACATTGGTGATCCATGTACAAGAAAGACAGTATAGCTTTTTTCCCCAAAAATACTCCTTAGAACTTTGGTTGAAGAAATAAGAGGTATGAATTTCGTAATTTGAAAGGCAATTTTGGTTTCAATTTAAGGTTACTGTCATTACATTCTGTCCATCCGCTTCCAGTTTTTAAATAGACAGTGTAATGTCCACATGAAAGATAATAGCCAGAGTAGTATACGTTCTTCCAGTTATTTATATTTGCCTACCTTCAAAGTCTGTAATTTCGGTTTGTTGTTTTGATCCATCAGCTCTGCATCATTGTAACATTTATATAAGGTATTTCACAATTCTTTGTACATGCAATGTAGGAATTAGATCTGATCAACAATTTGGACAGAGCAAACAGAAGGAGATGATGAACGGAGCGTTGAAACTTTTCAGACACTCACCCCTAGTCACTATTAGATCTGAATTGAACCTATCATTGTTCTTTAGCTCACTTCGCCACCCCAGTTCAGACACAGCCATATACAAATCAGTCTTGACCCTGTCCCTCATGGGAACAGTCTAGCCCGAACTGCCAAGCCAGGTCTTCCTTGGACCGGAATCAAGCATGCTGGGACCAGTTTTGGGGTAACACCCCTCATCAACCAGGCTAGCTTGAATCTAGTGCTAAAGTGAACAAGGGACCCACGTCCGGGCATACCCTGCCAACTTAGGGCAAGCAAAGCAAACAAAAGGAGATGAGGGACATAGCGCTGAAACTTTTCAGCCACTCACCCCCAGTCACTATTAGATCTGGGTTAAATCCATCATTGTTTTTTAGCTCACTTTGCCACCCCAGTTCATGCCCAGCCATATGCAAATCAGTCTTAACCCTGTTCCTCAGGGGAACAGTCTAGCCTGAACTGCCAAGCCAGGTCTTCCTTGGACCGGAAACAAGCATCCTGGGACTGGTTTAGGGGTAACACCCTTCATCAGCCGGGATAGCTTGAATCCAGTGACAAAGCGAGCAAGGGACCCACGTCTGGACATGCCCTGTCAACTTAGGGCAACAAAAGCAAAAGGAACAAACGATGGACGGAATGCTGAACAATGTAAACATTCTCCCTAGTCACAAAGATCTGGGATTAATCCATCGTTCTTTTGCTCACCACACAAAAAGACTGATTTGCATATGGCTGGGTCCAAACTGGGGTGGCGTGGTGAGATTAAAACCAGATCTTTGTGACTGGGGGTGAATGTTTGCTTTGTTCAGCATTCTGTCCATCATTTTTTCTTTTTGCTACAATTTGGACAGGACAAATTTTGATTTGCATTTTTAATCAATCTGTCGAAAGGCACAGTTTTGCAGTTTGGTAGTGTTAAGTGCACAAATCGCTCAGAATTTATTTCAGTGGAGGATATAAATATGCAATCATCACAGTCATGATTCCATTTATAGGTCAGTCCAAATAAGTCATCAATATGTACTCTTTCTTCTTCTAAAACTCCAAACTTGACCATTGTGAATTCTTGTGCATCTTATTGCCTTTTGAGAATAAATATTAGTGATCCACTACATATATCCAAAAGGTCTTGAATGCCAGAAACAGAATGTATTACATATCTGTCACTGATTAAACGTTGGAGCAAATGATACAGTGTAGAACACAATCTCTTATCTGGTTTTCCTTCAATTTCATATAGAAGATGTGGTAAATGAAACAATACATTGAGAACAACATTTGCATAGCAGTTGACACCTGAACTGTTTTCCAACTGATATCCTACCAAATTTGCGTCATTTTCCAGTTTTTTCTTCTTAACATCATCTAGCTTGTGCTGCTTTGTTGTCTTTTCTTGATCATTACTCAAATGTTTTGTAAGCTTCTTCTTTGGACAGATTACCTGTTTCTATTGAATAGGTTACTGACCTAAATGGGGAGCATATAGAGTTCTTAACGGATTGTACTCTCTTAAACAGTTTACATTAGCATTGACTTTCCGATCATCAAATTCAAGTAAAAACAAACCAGACAATGTTCTAACTCAGGATAATGCTACATGCAACATACCCTCTTTACATAGTTTACTTTCAATATTAATAAAGGATGCATCCACACTTAAACCTTGAGATTTGCTAGAGCACTGGAAACTGTTGCCGTCGCACATATAAATCCTTCACAAGCTAAAAACTTAAAACACATCGACCAATGTGCTTCTCGCCATCAATCTGATCAAATTTTATGGTTAAGTACTCACTATCATCCCTATTTGGAAAATTAATTAAATCAATCACTTTGCCCATAGCACCATTTACTAATCCTTCTTCTACATTTAAGTTACGCCTCAAAATTACTCAACAGTTTTTGTACATGTGTAAACACTTTTCTAATCCTGCAGTCGTCTAGACAGACTTCCCTCAAGCATCCAATTTGCTTGCAGTTTTTCAGTTAGTAGTATTGTTACTCCTTGGTGTTCCATTCTATCAATAGCTTTAATTTCTAAAATATATTTTTTCTACCGCTTGAGTAATTGTTAGTTAAATTTGTGAATTAGATGTGCTGCTGTGTTCTCAAATGAAAATAGATTCTTGATAAGCTGGCTTTCTAAATCACACTTGCCCTTCTTTGAGAGAACTCCTACTCTAATGTCCTTCAGGATATCTGCATATTCCATATCAGATGCTTGACGCATATTCTTTACTAGTTCCTTGTATTCAAAGTTTAACCAAATATTTACACTGCCAATACTCCCCAAGGAACTTCTTGTTTCATGATGGAGAATTGTCCTGAAAGCAGGCTGCCCTATCACAGGGGTGAGTTGCAGTAGATCACTGAAGACTATTAAATGCTTTCCTCAAAAAGCACATCATACTCAGTGTTTTTAATTTTGCTGCATTCTTAAATGTACGAAGGCAAGCATTACGTTTGAAACCATGCTCACCACATCGATAATGAAAAGCTTCAGTTTCTTCAATACTCTTCACACCTCATGACAATCTTCACCAGATAACTTCTGGTATTCCATCTTATTGTCATGTTCTACAGATAGCATAAGAAGCTGGTGTAAAGTAATTCATTTAATGTTGTGTGTTCCCCGTTTCTCTTCTCACTTTATATAAATAATTTAGAAGCAGTTTTATTTAGTAAAGGATTGCAAGGATTTACCAGTGGCAGCCAATCGACCCATACCGGCACTTCTGTATGCGGACGATGCGGTCCTGATGGCCCGCACACCGCTGAGTCTTCAAAGGGTTGTGGATGTTTTTACTAATTTTATGGCAAGCCTGGGATTAGTCGTCAACTGTTCAAAAACATTTACCATGAACTGCGGGGCAGGTCTAAAAAAGAAGACAAGGACCCTTTTTATTGACTCAAAAGTCATAGAATGCACCAAGACTTTTTCTTATCTTGGGATCTTGTTTGATCATTTTGGAACATGGTGCCCCGCAATTAAAGCCAGAAGGCTGTTATTTATTAAATCACTGATGGCCCTTTCAAACTTTAGCAAAAAATTATGTAGATGCGCCCCAGCAGAAATTCTACAGATATACAGGGCAAAATGCGTTTCGATTGCAACTTATGGAGCCGGAATTTGGGGTCTTATAGGGGTCAATCCTCTGCAGTGTGCAGAGAACATGTTTCTGAGGTCCCTTTTGGCTGTTCCTGACAGTACTTCAACTTATATATGCAACCGAGAATTAGGCACTCCATATCTAGAGGATATCATCAAAATACAGCCAGTACTCCTGTGGCATAGAATATGGACTGCTGAGGAGACTGCCTTGAATCGGCTAATACTGAAGGATACCTTGACCTGTGTTGGAGCTAAAAACATAAAGTGGCTGGAATATGTTAAAACATTCGTGTTTAAAATAGGGCACTTAGACTACTATATAGATCCAGACACTTTGCGAAATGTGTCTAGGAAAGAACTTAAAGTTATGTGTTTGCAATATTTGGAAGAGGCTAGAACTATAGCTGAACTAAAGAAACCAACGGTGCATGCACATTATAGGATTCTAGTGACCCCAACTATACAGTCTTATCTTGTTTTAACTTCCGGTGATTATGAAAGATTTTTGTTGACTCGTTTTAGATTGAGTATTTTACATCGATTGTTAAGCTTCCCTTCGCTAAATGACTGGTCTAGGGTATTGTGTAATTGCCCTTGTGATGATGTCTCGGTGCAATTGACGTTACATATTTTATTTTTTTGTAAATTTAAACTATACCAAGAAGGAGATGGATTATCCCGATGCTTAAGAAATTCGGGGGCATATTAGCAAGGGCACTATCGCCGCTTTAGCGGCACTTTTTACAGCTAAAGCGGCGATATTTATATCGCCCTATCAGCAAACTGTCTCTAACAGCAGTTAGCGACAGTTTGCGGGCATTAAGCGCCCGTTTTTACCGCTTTGCATGTCAGCGATTTTTATCGCTAATGACATGCAAAGTGGGCGTTCCGACGAACAAACCTGGGAAACACTCGCTAACAGGCCTATCGCCTATTAGCAAGGTGGCCATGGCCCCAGTTAGCGACGTGAAAAGTCGCGCTAACCGAGGTCATCGCCATTTATTTAACACCTGCAATTAGCAGGTGTTAGCCATACCTAACATGGGGGGTGGATTATGCTGATACGACCACAGGGTCGTATCAGCAAGGTGTTCTCCCTTCTCCATGCAACATCGCTGGTTTTTCAGCGATGTTGGCCATTTCCCCGCTATTGCTGGAATATTCATCGCCATAGCGCTAATCGTTGCTAATACAGCGTTAGCGTGGCGATATATTCCAGCGATAGCCGGCGATAAAAAAAATCACGCTAAGCAGGGTTAGCGATGATTATCGCCTCTTCTTACTAATATGCCCCTCGGTTTTAAACAATGTCAACTTGCATATCTGAACTTGCAACAGCTGGATGATGTTTTTATAATTGCCTCAGTGACTGCTTTCTTAAAGAATGTTTTTAAGGTGCGTAAATCAATCTTGATGTGATTCGGCTAATATTATGTAACCAGAATTTTAAATCTTTTTTAGCCATTTTAAAATATGTACTGTGCTTTTATGGTTAACTGTAATAGTTACCGAATAAAGAACTTTTGACTTGACTTGTGTGTAGTTAATCCAGTTGGTGCTGTTACTACACATGACAAGTTTGATTCCTTAGTCCTTTGTAGATAAGCAGTGACAGTTTTAATTAAAAAGCTTTTCCCAGTCCCAGCTTGACCACTGATAGTATTGGCTTAAACAAAGAGCACTGACATTGTTTCTTCTCCTGTAGAAATCCATGTACTAGTTTATCTTTTATTTTGGTGTACATTTCTTTCTGTTCCCCGTTCAGTTGTGCTAGTAAGTGTTCGAAATCCAGAATTTCCTCTCTTGCTTGTTGCATTGCAGTCTCCACCTCACTCATGGCTATGGCTGCCTCGTTTTGAATAATTGGTTGTCCAAGTAGATCTTGACTCAATGCTGTAGAACTTTAACTACTTTGTGAAATCTCCTTAGCTACTTCAGCAAAAATGATTTTTTCTGTTTAATCTCATCTATCAACATTTGCAAATAGTTTGAAAAGACTGGACATTGAATATTGTCTTTTACAGCATTGAAAGAGCTTTCATAGCAGTCGTAGTCTTCACGTAGTTCTGATTCAACATGCCAAGGCTTGAACAGTTGCAGAAGTGCCAAATAGAAAAATTCTCTTTTCTTTGCATTTTGGCAACTGTCACATCCAATTACTGCATATTTTTCTTCTTCTATGTTTTTAGTCATAGTCCTTGTGTACCTGTAGTATTGAAGTACTTCATAAAGGCACATGTGTTCTAGAAGTGGACTCCTTCTTGGATAGTACGTATCCAGCATATTTGTCTTCACAATGACTGCACTTTCTGGGTCAAACTCCGCTAGATACTGAATTTCTGGGAAATACTTTACAACTCTGATCCATGTACTTGACATGTACATGTACATGTACATGGACTTACCCAAACAATTCCCATTGACTTTGAAAACAACTAGCCAAGCTGAGACTGTCACAGCACTCATAGGAACCCATCTCTCTATGGGCAAGCATTTTCAAGCTGAAGCTGTACAATTTCTTAGATAGACTCTTTTCACCAGAAATCTCCTCCCACATTTCCTTCATTTAATTTTTCTCTGATTTTGTAATGTATGAAGTGACATACAGAGCAACAGCGATGAAGTTGTCTGCCACAAATTGTAGATTGATATCTGCATTCCACATCTTTAAAATCATAGGGTAGTAGTGATTTATATATTTGGAGGCCTCTGTTCTTTTCAGGTTGAATGTGTTTTTTGATGATTTCCATGCCAATGTTCGCCTGACTGCAGACATAAAACTGTTCACTCTGCCTTGTGAAATCACAGGTCATGGGAATCAAAATCAGCATCTTGTGTAAAACTTCCCTTTGCATCTATATTTTTGAGGACAGTACTTCCCACACCTTTGAGTTTGAAACTGTAGAACTTGTTGTCTCAAGTAGGGGGGGGGGTGGTAAACTCCTCTCAACCATCGGAGTTTGCAGAGTTTTGTCACTCTGTGCTCCGCTTGGAATGCAGAGTTCGGGAAAAACTCTGCTGGCGGAGCGGAGTTTACCGGCACGCTCACCCTTAGTCTTCATCCACCAACCAGTACTGTGCCAGAAGACGCGTTTGCAGAGTGGTTGAGAAAGGGGATAGGGCCTCCAACGAGGTTTCAGCAATCCCGCTATGTGGGACTTACTGGTGGTAACAATAGGGGTTCTTGGCCCCCATGACCCTCAGCAACCAAGGGGACTTCATCCCCCAGCCGGCAGTGTGACAGGAGGCCTGTTTGCAGTGTTGTTGAGAAAGGGGGCGGGCCTCTGATGAGGTCTCAGAAATCCCTGTGGGGGACTTACTTGTGGCAACAATAGGGGTTCTTGGCCCCCACAACCCTCAGCAGCCAAGGGACCTTAATCCCCAAACCAGTAGTGTGCCAGGAGAGCTGTTTGCAGAGTGGTTGAGAAAGGGGGCAGGGCCTCCGACGAGGTCTTAGCAATCCCGCTGTGGGGGACTTACTGGTAGTAACAATAAGGGTCTTGGCCCCCAACGACTCTCAGAAGCCAGGGGACTTCACCCCCCAGCCAGTAGTTTGCCAGGAGACCTATTTGCAGAGAGATTGAGGAATGAGGTGGGGTCTTCAACGAGCTCTCAACAATCCAGCTGTGGGGGACTTACTGGTGGTAACAATATTGGTCTTAGCCAGGAGGCCTGTTTGCATAGTGGTGGAGAAAGGAGGTGAGGCCTCCAACGAGGTCCCAGCACCCACTGTGGGGGACTTACTGGTGAAACAATAGGGGTTCTTGGCCCCCCAATGACCTTCATCAGCCAAGGGGACTTCATCCTCAAACCAGTAGTGCACCAGGAGGCCCGTTTCAGAGTGGTTGAGAAGGGGCTAGGCCTCCGACGAGGTCTCAGCAATCCCACTGTTGGGGACTTACTGGTGGTAACAATAGGTGTCCTTGGCCCCAACGACCCTCAGCAGCCAAGGGGACTTCATCCCCCAACCAGTAATGCACCAGGAGGCCCGTTTGCAGTGTCGTTGAGAAAGGGGTTGGGCCTCTAATGAGGCCTCCGCAATCCCTGTGGGAGACCTACTGGTGGCAACAATAGGGGTTCTTGGCCCCCACGACCCTCAGCAGCCAAGGGAACTTCATCCCCCAACCAGTAGTGCACCCAGAGGCCTGTTTGCAGAGTGGTTGAGAAAGGGGGCAGGGTCTCCGACAAGGTCTCAGCACTCCCGCTGTTGGGGACTTACTGTTGGTAACAATAGGGGTTCTTGGTCCCCAACGACTCTCAGCAGCGAAGGGGACTTCACCCCCCAGGCAGTAGTGTGCCAGGAGACCTATTTGCAGAGAGATTGAGGAATGAGGTGGGGAGCTCTCAACAATCCAGCTGTGGGTGACTTACTGGTGGTAACAATAGGGGTCTTAGCCACCAACAACCCTCAGCTGCCAAGGGGACTTAATCCCCCAACCAGTAGTGCACCAGAAGACCTGTTTGCAGAGTGGTTGAGAAAGGAGGCGAGGCCTTCAACAAGGTCTCAGCAATCCCACTGTGGTGGACTTACTGGTGCAACAATAGGGGTTCTTGGCCCACAATGACCTTCAGCAGCCAACGGGACTTCATCCCCCAACCAGTAGTGCGCCAGGAGGCGTGTTTGCAGACTGGTTGAGAAAGGGGCGAGGCCTCCGATAAAGTCTCAGCAATCCCGCTGTGGGGGACTTATTGGTGGCAACAATAGGGATTTTCGGCCCTCAACGGCCCCCAGCAGCCAAGGGGACTTCATCCCCCAACCAGTATTGCACCAGCTGGTGTGTTTGCAGAGTGGTTGAAAAAGGGGGCAGGGATTCGGACTAGGACTCACAGCAATCACGCTGTGTGGGACTAACTGGTGGCAACAATAGGGGTTCTTGGCCCCCACTGACCCTCAGCAGCCAAGGGAGTTCATCCCGCAACCAGTAGTGCACCAGCAGCCACGTTTGCAGAGTGGTTGACAAAGGGGGTGGGCCTCTGAGGTCTCAGCAATCCCACTGTGTAGAACTTAATAGTGGTAACAGGAGGGTTTCTTGGCCCCCAACTACTCTCAGCATCCTTGGGGACTTCATTAGGGGTGGCCGAGGAATATTCTGCATGCTCACTCTGTGGAATTTGGTGGAGTTTTTCAGTAACTCTGTGGAATTCCAGGGAGTGAAACTTGGCAAGCTCCGCCCAAGCCTAGTCTCAAGCTCTTTTAACCACTGTCCCTTGGGATGGCACATGTCCCATACTTTTGTATGAAAGACAAGCCAGATTCTTCACTTTCTGTTCCAAATTTTGGTGCATCCGTTATCCATAACAGCATGTGAATGTGAGGAGCACCTCTTGCTTGGCGCTCTTTGCTCCAAAAGTAATCAATAGCTTCACCAAGAGGGGGATTACTTTTGTTGGAGGTGAAAAACATTATGGCTTGAAACCTGTGGTTAAAATATCTGCAAACATTTGCAGGATCCAAGGAGCACAGTTCTCCTGCTGTCTTCACTTCGATATCCTTTATGTTTGAGTTTGCCTCTCTCAAGAATTGAAGCAGGTCATTCCAGGCATACTCAGCAGTGTGTCAGAAACCAGGTAGGTGCACCTTGATTTCTCAACATAAATTTCAGCTCTCCATGTCGACGATACCAGTACTTGTAGGTGCCACTTTGGCACGCCATCAAATTAATCAAGTTGTACTCCAAGTTTTTGTCCTTCCCATGAACTTTGTCAATGAATTCCTTTGCAGCAGATTTTGATGATTAGCTCCTGTTTTCAGTATATGGTTAACAGCATATGAAAGTCCAAACAAGTCACTCTTAAACAGAAGATGGAATATGTAGGGAATACATTGTCGAAATCTTCGATCTTCTGAGTATAATCTGGTTGACCGGTATTCAGCTGCTGGTATCTGCACAGGGCAGTCATCAACCTTCTCCAGTGGGAAGAAGCTGCGGACAACAGCGAGCTTGTAAACTTGTCTCCCACACACACATAGGAGCTCCTTTTGCTTGCTTCACTTGAAAGAGGTCAATAGCATCATTGATGACTTCTTTAAAATGTAGAGGATGGATGCTGTAGTTTTCATAAATCTTTTCTGATCTGAAGATTAATTTATACCAGGTATAATGATGCTTTTTTTTACTTTACTAACATCCACTGACTCTTGCCAGATTATTTTACTCTTTGTAGGCACACCATTAAGTAGAATCACAACTGGTTCATGATCGTGTCTGTGTACACCAACTGTGTCAATATTTTGTTTAAAATCTGAAGGCAAGTTTACAACTTTTCCTTTAAGGCCTTTCTGAAGATCAGTTAGTGGCCGTTTCCCTGTCTTTGGCTGCATACAAACTATAGCCTGAAATGGGTGTACACATTGTTTGAGGATAGATTCATAAGCATTCAAATTTTGTAGTTTTTGTGGAATAGATACTAATTCTAACTTGTAATGTACTGCTCTATGTGGCATCTCATTTTAGTCTAACTTATCGTAGCAGTACTCACCTATAATCTGTTGTGTAGACAACTGAAAGTATTTCTCTACAAATAAATAAACATCAAATTCTTGCCACTTGTCGTTGTTCTCTTTTTCACTTTTTGTGCACAGATCAATTTTGCGAGGTTGGGTTTTGAAGTGAGTGTGTCGATAACAAATACAAACATAGTTTGGTTTCTCTGAAGAAACTCTGTTAAACCGGTGAGGAGCGGTGAGGAGCTCCGGCCGGGGGCTCCCAGCCAGGCATCGGCTTTCTGGCTTTAATCCCCGGACTTCTACCACCCTCCAGGGATCAACCTACTCACCCGAGGTCCTGTTCCTTTCTGCGGTCCTTGGTGCTCCAATCTTTCGCTTGTGAGCCCGAGATTTCTCGAAAGAAACGCGTTTGAGGCTTTCTCCCATGGAGTCTAGAGCAAGCATGGCCGATGCCCGGTGGAGCCGCCCAGTCAGCTATAGGGGAGTCTGGCCCGGCATCTTGCCGCGGCTGACACCTACCCAGCCGGGCATCGGGCACAGCTCCCCTCTCAGCTCCGCTGCTCATCTTCCTCCTCCCCCGCCTTCTCTCTGAAGTCCCTGGTGACCAACGTTCGGCGGAACCCTTTGCAACGTTGCTGATGCCTCTCTGATCTCTCCGGATGGCTGCAGAGGAGCCGGGCAGAGGTTCTCCCCTCCTGACTCTCCCCCTGCCTCCGGGTTCGATTGCCGCTGCCTTCCCCTACAGTTACCTCGCGTACTGCGCCTCCCGCAAGTCAACTGGGACGATTTGGGATTTAGCGGAGGTAAGAACTTTCGGCACTGCACTACATGGCTTTTTGAGACTGTCACTCTCCCGTCCGTGCCGGAGAGACGCCCATGCTGGTTCCAACTTTGCTGCCTCCTGTTCTCTTGGTCTGCTGCCCTGGCGCCCGTAACAGTTCCTCCCTTGACCTATCGACAACGGATCGGACACCGCTGCCCAGAACATTTGCACGTGGACGGCACGGCTGTGACTCGATAATAGACTGCCCTCCTCCCCCCATGACTATCTGGCTCTTTTCCCCATCTAGTGCCTCTCCATGAAATCAGCTCTTATTTTTCTTTTTTTGCTCTGGACTTAGCCCCCCTGGCTTCTGGACTTGGACCCTTATGCTCCCCGCCATTTTGGGACTATCTTCTACTGCCTCTCCTACCCTCGATCTGCCATCTTAGCAATCCCTGTCCCATCCTCCGTCCCCGCTGGTCTCCTGCTGGGCGACTTTGCGAATGTCTCTCGTTCGCCACTGACCTGCTCCTCGTTTTTCTGATTTTGTTGATAACTTTGGTGCCTTTTCCGTTTTGTTTCCCTCTCACTTTCCTGTCCTTATCTGCTTTCCTTGCCCTTTCCTTTCTGTGCTCCCCCTTTTTCTTCCCCTGCCCCTTAGGCTGTTTCTTGCCTCCGCTTAACTTCCACTTTTACTGTTATACCTCTTGTTGTTTGTTGCCTCATCATGCGTCTTCTCATTGCCATCCTCGAGTATTCTCATATCCTTAACTTGTGTTTTGTTTCTACTGTGAATCATTGTGTAATTGTTTTGTAACCTTGTGTAACTTGCTTCGTGCTCATACTCTGTTAAGTGCTCTGATACCTCCGGGTCTAGCCAGCGCTGTATAAAACTCATCAAATAAATAAATAAAATAAATAAACTTAGTATTCTCTTCCATAAAATTATCAGAACTTATACCTGTCTCCTGTTGTTCCACACCTCCAAATTCTTCATTTTCCCTACTCTTTTGTTGAGGACCATGAGAAACGAAATTCAATATCTTCCGAAACTTTTTCTACCTTAGCTACTGTTCCATTCAAAAGAGCTCTGTTCATTTCTCCTAAACATAGTGCGGGAGTTTTCACATAGTAAAGTCTCCTAACTAAATTTCGCATTTTAGAGTGGTGCACAGCTAACATTCTGAAATGATGATAGGTGCTCCGGCACATTTTCTTTGATAGACATCCTAGTGAATGTCCCTGTAAGTCAATATACTTCCTCACCTTGCATGGATCTAATCCTTGCAAAAGTGCAATTTTCTGTTTCAAACTTCTACATGGAAACTTGCGTAGGAATGTTCTCAATATATCAATTGATCCTTGCTGGGCACTGCAAATACTGCTACAGTTCCACTTGAACACAGGGGCCTGTCTATGTTTTCCCTGTACGTTTTCAGCTACCACTTCCTCAACATTTCTATGAACCATCTCCTCTTTTCGAATGGGAATACAATCCTTTACTTCTTAGCATTGACCAGTTGTTTCAACTGCATGCAGTAATGTGTTCTCCTGGAAGTAGCTTTTTTCATTAAAGAAAGGTGCAGTACTGGATGTATGGTTTCAATCACCTCTGAAAAATTTGCAAACATTTGTTTTATTCAGAAGTCTATTTTTCTGACTGTTTCTCTTTATGTACAAAATGGTTTTATCAAGTGTTTTCATTCTGTTTAATATTAAGATAAATAGTTTCATTTCAGGGCAAATGCTTTATCTACTACAGTTTCCATGTGTTGTTTTTGCTTGTAAACTGTTGTTCTTCTCTTACATTGCTTTATATTCATTTCCAAATTTTTGTATCACCCTACTTCTAAACATTCTTCTTCTTATGTCTTTGTACTGTTTCTGTTTTGCTGTCAGATGAATTGTTTTTTAGAACCCTTTCCACTCTGAACATAATTTACTGCTTTTTGTTTGTGAGCTGCTGGTAAAGTTTTGCTTCTGTAACATCATTTTCCCCATTTTTCATTTTTTTTACTACTGTTTTAAGAAACTGCTTTAACCAGCAAATTTGTTTTCCCCAGTACATTTTATCCACCATCTTCTTTTTTGTTCTGAGTTTTTTCCAAGTAGTAGTGTTTCTTTTTTGCTTTTCTCCACTGTTCTTTTTTTGTCATCTTAAATTGTCCTATTTAAAGCCCAGTAGATATCTGAAAACAAAAAGAGTATACATTTTATGTAGTCTAATGCAAGGAACTAAAATCGTATATATATATCACTATATTAGTCATTCATACCATTCCAGAGCTATAAAACATAACCTATCTTTTCTCTGTCAAACTACATGTGTTACTTCTAAGTACATAGTACCCTGCCCTATAGGTTAGGTATAGCCTAACGTAATAGTGAGTTATATGTAATAGATAGAATATTTAAGGTTTATAATTAGTTGTAAAAATCTAGCAGTGAAAATGAACACATAGACTCTACAACAGCAGGTCTGAGACATTTTGAAAAGCCTACTTGTCTCTATGGCGGAATTTTTTGAGTCGATGTCCTCAGTACATATTTCAATGTGACCCTTGGACTCTATTTGGTGTGTTATTGGATATTTAAAAAGAATGGTCATATATCACTGACTTTTACAAGGACTCTGCGGATCCCTAAATGTGTATGTAAGAGGGTGTATGGATTGGTTGCTGGCTGTGTTACAGGTATCATATATGTACTTGAGAAGGAGTTTAAGAAGTAGTAGCATGTTTTGAATGTCAAACTGACCTAGCAGGAAAACTGGGTTCACAGGCTCTACAGTAGCAGGCATGAGATATGTTTAAATGCCCACTTCTCATCATGAGTGACTTGTCTTTTCGTCACTACATACCTAAATGAGTGTCTCAGTGGCTCTAGGAGCGTCATTCGATATGTAAGTAACTATGTTGGTGTATACGTGACTTTCTCAGTTACTGTATGAGTGTCCCAATCTGTACGTAAGGATTTGAATGGGTTGCTTGCTGGCTCTGTTAGTGAGTTTGGGGGTACTTACCCATGTGTGCAACTGCCTCCATTAGTGCTGGATACATAAGAGCTGTATATCTGTATAAGTGAATCTTTAATTGCCTAGGTGTGTAAGTAGCTCTATCCTTTTACACATACACATATGAGTTCCAGTATGTGTAGCAGACTGGATCTGTAACTGAATATAAGGGTCTGTAAGTGCACACGCAACTCAATAAAACGTCAAAGAAAAAATGTTATCTTTTAAGCACATAGCTCCCAGCCCTATGTCCTACCTTTACCCTATGTTACAGGTGACTTATATGTACTTGAAAAGGACTTTAAAGCTAACCAACATGTTTTGAATGGGAAATTGGTGTAGGAGTGTAGGAGTTATGTTTAAACGGCAACTTGTCTGCATGAGTGACTTGAAAGTGTCAGTTCCTTAGCACAGGTCTGAATGAGTGTATCAGTCCCTATTCGGGCGTGTCTTTCCATATTTAGGACAGTATGTTGGTATATGAGTGCCTCTGTTACTGACTCAAAGGCTCTGCAAATGTGTATGGAAGGAGTTGCATAGATTGATTACTGGGTGTGTTAGAGAGCATTGGCGTATTGAACTCTGTCCAGTAGCAGGCCTCAGGCATGTTAAAAAGGGGAAGTGGTGTGCATGGCTCACTTCGTACTGTCAGTTCCTCTGTTGTGTAGCTCCTATAGTACCCCTGCAGGACATGCGCATTTGGATAACATATACTGCGGGCTTGGTGGCAGACTGACTCCATGCACCCCCACCGTATATGTTAGCTTAGTTTTGCATTAGCTAGCTCACAGTGCCACTAGTGCCTCCTCTTATCAGGGAGAGATTAGTTTCTGGCAACCTTAGATCATGACAACCCAGATTCCTCAGAATCATGGAAACAATGTACTCACCTTTCGCTCAGTCACTCGTGCTCACTTATTCGGTTTGTCTCAGAGAGTTACACAGAATAAACAGTCGGGCGTTTCAATAAGTATTTATTGAACAGTTGTTATTCTAGTGTAAAATATATGTGCTGCGGTAACCAGCAGACAATAGCAGAGATATATTATCAGCAGTACGATAAAAGCAAAGGGATAGAACAGTTCTACCATATTGCGATAATCATGACTACATACATGAATATAAAAGCATTATGCAAGTGCGCCTACTCCTATGATGCCTAACTAGATGTACCTGAGTGTACCTAGCATATGTGTAGGTCTAAAACTAAGAGCCAAGAATCCTTCTAGGATTTAGTCGAACCCCCATACCTGAATAGAGAGAGTGTGGGACCCCGTCCTGGTCTCGAGTTGGACACCCCGTCAGGGCTGTGTCAGACCACTGTCAGCTGGAGCGACTGCATGCAGGAGCCTCAGAGTCTCTGGTCAGTGTGTCAGCATGGAAGTCTCGGTTCCCTCTGTCTTACCGGGGCAAGATGTGGTGTATTTATACCCTAAAGAGTCTCGGTCCTCAGTATGGTTTGTATTGGTCTGTTGTTAGACATGAGGAAGACGTCATGGGTGAACTTTGTACATACATATTATGCAGGTGGTGTATTCCTAGAGAGCCATGCATAATTGATGAGTACAATGTGGGCCTGTGTTTGGGAAAACCCTGCTGTATTCAAAACCACAGGATAGATAACGTTCAGCCCTCAGAGCACGTTGTGTACTAGCGAGGACCAATGTAGGTGAAAGATCATGCCTATATAAGGAATCATGACTATAATAGGTCATGTACAGTTATGACCATAATAGGGCATATGCTGCTATGACCATAATAGGGCAAGTACGAATATGACCATATTAGGGCAAATATGAATACGTCCATTTTAGGGCATGTATGAACGGGTCTACATTAGGGCCTCTATACGGGACAGAACACCCACTCCTCTTTCGAATTGGATAACAATAGACCATACTTAAAATCTGGACAATTTAAAATCATATTTCAAAAGCAAGTAAAAACATGGTTTTAAAATCTCAATAAAAAAATTCTCTAAAATGTTAGTCAATTCAGCTATTTTCAATTGCCACTAAAAGAAATGTCTATTTTGTTTCTCCATGTAAGTTGCGCTCACTCAAAGCGGAAGAAGGCCATGCTTTTCTTAAGCGAAAGTGTCAATTTAGGAAATGTTCCAATTTTGCTCGTTTATTATGAAACGAGTGAAGAAGCCGAATTCTTTCCCAGGACACGACGAGCCAATTCAAGATTAAGCGTCCTGGCTGGGAAGCACAACATTATCGGTGTTAGCTGCTGCAGACGACAAATCCAACGCCTCACAGAGAACGTCAATAGCACATAGATGGAATGTAGCACTGCCAACAGTCGGTGCTGCGGCAGCTTGTGCGGCAGTTGTTACCTGGGTGCCTGTGGAGAAGTCACCTAACCCAGCAGGAGCAAACGGCACCTGTGGATTCTCCAGGAATGCGTTCATCAGAATCTGGAAGCCGCTGGGGACAACGCAGAGCATGGGCCTTTATGGGGTCCAGCATTGCTTCCGTGTCCGGAGGCGCATCCGATGGAAACGTCAGACAGAGATCCAACGTGCATTCTTCCCCGCAGAACAGGCATCGAAGAACAGGTAAGATGCAGTCTACCCAGACTGGTCTAAATGATAGAAACCAGGAGGCATTGAGTTCTCGCAGGCAAGAAATGCCCAGAAGTTGTACCATGCGTTCACGGTATTTCCGCTCCAGGAGCGTGTTCACCATTCCCTCGGGAAGTGGGCCGTCCATTGCGTAGCAGCAATATTACGAATCAGGATTCCTGCGATTAGGAACAGGATAAGCGGTGAATCCTCCAAATACGCTTCCCAATACGGAGTGTATAAAATTTGGGATTACTCCGAGGACTGTCTGAAAGGTGCTTAACAGTCCTGACCCTATGGTCTTAAATAGGTGTACAATACCGCTCGTATCAGACATATTGAAGATACGTCCCACCATTTCTACGAAATGAAAGGGGCAGTTTGTACGTATAAGCGCCTGTATATCAGTCGAGGTCCTTGCAACTTGAAGTTCACTAGGTTTCTCGAGCGGAGGTTAAGGGCACGGGTTGCTGTAAAAGCATGGCTTGCAGTCTGCTCAGAGTATCAAATTGTATGAAAGAAACGTTCAGTGAAGGCCATAACGGCGCCTCCCTGACTGTGTTCAGTGGTGGAAACAATACTTGCATACAGCAAGTAACCCTGGAGTTAACAGTGACCAGATATGCGACGCCCGGAAGCATCCCACAGCAACCTTGATCATTTAGCATCAAGTAACTCCCATTCGAGAGCAGCTCAAAATCCGGCTTGATCGCGGCAGCTGGGGTCCCACTCATGTGACACGATAGGTTTGCTACTGAACCGCTACAGGCTCCGTGTAGTGAAATATCCTGACACATGAGAGAACCGCTTAAAGCGTTCTTGCAGTTTGTACCACTCAGATACACTTCTCGATCCGCATTCCGGCATCGGTATCTATATGGTAACTCCCAAGCTTCCTTGATGTATCCCTTACCCATTTTCACATATTTGCCTGCCTGCCTTTGCTCAAGGCAATATTGAAACTGAAACGTAGTGACCGGCAGAGTGATTTGGCCATGAATTAGCCATTCTGTTGATGGTGATTCGGCTACAGTGAATGGTAACCTTTCCAGTTTCTCAATACGCAGCATTGTATATTTGGCTCCCATTTGTGCCATTTCTGTCTGTTTATCAGTTAGATTGTATTCTGAAAACAGAGACGTGGTGTTTATAAAACGCCATGGCACATAGCCTGCACGCAAAGATTGTAGCATCCAGCTTAACATCATAATAGAACGTAGTTGAGATTGCCCGTGTTGTAACAAGGCCAGATCTTGTTCATAATATGTCGATTGCCGAGGACACAATGTTGCCTAAGGAGTCAATCCTGGAGGTCAAAGTAGTTAACCCATTATCCACTACAGCTAATGCCCTTTCTAAGTTAATACGGTCTATCTCCCGTATTCTTTCTGCGGCCTCTTGTTGGGATATTTTCCAGTTTTCATTATAGTAGGCATAAAGGCCTGCATATATGAAACGTTTCTGACGTTGTTTTCTGGGACCTAGTAGAAAATCTCTAAGATCCATGTCAGGTGTGAGTAAGGTCAAGTGGTGTTTTACTTCTGTCAGTGTTGAGGTCTCTAGCCAATCAAGGCACAACTTCCCAACACTATAGGATGTCACTACCCCTGGGTGTTGTCTCTGTACATAGCGTGGATCTGGCCTATGGATACAAAACCCTTTGGTTGTATTCATAAATCTCTGTTGACATTTGTTTGTGTCAATGGGCCAAACCAGCCATTCTGTCCAATCAGGATCTGATCTGTTGTACTGGAAAATGTCATCTAATTTCACCCCATGTGTAGTAGAATTCTGCCCCCCACCCATCTGCGATGGTGTTGGAAACCCCAGTGTGTTCATTTCCTTGCCTTTGGCTAATCCAAGACCGGATGTTTGTTGCACAGTTTCATTCAGAAATAAGATCTGCTGCAGAATGATGCATGCTCTACAAAGTGCTTCTATTCCCTGGACTTGCCAGTCCCTAGAACCCCAGATCGATTTGGAATCTATTGTGTCTTTCCATAGATTGAAACCCTGTTTAGACAACTGGTTCAAAAAGGATGCAGAGTAAATATGTTTGGTGTTTGTTAACATAATTTTCTGAGCTGAAATTTTCGCCAATTTATAATAAAATGACTTCGGGTTGGATGTGTTAAACCGTGAGAAGTATGTGAATTTCTGTGCAAATGCTTGTGAACTACCTTTTGGATGGTGTTGGGCAGTGTTCCCACTGGTGGTACTCAAATACATTTCTAGGTGTTATAGATTTGTGCAAGAAATGATGACCATATTGCTGGTAGCAGTACAATGTATCATAGTCTGAAGTACCTTCTAACATTTCATTGTTCGGAAATGCTGCAGTTTTTTCTAAATCAGACATCATAGCATTTACAGTTTCAGTGTCCCAATCATCAGAAAATGTACTGGAGGTAATGATATCACTTAAAGAAATTTTAAATACATGTTTAAGCTTTAAAAGTTCAGTCGGACCGAATACATCATAATCAATCTTGTCCCATACTATACCGTCCGGTATAGGAACTGCTGTGATGTTCACTGAAGACAAGTCTCTTGGTTCACGATGTGAAGACTGGTGTGGTTTTAAAATCAAATTGACTCTTTGGGCTGTAGAGCTTTGCTGGAGGTATCGTCCATTAATAAGCATACTAAAAGTTATTATTAAACCTAGCCAGAAAATGAAAAATAAAATCCCAGTGATATACCATAGTTCTATCCAAGGTGACACCAGGTAAGTCTTTCTAAAAAAGTTCAAAAAGTCATTGAGTTTCTGTTGGAGTGATTTTTGGCTGGCGTCGTTTCCGGCTCGCTTGGATCCAGTGAAAACGTATCAAAGTTCATGAAATAGCCAGAAGCAGTTCGATCAATTGTTGGAATTGCATCAGGATTTGTTGAAATCGGATTTTGCTCTTGACGAGGCATGTTGACGTAGATGTCTGTAGTCGGTCTTATTGCAACTTCGTTGTTAAGTTGATTTTCATTTTGAAGATGAATTTCTTGTTGAAGTGGAACGAGTTCCATAGCATTGTTGCTTAGTCCTTCATTCCGTATAGGTGGCTCTTCGAACGTGATGAGTCTTTCTGTTTGGACTTCTTGGATTGTAGCGAGAGGAGGGCGTCTGCTACTGTGGAGTCCACATGGCCTACTGTTTAGTATCGGCCACATAGTGTGGTTTGATTAAGTCGATTGAGACAAATCTTTTCTCCTTTTTCCCGGCAAGAAGCGGCATAAGTACAGTTCTTGTGCTGTGGATTGCAAGGACCGGTACAGGCTTTCTGTAGGATGGCCCAAATTCTTTCTTGTCAGCAATCTTTTCTCTGACCAGATCCCCGATTCTTGGGATCCAGATAGGTCTTGCTGTTACTGCCTTGACTTCCTCAGTGGCGGCCTGTTTTTGGAGCACGTTACTTTGTTGTGTCCTGGATTCATTTAGATCCTGTTAAACAGC
Source organism: Calotriton arnoldi (assembly GCA_963921515.1). NCBI lineage: Eukaryota > Metazoa > Chordata > Amphibia > Caudata > Salamandridae > Calotriton > Calotriton arnoldi. The sequence goes on from CAWUFW010011695.1 coordinate 446,973, forward strand.
CAAACGATCATGGATATCAAATGGTTTTTCATCCGCCACTGTGCCTTCACAATCAAGATCAGGTACCCACATTCTTGTCCCAAATAGGACCTCGTGAGGAGTGACACCCCCTAGAGAGCTTCTTGGCTGATTATTGATCACGCGCTGTACCCCATAAAGGTGATCGACCCATCTACCGCCCTTGCCTAATACCCTAGTTGTTAAAGATTGCTTTAAGTCCTGGTTTTTCCTCTCCACAACAGAATTTCCCTCGGGATGGTACGGCGAGGAGTACCGCAATGCTACGCCCATTCCTTCCATGGCCTCTTTGTAAGCCCAAGAACTAAACGCCGGACCACGGTCAGAATGTGACGTGCCAACTGCAGTATGTGCCGATAAAGACTCGCAAATCTTTCAGAACAGTTCGAGCGTCAGCCGAGCGCTGAGGCCAAACCCATAGGAATCTAGAGCAGGAATCCACTGCAACCATGATATATTTCTTGGACCCATCAGATTGTAAGGGTCCGCAGTGGTCCAGATATACACATGCGAGAGGTTTGTCTGATTTCAGCAATGGTGTCTGTGCTGGGCGTGTTACGGTGGAGCCTTTCATCTGCTGACAGATGTCGCAGTTTAAGACATAGTCTTTGGTCTGCTTTGTTAACTCTGGCCACCAGTAGCGCTGTTTCAATAAAGAAATAGTCGCTGTAACGTCCGTTATGCGCAGAACCCAAACCCTCGTGTGCCGCTAAAATCAAGCCTAGCCTACGATCCATATTTGGTATTACTCTATCCCCCACTCCAGGAATCTGAGCAGATGGAATGTTTTGTGCATCTAACTTGTAGGAGTACTTGAGTGGAAATTTTTTAGGTACTGCTGTGCTGCCTTTGCGTGAAGCATTGACAGCTACCATAATCTCGCCGTCTACCCTCATCTTTGAATGAGTAACTGCAGCTACGGTGGCTGTGCGAACAGCCCCCTTTGCGGCTTCATCAGCCAATAAATTCCCTTCAACGTGAACGCCATCTCGCTGATGACTCAGTGTATGTATCACGTGAGCCCTTGGTAGTTCGTTTCTCAACTCCACTACCTGTTCCCATAGCATTTTATGCCTAATTGTGCCACCTTTTGCATCTTTGAGCCTGTTTTGTTCCCAATGATGTAGATATTCATTGTACGACTGTACACAGTAAAAGGAATCACACACAATAAGTGTGGGGAATTTGTGATCCGTATTTATAAGTGCCAGTATGAGTGTTTTGAGTTCTGCCAACTGAGCCGTGCAGTCTCCTAGAGATTGCGTTTTAGTGCAACTCGGATGGAACTTTCCATCGTGCATGCGACCTTTAACAATCGCACATACTGCTCTGTAAGCTTGCTTACTCCCTATGGCTGGTTGAGCAGATCCGTCAGTGTAAATAATGTATTCATACTGATCTAGAGGCAAACTTTCATTTGGTAGAGGATATTCTTGTTCGTATTGCAGGAATGCCTGTGTTTTTAAACTGGGATCAAATCTGTATTCAACATCCGTTGCAGTAAGAGAATTAGCCCATTGTATCCATCTTGGATGTAAGGCTTTAGCATCTGGAATGCTAGCTTTTGTAACAGCTTCTAGAGCTGGTACTGGGGTCACGACAATTATGCGCTTTCCCTGAGCCAGAGCTCTTTCTCTTGCTACAGCGGTCTGCACTGCTGTCAGGATTTTTTCTGTTGAAGTGAAACGCATCTCGGCGTTTGTGTACAGGTGTGATTTGTATGCAATTGGTACTGTTTCGCCTTCATTAAAAGTCAAATATGTGTACCCGCATTGACCCGCTATTACTCGGATCACTAAGTTGCTGTGCATTTACGCGTGTCTGTAAATGTTTAGAAGCTATCATGTCTTCCTGTAGGGAACGCAGGATATTTGTATGTTCCTGTGTCCATTGTCTGACTGAAAAATCAGGTTTTATTAAGTCGTAGAAAGGTTTTACTTTTTCTGCGTAATCCAAAATGTATGTTCGACCAAAATTTAGGAATCCCAGAATTGATTGTAAATTCTTCAATGATTTTGGAGGTTGGAGCAGCGCACACTTTTCTAAAAAGTTAGCTGCTAGGCTTTTTCCCTCACTTGACAGTTCGTATCCTAAAAACAGGACATTGAGGTGGGCAATTTTTGATTTTTTGAAATTAAATTTATAGCCCTCAGAGGCGAATTCCATAATAATGGTGCTCACCCTGGTCAAGTGCCTCTTTAAGTCATCGTCCGCAAGATAAATATCATCCACATAGGACAATGCTTCTTCATCCAAATTTTGGAGTAACTCTGTTACCCTTGCTGAAAACAACCCCGGGCTATTCTTATACCCTTGGGGGAGTCAGCAAAATTGCCGTTGGGACCCTAACGCACTGAATGCGGCTAGATACCTGCTTTCAGGCGCTATATTTTGGAAGAAAAATCCATTTGAGATATCAAGTGTTGTTTTGTATTTTTTGGGCACAATGTTATTTATTAATGCGGCACTGTGTGCATTTTGAACTGCAAATGTCTTTGTGCAAGTGGTTAAATGTCTGTAATCTAAAACTAAACGATATGTGTTGTCAGGTTTGGCTACGGGGAACAAAGGATTGTTCATAGGTGAAGTGCAATTTTCTATCATCCCCTAATATTCAAGTTGATCTAGAATCTCCCTGACTTGTTTCTTAGCTTCCTGCTTTATAGGGTATTGCCTTTGAGCATTTGGGGAAACTTTTAACGGGATCACGTGGTGGGTTGACTACTCATCCCAACCAGCATGATTTTTGTACAATGCTGGAGCTAGGGCAACTGCCCACTCCTGCGCATATGCATGTTTTAAATGTATGGGAACGAGGTCGGAAAAGGCTGGAAAAATTATCGTTTCTCCCCTAGGGCACTCCATGACGAATGCTGGCGGCCAGTCTTGTTCTGCTAATAGAATGTCATAACCAGATGACAGATTTTTCCAAAAGAGACCTTTACCTTTTCTGGGCTTGTACCCCTCCATCCGGAGTGTTATCTCATGTAACTTTTGTGGGACACTTACCCGAGCATCAGGTGTTTCCACCGTGATATACTCACTCAACTCCGCTGTCACCAGAAATTCCTTCAGGTTCTGGCGAGCTATCGTTACTTCTGCCGCGCTGTCTAGCATCGTCAGAGCCCATTCCCCGTTCAGAAGTTGTGTCCTCAGAATTCTGGGCATGTCTGATCTTGAGACCTGCTACCTTCTTCTTTTTGAACTGAGGTTTTGATTTTTGTTTATCTTCTTTTTTAGGTGCGGAGGCCGCAGCGCGTTGCATGTCGCTGGACTTTGTACGCTCCTCTTGTCTGTGTTCTAACCGTCCTTCCCTCTCGGAGTTTCTTGATGAACCCTGAAAGGAACGAGAGGAACGAGTATCAGTATCCTGATACCTGTCAGGTTTTTTTAAATTATCCCTATTTCTGAGGTTATACCTCCTTTCAGAGGGCTCCTGTTGAGGAGACCTACCTCTGGACTGAGATCTGCTGTCTTTAGATTTTTGTTCTTTTTTATTTTCCCACTTCTTTTTAGAAGAAGTAAGTGTCTGCTTTGTAGTGTCCATTTCAGGACTGCCCACCAGTTGTGGTTTTAATGCTTTCCCACCTAAACTGTCTCTGCCTAGTTCTGCATACGCAGTTTCAATTATTTTGTGTAGTTTGTGTTGTTGATCTACTGGACCGAACTCCCTCAGGCGTTGGCGGATCGCCACTGAAGCTGCTTCCCCCTTAATATTAGCGAGTATTATGACTGAGACCTGTTCAAAGTTGTTTAATAACTTCATCCCTAAGTTAAGGGCAGGCTCTGCTCCGTACTTATTTTGTATCTGTTTTAATATTTCAGGTACTACTGCTATTGACGGGATACCATGTGTTCTGGTATATATGGCAGCAAAGACTGAACCCCAAGAGGTGCAGTCCTTTACTTGTGGTGTGAGACCCATGGGCAAGCAGATTGTTAGAATTCTGTGTTTAACACTGGTTGTAGTATTCGGGAATGCTGCTTCAAGCTGAGTTATTTTCTGAGCTATCCAGAATGGGATTTGTTTGCGTTTTGCTGGCATTTTGCCCATTATCGCGTGTAATGTTTGTGGAGTTATTTTATTAACTGTACCTTGGACTGGAGTGTCTTGTGCTGCAGCTGGTGCAGGCTGAACTGTTAAACTCCTCATCACAAATTGTGGGATGTTTCTGTAGATTTTAATTAAATCTCTGTGTTGTACGAGTAAGTCTGGCTGTGACATTGTGCCAATATCAGGATGCAGTGTGTATGCCGCTAATATGGGCCATGTAGCTCCTGCTCCTCCGAGCGGGCCTAATCTTGCTCTTCCATGTACGTGGGGTAGGGCGCCTTTAAACCAGTAATTATGCTCCTGGTAAGTGAGCGGAACCTCTAATTCCTCAAAAGGAGTATAGTCCGCTGGTGTTTCACCTTCTAGGTAGTAGTGAAATACATCTGTAACTGGATTCGCTGCTGGGAATGTAACCCATGAATAGAACACCTCTATTTTATTGGATTTGTGTGCCTCAATCACGAAAATTACATTACCACCCCTGGCTCTTAAGCCATGTTCTAGAAGTTTTATGGCGACTGCCCTTCTGAAATTTGGTTCAATTTGTATTGCATCTTCAGGGTCTTCTTCTCCTAAACCGAAGAGGTCTGTTTCAACTCTCCTTGTTTCTTCTGCTTGTTCAACCATTTTTAAGTGGAAGAAGGGTGTTTAAGGAAATTTTAAGATAAGGTGTAAATGCACAATTGTAGGAACTATATGTCCTTCAAGCTTGAATAACCAACAGTCAATAAATAGTATTCTCGTACTACTCAGCTGCGGTGGATTTTGTGCCCACCCACTCCAGACGTCTCTGGGGTTTTGTGAGTAGGTTCTCTGAGAATAGCATGACTAAACTACTCAGATTCTACTGTTAAATACGTACCCAACCAACGTTGGGCGCCATGTCGTGTAGCTCCTATAGTACCCCTGCAGGACCTGCGCGTTTAGATAACATATACTGCGGGCTTGGTGGCAGACTGACTCCGTGCACCCCCACCGTATATGTTAGCCTAGTTTGCATTAGATAGCTCGCAGTGCCACTAGTGTCTCCTCTTATCGGGGAGAGATTAGTTTCTGGCAACCTTAGATCATGACAACCCTGATTCCCTCAAAATCGTGGAAACAATGTACTTCCTTTCGCTCAGTCACTCGTGCTCACTTATTCGGTTTGTCTCAGAGAGTTACACAGAATAAACAGTCGGGCGTTTCAATAAGTATTTATTGAACAGTTGTTATTCTAGTGTAAAATATATGTGCTGCGGTAACCAGCAGACAATAGCAGAGATATATTATCAGCAGTACGATAAAAGCAAAGGGATAGAACAGTTCTACCATATTGCGATAATCATGAGTACATACATGAATATAAAAGCATTATGCAAGTGCGCGTACTCCTACGATGCCTAACGAGATATACCTGTGTGTACCTAGCATATGTGTAGGTCTAAAAGCTAAAAGCCAAGAATCCTTCTAGGATTTAGTCGAACCCCCACACCTGAATAGAGAGAGTGTGGGACCCCGTCCTGGTCTCGAGTTGGACACCCCGTCAGGGCTGTGTCAGACCACTGTCAGCTGGAGCGACTGCATGCAGGAGCCTCAGCGTCTCTGGTCAGTGTGTCAGCATGGAAGTCTCGGTTCCCTCTATCTTACCGGGTCAAGATGTGGTGTATTTATACCCTAAAGAGTCTCGGTCCTCCGTATGGTTTGTATTGGTCTGTCGTTAGACATGAGGAAGACGTCATGGGTGAACTTTGTACATACATATTATGCAGGTGGTGTATTCCTAGAGAGCCATGCATAATTGAGGAGTACAGTGTGGGCCTGTGTTTGGGAAAAACCCTGCTGTATTCAAAACCACAGGATAGATAACGTTCAGCCCTCAGAGAACGTTGTGTACTAGTGAGGACCAATATAGGTGAAAGATCATGCCTATATAAGGAATCATGACTATAATAGGACATGTACAGTTATGACCGTAATAGGGCATATGCGGCTTTGACCATAATAGGGCAAGTACGAATATGATCGTATTAGGGCAAATATGAATACGTCCAGTTTAGGGCATGTATGAACGGGTCTACATTAGGGCCTCTATACGGGACATAACACCTCAGTACATATCTGAATGAATGTGTAAGTCCCTGTGTGAGTGTCTCTTTGCATATTAAATAAAGTATATAGGTATGTGAGTGCCTCTCTTAGTGACTCTATGAGTCTCTAAACATGTATGGAGGGAGCTGCATGGGTTGGTTATTGGCTGTGTTACAGAATATTGTATTATGTAACTGTGTGCAACTGCCTGCATTAGGCCTAGTAACATAAGAGCTGTGTGTGTCTGGGAGTGAATGTTGAAGTGCCTCTGTGAATGTCTGTCTTGCTTTATAAGTGCCTGTATCCTTTTCTAGATAGGTATGCCAGATGCAGAATAGGTATAAAGCTGCATGTCAAATTGGTCAAATGAGCCTATAAGTGCACATGAGACACACTAAACCTTGAAAGTATGTGTCTTATGTTTTAAAAACATACCTCACTGCCTATAAACCCACTTACAGCCTACCTTAGGGGTGACTGATATGCAGTAGAAGAGTGCTTTTATGAATTGAAGACATGTTGCAAATGTAAAGTCTGCCTAGCAGTAACACTGCACACACATGCTGTCCAGTAGTATGGCTGAGAAATATTGAAAGGGCAACTGGTATGCATAGCTGATTTGTTTGTGTCAGTTCCTCAGTACATATCTGAGTGAATGTGTCACTCCCTATTTGGGTGTCTCTTTGCATATTAAAGAATATATGTAGATATATGAGTACCTCTCTCCCTGAGCCTATGGATGTCTAAAAGTATGGAGGATGCTCTATTGATTGGTTAGTAAGTGTGTTACAGAACTTTGGGGTATGTAACTGTGTGCAACTTCCCCCATTAGGCCTACTTACTTAAGAGCTGTGTCTGTCTGGGAGTGAATGTTAAAATACCTTTGTGAATGTCTGACTGGGTGTGTAAGTGCCTGATCATTTTCGGGTAGGTATGTGAGTTGCAGAAAAGGTGTTGGGCTGTATGTAAAATTGGACATATGAGCCTCTAACTTGACATGTGAGACACTGAAACTTGAAGGTATATATCTTATGTTTTAAGCATATACTTCACTACCTATGGCTTACATACTGTCTACCTTAGGGATGACTTATATGTAGTAGAAGAAGGCTATTTAGGCTTGAAAATATGTTGTACGCCTCTACTACTGGGCGTCGCAATTGGTGGCTGCCAATCACTGGCTGTGTACTCCACCATCTAGCCCGGCATACCACTTAGAGAGGTATCAGACTGGACGGGAAGGATACCTAGGAGCCTTATACACCAAACCCCGAAAGGGAAGATACCTCGGTCCAATGTCACAAACTATTGCAGTCTGGCGGACAGCTAACAGACGAATGGGATGGCAAGGAAGGTTGACAATGGCTACGCCTCTGTGGTCATCCCAACAACTGGGATTATTATGCTACCAAGCTGGATTCGACAAATGGGACACGATAGGGATCTCCACGATCGGGGACCTTCTAAAAAAAGGGAAACTACTTACCTTCAAAGAACTACAAGCTAAACACGAACTGGCGCCTACAGAGATTTTCCGCTATCTACAAATCCGACATGCACTTCACACTGCTCTACCAGACCTGACTAACCTCTCGGACTCGTCCCCCTTAGAGGACCGATTATTAACTGAGCCCCTTCTTACTAAGGCAATCTCCCTTACTTATCGTAAACTATGTAACAATATGCCAGACCCCCTCCTTACCCTTAGAGACAGATGGCAATCCGACATAGGACAACTCGAGGACGATGACTGGCAGGCGGCCTTAATGTCCCCCAAGGAAGCGGCTATAAATCAACGCTTCAAACTAATTCAACTGAAGATTCTACATAGGACATACTTCACCGGGTTGACATTGGCCAAGATAGGGACCCGACAGGATGCGTTCTGCCTCCGGGGCTGTAACTCTATTGCAACATTTTATCATATTTTATGGGATTGCCCCCACATTCGGCACATTTGGGAGCAAGCAACAGCTCAAATGCAAAAGGCACTGGGCAAACCAATAGTACTGAAACCCCCATTGGGAATCCTAAACATTTGGGACGCAAACGATCTCACAGATATAGAGCAGCAGTTCACCACCCTGGGATATACCCTGGTAAAAAGAGCTATAGCCATGAAATGGGGGGTTGCGGACAAACCACTACTGAACAACTGGGTGGCGGCAATGGACCAATGTATGATAGCCGAAAAAGAAATCTATAAAATCAGAGGTTGCCCTAAGAAATGGGATAGAAAGTGGGGGCCTGGAACGCCCATCGGGGAGTAATGTGCATCTCACCAACTGAAGAACTTGAACTGACACGAAAGAACTTTATGAAATTGTAACATCTGAATGCATTGTAACACAACCTACAGCAATTTTCCATTCAATGACGAACTGTATACTATGATTTTACACATGACAATGTTTTGTTATTCAATAAAAAATTTTAAACCAAAAAAAAGAAAATATGTTGTAAATGTCAAGTCTGTCTAGCAGTAACACTGCACACAGAGGGTGTTCAGTAGCAGGCCTGAGAGATGTTGAAAGGGCAAGTTGTCTGTAAGGCTGACAAGTTAGTGTCAGTTCCTCAGTACATAACTGAGTGAATGTGTCAGTCCCTATTTGAGTGTCTCTTTTGCATATTAAAGGAAGTATGTTGGTATGTGAGGACCTTTCAGTGACTCTAAACGTGTATGGAGGGAGTTGCATTGATTTGTTACTGGCTGTGTTACAGAATATTGCGGAATGCAACTGCCTGGATTAGGCCTAATAACAAAAGAGCTGTGTGTGTCTGGGAGTGAATGTTAAAGTGCTGTTGTGAATGTCTGACTGGGTGTGTAAGTGCCTGATCCTTTTCCAGGTAGGTATGTCAGTAGCAGATTAGGTGTTAGGCTGCTTGTAAAACTGGACATATGAGCCTGGAACTTGACATGTGAGACACTGAAACTTGAAAGTATATGTCTTATGTTTTAAGCATATATTTCTTTACCTATTGCCTATTTACACCCTACCTTAGGGATCAGTTATATGTAGTATAACAGGGCTTTTTAGACTTTGAACTATATTTTAAATGTCAAGTATGCCAAGCAGTAAAACTGCACACACAGACTGTCCAGTAGGAGCCCGAGACATTTTGAAAGGGCAAGTGGTGTGCATCACTGACTTCTAAGTGTCAGTTCCTCAGCACATTTCTGAATGAGTGTATCAGTCCCTATTTGGGTGGGTCTTTCCATCAATTAGTGAAAAAGACAAGGCAAAAAAGATGAATTTATAGACAAAAAATAGGTTTCTAAGAGCACCATAATATTTACCAAAAACGAGAGGAGAGACAGAACATGAGAGTAATCAAATTTGTGTGTGCAAAAGAAAAGAAGGTAGTGAAAAGTTGATCAGAAAAAACAGTGTTGTGTTGAATACTCAAAGCTGCAGTGAAAATGAAATGAACTAAGAGTAATGATCGAATGAGAAAATGAAAGAGATAAGCAGAACAAGAAACAGTGACGACCTAGCATACATCAATAGAGTAGGCCAAGGAACTTAACTAGTGTTACATTTTGTGGCTTTTAGAAGATGTGTATCATTGCAAACCAACGAAAAATTATCATACTGATGCAATATTAGCGGTATGCACTAAACAATTCGTGTGTATCCACTGTCGGGTTACTGGAAAACCCTACTTGTGTTCTACCAGGCTTCTGTTTCTGGTTGCGCACTTGAAAAGAAGGGAAACAAGATGCCAAAACAATTACTGTGTATCCTGTCTGGTTGCTGGAAAACCCAACTTTTGTTCTACCAGACGTTTGTCTCTGCATGTTCTGGGTTTATTGTGGGTACAGTGGATGACTCAAACTGAATTTTAGTGTTAGATGTGAAAGGGCACTATGATTACCATAATACATTCCTCCACACACCCCCAGCCCTCAGAGCTCAAGTTGAGTGTGGCCAAAGACTTTGCCATCTTGAAAATGCCCAAAGTGGGTAAGGTTGACCCCAGGAACTTATCACCCCATTGGCTAGGGCATGCCCAGGTCATTACCAGCCACTAACTAATGCTAGGCATAAATGTGGCATCTCCAGCCACAGACTTCAAAACACTACGGGACCTGAGGAAGATCACAAGGGGACCAAACCTGCTGTCTAAGACCTGGGAAGAGCCCTGAAGGACTGGACCTGATCTCTCTTGTACCCAGCACAAATAAATGGACTCTGAGGGGCCGATTCCGATTCGGGCCGGAAATCTCTCCGACCGAGCCGGACCTGGAGAGATTTCCGACCGAATCGGACCCGTGCAGCCCGACCGAACGAGTACGATGCGCACGTATGCCATCGGACTCGATTCGGTCGGACTCCCATTGAAGTCAATGGGAGCCTGTCGTACAACGCGTATGCGGGCTCCCATTGACTCAATGGTTGCAAGGCGGACAAGGGCGCCCCCTACAGCGTGTACGCGGCGAAGTGACTCGTGCTGTACACGCACAGGTAGGGGGGACCCATGGGTCCCCCCTGTGTGCGACTCGCGCGGCTACGCGTACAGGGGGGTCCGACACGGACCCCCAAAGTACGGCTCCGACTGCTCTTTGGAGTCGGAGTGCGCGGCTCGGTCGGACTGCTCGCTGCGCGCATCGTACTCACCCGGCCGGGGAACGTCTCCATTGCGCGGTGCGAGTCGAGTCCGAGCGAGTCGGTCGGTGCGGTTAGACCTGGGAACGAGTCGGTCGAAGCGGTCGGGACGCTCGGACGAGTCGTCGTCGATTTCGTATCGTACTCGCTCGCCCGGACGCGCGTACGAATCGGTCGGGAAATAGGGCTCCGAATCGGATCCGGTTAAGCCGAATCCGATTCGGAGTCCTACCGGCCGAGATCGGAATCGGCCCCTGAGTGTCCTACAGGCTCAACTCCTGTTAAAGCTACATGGACACAACAAGCTACAAGAGGCCTTTTCCTACAACTGCTCAACTGACCAGTGGCAACTGGACTTAGACTTCACCCAGCTGTTTGGCCTCTGCCTGTCACCCTGTGAGTCTGTCTCTAAGTGCCTCATCAGACATCCTGGGGGGCTTTAGAAGTGTACTCCTGTGGTGGATTGGGACTTAAAGGACTAAATTGAGAAGGTAAAATCTTTGACCAGGATGAACCTGATTGGTGTATCCAACCCGTGTACCATCACGGTCATCGTCAAATTGCGCATAGATCCTGATTTACTGCCACCATTGACTACAATTGGCACTTTGTGCTTCTAGGCACTATTTCTACTTTAAACTTTAAAAATTCATATCTCATGTTCCCTTTATTGGATTTTTGTAATTTTTATGTTATTGTCTTTATTACATTTGACTCTTTATTTGGATTTTTTTTTGTTTGCATTTCAACTTTAGTACTCTTTTTTGGACTGCATAAATATTTTGCACATTGCCCTGTGTTAAGCCTGTGCTCTCCGTGCCATAGCTAGGGGGTTGAGCTCCAGTTAATTTGGTGACATTGAGGATTCACATTGACCATCAAGCCTTGAGGTGGGTAGTCACCACACCAAATTATATTTCAGTTTCTTATAAAGGGTAACAAAGATAGCTGGCTGCTCAGCTTCAAATTCAAAAGACCAAAACTAGAAAGAACATCCAGGACATCAGGGATCCAATCAGATTTTCCTTTTGTTGAAAGTAAGAAGGGTTTGGCATTCACAGAATATCATGGAGCCCTATATAATCTTTCACCCGTTAATTAAGTGTAGTGTCTGAAAAAGTGTAAATTACCACATTTTATGGATGAAGTTAAGGACCCCTTAGATCAGTCTATTTGCCAGTTCAGCTGTGGCAGATCATCACAGCTTTTCCAAGCAATAAGGGTTCAGGACAGGAGGTTTCTTACTGCCTGTTTATAATACATTTGTGGGGGCAACCAGCTACTGGCATATTATAAGTCATTCTTTTACTAAGGCAAATTAACCCAGACTTTGGATAAATATACTTGAGCCATTATTGTAAATACAGACACAGTTTCAAAAACTGCTGCCTGATAGTGCTAATTAACAATGATTTCATGATCTTTTGTAAAATATCTCCCTTTCGATTGAATAATATTTTCTGTTACCTAGTTCATCTGGACAAAGAGGTTTTTGCAAAAAAGCAAAGTATAATAGAACTATCAAATTTCCTCTGTTTAGGTAAGTAGTAACAATCTAACCTGTGCCAAAATACAAATTACCACAGCGAACACCAGGGCTGTGTTATCTAACTATTCACCTTTGTAGTATTGCTTGAACGATCAACACTAACCTTCAGGAATAATCCTGGGGTTCATGGCTGCTTATTGGCTAACTCCCCAAAATACTATTTGCATTTTATGCAGACAATAGAATTTGGCTTATGAGACACACAAAGCCTATTTTATCGCTTATTGTTAAGGAACTAAGGAACAGATTTCTATGTTGGTGGTAAGGATACTCCATCGCAATGACAACAGAATATCCTTCCTGCCAATGTAATGGTCCGCCCACATTTACATTTAAATGACGGCAGATCGTTGGTATAACCATGGCGGAGACTACTTTGTCTCTGCCATGGTAACATCCCTCTGATGGCCCGATGGAGTAAGGGCCGTCGGAGGTAGACCTCTATGTCAGCCCACCTATTTTAGATAGGCAGACATACATGTCAGTTTTCATTGCCCATCACTGCCAGGAAAAACTTGGTGGTAAGAGGCAGTAAAAACTGTCTAATGCCCAACTTGCCAGGTTAGCTAACTTTGTGATGGGGGCATTGTTTTTTTATTTTCAAAAAGAAATTCCCGTTCAGGATTTTCTTCTTGAAAATATAAACTACTTTGTAACTTTGATGTACGGCTCTGTCATGTTTGACGGAGTCATACGTCAAAGTTACTATGCATTCACAGGAACCGCCTTTGACGACAGTTACTGTAACTGCTAGCAATGTCTGTCAGCTTGATGGACATTTCTAAATTTGGTCACCGAGATCTCCGCCAGGGCGACGGAGTAATTTTCTCCATCACCCTAGCAGAGGACAGTCCGACCTCTAAAATATAAGTTGGGCCCTAAGTGCCTTTAAGCAGGTATCTGAATTAAAGGTCAGTCTAGAAAAAACCTACTGGACTTTAATTTATGGGGACAAATCAGATGATTTGTAAGTATATGTTAGCAAGCAGTTTTGCATTTGATAAGAATACAATAAAGTGCAGTTAAGGCTATATCTGACAAAAGACACATTTTCCTTTATACATGTTCAATATACCCAGTATACTGAAAACTCTACATGAAAGACTCACTGGACAGTGTAAGGTAGAGATCTACTTGACTGAAATGATTAACTTGGATAGAATTAAGTTCATCCAGGGATACATGCATCTCACCTAACTGTTCTTATCTGAGTAATTGTCATGGTCCATCTCACAAAGCATGCTCCCTTAGGTTCAGAAGGAAGCAGGCTTTCAACTTCGCCTTACTGAAAGCCACAGAAACCACTCTAGAACATTGTTCCAAAGCTGCTGAACCTCTCCAGTGCAGTACAAAAAAGAGCGGTCACAGTGGAAATCAATTTTACGAGATACAAGATTAAGTCATTCAAATAACAACATGATGAAATCAAGCGAATGTGATTTTAATTATAACTCATGATTATTGAAGACATCATGATTGTCTGCACATTTAATTAAAAAGGTGCTTGGAGAAGGGAATAGAGTGCTCAGGGAAGAATCTGTGCTAGTGAGGGTTGTAGGAAAGGAAAGGCAATGTGCAATATATACATCGGATACAGCTGAAACCTATCCAGCCTAATGATGGCAAATTAATACAACAAACATAGCAAATTGTAGTCACAGATAATTAATCTCTGGCATCTATGCTTGCAAAGTAACATAAGACTGTTGACGTTTCGATCCCTATATACAATCAAGGTAATTTAATCCTTATCCTGGGGTCTTCATCAGGACCAAAAGGGTGCGAAAGAAGAGCACCAATTAAAGGCAGCAAGAAAAATCAGGCCGCAGGATAGGAAACGATGGGCCCTAAGGCTCTTGAAGATATGTAGTTTAATCGCGGACAGACTTGAAATAGTGATGGGCTCCAGGTCCTCATACAGCGGGGAAAGGTGGGTCAGGACTAACACACATCCGACAGAGGTTGGTCAGTAACCTCCTAAAGAAATTGTGTCCAATGTATCGGGATATTCTTTAAATAGTACGATTGAATCTGTCTGTCACATCCGTCTAGGGGAGAATGAATAACCTTCTTCATTCTCCTCTAGACGGATGGGACAGACAGATTCAATCGTACTATTTAAAGAATATCCCGATACATCGGACACAATTTCTTTAGGAGGTTACTGACCAACCTCTGTCGGATGTGTGGAAGTCCTGACCCACCTTTCCCCGCGGTATGAGGCCCTGGAGCCCATCACTATTTCAAGTCTGTCAGCGATTTAACTACATATCTTCAAGAGCCTTAGGGCCCATCGTTTCCTAGCCTGCGGCCTGATTTTTCTTGCTGCCTTTAATTGGTGCTCTTCTTTCACACCCTTTTGGTCCTGATGAAGACCCCAAGATAAGGATTAAATTACCTTGATTGTATATAGGGGTTGAATCGTCGACTGTCTTATGTTACTTTGCAAGCATATACTACAGAGAATAATTATCTGTGACTACAATTTGCTATGTTTGCTGTATTAATTTGTTTTCATTAGGCTGGATAGGTTCCAGCTGTATCCGATGTATATATTGCACATTGCCTTTCCTTTCCTACAACCCTCACTAGCACAGATTCTTCCCTGAGCACTCTATTCCCTTCTCCAAGCACCTTTTTAATTAAATGTACAGACAATCATGCTGTCTTCAATAATCATGTGTTATAATTACAATCACATTTGCTTGATTTCATCATGTTGTTATTTGAATGACTTAATCTCGTATCTTGTAAAATTGATTTCCACTGTGACCGCTCTTTTTTGTACTGTCTACTACCCGGGTTCAGTGGCATTTCGGGTTAACCCATTGTTACATAACTGAACCTCTCCAGTGGACAATATTTTCCTCATTGCTTTTTCCAGGTCTACATAACCCACATTTTAAATCTGCCAACAGCACTGCAGACTTTAAAAGTTGGAAAGTCAGTGATATGAAATACCTAACTCACATTTATGCAGAGAGAATCCGATAACATCCTTACAATGTAAACCAGCATAATCTGATGAAGAAAGAGATTGATCTTTATTCACAATCGAGACATTGTGTCTAATACCAATCTATCAAACTCTAAGTTTCCAGGGACTTCACAGACTTTGAGAAGATTAACTTTAGCCCAACAATATCAACGGCCAACACCAGGCAACACAAGGCCTTAGAAAACCCCACACTGAAACACAACTGCCATACATGGAGACTTAGGAAATGTACATTAATCTGACTTTCCAGAATGAAACTTATCAGAAGATATGCTCCAAAGTCACTAATATGTTACTGGTGTCCAACATGTAGAGAATGCATATATGCTGGAAAGGCCGTAATGATAGCAGAGATATGAATCTTATATGATGGGAATGTTATAAGGGCCAAACCTACATGAAAGAAATGCTGTTCTGGTAACAGGCACCACCCTAGCATCAGTGTTAATGAAGCAGAAGCCTACACTCTGCATACTCTCCACAGAAATCTGATTATGTTCTGTCTTTCATAAAGAAATCCTTAGCCCACCAATGAACATACTCTGAGTGCCTCAACCTATTATGGGCAAACACTTGGGCTATATGTTGATCATGGAAAACAAATCACTCTGGAATCATGCCCAATACACAAGGATATGACTTCTATCTATCAATTATGTTACAAATATATCTATAAGTATTAACTAACAACAGGAGAAACCTGTAACCCCAGTTGAGAACTGGGTAAGTATACTATCAAAGAACAATGTCTCAATAAAAAGTAAATTGATTACACAAAACACGCAGTCCCACTTTTCAGTTTCAACATAATTGTATTTAACAAAAAGGAAGGAAGGCATAAATATATACTTTACAAGGAATTAGAAGCAGCATTAACCATGCTTTTTAAGTTGTGTACTAGGTGCAAGGTGAACACATTGTGCTTGTGAAAAAAGTGTTTTTAAACGGTGCAAGTGGAACACAAGAAATAGAAATCAGTGTATTCTTTGGGAAGTATTTGAATAGAGTATTATGCATGAACATTTACTTTATAATGCAACAAATTACAAAATCATGGCATAATTAACAATCTCAATTAGGCTGATACAAGTTGAAGGCATTTCGACCTTCATGACTTAAGTTCATCATCAGGACTGGGGAACAGAAGGGAGAAGATTGCTGCCTAACAGGGGATAAAAAGAGAGTTACCTCTAACCATAAATAAATTAATGTACAAAAATACATATGGGGTATGTGTGTGGAGGAACCTGAGGAGAATCCAAGGCACCTGGGGACAAGGAAAAGAGAAAAGGCTATATTAGCCACCACTAACAAAACTCAGACGAAGCAGTCTCCTATGTGGCTGAAACGATTGCCCACTACACTTACGTTGGATAAATTGCAGAAGCGTTTCTTTCAAGAACTGGGCCAGCGCAGGTGGTCACCAGGGAGGAGGAAAAGGTCCACAACTTGTCCTTTGAGATGCGAAATAGAGTCAAGGATAAACTTTGTTCGTAGGGCTGTAGAGAACAAAATGGGAACAGCCTGGTCAGATATCGGCATGAGAAAAAACTCAGTAAATCAGGATTAGACCGATAGGGACTCACCGAATGGTGAAGAGAATGGTCAAATATGGACAATTTTGAGATTTAATAGTATGTCGACTGATCAGGAATGAAGCTATAGGAAACAATGAACAAGAAATGTTACGGGCGCGTGTGCTGTTAGTGCTGGCGCGTTAATTGGCTGCAATGTCCAGGGGTTTCTAATTGACCCAATAGACTGAAGAGCAGGTCCTAAATTGGGTGCCATTGAGACGTTGTTGTATGATATTATAACAAATATATCCATGGCAACATCCTGAATACTAAGATAAATGAATACACAAGACATTAATAAGAACACTTAGTTTCTAGCCACTATTAACCCACAAACTACTGTCCTTTGGCTCACCACACTCTCTTTCACAGTCCTTCACTTGCCATAAATTGCTAGGCCAGGAGCTTCATTGGTAGGTATGCATGGCTTTTTGATTCATTGAGAGTTCCACTGAAGAAAGACTGCAAACACAGTGTCTTGCTCATTACCTTCTCTCTTGCTGTATATGTCTTGCCTTTGTTCTTTCATGTACATGTTTTCTTTTCATAATGGCTTAAAAGCTCTCCCCCACATAATATATGTCACTACTATCAAGTTTGGGTCGGAGAAACCCATAGGGCAATCATGCAGTGCCTGGGGGGGGGGGGTTGGTCTGGAAGGTAAGTGTGTGGGCTGTTTTTTGGAGGTTTGTGGGCCTGCTTTATGGTGGGCCTGTTTTTACTGTTGATTTTCTCGATATTACCACAAATATTGCCTGTAGCAAGCACAAATGCATGCAGTCTACTACACCTTGTAACGTGTCATTATAAATTCAAAACACCCTATTTGCAAATGTGAGCTGCTTTTTTAGCCATCTGATTCGCTAATGAGGGCAATTTTTACTTTGGTGCCCGGGCCCATATTCTATTCAAGTCAGACCCTGTATATAACTTTAATGTCATTTACTATTTTTACCGTGTTATTCTATGAATCTTTGATAGAAAAAAAGGTTTAAACAAAATTTAGGTTGAGTAGTTCAAATAGCATGAACCTTTCCTGAAAAAGGCTGACAGAGCCCTTTGAAAAAGAAAAATTATAAATGACATTGACATTGAATATTACCTTAATTATTGGTGTCTCATGGATGGTGAGGTTTTCGCTTACTGACTGGTTATTGCTTAGAGTTGTGTAAAAATATGAAGCACTCATATCTACCTTTCAATGTTTTCTCTCATATGTTTACCGTGTATTTCAGGTACTTTCTCAAGTGTTCTCACTGTAGATGCCTAATTTCTGATGCTCCGAATTTGTTCTCATAAGGTTACCAGTTGGGTCCGTAAAACCTAGATACTCAGGAATTCAATGCAATTTGGAACCACTCTAGCCGGTTTGGGCATTATTCATTCCTGTAATTATACCCACCAACACCCGCATGAAGATTCTCGTTATGCTACTCGACATCATATGTGAGTTATATCTTGTTGTGTGTTGTATCTTGGATTGTTTGATATCTCTTTCATCACAAACCAATATAGAAATGTAAAACAAAAATATTCAATTGAATATTACAATACTAAAGGAAAGAAGCATATAAAGCAAAAAAATCAACGTGGCTAGACATAAGCTCAGCACAGAAAATAATTGGGTTTTACAGCATTTTCAATCACTGTGAATGAAAGACAAGTACCATGAGTTGATGGATAAAACTCAAGCTAAGGATTAGCACAAATTCTTCTATCTAACTGCACAATAGCATTTAAAGAGGGAGTAAGTCAGAGGGAGCCCGACTAAATAAATGTCTGTGCTTTCTTACTTCTAGGAATTTCCGAGTAGGCCACATTTTTTTCTGGGGCTTTGGAGCATGCCACTAACTAAAACTAATTTGGCAGCAAAGTAGTACGAATTGTGGAAATTTAGAAGCATGCAGGTTAAACATCCCAACTTGAATGCAATACATCTCTCAAGAGACCTCAAATGTAAAGCTATCATTTATTTTGAAGGTCTGTAATCTGACATGGATCACCGCTGGGTTACTTCAGACAGTTGAAGGGATGACACAAGAAATTCAACTTAAGGCAAAGAGGGTGTGTAAGCCTAACAAATGAGATAGCGAAAACTTTTTTTATATTCTTAAGTGGTAACCCCTGCTGTATATGCCGTTGAGTTTAAAGCAAGTCTAAGTACTGCAGTTTTTCAAATGAAACCGATCTGTTTGCTGTTGGCCTCATGTGCCCAGTGTGGGTTCAGGGTATTTCTGTGGTGGATGAGAGTGTGAGGCAACAGATTCTGACAGCAGAAACCTGATGCTTTACCCACTTCTACATGGGCTTGAGAATTGTAAGATTGGTGCCGCTGGGGTTTCAATGATTTACAACAGGGTGTGAGAATCAGGCCCTAGGCCCCATGCATATACAGTAATCATGCAGACACAGTGGCATACATTCTGGAACTGGCCCAGGGCATATGCGCCCAGCCCCTTTTATTAGCAGGGTCACCTGACCGGTGACACCTGTGATGGATGGGTGTGGGATCAGTGTGGAAGCCAGCCCTCAAGGACGGGCTGGTGGAAGTTCAGTATTTAGAAACACTAGAACATGACCAGCAAGTCACTACACAGGACTCTCATTTCCCCATATTTTTAATGAGACCTTCAATCTCTTCCTGAATGATAGTGATTGTGTCAAGATGAAGTGGAAACTTATCTACCATCCAGCTGAAGATGCCACATATAAAGAAAGAGATAAACCTCACACTTTCAACACCAAATAGACTAAGTGATTCGTAGTATGAAGTTAACTCCCTCAATAGCTCAGAATGTTTCAAAGGCATCTGTCACTTTTACAAATCAACCTTTGAGTTGAGATGGTTTAATGCCAGGTGTTGGTGCAACTTTGTCAGCACTCTATCAGTATCAACCTGCTGTGACATTGGGTGTAGAGTGATGTACTTTCTATTGACATTGGGTGCACTGTACTCTCTGTCAGTCAGCTGCATTTCCTACTCTGTTATATCACATTTCTTTGCGGCCCGTTGCATTTGAGTTCTACTCTAGTGTCATGTTGGTGTACTTTTCAAGGGGCAAGGCTAGTACTTTGGTAGGATTGTGCTCAGACCCTGACCCAGGTCTCCAGTTCTTCCTTCATATGGGTCCAGACCTATTCATGACTAATAGTGGATGTGATCCAAGAAAAGTGAGGAGCTTTCACTGATGGCTAAAGGGAAGCGAGATTGTACATTCATTTTAAAGGTGACAATGCATCCCTGTTTTCATCTAGTAATACGTGGATATTTCTGGATACTGAACAGCTGGGAGCTGTGGTAATGAGTTTTTAACAAGCCATAATTCTGAGGATCATTACACGAATGGGCCTTGAGGTTAAAGATCTCAAGACATTACCAAAATACCATTTGGAAGCAATCTTCATTATTCTCTGACTTAAAGTCAAGTTCTCAGAAAATACTAAGTGGAGCATTTGGGGAAACGCTAAAAAATCTAGTCCTCGGGCCAAGGTCTGCCATTGTATGAAAGAGGATTGCAAATAGTTTGAACAAAGCCAGGGATGAATCTCTAGCCCAGAGAAATCATGCATTGGTGCACTGGTTCTGTTCAGACAGAGTATCTGACAGATACAATACACCACGCCATACTCTAAAACATCTGAAAGAGAGGAGAGTTTATTAGTTTGTCTTACTCTGTTGTGTCTGTCCGTTGATGACATCTTTCTCCACTTCTGTGACCCCCTCAGCATCGTTCACAAGCATAGATTCATCACAAGGAATGGGCAGGTTTAAGGTTTCCTGAGACTCCTGCCGATTATCACAAGGCCAGACAGTGCCCCAGAAAGCTGGTGGCAAAGAAGTTGATGAGGACTACGTTCTACTAACAGAGGTAATCCACTGAGCCAATCACTTACATGCATACCACTAACCTAATAAAATATTGAAGTATAGCCAATTACTCTGAGGTGGACAAATGCATGTATGTTTTATTATTTCCATACCCAAACACATAAACATATGAATTAATCAATGCACACGTGTATGTGAACCTATTACGGAGCACTGATTACACCAGAAGACCAAGCAATAAGTCGGGTCTCATCAAGTTTTCTCGTTACTAGATGAGCATGACAGATGCTCAGGGTGTTTAAGTCCTCATGTAAACAAATTCCCTGACTGGTGGTAAACACACCTCTGTCTCTGGGAGGGAGACAATTGTGCAGACTAAAGTGCCAGCCGGTGGAAGCTGATGCTCTTCGATATCTCAGTGCTGTTGGGTTAGCTGAAAGAAGCCCGGTGGTCAAAGCGCTTAACGATGATAAAAATGCCCTGGGTTGATGCTGATGCAGCTACTTCTGGATGCCATGGCAGCATTTGACTCCTCAGATCCACGGGGGCTGGGGGTGTGTGGGGGGGGGTTGGGAGCTATGGAACGCTGGAGACAGTGCTGTGCTCTTTGTATTTGTGCATTTTTATTGCCCATAGGGGGGTTCAAATGGGCTGATAGTGGAGTGCCGTGAAAATGCTCAGAAGAGAGCCATGATGCTAGTGTTTATTTAAACAACCTGCTTTGTGATCCCTCCTTTCTGCCACTGTCACAGCACTCCTCAGCGTCCTCACGACACGCCCATCTCAACCGACCTCCTTTAAAATGCAAACGGCCCTCTGTCATATGTGCGGCAGGGTGAGCTCTATGTGAGAGATCACCCTCAAGTGATAAACAAAAATGCAAAAAGCCTGAAGTCACATGTGTGGCAATGTGAGCTCTGTGCGAAAGTCTGGCGAAATGGACAACTTGCTGAACTTACACGAGCAAACAACAGCAGCTCTTTTCGGTACACTCTGAATGCCAAACTCTGATCTATTGTCAAGCCATATCAACGCCGCTGGTGAGCTACAGAAACCCTCACATCACAACACTTTGCATGCTGGGCCCAGAACAGCGCAGAACACGTCTACATTTAGATACAAGATTCTTTCGAAAGAAGCTAGGGGGAAAGGGTGCCAGGGCACTGGTAATAATCATTAAAGCAGGCTTCTCCAACGAGCAGCTCGTGAGCTACTGGTAGTTCTCCAGCTACCTGTAACTGGTCTCCTGTGTGCATCTAAGTCTACTAAATTAGAAGCTTTTGCTTGGTTGAATTAATGTATGTATGCCAAACTTGTGTATTCAAGACAAAAATGTGAGTATTTCAGAACTCATAAGCTGATGCTTTGTGTCAAATGGCTGAATTTCCAAAATACATTCAAAGCTGATTTTGAGTGATAAATCGTGTGACAAGACTTGTTACTAACATTACTTTCGTGCTAGGAGCATTGCAGCTATGGCTGTTATGTATTACCCATGTAGAGGCATTCCAATTTGACAAAGCCTCTTTTACACTACAGCTGGCAGCCATGCCTGAAGCACTGAGGTGATCACTGCCAGTGATCTTGTGTATGGAGGCCACTAATGTCATCTCATCTGGTTTGGTCACTATGACAAAACTAATAATAATATAAGTAGCTCGCAATGATTTTCATTGGACAGAAGTAACTCTTATTTCACAAGAAGTTGGAGACCCCTGCATTAAAGTTTTCTTTCCATTATGCACTACAGAGAAATGAAACTAAATAGAGTGGTGAACTCGGGCTCCACAATGATTCTGTAAACAAATGTGGAATCTTGTGTGTCTCCGTGAGGACTTGCAAATCCGTGTGATCTCTGAGACCTCTTTGTTTTGTTGATACACATAATTGTATTTACTGAGGTCTTCAGACTTTCCTGAAATTGGCCTCTATGAAGACAAGAAATTCAGTGACATCACCATAAAATTAAGTACCCTACCTTCCCTTATTTACATTTTCTTCTAGAAAGACTGCTTGTGTCAGCTTGATGTCAGATGTAAAATGTATATTTACCACAAGGCACTGATTTAGCACCATATAGGATGTAACATAAAGCATTGTTATGTTATGTTAAATACATTTCTAGAGTGCTCGAATACCCGGAGGTTTCTTGGCGCTAGCTTTGCTAACAATAAGAAGAGAGCCTCGATCTCAATCAATGTTAAACAGCCCTATTTTCAGGGTCTTCCTGAAGGCTAACAAGTTCGGCATGGCTTTGATATGCAGAGGAAGGGAGTTCCAGGCGTATGCTGTGCCAGTCTCAAAGCTCCTGCCTCCCCAAGAGGTTTGTTTAAATCTGGGCACCCAAGCATATTTGGCCGTCACAGACCATAATGTCCTGCCTGAAGTATACCAATTAAAGCTATCTTTAGGGAAGTCAGGGCCCAAACCATGCAGCACTTTATATGCGATGTATAGGGCTTTAAAGGTGATTCTATGTCTAACTGGCAACAAGTGTAGTTTCTTGATGGATTTTGAAATGTAATGATATTTGGGAATCCTAAACAGCAGTCGTGCTGCTGCATTTTGTAAGGTTTGTAACTTATTCATTAAGGGTTAATGCAGGTTAAGATACAGACCATTACAGTTGGCTATTTTTGATTGGCCTTCGATGTAAAATTGGAGAAGGGAGATATTCATTAAGTCGCTGAAATTCACAATGTGTAATAAGAGACCTGGAATAAATCCCAGCTTCCCTACTTGAACAAATTGGGTGACCCTATGCAAATTCTTCACTGTATCTCCTTTTCCTTCATCATCACATTTTGGAGTACCCTGTAATACATCTGTTCATGGTGTGCACTGTACAAAAACTCTCTTGGATATGGTTTAAATAATGCTTCTCCATCTATAATAGGCCAAGTACAGAGGACACATGACAAATGACTTGCCTCTTGGATCACCAACAACATCATCATCAGGGCAGGGGCTAATGAATGTTTCTAAATTGACATTTAGAAACTATCTATTCTAATAATTGCCACTCAATTGACTGCTATAATATAATGTACTAAGGTAAAATACTTCCAAATGTTAAACAAATACACTTTATTGAATTCTGAAGAGTCTTTTACATGATGTTTGTTGCTATTTACATGCTGAATATTTTGATGGCTTGGCTCATGCTCTGGTTCTTAGGGCCAACCCAGGGCAAAGCCAGAACCTTGGGATGGCTCTTGCTCGATTCTTCATATTGATTTGCTGGCTCATTCATTTCTATGATTTTCAGGGTGATCCCACTGTGTATGCATGCATATTTTTGGTAACTAAAGAATATTGGAGAGTTCACACGTGCAAAGGCAGTCTAGTGAAATTGCTAAGTAACAGACTGGTGTCTTTCAGCTGTTCTTAGTCAGTGGTCCAGATAAAGTCCTTTCTTCTCACTTATTGTTAGACCTGAATCCCTTGGGTGGAAGTCCCCCAAACCTTTTGCCTTTATCCGTCCTATTTTGCTAAAGATAGAACTTTGTTGGCTTTAGGACTCTGTGCACTTTACCACTGCTAACCAGTGCATGTAACCGCTCCTTAAAACATGGTCAAATTGGCCTACACCTAATTGCCACATTTAATTTACTTGTAAGTCCCTAATATATGGTACTCAATGTGCCCAGGGCCTGTAAATTAAATGCTACTAGTTGGCCTGCAGCACTCATTGTGCCACCCAAGAAAGTAGCACGTTAAAACCTGTCTCAGGACTCTCATTGCAGCCTGTAGTGCAGTTTTAAAACTGCCATTTCAAACTGACAAAATAAACCTTTTTGCCAGGCCTAAACCTTCCTTTTTAATACGTATAACTCACCCTTGAGGTTGGCCCGAACACCTCCTAGGGCAGGGTGCATAGTATTTAAAAAGTACGACATATGTACTTACGTTTTACACTTGCTTGCAATGAAACACTCATACAGACGTTTTCACTGTTGTAAGTTCTATCTCTCCCATTTACTAACCCTGTGTTACCTGTTACATTTAATAGGTGCTGACTTTGCATTGGGGAAATAAGAAATGTGCTGCTTAGACTCAAATGAATTGTAATTTAATATCCTCTTTAAGGGTAAAGTCAAATTTTAAATCACAATTCTGAAAATGCCACTTTTAGAAGGTTGTATACCTGAGGTCACATTTTCGC
This sequence comes from Calotriton arnoldi, assembly GCA_963921515.1. Taxonomy (NCBI): domain Eukaryota; kingdom Metazoa; phylum Chordata; class Amphibia; order Caudata; family Salamandridae; genus Calotriton; species Calotriton arnoldi. The sequence continues at coordinate 471,840 of CAWUFW010011695.1, forward strand.
GCCCCATCCATCGCACTGCGATTTGGGAAAAACATCCCTCTCTTTTAACCATTTAATCTCATTTTTTCAATGTCATCAGTAGAATCAATAATCATGCGATACTTTTTTCATCCCTCTTCAAAGCTTATTCAATCACTCCAGAGACAGCGTCGTTCCACCTTCTTTCTTTATTGCAAATACTTCAAATGACCGCTGAGTGCCATTCGCGGCTTTTCACAGCGCCACGTGCAATCAAAAGGTGCAACATATAATAGAGTAGGCTCATCACTTATAACCCAATGCATTTCGAGCCTGCACGGCTCTTCTTCAGGGGTTTCTGCAACAGATAAATAAACAACTCAACTGGCTGTTCACTGCTAACCTTCACTAATTGTTAGACCTGGCATCCTTGGCGTGGGTCTCCCTTCCATTTTTTTATGATGCCTCCAATGTTATTGATCTGTTTTTGCTGGTTTAGATGCTTTGGGCACTGTGCCACTGCTATTCAGTGCCACAGTGCAAGTGCTCCCTATGATAAATTGTGTTATGTATTAGTGACTCCATGATTGGATGATTGGTTTACGTGTCAGTCCCTAGTACTGTGCACTGAGTGTGCCCAGGGCTTGTAAATCCAATACTGCTGGTGGGCATGCAGCACTGGTTGTGCCACCCACAGAAGCAGCTTGTAAAATGTGTCTCAGGCCTGCCATTGCAGAGCCTGTGTGCAGCCTAGGGCTGCCATGTCGACTTGGTAAGTACACCCACTTACCAGTCCCTAAACCTTCCCTTTACTGCATGTTGGTCACCCCTAAAGTAGGCCCTAGGGCAGGGTGCATTGTAAGTATAAGGTAGGACATGCCCTGGTGTGTGTGGCATGTCCTAATAGTGAATTACAGCCATTTTCGTTTTCACTATTGCAAGGCTACCTGTTCCCCATAGGCCAGAATGGGCAGTTTGATTATTACACCTTATAATCCTAACTGACCCAGGGAACATGGTAGAAAAACGAATTTAGTATGCCTGAACTCAGGATGATAAAATACATCTTTTAGTGAAGTTGGTTTTAACATTCTGTGTTTGAAAATACCACTTTTAGAAAGTAGGTATTTTCTTGCCTAACCTTCCAAGCCTGCCTCTGCTAGGTTGTGTATTCCTTGTCTGGGTTTGTGAGTGACAGGGGCTGGGGGACTCCAGGAGACAGGGTGAGTCAGCACAGGGCTGAATAGAGAGATCTGCATCCAGAGTGGAGGGAGGAGTTGCACCTGGGTCTGAATAGGGCTGTGCCTGCCTTCCACAATGCTGGCTCCCCCTCCTGCCGGGCGGCTGAGCACTCTGCCCCACATTCTGAAAGGAAAGAAGGAGTCCTGTAAACAAAGTGCTACAGGACTGACCAGAACTGGTTTTGGACTAGGCAAAGGCCTCTCTGCCTTCAGAGAACAAAGAGAAAAAGTGTATAAAAGGGGGACCCAGACCCCTAGGAAATTAGATCACTTTTGGGAAACAAGAAGAAACCTTTGCTGAGGAGCGGAACCAAGAAAAACTGAGGAGAAGACTATCCCTAAGCTAGAGGGATCTGCCTGCAGTGGTTGCCTGACTGCCAAAGAAAGGAGAAGGGAACTTTGTGTGTACTTTCATCAACTTGTGAAGGATCTCCAAGGGCTTGATTTCAGAGCTTGCCTCCTGCTGAAGTCTCAGGGACAACAGACTTCACCCACCAGCTCCCCTGTATTCCCTTGCTGGAAATTTGGACCTTCTGACACACTTGCGTGTCGCTGGGAGCTGGAAGCGCGACTCAAGATGAAGAAGCGTGTCGCCGCAGCCGCTGCTTCTCGCATCGCCGGAGAAGAGTGTCGACGTCGCAGCAGACGCCGGCGCATCCCCGAAGAAGCGCGCCGCTGACACCCTCGCATCCTTCGAAGCGACTCGCAGCACCGGAGAAAAGTGTCACCATCGCATCAGACGCCGTCGCATCCCCGGGGCAGAGCATCGACCTCGCATCAGACGCCGACGCATCGTAACACGGGGTGCCCCGCATCCCAGGAGAAGATCGTCGACCTCGCATCAGACGCCGTCGCATCGCCAGGGAAGCGTGTCGCAGGGCCTGTCGCAACTCCAAAGATTCATCGAAATCGCCACACGGCCGTCGGGCGTGCACGCATCACCCCTTCGTTGTCGCAACACCAAGAAGACGCCACTTTGTTTCTTTGCACGAGTTCTTTAACGCATCACCGCCCTTGCGTGTAAGGGACTACCGCATCACCTTCACTGCAACACTTTCGTTGCCTTGCGTTACGCATCTTAAGGTACATTGAACTCAAAGTGTCGCTTTTCCATTTTAAGAGACTCAAGCTAATTCTACCATCTTTGAAGTAGAGTATCGTGGATTATTTTTGTCGTTTATGGTCTTGTGGTAAATCTATATAAAAGATACTTATTTTTATAATACAACCTGTGTGGTGTCCATTTGTATTGTTGTCACTGGATTACTGTATGTGTTCACAAATGCTTTACACACTGCCTCTGAACTATGCCTGTCTGCTCGTGCCAAGCTACCAAGGGGGTGAGCAGGGGTTATTTCAGGAGTGTACCCCCTTACCCTGACTAGAAGCAAGGGTCCCTATTTGGACAAAGGTACCTACCTCTGCCAACTAGAGACCCCCAGTTCCAACACTAATGTAAATCAATTCCTAAACAATACACCCACTCCCGCCCATTCACACCACCCTGCAATTCCCCTATCTATCTAATTATTTAACCCATCGACAAAACATGATGCAAGTCCCCTCACCCTCCATTCAACCCCCTACACCCTCTCACGTACAACATCCATTGACAAAATCAAATAAAACCCGAAAACTCATTGTCAATTTGTTAAAATCATATTTCCACTAAACAATCCACCCCGTGAAACTAAAAAATATATCCAGGCGAACCCAACTTCCCTAAACCCCAACCTTTGTAAATTATAGCTGAATACCTCTACTAAACCCGAAGCCTGGCAGCTTAATCTCCTCATCCGTCTTTCCGTTTATTTTGTGAATCCTCCGTTCTCGCTGCCACTCAAACCATACTTTTAAGCCGGGTCCTCCCCTGCGTACACCCAGTCAACATAACGTAACTAAACCCATGTCCTACTCACACGCCCAGCTGCTCCAAATTATTCGAAAAACTACTACAGAACTACAAATCCCACAAAGCACCCACCAGCGTCATGCCACACTGAAACAAAGGTGGAATGAATGCAAACAAATCCCACACACCCTTTCCTCCACCCACCTATCACCAACAGAAAACTGTACCACTCACATTCAGTAATTTGTGAAAACAATACATAACAATCTAATCGCAAACAAAATTTATGAAATAGTCCATGTTTACATGAATAAGTGCTCTGAAATCACTGATGAAGAAAAAAAATTGTAGCGTTAAGTGCGCAAAGGTCAACTGTTCATAGGCCAACTGCAATTGTCGAATATCAACTGCGTTATTTGTCTTTAAAAGGAATCCACTCCAGTCATTCGCTGACTCTGCAGTGCCCGCAACAATCTTTGACTTGTATTTCCAACTGTGAGACTCATCCACGGGGTGCAAACTGCTTGGGACGGTTAAAAATGCAAAGCGAGAAACATATGATGCGAATGCACTCCTTCCCTTAAAGTAATTCAACTCGAAAATCCTGTCGTCTTGTGAGTGCGTGCGATCAGATGCTGTGCGCCGCCCCAGCGCACAGCTCATACTAAATGTATACCTGAGGGCACATTTGCACGCCCCATCCGTCGCACTGCGATTTGGGAAAAACATCCCTCTCTTTTAACCACTTAATCTCATTTTTTCAATGTCATCAGTAGAATCATTAATCATACGATACTTTTTTCATCCCTCTTCAAAGCTTATTTAATCACTGCAGAGACAGCGTCGTTCCACCTTCTTTCTTTATTGCAAATACTTCAAATGACCGCTGAGTGCCCATCGCGGCTTTTCACAGCGCCATGTGCAATCAAAAGGTGCAACATATAATAGAGTAGGCTCATCACTTATAACCCAATGCATTTCGAGCCTGCACGGCTCTTCTTCAGGGGTTTCTGCAACAGATAAAAAAACAACTCAACTGGCTGTTCACTGCTAACCTTCACTAATGTAAATCAATTCCTAAACAATACACCCACTCCCGCCCATTCACACCACCCTGCAATTCCCCTATCTATCTAATTATTTAACCCATCGACAATACATGATGCAAGTCCCCTCACCCTCCATTCAACCCCCTACGCCCTCTCACGTACAACATCCATTGACAAAATCAAATAAAACCCGAAAACTCATTGTCAATTTGTTAAAATCATATTTCCACTAAACAATCCACCCCGTGAAACTAAAAAATATATCCAGGCGAACCCAACTTCCCTAAACTTCAACCTTTGTAAATTATAGCTGAATACCTCTACTAAAGCTGAAGCCTGGCAGCTTAATCTCCTCATCCGTCTTTCCGTTTATTTTGTGAATCCTCCGTTCTCGCTGCCGCTCAAACCATACTTTTAAGCCGGGTCCTCACCTGCGTACACCCAGTCAACATAACGTAACTAAACCCATGTCCTACTTTAGAAGGTTGGCATTTTCTTATCCCAGCCATTTGGACCTTCTGCCAGTATCCTGGGTCACATGACTGTGATTAGCTATGCTGCTGTAATTTGGGTACTTCTCCCAGACAGTGACACAAACGGGACTAGGTGTGGACAGGATGGGCCATTCTGCCAGGATGGCTGGGAGCAGATGTGTTCCCTGCCCCTCATACACTTCAGAGGATTTGCCTGTTGTGTAGTGCAGCTAATCACCCGTGAGGATGCCTCTAGCACACACAAAGGGACCTGACACCAGCCTTTTGACACCCCAGACAGTTTGGGGCCTTGACAGGAGAAGGGAAGAATTTTCCAGAAACAGATGTGTGGGTAGGACAGGGTGTCACCTCAAGCACAAAGGCTGGCACCTGTAGAAGACTCAGAGGGACGGCTGCTCTGCTGCCCTGCTGCTGGGAAGACTGCCCTGCTGCCTGAGGAAGGAAGACTGGACTTGCTCCTTGAACCCGGGACCACCAGACTGACTCCAAGGAATAGCTGGCTGGCCTCTTGTGTGAGCTACAGAGACACAACAAAGTTCTATAGACCCTGCAACTTACTTGTGTGCTGCTCCTGGTTGCCCCTGCTGGAGTGAGTCCCATACCCAAAGTAATGCCCCTCCCTCCAGGTCCTGGACCCTTGGTGTGGTGCTAAAGTGGCCTCCACCTACCAAAATCTATGACTTACAAAAATTTACAGCAAAACCTGCTCTGAGAACTGACAGGAGACGAGACCTACCAGTAAGTCGATCTAACGAAGCTGCATCGCCGGTGGGATTGACTTCTTCTCCGCAGCAGCAAATCAATCTTATCCCACTGATAGATTTTCCGTCTTTGTCAACAGCTTTACTGAGACCTCATCCAGTAGCTCACCGTTGTCAATGACTTGCCCTCGGACACAACCTGCTGCCTTGCTCCGCTAAGACTTTTTCATAAATTTTTCAAAGTTTAAAGGTAAGCTGAGATGGCCCAATCCACCTCCTATATCCAACCCGTGCTCCAATATAGTCTGCCTTAACTTTTGACTTTGACCCGTTCTTGCGTGACCAGATTCCCCTGTGTTACCACTCGAGTTCATGTGTCCCTCTCCACTTGTGTGAATGCACTTTCCTTCTTTCATGCTGTCCCTTTAATGAATTTTCTCCTTCCTCATTGGGCTCAGGCACTCCATCTGACAGGGGGTGTTCCTATATCAGAAACACCTAAAGCAACATCGAGTTGCTTGGCTTTATAGAATTTATTTCTGGATCCTTGCTGGGTAAAAAACGCTGTTCCCACAACCTCTGCATTTTGACTCGAGCCTTACGGTGCACGGCCGCTGCCGTGAGCACCGCCACGCCCAGAACTGCAGGAGCAGTTTCCTTGATTTCCCTCTCTTCACGGTGCTTGGCCGCCGCCGTGAGCACTGCCAAGTCAGTCGCCACAGGAGCGGTTACTTGTTGGTTGATTTCCCCTTTTTTCACAGTGCACGGCCGCCGCCGTGAGCACCGCCACGCCAGTCGCCACAGGAGTGGTTACTTGTTGCTAGATCTCCCTTTCTTCACAGTGCACGGCCGTCGCCGCGAACACCGCAACGCTTGTTAAAGGACCGCAGGAGCGGTTCCTTTTGTTTTTCCCCTTCCCGGTGCCCAGCCATTGCCGCGAACACCTCAATGCTTGCTAAAGGACCGCAGGAGCAGTTCCTTTTGTTTCTTCCCCTTCCCGGTGCCCGGCCCTTGCCGCGAACATCGCAACGCATGACAAAGAACCGCAGGAGCGGGTATGTTTTTTGTTTCTTCAACAGTATGGACTTTCTGGGTGCACGGCCACCATTCTGAGCACCTCTAAAGAAGTCTCTTATTTTCAAGAAAATCCTCAAAATACAGTCATTGCTGTACTGCTATACAACTTTAACTGAAGAACCACAGGAGTGGTTCCGCAACACTTACCAAAGTTTCTGGCAGTCTGTGGATTCCCCTCTCATGACAGGAAGAGCTCTCCTACTACTTGAGGTACATCCTTTCCTTTGCACGATAAATTGGGTTCAGTGCACTGTCCTAATGGACTTTTAGGACTATTTTCTTTTACTCCGAAATAATTAACCCTTCCAAAGACTATTCTCATTGGGATCCTTAAAGATTACTTTGTGGTGAGTGAATGACTTGTATGTCTTCTGAAACGTAGTGTAGGTTCTCTCTACCTGTTGTATCTACTACCCCTTTTGTCTTTCTCTAATCTTATTCTTTTGTATTTTCCAGACAGTGGCCCTCCCCTGAGACACCAAGATTCTACTGAGGCAGATTTCGTCTTCCATCCTCATCCATCCCAAACAGGAAGCCTGTTGGGTTTACCCGCTTCCCTTTCCCCTTGGGATCAATCGCCGATCCTGCTATAGTCAGTGTGGAGGGTTGGTCTGGAGGTGAGAGGGGGGACTTTCTCCGTTTCCGCGGTTCCTGGTTTTCAGGTGAGAGGGATTGTGACACCCTGGTTGGCGCATTGATCTTTTATGTGCTAGGCTTCACTAAAAACTTTAAAAATTCATAACTCCGGTTCTGCTGATTGGATTTAATTTGTTTTAATGTGATTTTATTTATTAAAATTTACTATAGTTTCCAAATTAGTGTGGGATTTTCTTGTGTTGTGTTTTCACTTTATTACTGTTAGTGTGCTGGATAAATACTTTACTTATTGCCTTTAAGTTAAGCCTGACTACTTTTATGCCAAGCCACCAGAGGTTTAAGCACAGGTTAATTAGTGACTTTTGTGGTTTACCCTAATAAGAATTGTGTTTATTTTTTGAGTGGTGCTTCCACCTCCTCAACAAATAACCCAATTTCTTACACTTACTATTCTACAACTCCTTTGTCTTGTTTTTCAGACCATGTTTTACATGATTCTTTTATGTACAATGTTGCCAAATGGTGAAGTCTAAAAAAAGTCACTGTACTAAGGCCTATAAACATTTAGTTAACCTTAACAGAAGTTTCTTGGAAAGTGGCTCAACCAACTGGCCTGAGGTCTAATGGGCTTGCCTCAGCTCTACTTTTGAAGGCCTGCAGCTTGGGCTTGGAAAAGTTCAGGCCATCATTCCTGGTGGTACAGGATTACTAACAGCTAGGTACCAGACACATCCTTCTAGAGGGCATTCCACATCACTTGAGGGGGGTCACATTGTTCCTGTTAAGAAGGATAGGGAATAGGCTGATCCTATTCTGGAAGTTCACCTTAGCCCTTGCAAGCACACTTTGTAGAGTAGCTCTTGCCTTGTAAAGGGAACTGTGTTTCCCTAAGAAGGTTGTGCATGCAGCTGATGCAGTGGCAGGGCCTTTTAATTAGTAGTAGTCCACTTTTTGAAGTGTGACTCAGAACTGAAGCTCAAGTCTTAGAGGAAAGGAATCATCACCCTGCACACCAGCATGACATGACAGGCTGCTGCTGAGGTGTTGCAGGGGCTTGTGGGCCCTGGCTTTAGCCTTCCTCTGTGCCTCTCTGAAGCTGCTGCTACTGCTGGGACTCAGAGTTTTCCAGAAGGTAGATGTTAACTACGGCTATTACTGGTAAATGTTTCTTGAACTGTTTAAGCGGAGAATGCATGATGATATGACTCCCCCTAACTGTGTAACAGCAACTATAGGAAGAGCTACAACCTAAGAGCGGGGTGGGGGATGTGGCGGCAGGGGAGGCACCGAGGGGAAGGGAGGCTATAGAATGCCACTGAATGCAAAGTACAGGTCCCAAAATGCACTGGGAGATAGAATGCACTGCAGATATTCAGACAAGAGGCAAGCTATGCTCTGACATTTGTTATAATGTTTTGAGTCACTGCCTCTGACTACATATGGGTGTGGAAGGGGGAGTTAGTGGGACATTGCACACCTGTGTAACCCCTCCCCCCTTATATACTTCAGCTCATCCCCAGCACGACCAGGACTCGGACGCACGCAGAGCCAGGGCGGACAATACTGGGCAGGTATCTAGATGACAGTGATGTATTTCAGCTACAAGTTTCTTGCTGGCATGTGCGTGACAACGACATACTGTTCGTGAGGGTAGAGATCAGTGTATTGTACAGTCTCCCCTCTACTTTCTTCTAATCTCGATGTTCCATATCCTCTGTAGAGGCTGGAGGAGTGTAGAGTAGTAGGTGGGAGGGATTTCAGGATCCTCGAAACTTTCCTGGACGGTGCACTGAAATGCCATGAAAGAGAGCTTAAGTCACTAGAGCACGAACAGAGGCTTACCTAAGCTGGCACATACATTACATTCCCTTACAGTCACCAAAGGATGGAGTAATTTTTTCGGTAAACTCTTTCTCATTATAATTTATTATCAGCTGTGATGGTACCCTGTCACCCAGCGGCCGAGTGAAACTGAACTGATAGTACTGTTGTACAACGCGCAAATCCACCCTGTCTCGGATCGTTCATTAGCGACAAAGGGACTCTGCCAACTTGCGGAACTCCGTGGAATCGCACGGAGCATTTCAGCAACTCTGTGGAATTCCGCGGAGTGAAACTCCACGAGCTCCGCCCAGGCCTAGACTAGAAATCAGGACTATGTGTCCTTTTACTGACAAAGGTCCAGTAGTAAACTGGGTCAGAAAGAACCCCAAGTAGTTGAGAAGGTTGTACTACATAATAATAATAATAATAATAATAAATTGATAACTTGCTTTTATATAGCACTTCATGTAACAGTCATTCTCCAAGGCTGCACCCAATATCTGAAATAACATTCTTCTGAACCTCAGGGTCCCTTTCTTACATTCGGTTTGAGAGGAGTTAAAGCACTCCTATCTACAACAGTAATTACCTCCTATGTGTAGATTCTTGCTGCCTCAAACCCGTTCTTGTGAAAAGTATTATCTTTATGATTGACACTCATAATGTAAAGTACAATGTATTTTCTGTCTTTATGTACATATAGTCTATGTATAGTCTAACCCCGTGAATGAAGTGGGCGAGATCTATTTAGAAGGATGTTACCAATCTTCTTTTATATTGCAATAATAGTCCCCCTACTTATGATGAAAAGCAACCATCCCTGGACAGTTCATGCTGATCTTCTGGTGCCTCCGGCTGAAAGGGAACTAAGGGGGGGATGGGGTCTCCTGTACTGTGAAACCAAGTAAAATGAAAACAGCTAAAGAAAAAACAAGCCTTCTGTGCAAGATGTCTGCTATCTGAGGGAAATGTACATATGTGTAACTGGTTAATCCACAAATCTAAGGGCTGCTTGGGAGCTAGTATAGGCTTTAATTGACTGGGCTGTTTGAGGCATTCTGGTGACAAAGACATATTGTGTGAAACATAGACATCTGCAGTGATCACATTAAACAGTCAAGGTTTCAAAAGGTGAAAGAGCGCATTTCCCCCTGATTACTTGAACTTGAATTTATTTTTTCATTTTAGGTGACATGTTATATTTTATATGGGTTTACCTGAATGTGAAAGGCCAACAAAATAGTGCAGGATATTCTGTTCTTTTTAGCCATGTATGTGGCCCCGCCCTTACACTCAAAATCACTATTCACTTTTGTATGCACTTTAACCACTGGTCTAACCTCATTCCAATAGAAAGTGCTCTGACGTCAACTGAAGTGGCCCGCAGTATACAAAACCACAAATAAATACGAACATAAAAAATATTAATTCAGAATTTAAGTTTTTCTATGTGTTGTAAATAACAGATGTTACTACATGGTGTTGTGCTGGTTACATTGCTCAGTTATTTATATAAATTCTCGGTTTTGAATCTTTTGATTGGTCAGAGTATTTATTATCCACTATGTGAAAAAAATATACATGGTTTCTCATTAATTTGTCTGTTCATTCAGTGAGCTATGCTGAACTTTCTGCATTACATCCGTCTAATTAATTATGTGTTAACTCCTCCCGGAACAGGAATAAGGAATAGTAAGTTTAAAAAAGCACACGTCTCCCTGTGCATATGCTGAAACAAGCACATGGAGTCTACATGCACATTTCAAAGTAGTTCCAACCAGGCCTAAAGGAAAAATCCTTTTTTTATTAAACAGAATCAAAAGCAGCTCCTGGCAAAACCCATCATCTCAAATCACAGCGCATCCTGTGCCTAAGATCTCTGCTGCACAGAGAGAATAAACAAAGCTGCCTCAAAGTTTGGGAGTTTGTGTAATGTAGAAGCCGCTGGCTCTTCGTTTTGAAGCAAAGCTTTTTGCTCCCTTTGCCAAGCTGCCTTTTTGTGGCTAAAAATAGGTCTTCTGCGAGAAAAATCAGAAGGGAGCCGCTTTGTGCTTCAGCCAAGAAACACATTTTAAATGAGCCAGTTGGATTTGAGCTCCAAAAGCAGTTAAAGAAATCTGTCATTCTCCGTTTTATCCTTGTATCTCACACATGTGACACAATATTCTGCTTCGAGCTGTCTGGCATAACTGTGGTACCGGAATCTCATTTTTTAATATGCACAGGCACAAGAATTTCTCACTCTCCATTACCCGACTTCTACCTCTACTTAGGTTAAAACAAAGGCCGCTTTGTGTGTCTGTGCGATAGCGTTAGTGCCTTTGCAGCAGTCTATTTAGAAAGTGTTTCCCACCTGCATCATTTTTACTCGTTGGGGCGAAAGCACCTCATCTGTGCGCGATTCTGCTTAATCTTGCCAGCCTGGGGAGCGGTAATATCACATTAAGCTCCCTGTAGGGAAGGTTGTGGCTCTGCCGTACATTCCCGCCTCTCTGCTCCTAAATACCGAGCGCCCCTCCCTCCGCCCCCTCCTCGCGGGCAGCCCTCCTTCCGCGCCGTGATGAATTCATTTTAACACAGCCAGCATGGGTGACTGGAAGGAGTCTTTTGGAATGGCGCTTCCTCAGGCAGTGAGAGAGCGCGAGGCCTCCCAGTGCATTAGTAATCCGGGTAAGAAGCGCGAGACACACTTCTTGAGCCCGCTCTCTAAGTGTTCCATGTCAGGCCATCAATCACGCTTGATGCAGGTTAATCCATTACAAGAATACGCGCAGGATCCCGGCGCTAGAAAAAATGATCTGTGCGGCCTGACTACCATCGCTGGTGAGTCGGCAGTATCTTTAATGGTCTGTGTTAATTATTGTAGTTTCCTACGGGCCACTCGCCGGTTTTTTAAATGTGACGGTGGACGGTTCTGCTGACATCTGCAGACACCTTCCTCACGCTCGGGAGGTTGCGAAATTGATGGTGGAGTATACATTATATCTTTGGTCTTCTGTTATTGTTTGTTTTTTAACGACATTCATATTGTTGCTCTGCTTTGCCTACTGCTTGAACGTTGATTAAGAAAGAAATCTAAACCAAATATACAGGTTGCCCCTCCCAATAAATCGTTTCCTGTACTTAATGCATTCCCATATTAATTTCCAGTGATGTCAAATTCTCTTCAACATTGTTTTAAATACAGCATCCTTTAAAAGATGTGAGTGCAGGCATAATAAAGGCTCAATTAGTGGATTTTGTACGAATGGACCCATCACCTTTAAAGTACTTAGCTGAACAAACATTGTGAGCTAAACACATAGTGAGCCAAGAAAATAAGCACGTGACACGGACAACCATAAACAACTTTTGTATGATGGGTTTCCATAGAGGGCGCTATTGCATAAAGGATTGTTAGCGCGGCTCAGCTGTCTGATGTCTACAGTCTTGCTCTGTAAAAATGCTCTGAATAGGATAGACTGCTACAGCGCATCAGCATCTTTAAACCCTGGAAGTGCGACGAAGAAACACAACAAACATAACACAACGTAATGTGACATGGTTTCATTACTGAGGTTGTGATCCAATAAGACAGACCGCCGACTCGCAAAAACATAATACCAATATTGTTGCCACTTTCAAAAGTATTTAGTAAGCAAGGACAAGAGAAATCTCGGATTTCGAATCTCTCCAGTTCATGGATATTCTCCTCCCCTGAGGCGTGGAAGATGGGTGACTTAAACCGTGACGTCATTGACTTTGGGCGCTGCCTGTTCTGTTTTTCACAGAAGTGCGGAAACTATAGCAACAGTTCAGCGCTCGGCGCTAATGCTGCCTAGGTTAAATGTAAAGATTACTCTCTTTTTTCCTAATTTTTTTGCTAGAAGCATGAGGCCGCCTTTTAAATACCTTTAATAATAGCAACACCATTGGTAATGTTACAATAAGAAGTGTATGACAAACTAGATTTAATTTTCCAGAAAACAATGGTCAAACTTATTGTAGTGGGCATGGGAAGATGTTGTTGAACAATGCTTTGTAATCTTTCCTCTAAATGTACGATTAAATAAAGCGGAAGGTCAGCCTGGAATATAATCTTGCCAATGTGCTTAATCCTCACATTAAGAGGGATTACATGTTAATCGGTTTAAGGCAAACGGGATACCATCAAACCACTTACTGTCTGGCAAACCACCCTGAATCAGGTAAGTACAAGCATTTTCTGAGAGGAAAGTTGGAGGTGTGACAAAAGTTCTGCGTTAGTGTACAAATCACTGTGCCTCGAGAGGCATAATTATAAGGCTCTTATTTTAGAAATGTGGTATATAATCAAGAAATGCTGCCCTCTGGCCCAGAGTAGTGGGCATTAAGTGGGCATTTGAGCCAGCATGACCTGAAACAATGAGCCAAGCATTTGGATATCATAGCAAATGAAGGAAAAGCATGTAGGTGTTCTACCGACCAATCGCCACAAAAGCACCTGAAGCCAAAGCCCGTGGCTCCCATCTGAAGAAACAATCCAGCTGCATATTCAGACTGTAAGCGAATAAGTCTGTGGATTATGCACCACACAAGGAGTTTTTTCGTGAAACGCTCTTGGATCCAAGCACCAGTTGCTTGTCGTCTCGCAGCTGCAGTGAATTCCAGTACAACACTAAATTGTGGACACCCAGGAGGTCCTCTGCTCTGATCAAAAACCTGTGCTTGAGGCAAAAGTCTAGAAAGGCTTTTGCTATCTCTGCTAAGGGTGTAGACAACTCTCTGTCCTTGAGGGGAAAAACAAGAGACTCAGGTGTTAAGGGAACTGGTAGGTGCACTTGGACTTGTCATCATAAAGGACGCGGCTAATAGGTCAGTTTCTGATCCTGCCGACCGTGGTCTAATCATGTCTTGCAAAGACGCAAAATAAAGAGACCTGAGCCTCATCCGAGGAGGGAAAGGTCTGTTCATATCTACTCAATCCCTTAATGAACTGGTTCCCTAAATTAAGTCTTGGCACCAGGGCCTCCTCAGAATTAAAAGACTCAAGTGGGTTATCATTTACCCAGATGAGCAATCCTTTGCCTCTCTCTAAGAAAATTGCTGAATTAGCCTTCACGAAAAGCATACTACTCTTTCAACCAAATTTGATATTAAGTAAGGAGCAAAATTTTCCCTCCGTTGGTTTGACTGCTAAGACGCTCAAAATCCTTGCCAATGTGCCAAGGACATCTAATGGCTTGTCCTGGGTTGTCTCCATTCACAGTCAATGTCTCTTTGGGGATCAAGATCCTCTATAGAGAGATGGATTTTGTACAAAACATAGAGGTGAAAATTTCGTGTTGACAAAATAGTGTGTCAAGAATATGGAGGCCAAAAATATTGTGAGGGTAGGTTTTTTTGGGAAAGTAACGTTTTACTATACTTAACTCCACATATATGTACCTCGACAATATATCTCTCCATATGACGTAGATGTGGAGTTAAGAATAGTAAATTTATATTTACCTATTTGCACTTACCTTCTCAATATTTTGGTCCTCGATATTTTTGACACGATTGTATGTCCACACAATAATTTTGTCATCGATATTCCATAAGTCACCCAGAGATATAAGTGAGAATTTTATGAACTAATTCAGGAGTGAATGCCACTTTATCTGATCTCGTTGGCCTAAAACACTCAGATTTAATTTTTGACTGGATCTCTCTATTCAGTTGCTGTCCTATATTCGGCTACTTGGTCAGTTGGAATCCAATCAAAGGAGTTGGGATCATGGGATGCTAAATGACAGTAGGCTCAAACATCGATTGGCAATTTTCATCCAAGATTACATTTTGAACTTTACCACTCTCATTATTTCAACAGACAATTTTTGTTTTATGTATTTAATAAAACAATCGTAATCATCAATAATTGCACGTAATCCGAATCATAAAGGAATGCATTGTCTTCATTTATTATTAACCATGTTCGACTTAATATTACATTAGATCATTTCTTTGCCTTGCACTCAGTATCCAGGCCAGAGGGTTTCTTATGAAGATATAAGTACATATCAGCAGGTGGTTGAGAATTGATAATACAAATAATAATGGGGGAGTCTAATTAGAATACATGCCTAGGTTTAATAGTGCACTCACCAATGCCAGCACTCAAGTAAGTACCCCTGTAAATAAGCACATTCAAGTTATCATGCAGTAGGCATAGCCTGCTAACACCAAAAGCCATGGTTAACTTTTCAGAAATTGGCTTTGCCACAGAAGAGCTATTGTCCGACGCTACACTCTTTAAGGAAGTCAACATGGCTCTCTAAGTAGGTCGTGAGACAGAGGTATCCAGGACATTATATAAATTTTCTTTACAAGTTCCTCCCCCCAACATCACGAGTTTAGGCCATATTACCACCTTTATATGTTGAGCTGGTGTCCATATCCTAAGTAATAAATGTAAGCCAAATACTGCTGCTACTTTGCAAAAAAGAGACTAAGGAGGCATACCCCAAGTTCACGATTAAATCCAATGGTTCGATTTTCTGCCATCTCCCAAATTAAATGTTGGAGAAACACAAAAACAATCCTGCAACAAACAGTGTTCTGTTTAGCTGGCTACAGCATGAACAAAAATGTTGTGGCGGTCATTTCAGGACTCTGGGACTTGGTCCCCTGTCCTGAAAATGTTTTCAAAACATACCATGGTCCCCAGGCCCTTGTAAAGAAATGTACCCTTACCAACTGGTCCTTGTGGGGGAGGGTCCCCGAGGCACTCCCACTTGGCCCAAAATTAAACCGTTTTTTTTTTTAGAGGATGCTTATATCCTGCAGGACTTCCATGGCATGCCTGCTGGTCTCCTGAAGGACTCCAGAGGGACTGGAAGAATGGATTACAAAAAAACCGAATGTGGAGCGGGTGTCCGTTGGGTATTAACTGCCCTTGGGGTGTTGGGCACAGTGCCTGTTTCCAACCCTTTGCAGGGTACGCCAGTAGGCTGTGCATGCTGGGGGCTTAGTTGCTTGTGAGGGGGGCTCAGGGCTTACAGCATTCATGCTGAACATGGCTGTACATGCCGAGAGGTTGGTGACCCATTGGGGGGTAGGACATGATATTAAGATCTTACCTTACGTTAAAATTAGGTTAAAATGTCAGTTTAAATGTATCATTTAAAAATAAAAACACTGAAATTCACCAGTTATAGTTTACTGAGACAATTAGAACTTGTGCTCCCACCATACTCTGCTTTTGACCTCGTAGAAGACATCACTCATGACATGCTCATTGACATCACTGATGAAATTACTGATAACATCTTGAATAACATCATTGAAGACAACACTGGACATGGTAGGGGCACCCCTTCAGAACGAGAAAAACAGTGACACAGGCCCTCATCACCAGCCATCTTGACTACGGCAACGCACTCTATGCAAGCGCCACCAGCAAACTCATGAGAAGACTCCAGACGATACAGAATGCAGCAGCCAGATGGATCCTTAACCTGCCGAAAGGGACCCACATCACCCAGCACCTGGGAGACCTCCACTGGCTCCCTATCCAGAAGAGATGCCAGTTCAAGCTACTGACCCATGTTTACAAAGCCCTCCACTACCAGTGACCAGCATACATGAACCACCGCCTGAAATTTCACCAACCATCCAGAAACCTCTGCTCCGCTCAGCTCGCCCTCGCACAGACCCCACGCATTTGCTGGTGCTGCTCACGATAAGGTTCCTTCTCCCACCTTGCCGCAAAGTCCTTGAATGTCCTCTCCCTCCCCCTCCACTTCCGAACATCATCCACTCTTACAAACTTCAGGAAGAAACTCAAGACCTGGCTTTTCGACTGAATCCTGAAGCCCAGCGCCTGGATACCTTCACGGGTGATAATCCATGCTATACAAGCACCTGATTGATTGACTGATTGATAGATAGATAGATAGATAGATAGATACGCATATATTCTGGCTAAATCCCAAGTTTAGGTCGAGTGGCTTCTTTATATGGAGTACCCTACAACACTACAGACAGTCTGAATCTTATCTATCTATCTATCTATCTATCTATCTATCTATCTATCTATCTATCTATCTATCTATCGTTATAGTTACTCAACGTTTCCTTAGGAAATGCATTTTTTGTGTTGCTCATAACTTTGGCACCGTTTGACGAAATCTCCATGAAACTTTCGAAAAAAGTGCTCTCTTTTACCTAGTTTGCGCATTTAATGTTTCAGGGTGCTCTGTCAAACACAGGCTGAAAAAAAAGGGTGGTCCCAAAATACAAAATTCCCATGTATTTTCCATAGACTGTTTTTTAGACCGCGCTATGGCAAAACCTGCAGACCAGAATTACACCAAATTTGGCAGGAAGCTAGATCTTGATCCAGAAAGCGTGACTGTTGTGATTTGGTGTGAATCCATTCAGTAGTTTATGAGAAATTAAGGTTTAAAAATATTTGTATATCCGGACGGTTGGGTCCGCGAGAGTCTCTCGAGAGTCTTGTCGGAGTGTGAATTTAAAATTAGAGCATTTTGATTGCCCCAAGAAGCTCTTTTTCCCTTGGGCCATCTCGTTCCCATGGGAGTCAGACTCCCGCAGGAGCGAGCGCTCTGATTGGCTGCCAGCAAGATGAGAAAATGTTGCTGACAGCCATTACAGGATTTGGGACTTAGTCCCCTGTCCTGAACTTAAAAAAATTATATAAGGGGGCAGGGTAGGGATACCCTGCCCCCTTTGCCCAATGGGAGCACCCATAGGGACCACCCCCCCCCCCAGGCCAAAATATAGAAAAATCAGCAAATTTTGGTGCAGGACCGCGACTAAATATGAAAACCAAATGGCAACTTCCATTTTATAATATATATAGATGGGGAGGGGGGCATTTATGGCCCTGGGGACTCAATCCCATGGTGCTGGATATATTTAAGGGGGGGCACGCATCCCCCCTCCCCAAGCTGTTTGCAGCTCCGGGGACCCCAACCCCTGGGGCACAATGTTTTTATTAAGGGGAGGGGTCCATGCAGCTCCCCTCCCTGAACCTTAAAAAGGCTCTGGGAACAACATCCCCCAGGTTCATCACTTTAATTAAAGGGGAGGGGGGGCACGCGGCCCCCATCCCTGAGTCTTTAATGGACTCATAGTCCCAATACCCTGTGGTCGGCTCGCTTGCTGGGTCCTGTGTAGCCCACTCCCGGGACACAGTAGTTTCCCTGCCCGCACTACCACAGGCAGGAAAATTTGTTTGCTCCCATTTTGTGGGAGAATTTTCAAAGCTTTTGCTAAACGCGAGCAAACACTAAGCGCCTGATTATGACTACGGTGGCCCTATTACAAGTTGGGCGGTCGTACCACCATGGGACCACTGCTACCGCCAGGGATCAGTGATACCTGGTTGTTTTGCAGCAGTCTGAGGCCCGCAATATGCTGGCGGTACCGCTGCAGCACCACCAGGCATATTACGAGTTTCCTCAGTGCCACAGTTTTCATGAGGGTGAGCCCACCATGAAAACTGTGGTGATGAAGAAACTAAGGGGGCCCTAACTGGCCCCCTGGTGCCTCAGGGCTATGGGGATGCATGCAGAGGGGCACATGGGTCTGCATGCACGCCAAATTCCTGCACAGCATGGACTTAACAGTCCGTGCGCTGCAGGAACTTGCTTTGGCGTTCCCATTGCGGTGCCTTTCTAAGGCTCACCGCCTAGGACCGCCAAAGCACCGCCCGTCAGACCAAAAGAAAACTCCTAATCTGGCGTGCGATGTCAGTACAGCTTTGGCAGTGTGGCAGCAGGGCGCTGGCGTTGGGTCCCGCTGCCACACTGCCAAAGTTCGTTGGGTCCCGCTGCCACACTGCCAAAGTCATAATCAGGCCCTAAGTCTGCTCCGAGCCAGCGGGAGCTTTAAAAATGTTCCTGCCTCCTGGTAGCAGACTTGTTATCTGTTTCCCTGCTCACACTGATGCAGACAGGGAAACAGAACAACAGATTGCTCCCACCTGGAGGGAGCAGCTTAAATAGCTGCTCCCTCTGGATGGGAGCAAAGCTGGCTCCCATTCCATGCTCCCAACATGTTGCTCAGTGGGTGCCCCGGGTGGGCTCCGGGGCACCCACTTATAACTGATGCAGGCTCCGCGGGATGTGGTCCCTGGGTCCAAAATAGGCTTGGGGAGAGGTCCCCAGGAGATGGGGTTCCCGGGGCCTATACAATCTTAGGAAGGGGGGTGCTGCAGCCCCCCTCCCCTTTCATTTCAATTTTGGCCCTGGGAGATGGCATACCCGGGATCTAATAAGGCTTGGGAAGGGTCCTGCATGCCCCTTCCCTTTTTTATTGAATTTTTACCCCTGGGATGGAGTCCCTGGGGCCCAAGAAGGCTTTGTGAGTGGGGCTGCATGCCTCCTCCTCTTTCTAAGTGGCTTAGCTCCTGGGGGATGGGGTCACCAGGAACTAATAATGGTCGGGGAGGGGGGCTGCATGCCCTCCTCCCCTGTTTAATTGTATTTGGTCCTGGTGATAGGGTCCTGGGGCCTTTGAAGGCTTGAGTAGGGGTCCACATGGCCTCCTCCCCTTTTTATTGGAACTTGCCCTGGGAGATGGGGTCCCTGGGCCAATTAAGAGTTCGGGAGGGTGATGCATGCACCATCTGCTTAATATATATGTTTTGGCCCCTGGGCTTGGGTCCCTAGGATCCAAAGGCCAAACCTACGCTGTGCACACCAAAGGCTGTGCACGGTGTGTGGTTGGCAGCCTGCTGGGTTTTGGCCACAGGGTCAGGCAGCAGGCCAAGCCCTGTGGCCTATCCCCCACTGCGCACAGCCAAAGGCTATGCACTGCATGGGGTTGGCTGCCTACAGGGAGTTGGAATCAGGGCCTGGCTCTGAGCCAGTCACTTCGGCCAACCTTATGCCACGGGCGACGAAAGCCTTTGCACAGCTTGGGGTTGGCTGCCTGCGGGAGTTGACAGCCTCCGGGTGGGTTGGTCACAGGGCCTGGCCGCAAGCCAGGTACTGTTGCCAATCCCTTGCTGTGCACCCCTGAATGCCATGCGCAGCATGGGGTTGGCTGCCTGTGGGGGATTTGCCACAACCATGCATGGTGGGGGATTGGTTTTACGTATGGTAATAAAATATAGCTTTACGTTTAAGAAATAAACCTAGAAATTCACTGAAAGGCTCCTTTTGTAAACATTACTCTATAAAATAGTATTGCATAAGATGCCTGAAAGTAAGTACAAAACAGATACAACTCCCTTAGGTGTAGCAAGCATGTGTTATGTGTAACATTGACCCTATACCATACACTTCACGGATAGCCTAGTTCACATTAACAACCAACCACAAATATATGGGAACTCCTCATTGTACATGGTGTTCAATATCTATACAACTGTTCATAGAAAGCCACGTTCCTCAAGATAATCAACATCTGTTCCAAAATGAATGCCCTACTGCAGACAGCTTTTATCTGTATCAAACCCCTCACAGTCACCGAACCTACATTGAGAAATGAAGTTGATAAGAGTAGAAAAGTGGGTACTATAAACAGTGGTCACTCTATGGAGAGAGTTTAATCTGTACCACACTGTTTGCAGTCAGTGAAACTCTCATGAGAAATACACCACAGAGTATTAAAAAGTATGTACTAAGAACAGTGTACACTCTATGCAACATTTGTAAAAAAGAAAGTATTCGCTAAAATAGCCAATGTCTGAAGTTGCTAAAGATTATACTACCTGCAGCCTTCATACTGTGGTGGAAACTTTATAGATAGCCCATCTTATGAAGCAAAATAAGCACATGTACATAGGTTAGTACCTGCAACGAAGTCCCGGGCACACGTAGTTGGGGTTAAAGTATGGTCATAGAGTGTTCAGTGTCCAATAACAGAATTTGTGGTCAACACCAGAATGATGAGTTGCAGTAAATTTAATTAATGTGGCACAAAAAAAGCAACCAGCCGACACGTGTTTCGTCACCTATGGGAGTGATCCCGTGACTTCTTCAGGGCTGGGGGGGGGATACAAAAGAAACAAATAAGCAAAGGGATAAAAGGAAACTCAAATGCAATGGATGTTCAGGATGGAACAGCATGACCAGCCGGTCATGTTGCAGTATACTATTGCCTGTTTAAGTGGAAACCCTAAGTGAGTGGTGATCTTGCTAGCCAAGTCAGGGAAGAAAAACAATTAAAACAATAAAATGGTGACTCAGTGAAGTGTGAGTAAATGAAAAAACATCATAATGACAGCGAGGAAAAAACTGAGGGAGGAAAATGGAGAATGCGTGACATGATCCTGACACATGCTGCGGGGTGAAATGGTAGTGACAACGAAATAGAAAAACATATTCGTGAGAACACTAGTACATAGGACAAGACTCAAATAAAGCATACTAGTACTGGCGTGATGCTGATACTGTGAATGAAAGTAAATATTATGTAGCTAAACTGTTTAACGCAATTGTTGGGGCTGAGAACAGAGGTTAAAGATAGGGTGGGTAGCATATCATAATATATCTGAGGCAAATTAAAACGGTACTTAGCAGAATACCATCAGTGGGAGTCATAATTATTAAAAATAAGGTCGGTAAATAGCGAATACAATAAGGAGAGTAATATACCCCATAGTTGTGAAAAAAACACACAGGTCAGGATCCAGGGCTAGTGACTGTGGAAATATGTAATGAAAGACAGAGGTACCTGTAAGGGTAACGGATATCACTGGGATGGGCTGGAAGGGAGGAGGGAGAAGAAGAGAGTGGTAGGAGTAAGTATATGCCCAATTGAGGTAGAGATACTTAAGAAAGGACGCGGTCATTTAATGCAAAACCAAAATAATAGTATTAAAAAATTAATAATTCGCCACAAACGCGATTGTGAACTCACCCACAAGCCGGTGATAATTCCAACCCGGCTGGGTGTCCAGAAATTTGAAAAAGTTGGAGGACGGTATCAGGAATCGATCATAGTGTCCACAAGCTAAACGAAGAATAAGAGGAAGTGAGGGGAATCTGTTAAGAAAAAGGAAAGTGCAGCAGAAGGGGAAAATGGCTTACCAGAGTGAGTGAACGCGAGTCTAAGGTAAGCGATCGCGATTCTTCACAAATTCAGTGTAAGCGTATTAGGCGCTGGAAAAAATAAAAATGAAGCTAATTATGGCGGGTTAAGGTGTAGCAAGGTAGCGGAGGGAGCGGGGAGGAATGAACGGGTAGAGCTTACCCGTTTGGCGGCAAAAACCAACGGTCCAGTATTCGGCGTGAGGGAGGCGGGTGGGCCTGACCACGGGGGTCTGGAGAGGAGAAAACGTACATGAATACGGGATGGTAAGGGCGGGTAAAAGGTGTAACAAGGTAGCGGAGGGAGCGGGGAGGAAAGAGCGGGTAGAGCTTACCCGTTTAGCGGCAAAAAACAACGGTCCAGTGTTCGGCGTGAGGGAGGCGGGTGGGCCTGACCATGAGGGTCTGGAGAGGAGAAAAACGTACATGAATAGGGGATAATAAAAGGAAGAAACGATGGGGCAAGAATACTATCGGAAGACAAGTGCCCTATTGACTTACCCTGAGTAGTTGGAGATAGACGGTGTAATACTGGTGCTGAGTAGCTGTCCGGATGCAGAAGCGATTGGAGAACAGTCATAGGCTTAAATAATGGTCATGTGACCAGAAAGACTAGAATGCTGCCGGTCGAGGCGCGTGAGAACCGGAAGTGAGGGAATGTCAAAAGGGTGAACCGAAGGAGAAAGCCGGCGAGAATAAAAGGGGAACCTGAGACTAGTGTATGAGTTCACTTGTAATCTCATACGAGTAGCGAGCCATGAGGCGTGTTTATTAGCTTAAGAAATTATATGCCTATAGCGGGCTATGGAACCGGAAGTAGGTTATGTCAAAAGGCAATGTAAAGAAAGGAGCCGGCGAAAAAGAAATGAAAGACTGAGACTATTGTATGAATTCACTGGTAGGATCAATAGAGTAATAAGTCGTGAGGCGTAAGTGAATAGGCGATAGAATGGACTTAAGGATAGAGGTGGTAGAGGGGGTGCAAAAGGTAGGTATCATAGAAGCTAGCTAAAAGGCTGGAAAGATGCCGATTGACCGCTCCAGTACATGGTGGACAGATATGGCGGTGGGGATCGGAAATGGAAACAGGGGGCGAAGTATAATGCCCGACACGGCATTGGCTTAAAAATTAAGCCCGACAGAGCAAAGGCTCAAAGGAGATGAAAAATTGTAGAGGTGGTGAGTCAACGCCGCACATGGAAACAGATAAAATTCACCAGATGCGTGGGGTAATGTAATGATAATCGGGAAGGAAAATGTCCAACCGGAAGTATAGCAGGGAGAGTACACTCTAGAAAGTACCTAGTGGTGCAAGGTAGGGTCGTCATGGGAGGTGCAAGAGGGACACGACATATGCAACGTAGTGCCAAAGAAGAGAATCCCCAAAGGATGACTTGTCTCATTAAGACATGTGGAAAATCCTGAAGTCAACGTGGTGAGAGTAAAGAGGGTACATGAGTATGTGTGCTTATGCAAAACAATTACATAACAGTAAATAAAAGACAATAATGATTATTTTAAAAATAGGTTGATATGAGAGCAAAATAAGGGAAAACTGTGCACAAAATTATGTGCCTGTAACGGGCAACCATGTTTGAGAAACATCTATCTAGCATGATAATGTATCAACCACTTAACATCAATATGACTGTAACGTATAAGACAGACATACGGTCACTTTTGTGACCAACAACACAACAGCAAAGAGAAAAACAGTGAAGACTGTTTGAGTGGCTATTACCGGTTCAGAAGGCAGTCTTCATATTATTCATGATGCATCTAGACCATAGATAGTACAGACTGAATTGTTCAATCACCCAGGAAGTAGTGCAGTTCATGGTCGGTGTTCAAACCGTATTGGACCGTCTGTAAGCGCATAATCCAAGTGGCTTCCAGACGTCTGAGTCTTAGTTCCCTGTTGCCACCTCTAGCACTGACGGTAGCAACGTCGAAGCCAAAAAAGGAGAAGCGTTTCTTGGAACTTTGGGTTGTGCAGTTCATGACATGTGTCGCCATTGGATATCTGCTATCCTGGTTCGAAAGTGCTCTGACATGTTCACCAATGCGGTCTTTCAATGGTCTGATGGTACTGCCGATATACCACTGCTTGCATGTGCATTCAAGAATATAGACCATGAAGCGTGTATTGCAGTTGATGTTGTTTCTGATAGTATACTCAATCTTGTTTTTGGCAGTGAATGTCTTAAATCCATTCTGGGCTATTCTGCAGATACCGCAGCAGCCACACTTGTGGAATCCTAAGGTGTGGGTGTTGAGCCATGTTTGTCTGCTGAGGGGACTGGGTATACTCGGGCTCAATCTAGTTCTAAGTGTCCTTCCCCGTCTGTAGGTGATCTGTGGTCTCCCCGGGATGACATCATTAAGAGATGTGTCTGCCAGTAGGATGCCCCAGTGTCTGTCTATACTCCTTTTCATTGCCAGACCCATGTCGCTGTAGTCTGTGATTAGTCTCACTTTCTGTTCTTGTTCCGTAACTACCCTTTTGTCGTGTAGTGTTTCGTTTCTCTCTATGTTGTGTATCCTTTTTTCTGCCTTGCTTATGGTACGCGCATCATAGCCTCTAGCTCTGAATCTATGTTTCATGTTGGATATACAGTCTTGAAATTCTGGTTCTTCGCTGCAGTTCCTTCTGGCCCTGACAAACTCCCCAAAAGGGATGGCTTGTATCTGATGGGAGGGGTGGGAACTCTCCGCGTGTAATATGGCATTGCATGAGGTGGCCTTTCTGTGCAATCTACTATGTAAGGTGTCTGACTTTATGTAGAGATCTACATCAAGAAATGTGATGTTAGATCTGCTGGATTCGCTCGTGAATCTCATATTCATGTCATTAGAATTAAGATGTCTGCAGAAATTGTCGAGCTCGCTTTGAGACCCTGCTCATAATAGTAGACAGTCATCTATATAACGTACCCAGTAGATTATGGAGTCAACCCAAGGAGCCCCTTTGGTGCTCCAAATCCAGTTAGATTCAAGTACACCCATGTAGAGGTTAGCAAATGATGGTGAGAATTTGGAACCCATGGCTACACCTTTGTTCTGTTTGTACCACCTTTGTTCATACATGAAGAAGTTGTTATTAAGGATAATGTCCATCATGGTGATGAGCATGTTTGTGTGTTGCCATAACGTGGCAGGCCTGTTGAGTAGAAGACTAGTGACGGCATTAAGTCCCAATTCCGGTTCTATGGTGGTATAGAGAGAAACTACGTCCAGGGTGGCTAGGATCATGCCAGGTTGCCATTGTACATCGGCCAATATACTCAAGATGTGCTTAGTGTCCTGGATGTGAGAGGGTAGATTCTTAACTATGGGACCTAAGAACAGGTCTACATATTGTGCAAGTCTTTCAGTAGGACCGCCAATGCCCGACACTATTGGCCTTCCAGGAGGAAAAGGCGCCGGTTTATGTATCTTGGGTAGTGTGTATAGGCAGGGAAATGAGGGTCTGTGTACTTTGAGATAAAGTAACTCCTGATCATCGATTAGGCCCAGTGTATGCCAATCCGATAAACATCTGTTGATTTTGGTGATAAGTACGCTCATAGGGTTGCTTTTGACTAGTTCATAGCAGGAGGTGTCGCTTAATTGAGACATGATTTCTTTGTGGTAGTCCAATCGGTTCATGACCACCACGTTACCCCCTTTATCAGCCTCTCTGATTATGATGTCGGGTTTGGAGCCTAGCGTTTTAAGGGCCATGCGTTCATCTCTACACAGATTGTCTCTAATTCTGCGTTTGTTATTGAGAGTTTTGTACTCCATGTTTGTCCATGTCAGTCATAACCAAATTGTAAAAGGTGTCTATAGGGTTGCCTCCTGGGAGAGTCGGCGTCCATCTGGATTTATTTTTCAGGCCGCTATTGAGGGTCAAGTCCGTCTCTATGTCAAGATCATGTAATAGGTTGTCCATGTCTATAGGGGGTCGTCAGAGTCTGTCAGTGAAAGAAGTAGATGTGTGACCTGTATGTCTTTTATACTGTGTCCTCCTAAAGTGTCATCAGTACAGATCTTTCTGGCGTTCCTATTGGTAGGTGGTGTGCCCAAAAGTGTTTTTTATTTTGATGTTTCTAATGAATTTAAAGAGATCAATTTTGTGCCTGCATGTGTCTCCTTTTTCATGAGGGTTAAAACTCAAACCCTTACCTAAGAGTGAGATCATCCCATTGTTTAATGTCTGGGACGAGAGGTTAACAACTTGTATGCCAGAGTCTGGCTGGTCTATTTGTTCTTCCCGTCCCCTGATCTGAGTTTCCTTTTGTAGTCCTCTGTGTCCTGCCCTCTTGCCTCTGCGGGTTTTCTGTCTTGGGTTCCCTGTCTTTGTTGCGTCCTGTTCTCTCTTCGTATTGTCTGGACCTTGCGTAAAAAAGTCGATTTTGTTTGGCCTGGTCTGGATTGTCCGTTTGATTGGTTATCAGAATCACTATCACTAGTGTGAATGGTGTTGAGGGAAGTGGAACTCGATGAAACCGAGTGTGTGTTCTTGCTGGTGGCCCTATCTCCCTGGGCTCCTGTCTGTACCAGTTGATCGTCACTCGTCCTTCTTTGTAATCAGCTTCGTCCCTTCTTAATTGTCTGGTCTTCCTGTCCTTAATCTCGTTTTGATGTTTGGTTAGTACCTCGTTAAGAATGACGTAATTTTTTTCTGTTGCCTCTTTTAGATTTAAATCCGCAATTTCCTTTTCTAAGTTGGAGATCTCGAGTTGTAATTTCGATACTTTACGTTCTGCATTCTCTATTAATATATCAATGAGTGTGTTGGAATTAGAAGTAAGAGTTTCCTCCCATTTACCCAGTAAATCGTCATCCAGGTCATCAAATGTAGGGAAAATCTGGGAGCGCAAGCCTCTTGGGACTCTCTTGAGTCTTAAGTATTGTTTTAAGGTGGCACTGTCCCACCACCTAGAATTCTCTGTTTTTTTAAGTCTTTCTAGTCTCAAGAATTTCTCTTTGAGACCTTCTGTACGTGATGGGTTTCCACTGGTGGACGGTGGATTGATTGGAGTGCCTTTCGATAAGTTATCAAATAATTCTGATGCCACCTTATCTCTATCCATGCCCTTACTCTGAGGCTAGTCTATAGTAAATTGTGTGAATCGCTGCGGCTGCCTTCCCTGAGACCCTAAGGTATTGTGTCGATGTGAGGATTTTTCAGTAATGACAGGGAGAATGGCGCTCAAGCTAAATTATGCGTATGTTTGGCAAGGTCACGTGTGTGTACGGTGCTACCAGGTCGGGGGAACAAAACACCTCAAAACCCCCGTAGTTATGTGAGTCCAGAAACCCACAAAATAGGATGAGCAACGAAGTCCCGGGCACACGTAGTTGGGGATAAAGTATGGTCATAGAGTGTTCAGTGTCCAATAACAGAATTTGTGGTCAACACCAGAATGATGAGTTGCAGTAAATTTAATTAATGTGGCACAAAAAAGCAACCAGCCGACACGTGTTTTGTCACCTATGGGAGTGATCCCGTGACTTCTTCAGGGCTGGGGGGGGGATACAAAAGAAACAAATAAGCAAAGGGATAAAAGGGAAACTCAAATGCAATGGATGTTCAGGATGGAACAGCATGACCAGCCGGTCATGTTGCAGTATACTATTGCCTGTTTAAGTGGAAACCCTAAGTGAGTGGTGATCTTCT
The DNA here is from genome assembly GCA_963921515.1 of Calotriton arnoldi. Taxonomy (NCBI): domain Eukaryota; kingdom Metazoa; phylum Chordata; class Amphibia; order Caudata; family Salamandridae; genus Calotriton; species Calotriton arnoldi. The sequence goes on from CAWUFW010011695.1 coordinate 499,302, forward strand.
AGCCAAGTCAGGGAAGAAAAACAATTAAAACAATAAAATGGTGACTCAGTGAAGTGTGAGTAAATGAAAAAACATCATAATGACAGCGAGGAAAAAACTGGGGGAGGAAAATGGAGAATGCGTGACATGATCCTGACACATGCTGCGGGGTGAAATGGTAGTGACAACCAAATAGAAAAACATATTCGTGACAACACTAGTACATAGGACAAGACTCAAATAAAGCATACTAGTACTGGCGTGATGCTGATACTGTGAATGAAAGTAAATATTATGTAGCTAAACTGTTTAACGCAATTGTTGGGGCTGAGAACAGAGGTTAAAGATAGGGTGGGTAGCATATCATAATGTATATGAGGCAAATTAAAACGGTACTTAGCAGAATACCATCAGTGGGAGTCATAATTATTAAAAATAAGGTCGGTAAATAGCAAATATGATAAGGAGAGTAATATACCCCATAGTTGTGAAAAAAACACACAGGTCAGGATCCAGGGCTAGTGACTGTGGAAATATGTAATGAAAGACAGAGGTACCTGTAAGGGTAACGGATATCACTGGGATGGGCTGGAAGGGAGGAGGGAGAAGAAGAGAGTGGTAGGAGTAAGTATATGCCCAATTGAGGTAGAGATACATAAGAAAGGACGCAGTCATTTAATGTAAAACCGAAATAATAGTATTCAAAAATTCATAATTCGCCACAAACGCGATTGTGAACTCACCCACAAGCCGGTGATAATTCCAACCCGGCTGGGTGTCCAGAAATTTGAAAAAGTTGGAGGACGGTATCAGGAATCGATCATGGTGTCCACAAGCTAAACGAAGAATAAGAGGAAGTGAGGGGAATCTGTTAAGAAAAAGGAAAGTGCGGCGGAAGGAAAAACCGGGAAAATGGCTTACCAGAGTGAGTGAACGCGAGTCTAAGGTAGCGATCGCGATTCTTCACAAATTCAGTGTAAGCGTATTAGGTGCTGGAAAAAATAAAAATGAAGCTAATTAGGGCGGGTTAAGGTGTAGCAAGGTAGCGGAGGGAGCTCGCAATGAGAAACCTGACCTCCCCGCGTTGAGAATCTCGCCGGGAGGTTTATTTTCCACGCTCGTGATCGGCAACTTGATGTTGCTGATCGCGAACGAGGAAAAAGTCTCGCCGGGATGTCATTTTGCTTGCTCGCGGTCGCCAACTTGAGCGTTGAGGACCGCGAGCAAGCAAAAATGACCGCTGCACTATCGCTACGCGTGTTTGCACTGTGCTACGTGCAATTCGCGTAGTGCGAAGTAGCGCAAACTACGCGAGCGTAGCGTAGTGCTTTGCCCAGGGTTACTCGCGGGTAATGATGGCCATCATGGGATGTGGTGCCTATTTACAGCGTCCCACTTAGAGACCTCGTTTGGCTTCATCGCTTACGAGGAAGAGAGCACTGTATCAAGTCTTATCATCTCCCACCCATTTTTGTTCCAGCGTAGCATCCTGATTCCTCCTCTGAGCCTTGTTTTCCTTTACCCAGAGTACACTCTATCCTCCCTGAGCCTTATTGTCTTTCCTCCGACCTGTTCTTGGTACCTATTGCCGGTTTGGACTGGTGTGAATCCGTTATCCCATCAACCGTTTCATTGAGGATTCGGCCTGCCTGATTCTCCTACCTAACTACTGGATATCTGCTTTTGGATCCCTTAACGCCCAGGGGGAGGGGTATTTCTTCCCTTTGCATTAGAGACTAAGGTGTCTTTGTAAGCTCCTTCAGGTCTGTGGACTGTACCATTTATTTTTTCTTTCTGTATATTTTTGGATCCACTACCTCCGACCACGTGTTGTTCAGGACTGCGATAGACATGATATCTATACACTCTGGTCAGGCACATTTGCTATAAGAGGATCATAGTAGCCTGGAGATTATTGTTTTAAGGATTAGTTTGCCTTGGATCATCTTTTCATAATAAGGATGTCTAAGTGAGGTGGCAAGCCTTACTTTGACTGGACCCAAAAAGGAATCCTTGACTTTTCCCTGGATCTATGACAGTGGACTGCGCTGTCCACATCCACTCCCACAGCCTTTGGTTTCCCTACTAGGGTGAATTCCTATAGTCTTCCCAGAGAATAGATCCATCATCTAACAGAGTGCATGCTGACCATATGCACTGACACAGATGGAACCTGACACCTCACATCACCCTGAAGTAAGAAGGTGAATCCCTCGTTGCATACCTTCTTCTCTCTTCCCAACACTCTCTTCCCATGGTTTTGAAGCTATCAATACTCATGAAAGTGTTGGGGGTTGACCAACAGGGGATTGAGGGGAATATCTTCGCCCCCGCAAGAGTTGATTCACCAGGTGAGTAGACGGCAACACTTTGCACTTCAAAGGCCTCTCTTTGAAGTCTCCTCCACTTCAAAGGCACAACGGGGTATAAGTACTGGACCCCTGACACCACCAACTCAGTACACTTCCGGACCTTAGGAAATTCTGCCAGGAAGAAGGACTGCTGTTCTGCTGCAAGGACTGTCACTTTGTTGGACTTTGCTTGACTTTGTTGGGCTCCTGCTTTGCTGTGCCTGTCCTGCTGCTCTCCATGCTTGGGAGTGAGAAGGACTGGACCTGCATCACTACACCCCCAGAGCTAAAGTGACTCCAAGGGCTTGCTGGGTTGCCTACTGTTCTGAAGTCTCAGGGACATGAAGAACTTCCAACAACCCTGCTACATATTTCCATAGGAACTTTAGACACAGCTACGGCCTAAACGGATTTACTCCAAATATAACAGAAAGCTAGATCTTGGTCTAGAAAGAGTTTTCTTTTTTTTAGTGTAAATCTGTTTAGTAGTTTTTGAGCAATTAATGCTCAAAAACATTGTATATTTCATGCTGTGGAGGATCCGCAAGGCCGACAGTTCTCATACTGAGATGTGATTGGCTGTCACCACTTTATCAACGATGTGGCCGAAGCCATCTTAGTACTCAGGAGTCAGTCTGATTCCTAAAAACAAAGGTTAAAAAATACCCAAGCCTATCTGTTTAAAAACCTATTCGGGGAAAATAAGCGGGTTGGCAGGGCCTAATATGTAGACCTGAAGACCCCTGATAGGTATCCTGACACATAGAAGCAAAGTTTGGGTGTCGCTAAGAGCTGTAAATATAATAGAGTGGGTATGACCTGTCTAAAATCTGTCTTTACAAAAGAGGTCTTAAAAGCTTATGACGAAGAGTTTTATATATAGGGCATATAAGTACGCAGTTGTAGATTCTCATTCTTATACCAGGTGCGCTCAGAAAAAAGCAGCTGATGGAATGTGCCCAGCCTGAAATAGGTCAATAAATGCCATTGATGGTTGGTCATTTCAAGAAGAAGATATGGTTCTATCCCAGAAACTGTTTTTACCTTAACAAATTGACGGTATGTCTGTTTGGCCAAGGCAGAGGCTTTCCTCTTGGCTGCCACCCTGAGATGAAATGCTTGCTTTAACAAAACAACATCTTGTTTCACAATACTCTCTGGGTTCGAAAATAGCTCGGGCCTCCAAAGGGCTTTACAATTTTCCCTCAAATAGTGCAACAAGAGTATATTGGACATATTTTTCAAATTCAAACAATCCCGAATGACTAGCCTATTAAGGTTTAGTTCCTCCTTTTGCCAGACTGCAAACCATATTAAGAGCGGTCGCAGATGAATAAAATCAGCGATGTAAGTCATACAAAGCTGTTCATGTAAAATCTCAGAGGGCGTGCCCTGCCCTACACTTAGGAGGCCCCTTAGGAATTTGTTCTCCACAATCAGAATCAGGGCTATGTTAACATAGCTCCAGATGTCACAGCCAGACTTGGAAATTGGGATACGCCTAGCATTATAGACATCAAGCATGATTTTCAATGGCCTCTGACCCAGCCAGAAGGAGAAGTCATTAACTCTGGCGCACGCCCTCTTAAGGCTCCCAATGTTCTATTTTAATAAGGGTTGCAAGCTAAGACCTAATACTATTAAAATTCCCAGATAAGTAAAATTATCCACCTTACTTTAAACCTGTCCCTGCACCATAAAGGTGGAGCTTTTAGTATTTTTTGGACCCAGGACCATAATATTGGATTTCTTAAAATGAGTGACTAGTCCCAGAAAATCCATAAAATCAATAAAAGGTCTAGTAGCCGCTGAAGACCTCTGGCAATGCGAGCAATCATGACTGCACCGTCTGCATATAAAAGAGCTGTGAGTAATCTCCCCCAAGCTCTTGGGACATCTAACCCCCTGGACTGAAATCACCCTCTCTAAACGATTAATATACATAATAAAAAGAAAGGGTGCCAAAATGCAGCCTTGCCGTACACCCTTTTTAAAATCAAAGTGCTTAGTGAATTCCCTGTTGCTTCCATATCTAACAGAGCCCATGAAACCATGATGAAGGTCCTTCTAAAAAACAACCAGTGAATGTTATACCCGCATGGACCCCAGCTCTTCTCAGAGCTTATCTCTGTTTACCTTGTCAAAGACAGAGCTGAGGTCTATGAAGGCAAGGTGTAAAGATCCCTTTTTGGCTCTGGCGTATTTATTTATTACAAGATGTAAATTAAGGTTCTGCTCCACCGTGCCCCTGCCAGACCTATCCCGTATTGTAGGTTGGACAGTATATTCTGCTCGTCCGCCCATTGGGTTATCCTCTTCAGAATAACCCATCCAATGATTTTCACCTCCACGTCAATTAACGAGATAGGTCTGTAGCAAGCAGGGTCACTCCTGTCCCCCTTCTTGAATACAGGCACTATCAGGGAATGACACCACGCCTCAGGCAAAGAGCAACTGAATATGAAGGGTAAGAAGAGGAGCCCAAAAGTCCACTAGGGATTTAAACAGGTCTTCCAGCACCACATTGGCTCCTAGGGCCTTGCCCGCAGGAAGGGGCAAAGTATCATCCCTTATCTCTTCCCAGTGAAATGTCTACTTGTTGCCCTGTTCTAGGGGTGCAGTTAATAATTCTGGGTCCTGCCCCTGGCAGAAAAATGGTCCTCCCAGGCATGGGCCGAGACTAGATATGCCTGATCCGAAACCAGGTCCTCCTTAGTGTAGACTGGAGTGGCATAGACTGGAGTGACGTAGAGTGGAGTGTTGGAGAGTGGAATACTGTAGAGTGGAGTGCTGTAAAGTGGAGCGGGGTAGAATGTAGTGGGTAGACTGTAGTAGCGTGTAGACTGTAGTGGCGTACAGTGTAATAGTATACTGTGGAGTGTTGTAGACTGGAGTGGCGTTCAGTGGAATAGCATAGAGTGTAGGGGTGTAGAGAGGAGTGCCGTAGAGTGGAGTGGCATACAGTAGAGTAGCGTACAGTGGAGTGGTGTAGAGTAGAATAATGTTGAGTTTACTGGTGTACAGTGTAGTGACGCAGAGTGGAGTGGCATATAGTGGAGTAGAATAGAGTAGAGTGGCTTAGAGTGGAGTGTCATACAGTGGAATATCGTAGATTGCAGTAGGGTGGAGTGTAGTGGCAGAGAGGAGTGGTGTAGAGTGGAGTGGTGTAGAAATGAGTGGTGGGCAGTGTAATAGCATACAGTGGACGTTTGTAGAGTGGAGTGGCATATAGTGGAGTGCATACAGTGGAGTGGTGTATAGCTGAGTAGCGTGCTCTGGAATAGCATACGGTGCAGTGGTGTACAATGAATGATGTACAGTGGAATGGCATAGAGTAGAATAGCTGAGAGTATTGTGTCGTAGATTGAAATTCCTTACATTGAAATAGCATACAGTGGCGTAGCATAGAGTGGAGGGACATACAGTGAAGTTGCGAATACTGGTGTGTCATAGAATGGATGCCATAGCGTGTAATAGCATACAGTAGAGTGGAGTTGAACAGAGTGGAGTGAAGTAGGGTTGAGTGGCATACAGTGGATTAGCATAGAGTGCAGTGGGGTTCAGTGGAGTGATGTAAAGTGGAGTGGCATAGAGTGTGATAGCATAAAGTATAGTGACGTAGAGTGGAGTGGCATAGAGTGGAGTGTGGTAATTGAAACAGACGCAGAGTGAAAGTGTAGGAACGGATGTAGATGTAATGTGTCAGGAATATACATTATGAAGTGTGAATTGTAATTTATGGTAGTATGTGTAAATAGTGTAAGTAGTGTTGAAGGTATAAGTTTGAAAAAACATTGTTATATAATGTGCCATGGTATACCGCTGTGAGTTTGTATTATACTGTGGTACATGCGAATGAGAAGTCAGTATGTGATTGGTTAATGGCTGTGTTTACCAAAGGTAAAAGGCAGCCATGTAGTTCTTAGCACAGTTTGGCTGTGTTCCAGCGTTCTGAGATTCACTTTGATCTGGGTTACGATCTGAGATATAGGTAAGTAGTAGGTTTTATTGTTTTTCACTACCTAGTACCACTTTATTAAAGTGAAATGTATTTATAACTTTCTATATATTTTTACAGCAGCATAGGGAGCACTGCACATTAAAAAAAATGTTTAAGCACTGAGTAATTTGTAGGTATTACTGCGGTACTTTGTAGACTTTTTTGTGCATATTTAAATTAGTTAACAGTAGAAAGTACACTATAGGGTTCATCGACAAAATATCGATGTTAAAAATATAGAAGTAAAAATATCGATGCAAAAATATAGAATGCAAAAATATCGACTCCCTTTACTTAAACAGGTAAGTACAAAAATATTGAAAAAAATATCGATGTAAAAAATATAGTTGTACAAAATATCGAATTTTATATATATATATATATATATATACAATAAATATGAAATATGTTAAATAATAAAATTAATATAAAAAAGAAAGTATATTTAATATAAATTAAAAACACCATAATAAATAAACTTAATTAAAAAAGTTAAACACACATACATAATAATTCATATATATTTACTTTAAAACAATTAATAAACTAATAATTTTACATTTTTTATAATTTTAAAATTATATAAAAATTTACAAACACGAAGTGCCGATTTGAATTCACTGTGCAGGCGCATGCAAATGACTTTCAGGCTCCGTGAATCATTCAATTAAGGAGCCTTTAAAATAACATGGTCATTTCTGGAAGCAGCTTTCATTTTTCCCGTGAGCAAGGCTTGATGGCAGAGCTGAAACGCGTTGGGGACAGTTTATTCTTTGCTGGCTACCGAAGGACTATATGTAATAAAGCGTCTTTACTCCATGGAAGGCTTCAGTGGCTTTTCTTCGTGTGGGAAAGGTTTCTGCTGGATGTTTAGGCTGGGTGTTCCGTGCCTGCCACACTGAAGCCGCCCTGCCAGAGTCTGAGGCCCTTTTCGCAGAGCAACTTTTGATGGGATTGTTTTACAGACGGGGGGCCCGACTCGCTCTTCTTATCTCTGAAAAAAGATGGGATTTCCCAAAGAAAAATATCAGGGAGGAGGAGTAAGGGATGTGAGCTGAAATGCCTTTCAGGCTCATGGATTCCGTGTGAAAGTAAGGTGAAATGGTTATTATTATTGTGCCAGGGTATGCCAGCAAGCTGTGGAATGACATTTGAAATGTGTGCACTGAATTGGCCTTCATCAATGACACTAAAGCAAAGTTTTATATGGAAGATTTCAAACTTTGCATAAAAAACACGAAGTGCCGATTTGAATTCACTGCGCAGGCGCATGCAAATGACTTTCAGGCTCTGTGAATCATTCAATTAAGGAACCTTTAAAATAACATGGTCATTTCTGGAAGCAGTTTTCATTTTTCCCGTGAGCAAGGCTTGATGGCAGATCTGAAACGCGTTGGGGACAGTTTATTCTTTGCTGGCTACCGAAGGACTATATGTAATAAAGCGTCTATACTCCATGGAAGGCTTCAGTGGCTTCTCTTCGTGTGGGAAAGGTTTCTGCTGGATGTATAGGCTGGGTGTTCCGTGCCTGCCACACTGAAGCCGCCCTGCCAGAGTCTGAGGCCCCTTTCGCGGACAACTTTTGATGCGATATATATATATATATATATATATATATATATATTATCTACTGGCGGTCACCAGTAGATAGTCATAGTTAGGACCAATTTTCCATAGGAAATCCGCAACATTCTATTTGAAATAACTTTGGCGCCGGTTGACGAATCTTCGCGAAATTTTGAAAACTGGTGGGGCGCTCCGGTCCGCTCCTATCCTGAAAGTCTCGGGGTGATTCGTCAAGTGGGGGCCGAGAAAAAAGGGGCGTCCCAAAACGTATTTTCCCCATGCAATTTTCCATAGGAACCTTTCATCGCAGCTACAGCCCGAACTGCTGAACAGAATTACACCAAATTTGGCAAAAAGGTAGCCCTTGGTTCAGAGTCGTGCCTTTTGGTTAAATGGTGTAAATCCGTTCAGAAGTTCCTGAGAAGTTTGAAAAAGAAAACACATATATATCTGGGCGGAGCCTAACCACACATGTCATCGTGAGATCTGATTGGCTGTCAGCCCTTCATCCTGGAATTGCTGGCAGCCATCTTGGGACCAATATAAATGATAGTACCCCATTGAAATGCATTGTAGTGAATCGAAGATTTTGAGGGTTACCAAAAGGAGAACTATAAAGGGTGATAACAGACTTTAGTTACATTAGAATTCATTTGTTGATGGTACCATACTAATTTCAGGAATTGTGGTAAGTTCTAAGGTGATTTTACCCTGTGGAAAACCTTCTGCTGGGATATCATGAATCATGTTTGAGAGAAAACTATTTTCACATGCTTGTCCCATACAGTTTTGGAAGGTGCTCCAGAAGCTAAAATGAGAGCATATTTTCTGTAAATTCACATTATCTTTCTCAGTCATGTGAGAATGAAGTCTGACATTCTCAGTAAAACATGTACATCCAACAAGGGCAGAGACTGTCAGTTGATTCCTTTGTGTTCTACTGCAGCTTCCCAGAGTGTTCTAAAGAACAACTAGAGCGCTAACAGTCTTACTTATGACAAAATTATGGCACACCTGAAGCCATCTTGATTGGAATAAACTGGTAACTCTTAAAACATTTAATTTAAAAAGGAACAAAATGAGGGGGTTCATTTTGTCATAGAAATTATGGTTAGTGCTGTAGAAAGAAAAATTAGGACATGTTTTAAGTGAGATCTCAAATATCTTCCTGTTATATTTCAACAGAAGCAGCCTGTCAGTTGATGCCTTTGTGTTCTACTGCAGCTTCCCAGAGTGTTCTAAAGAACAACTAGAGCACTAACAGTCTTACTTATGACAAAAGTATGAACCTGAAGCCATCTTGATTGGAATAAACTGGTAACACTTAAAACATTTAATTTAAAAAGGAACAAAATGAGGGGGTTCATTTTGCCATAGAAATTATGGTTAGTGCTGCAGAAAGAAAATTTAGGGCATGTTTTAAGTGAGATCTCAAATCCTCTTCTATTTCATTAGAAAATTCTGACATGCAGACTGAAACAATCACTTTCAATACCAGCAGTAGACTTCCAGTTAACTCCCTGGTGAGCAGTAGCTTTACTACAGTGATCTAATGAACAACTAGAGTGCTAACATTCTGAATTTATGGCAAATGTGTGACACATCTGAATGCCTTCTTGATGGAATCAAAGTAAAAAACTGAAAGCATTTCCTACTGAGGAGACTGCAGTAAATGACGAAATTAGGAAACTTCATAACAAATAAGTCTCCCAAGATGGCCACCAGAGAAAAAAGAGCCCAAATGTAGCACAAATATCATCCAGATGTAGCCCACATATAGCCCAATGACAGAAGTGTGCAAAACACTTTTTATTTTTAGTTTTTCTGCAGTTTTATATAGTGCAAACTGGTCAGGTATTGGAGCGTTACATCTTACTTGGACCCCTTATTGCGTATTTTGCACTGAAGTACATGAGATTGATCTTGCGAAACATTGAACTTTACGATTCTGTTAACCTGAAGTTGCTCTGAACCGGGCTTTGTAACACCCGTTTTTACCTACTGGTTTTAATTAATTCTCACTGTATTGTATTAGGAAAGAGGATTTACTGTTTTTATGTACACTTTTATGATCTATGTTTCTAAATCAGATCAAATAAAGTTTAATGAATTCTATGGCAGGACGGAGGCGAGGATTATGCATATCTTTCCTCACTTTATTTGCATAGCAGTTCAAAGAAAACGTAACACAACAATCATTAGACAAAAGACTACACAACCCATGAACCATTAGGGGGTAGTCTCCAAGGCAACTATAGTCCAATCATATCACAGTCCATCGTATATAATATCGTGACGTCCCTTCCGCTTCCTCTTTCTTCACTGCTCGTCAGTTAAGTGCATTCCTTACATTCTTGGCTTAATCTGACGTTGTTGCTGTTTGTATAGCAGTTTCTTGTGCACGTTATTAGCATTATTGCCTTGGTATTGTTTCATATTCCCTGCGCAGCAAGCTCTTGCCCGACGCGCTCTCCCCTCGCAGTTTCTCCCGCTGTGTGCTCTGCGCGCGGTGAGATCCTGTCAAGCGCGTCTGGTCCGAGCGAGGCAGCACCGTCGAGCGCTCCTGCTGGTCTTTACGCGCGTTTGGGAATCCGGTCACTCCTTTAGTGTCCGCTTGATTCCCGACCAACCCTCGCCTAATTTTGACACCGCTACGCGGTGATTTCCCCACACGGCCACGTTAGTGACCAGCGCCACCTGGTGGTGGTAATTGGTATTGCGCCTCAGTCTATTCTTATAACAGCTTCGGGGAAAGCCCAGCTGTTGGAGCACCGGCCGAGGGGGCTGTCTTAAGGATTTTAAGGGCATTTGTTCTGTGCTCACACCCTCTGCTATCATGTCTTCTCCAGAAGACCATTTTTACTCCTTCTGCCAGGAAGTGGAGGAGGAATGGCCCCCCAATTTCTCCCTCCAGCAGTGGACCAAGCCCTCTCTCTGGCTATTTCTAGGGTGCTGGCTCCTCTTAGGGATCAGGTTGATAAGCTGGCGAAAAGCATCCCTGGGGTGTTCAGTGACCCAGATCTGGTGGTGGCGGGTCCAAGTAGCTCCCAGATGGGGAATAAAAGGGCTGTTAAGCATAACGCGGGGCACTTGGAAGGATTTGATAAACTTACGGAGACCTTCCTCAAGAGTGCGCGAACGCTAAAACATGCACTCTGCCGGGAGGAGGAGGAGGGGCCCGGAGAAAATTGCGACACTGTCACCACTATTGTAGACCCCAACGGCGGGTTTCCTTAGAGGGAGAGGGTGTATCGGAGGACGATTTCTCCTCCGATGAGGATAAGGACTCGGGCGTCCCTGGCGTCCAGAGTCCCACTCCTCTCAGTCCCTGGTTGGGGACGGGGTCCACTCGGACATGTTCGAGCCTACCCAAATTTACCATCCTAGGTCGGCAGAGTGGACACCTGATGCCAAAGTGGCAGAGTATGTGGTGGGGAAAATCCATCAACCCCTTGAAAGGGAGGTCAGGAATAGGATGAGGGGAGAATGCCCCAGGCCCTCACTGAAGGGGAAGGTGGCACACACGCCTGAAATTGATGAGAAACTATGTACCTTTTTCTCCAAGTATATGAGGGATCCCAAGAAAGGAATTGATAGGTCTTGGACGTGGTAGGGCCCTTGACCCAAATTATTCAATTGACGGAGCGTTCCAAAGAGTCAGGATCCCCTTTGTCCACGGATATTGTGGCTGGTTGGGCGCACTACCCTAAACCCTAAAACACTACCCCCTCCACTACCCAAACACCACTGCACTACCCTAAACCCTAAAACACTACCCCCAGCACGACACCCTACACTACCCAAACATAACTGCACTACCCTAAACCCTAAAACACTACCACCAGCACGACTCCCTACACTACCCAAACACCACTGCACTACCCTAAACCCTAAAACACTACCCCCAGCACGACTCCCTACACTACCCAAACACCACTGCACTACACTAAACCCTAAATATACCCCCAGCATGACCTCCCACACTACACAAACACCACTGCACTACCCTAAACCCTAAAACACTACCCCCAGCACGACCCCCTACACTACCCAAACACCACTGCACTACCCTAAACCCTAAAACACTAACCCCAGCATGACCCCTATACTACCCAAACACCACTGCACTACCCTATACCCTAAAACACGACCCCTACACTACACAAACACGACTGCACTACCCTAAACCCTAAAACACTAACCACAGCATGACCCCCTTCACTACACAAACACCACTGCACTGCCCTAAACCCTAAAACACTACCCCAGCACTACCCCCTACACTACCCAAACACCACTGCACTAACATAAACCCTAAAACACTACCCCCAGCACAACCCCTACCCTACACAAACACCACTGCACTACCCTAAACCCTAAAACACTACCACCAGCACGACCCCTACACTACCCATACACCACTGCACTACCCTAAACCCTAAAACACTACCCCCAGCATGACCCCTACACTACTGCACTACCCTAAACCCTAAAACACTACCCCAGCACAACCCCCTACACTACCCAAACACCACTGCACTACCCTAAACCCTAAAACACTACCCCCAGCACGACCCCTACACCACCCAAACACCACTGCACTACCCTAAACCCTAGAAAAGAAACCCCCACCCCCACCCCATGCCCAATCCCCCTTACCTCTCACTCCTCATGGTTCCTCTCTCCTCGTGGTTCCTGCTTCACGTCATCTCTGAGGGGCGGTGCACTTCGTTGTGAGGAAACGGAACAGCCTCTGTTTCCTTACAACGACATGGATCGTCTACATGTTTTTTAGAACGCATGGTCATTTACCATACATACCTTTACAACAAAATTCGTTGTAAAGGCTTGCGTGGTAAATGACCATGCGTTCTAAAAAAATGTGTAGTAATGACTTCGTGATGTACAACACATGCGTGGTAATGCATGCGTTGTAATGGTATCGCAAAGTAAAAGTCGTTGTAACCCATGTTTACCGATCAAAGCTGGCCCCTGTTCTTCAGTGAGACGTTTATTTGATTAATTAGGAGGAAGGAATGTGTTTTTTTACCGAAAAGTGCATTCCCGGCTGTTGTATTGTGAAAGTGTCCGCGTGGCCTGGTTTCACTTCCGGTGAGAGAGTGGAAGAGTCTGTTTGGATCTAAAGGAGTTCTGTTGTTGGACGGGGCCGAGCGCGACATGTCATCAGAAAACATAGCTAATGGAAAGCGTCCTCCCTGAAGTGTGGAGCAGTGCCATGAGAGGTCAACGAGTGTGCGCCCCACCGCAGTATGACCGTACCGCGTGACCCATGTGCCGCCTCCAGGAGTACGGGAGGCAGAAGCGGCATCGCAGGTCCTCTTGAAGACCGTTGTAGCACTAATTCTACATTTTGGTACTAGGGCATTTTAACTTCGTTGTTCCTGCCAGATACAAAGAGAAGATCCTGTGTTATTCAGTGCCCTCGTTACATTTTTTTGTGGGTTGTGGTGCTTGTCACTTCGCTGCCCCGCCGGTGCCCACGACTGGGCACCCCACCTCGTGTGCCATCTGCAGGGCCTCTGCCCTCGGATCACTGGTTTTGGTTTCTGGAGTGGCAACATAAACAGTTGCTCCCAAAGGACTAGCCTGAACACTTAGGTAAATATCCCCTGCACCAGCATTCCACGGAAATTCTTTCCTAGCTCTCCCACGTCAACGAGCACGGCTCCGCTCGCGACACCGTATGACGTCATTGGAGCCATAAAAGGACCTCGTCTGCGTGCTGACGTCAGTTCCACCCATTTTTTCCATGCCACCGAGGCAAACAGGGGACCGAGACATTTTCACATGTATACATAGTATAATAAATATATAAATATTCACTGAAAAAACCATAGGTTTCAGGCACGTTATAATTAGAAATTAGCATTTAAAAAACCTTAGAAATTCACTGAAAAAACCATAGGTTTCAGGCACGTTATAGTTAGAAATTAGCATTTAAAAAACCTTAGAAATTCACTGAAAAAACCATAGGTTTCAGGGGCGTTATAGTTAGTTGGACATTTAACTCGTACAAAACCATAGAAATTCCCCCGTTATAGTTAGTTCAGCTAACTATAACTTGCGCGCCCGCAATGCAATGCTGATGACGTCACATATTACATCACTCATGACATGGTCAGTGACATCACTCATGACATCACTGATGACATCTCAAATGACATCACTGCATTTTGGGAGAAGCAGTTTTTGAACAGTCATGTGACTAAAAGTATTTAAATATACGTACGCACTTTGCAACTGCCCTTTGTCCGTGATCAAGGCTGTGTGTGCTGAAACATGTTGGACTATGAAGGGCTCATGTACGGCAATACTTGCAATTAAAGGCGTTCCTTTCCAGAAGTGGGCCTCGTTTGTTTGTTTGTTTTCTCCGGTGGAATTAGCAGGCTTCTCCGTGCCTGTTCACGAGGCCGCCCTGAAGGTTTGGGGGCTCCCTATTCGGAGGCTTTCTCTTGTGGTTCAAATAAGGGAGCATGACCCACTGACTGCCACTAAGCCTACTGAGGAGATGCTACTTTAGCAAAAGCAGCGGCAGTTTTGGAAGGGATCTGATGGGACGGACAGTTCCATTAATCGTTCTGGAAATGGAGACCTTTGTTTCAAGGTGACTTTAACAAATATCACTGTTGATTTTACTTTCCGTGACTGTAATTTCCATCTGGATGTTTTAAACATTAAATGCATCATGAAGCTGCTAGAATATTTGGAACTTTTCCCAACAACGAGTATTATCTCATGAATTACAATACTTACCTGACTAGTATGGTGCATTTTGGGAGAAGCAGTTTTTGAACAGTCATGTGACTAAAAGTATTTAAATATGCCGGCACGTACGCACTTTGCAACTGCCCTTTGTCCGTGATCAAGGCTGTGTATGCTGAAACATGTTGGACTATGAAGGGCTCATGTACGGTAATACTTGCAATTAAAGGCGTTCCTTTCCAGAAGTGGGCCTCGTTTGTTTGTTTTCTCCGGTGGAATTAGCAGGCTTCTCCGTGCCTGTTCACGAGGCCGCCCTGAAGGGTTGGGGGCTCCCTATTCGGAGGCTTTCTCTTGTGGTTCAAATAAGGGAGCATGACCCACTGACTGCCACTAAACCTACTGAGGAGATGCTACTTTAGCAAAAGCAGCGGCAGTTTTGGAAGGGATCTGATGGAACGGACAGTTCCATTAATCGTTCTGGAAATGGAGACCTTTGTTTCAAGGTGACTTTACAAATATCACTGTTGATTTTACTTTCCGTGACTGTTATTTCCATCTGGATGTCATAAACATTAAATGCACCATGAAGCTGCTAGAATATTTGGAACTTTTCCCAACAACGAGTATTATCTCATGAATTACAATACTTACCTGACTAGTATGGTGCATTTTGGGAGAAGCAGTTTTTGAACAGTCATGTGACTAAAAGTATTTAAATATGCCGGCACGTACGCACTTTGCAACTGCCCTTTGTCCGTGATCAAGACTGTGTATGCTGAAACATGTTGGACTATGAAGGGCTCATGTACGGTAATACTTGCAATTAAAGGCGTTCCTTTCCAGAAGTGGGCCTCGTTTGTTTGTTTTCTCCGGTGGAATTAGCAGGCTTCTCCGTGCCTGTTCACGAGGCCGCCCTGAAGGGTTGGGGGCTCCCTATTCGGAGGCTTTCTCTTGTGATATATATATATATATGTACCAATAACATGAAATCTAATTTAAAAAATCATTCTATTATAAGAGTGCAACAGTAGGGAAAGTGTTGGATAGCTGAGGGATAAAAAATACTATTCCCACTCCAGTGAGTGCAACAGTAGGGAAAGTGTTGGATAGCGAAGGGGTAAAAATTACTATTCCCACTCCAATGAGTGTAACAGTAGGGAAACTGTTGGACAGCGGAGTGGTAAAAATTACTATTAAAACTCCAGTGAGTGCAACAGTAGGGAAAGTGTTGGACAGCGGAGGGGTAAAAATTACTATTCCCACTACAGTGAGTGCAACAGCAGGGAAAGTGTTGGACAGCGGAGGGGTAAAAATTTATATTCCCACTCTAGTGAGTGCAACAATAGGGAAACTGTTGGATAGCGGAGGGGTAAAAATTACTATCCCAACTCCAGTGAGTGCAACAGTAGGGAAAGTGTTGGATAGCGGAGGGGTACAAATTACTATTCCCACTCCAATAATTGTATAAGTAGGGAATGTGTTGGATAGCGGAGGGGTAAAAATTACTATTCCCACTCCAGTGAGTGCAACAGTAGGGAAAGTGTTGGATTGCAGAAGAGTAACAATTAATATTCTCACTCCAGTCAGTTCAAAACATAAAAATAAACAACATTTTAACAATAAAAATATTTAAAAAACAAAATAAATTAAAAAATATATAAATATGTTAAATTCAAATACAAATATATTTAATATTACATTTCAAAAACTATATTATAATTTTAAATACATATAACAAATACCTACAAATAATATATTAACTAAAATAAAAATAATTTCCAAGCAAATAAATGTTTATAATTAAAAACTATTTAGAAACAAAAACATTATTACATAAATTAACTTTTTTTATTTCCTACCCTATAACACCACACAATTCACAACCCACATTTAAATTTAAAAAAATGTACTTCCTCAACTAACATAATTAATCACCAATTAAAAAATATTATTTATTAAAAAACAAATTAAAACTCATAAAAATGATTTAACTTCCCACCCCTATAATCCCCACAATCCACGGCTCAAATTAAACTGTAAAAAATTAATTACACAATTAGAACTTCTTTTCAATTAAAAAACTAATAGGATTTAACTACTAATTATGAAGTAAGCAACATTAATTTACTCCCCACACTGTACCCCTATAACAATAAAACCCACACACAAAAAAATAAACAATTACCCAAATTAAATATTAATTAATTAATATTATTGATAAACTAATTTTTAATTAATTAAAGGAAAACTACTTCTTACCCTTTACCCCTATAAACCCCACAACCCACACCTAAAATTAATTACACAAATTCCATATTTAATTTTCAATTAATTAATTAATATTAATTAACAACTAATTATTAATTGGTTAAACATAAATTACGTCCCACCGTTTACCCCATAAACCCCACAACCCACACATAAAAAAACACGCAATTACCATAATTAATTAACAATTAATTAGTCAATATAAATAAACAACTAATTATTAATTAATTAAACATAAATTACTTCCCACCCTTTACCCCTATAAACCCCACAACCCACACCTAAAAGAAATCACACAATTACCATAATTAATTATCAATTAATTAATTAATATTAATTAACAACCGATTAATAATTAATTACAAATAAATTACTTCCCACAATTAACGCTATTAATCTAAATTAAATAAATAAAAAATAAGCATTAATTTGTTATAATTAAATTACTTAGCACCCTATTCCCCTATAAACCCACAACCCGCTACGGAACTAAAAATGCAAAATGTAATTAAAATAAAATTCATAACAACTAAAAATTTAACACATATATTAAAAAACATAAACAATACTTATACAAAAAAACATACATCACATACATTTAAAATATAAACTAAAATACATAACACTAATTAAAAAATCTATATTTTAAACATCTATATTTTTGCAAACAATAATAATGAGTTCTATATTTAAAAAAATGATATTTCTTACCTTAAATTCGATATTCTTGGGGGGCGCTAGAGGGCGCCTGGCAAGATGGCTGCAGCCTAATGTAGCTCTGCCCGGCGGAGCCGATATCCGACAAAAATCTGCCACATAAATGCTCCATCGCAGATGGGAAACTGAACGACCTGTGAGGTGATACATTCCTGCACCCACCGGCGGTATTGTGGCATAGTATCGCCCTTGTCTGCGTGAGATTCGGCAGCGAGGCGATCAGCCAGTGTGCGGACAACATGGCGTCCACCTCTATCGGATGACGGAGAGCAGCGCAATCCGGAGGCCTGAGGGTTTAGTGCTCTGTAACCCGGATCGGAGGCACGTCTAATGGACGCTGCAGGAGGCTGCCGGTACTGATCCTCTCCGTCCCGCTGGCTTTGGAGCTTCGGAGGCGCTGTGAGAGCTGGGACCCGATCCGGAGGCCCCAACTGAGCCGCGACCGGTTCCTGGGAGAGCGGTGTAAAGCGGTTGAACTGCCCAGTCCAGCTGAGTGCACCGGACAGCCCCTGCGGATGACTGGAGGCACCGGGGAGAGCCCCGTGGCGCCGGCCTAAGGTGAGCAGGGCGTGGCTTGGCCTGGTCCGTAGCCGCGGAGGCAGGTGTGGGCCAAGGTGTGGGGCCGCGGCCTGCGAGCTAAGGGTGGGTTGCCTGAGCATCGGGCATGGGCTTTCCTCCCGGCCTAACGACTTCTGGATCCCTGCGAGGCCTTACACATCGGGCCTAATTACCGATAGGTTAGAGGCTGGCGTAGTCTTC
The DNA here is from genome assembly GCA_963921515.1 of Calotriton arnoldi. Taxonomy (NCBI): domain Eukaryota; kingdom Metazoa; phylum Chordata; class Amphibia; order Caudata; family Salamandridae; genus Calotriton; species Calotriton arnoldi. The sequence goes on from CAWUFW010011695.1 coordinate 517,665, forward strand.
TGACCTGGCACTCCTGCATAGTGTGCTGGGGCCCACGGATCGTGCCGCATCTGCCCTGAGCGCCCAGTGAGCCTTACGGAGACTGGCCTGGCGCTGTGGTGTACCCTGGCTGGCCCTGCACCGGAGAACTGCTGCATGAGTCACTACCTAAACTAGGGCCGGGCACGGATACCTACGCTAAATCTGCTACAGGGCGTGCGGGGTGGGAGGCACAAACTGGTGCGGGGTTGCACCTGCCGCCATGGGATTGACTGCGGGAGAAGCCCCGTGTGACAGACTGTGCACTGCTTGGAGGTATTTCCGACATGCTTGCGGAGGTGAGCACTACTATTCTGTCTGACCACACTGTAAGGTTCGCCGTGCCCTAGCTCGCCTTACTACCCCGGCCCAGGATCAGAGATGGGGAAGATGGACAGATCACAAACGCGTCTCACGTTTGAGGCGCGTAAGTCATATAAGACGCAGCAAAAGGCGGCTTCAGACTCGGAGGCGGATGGTCAGAACGAGGGCCCTTCCACGTTGAAAACTACACTGGTGGCTATGCTGAAGAGCTTACAAGCTATAGAGGGAAATATGTCTGCCATCAATCAAAGACTAGACCATATGTCCTCGCAGTTAGAACAACAGATTATGAGGATGGATGAGCTGGAACAAAGGGTATCCACGACCGAAGATGGTCTAAGTGAGGTTGCTGACAAGACATTGAATATGGACAAAATCCTGGTGCTCATTCAAGCGAGGAACGAAGACTTGGAGGCGAGGTCGCGACGCAATAATATTCGAATCACGGGGCTTCCTGAGTCCACCAATACTGGCAAGATGGAGACGTACATTGAGACGCTTCTGAAAGACATTTTTGGGACTGACCGGCTGTCCACTATGTTCATAGTTGAGCGGGCGCATCGGTCCTTGGCAGCGAGACCTGTGCCTGGCGCCCCACCCCGACCCATTATTGCGCTGATTTTAAATTACAGGGACCGCAACGCCATTTTGAGACTGGCCAGGGAAAAGGGCTCAATTGTACATCAGGGGAATTCATTGTCATTCTTCCCTGACTTCACTGTTGCGGTGCAGGCGGCCAGGCGAGAGTTCGGGACCGTGAAGAAACTCCTACAGTCTGAAGGTATCCCTTATGCCATGCTGTACCCTGCCCGGTTGAGGATTGGACTGGAGGGCGCCTTCAAAATCTTCACCACCCTAAGGCAGCAATGGAGCATGCCAAAAAACTGAAAGGGCGGCACGGCGACTCCCAGGCTGTACTGGAACAGGAGGAACAGTAATTTGTTCATTTGGGAACAGTTTATATGCTCTAGTATTGTCTAACTGCTTTCTTACGTAAGTGGATTGTTTTAAGGTTGCAACATGTTGTTCTAAGTGGCCTTCAGTACCGAAGAACGGGGTTCGCTGAGCCAAATGTGATTGCTGCCATGGGTCCCTACACTTTCAGTCCATGTGCTTGAGCTGAGGGTGGTTATGGTGGGAGTGTGTACTGTGCCGACCACCGTCCTGGTGCGCGGAACGAGCTTTCGTCCGATGGAGGGTGGAGGAGTAATATGTTGTTCCATCTAAATGTGTATATTCTGGCACAGATAACAATTTTGCTCTGCCACCTCCTACTTGTAGGAGGCTAGTAGCTCTCTGTTGCTCCCCACATGGGAGTTCCCCATTCTTTTCTAGATGTTGGTTCTCTATGTTGGGATGGGTGGTTTCGGAATGGGGATGGCTTTAGCAAGTTGGGTTCGCTGAAGTGGGTGGGGGGAAGTGGTGGGGTGGAGGGGGGAGTGGGGACGGCACTTTTCTATGGCACTGATTTAGAATCCTGGAAATGGTACACTGTACTTGATTGTCTCATCGACTCGGGTAGACTGTTGACTGATGGGTACAGGTGATAACATAAAGTTTGTCACTTGGAACGTACGTGGCTTAAATAACCCCAAGAAAATTTGCTCAGTGCTTGCCCAGTTGGATAGATTGGACGTCCGGGTAGCCTTCCTGCAGGAGACGCACCTCACCAAGCTAGCTGAGCAGAGGGTTGGTCTCAGATGGGCGGGAGTCAGGGTCGCCTCCTCCTACACCTCCTACTCGCGTGGGGTGATGATTCTCATCAAGAAAGAGGTCCCTTTTACGGTCTTTAGTTCTGAGACGGATGATCAAGGAAGAGTGGCTATTGTGCATGGTACACTTGGTGGCGTGGGGGTACTACTTGCTAATGTGTATGGCCCGAATGTGGATGACCATTCCTTTTTTGCGGATGTGTGGCGCCGGATTGCAAAGTTTCCCTCAGCCGAAGTTATATGGGGGGGGGGATTTTAATACGTGCCTGTACCCAGCGGCAGATAGGGTGGGCAGCGTTGAGGCTAGGCGCAGACAGTCAACAGACGCGCTGCTGGGCCTATTGGATGCTGGGAATCTGTTCGATGTCTGGCGCATGCGCAATCCCGAGGCTCGTGAGAGCACTTTCATATCCACTGTACAGGGCACGTGGTCTCGCCTGGACTACTGGCTCGTTTCTGAAGCTGTATGCACCTGGGCGGTTGATGTCCGACATTTAGCTAAGACTCTCTCTGATCACTCCCCTGTGCTGCTCGAGCTGCGGGTTCCTGGGGGTGAGAGGCCCCCGTTTGCGTGGTGTTTACAGCAAACCTCACTGACCGATCCGGTGTTTAAGGGCACAGTTTGCGAGGCGATTCGCAATTATTTCAGGGAGAATGCTGGCACGGTGAAAAGTGCTGGGGTCCTATGGGAGGCATTTAAGGCCACGGTTTGAGGGGTGTGTATTTGCGCGCAGGCTGGGGTCCTGAAAGACTTACGCCGCAGAATTAATAAGCTAGCTGCTGAGATATCTGAGCTGGAGCATGACTATGAAAAGCACCCTGCTCCAGAGAAGCTTGCAAAGATTCGGGATCTGGTCTCGGAACACAATGAAACCATAGATCAAAAGATGGTACATCGATCTCGACGAAGTAAGGCCCGGTATTATGGGGAGGGAGGGTGAACCAGCCGTTCCCTGGCGCAGAAGCTAGCCGAGCCCAGAGGGCAGGAATTTATCACCGAACTGCAAGACAGAGATGGGGTAACGCATTACGGAACCCCGGAGATTAGCAAGGTGGTGCTCGATTTTTATTCGGATCTTTTCCGTGGGCGTCCTGGAGTGCCGGCTGATGACATCAACCGTTATTTGGATGATATAGCTCTGGGTTGGTTATCAGTCAATCAGCGTGAATATCTCACGCAGCCCTTTGATGTCGAGGATGTTAAACTTGCTATCATGTCACTTCCTACCTGCAAAGCTGCGGGCATGGATGGACTCCCGAGCGAGTTCTACAAAACCTACGCAGAGGATGTAGCCCCTAGATTGCTGGACGTCTTTGCTGAGGCGTATGATACAGGAAGGCTCCCTCCCACCCTTAGTGAAGCCTTAATTGTGACGCTTCTGAAGCCGGATAAGGCCGCGGATGTATGCGATTCGTACCGGCCCCTGTCCATCATTAATATAGACGCCAAAATACTGGCAAAAATGATAGCCAGTAGGCTGCAGCCCCTGGTTCCCAATCTGGTTCTCCAGGACCAGATGGGCTTTGTGCCCGGTCGATCTACAACGCATAATTTGCGTACAGTGTTCGCCACACTGCACTACTTTGATGAGGATTTCTAAGCAGTAGCGGTGCTACTTGACGCCGCTAAGGCGTTTGACTCTCTGCAGTGGGGGTATATGTTTGCGGTGCTGTTGCGTATGGGCTTGCCACCCTTTTTCCTCAAATGGGTCCAACTTCTCTATGCCGCTCCGATGGCGAGGATCCGCTTGAATGGGTGGGTATCTGAAGCTTTCCCAATAAAAAGAGGGACGAGGCAGGGTTGCCCTCTGTCGCCGATCCTTTTTGCGTTGGCGCTAGAGCCCCTGGCCTGCAAGCTGCGTCAGCTGCACGGGACGGCGGCGTTGCGGTTTCATCAGCGGCCGCTGATAGCCTCGCTATATGCTGACGACATGCTGTTATACGTTCGCGAGCCAGCTCAGTACCTACCGGAATTGCTCCGAGAATATATAAAGTTTGAACGATACTCAGGTCTGAGCATCAATTGGGCGAAATCTACGGTATTCCCCTTAACCGCTGGTACCCGAGTAATAGAGCTAGATTTCCCTTTAACTTGGTCCACTGATCCGGTAAAATATTTAGGTATCTGGCTGCATAGAGACCCGGAAGTGGTAATTTCATTGAATTATGGCAAGGTCATCTCTAAGATCACCGATCAGGCTGCTAGATGGGCTAAACTACCACTTTCCTTAGCGGATAGAATAGTGGTTCTCAAGATGGCAGTACTGCCAAAACTGCTGTACTTGTTCGTCAACATTCTGATTCGACTGAACGTCGCCTTATTCAATACATTGCAGTCAGCCCTGTTGTCGTTTGTCTGGGGGGGCAAGAAACCTAGATGCAGCTGGAACCTGCTGGTGCAACCCTTTGAGCGTGGAGGATTTGAAGCACCAGATATGAGGCTCTACTATTTATGTGCCCAGGCGCAGTTTGAGCACTATTGGTTCTTCCCGCAGCGGTTTCAACCACACGTTGCTGTGGAGGCGGATTCAGGGCTGCCGGTGCCGTTGGTAGCGGCGGCCCTGTCCGGGGGAATGGGCGGGCCACGGACTGAAATTAACCCTGTTCATTGTACGGCGTGGGCTTGGAAAGCTCTTGGTAGGAGGGCGAAATTGGATTCGCTGTATGCCCCCGCCCTGCCGCTAGCGGCGCACCCGCTTATCTCGGCCGCACAGGAGCAGGCCGCGGTAGGTGTGCTGAAAACAGCGGGAACTGCCAGGCTGGGAGACCTCTATAAAAACGGGCAGTTTCGGCCACTAACGGAGATACAAACTAGACAGGAATATAATATGATGCTGGGGTTCACTTATGTGCGCGTGAGGCAAGCTATTCGAGATATCTATCCTGATTTCCCAGCTGAGCCGAGGACTTTACTGGCACTGCAGGCGGTGCTAGCAGGTGAATCGCATAAGGGCCTAATAACTAGGTTGTATAATACATCTTTGGACGCCGCAGACACTCCTTCCTATAACAAATGGCACACAGAACTGGGTGCCACATTTACACTGGAGGTCTGGAAGTTTTGCTGCGTACTTACAAGCCGCTTGACGGCGAACTGCAACCTCCGCATTATCCACTTAAATATCTTCACCAGCTATACTACAAGCCTCTTCAGCTGCGCAAATTTGGCCTACGGGAGAATGTTCGCTGCGTGCGATGCGGTCATGACGATGCAGATTTTCTGCATTTAGCATGGCGCTGCACAGGTATATATGTGTTTTGGCTCCGGGTTACCAAAGTGCTCACGGATGTGGTCCTTGAGGAGGTGGTGTGCGAGCCGGATGTATGCCTTCTGGGATGGATGAAATGCTTGAAACCATGCAACCGCAGACTGGTGGCGGTTTCTCTTCTATTGTCCAAGCGAGCGGTGGCACAATGATGGGGTGCCAAAGCTATCCCGACAGTAAAGAAATGGGTGCGTGAGTTACTGTACTGCAGGGAACAACTGGAGATATATGCCGAGGAGCTACCGGAGGCTTCTTGCCCTAGGGATTTTTGGGCTCCTCTTGCAGGGTATCTGCTTGGACATCCAGACTTACAGGAGACAGTGTACATTTTATTTGGTGGCTTGGGGGGACATGGAAACGGCCACATTATCGGTATAATCAGAGTCTAGCATGTGCGTTACATTGGGTTCAAAGATATTATCTACGTGCCGGGGTGCCGGGGTGCCGGGTTGGGGAGGGTGGAGGGCTGGATTTGATTTGGGGTGTTGTTCTTCTCTGGAAAAATTGGAAATTAAGGCTTGTGTTGATTACTACTGCATTTGAATTGTTATTCCCGGGTTCCGGGCTCTATAATACTTTTTTTTTGCAAGCTGATCAATAAAAATAAATAAAAAAAATAAATAAAAAAAATTCGATATTCTTGACCACAATATTCTTGCTGTCGATATTTCTGAATCACAATATTTCCAACTCAATATTCTGTCTCAGCACCCACTATAGTACACTATGGGGCCCAATAGGATGGCAGGCGGACTTTAGTCTGCCCGCCATCCTCGCGGTGCTGGGACCGGCCGCCAAACGTGCGGTGGCCCCGCACCGCTAATTAGGATGCGACCGCCACCCTGGCAGTCGCATTCCGCATTTCCAACATTGCGGCGGGTGCTGCTGTAAGCAGCACCCACCGCAATGGTGAAAAGGCATGTTGTGCATTGCCATGCACAACGTGGCAGGCACCGCACGGCATGCAGCACCACCATATTGAGGCCCAATTCCGCCCAGCGGCAGGCGCACTTTGCGTCCGCCGCGCCACCCCCGCCATAATAATATGGCGGGGGTAAATCAGGTTGAGATGGCGGGCGGATCACCACCGCCGTCCTGGCGGTGGCGATCCGCCCACCATCATAATTACCCCTATATTTGTAAAATATAGGGTATTACTGTGTATTTCAAATTTTTTAATGTATTTCTTTTTTGTTTAATCTATGTACCACGGTACTCCAGAGGCAGTACCGCAGTACTCTGTTCATTAAAAAAATATATAAATAAACTTATAAATATTTTTCCTTACCTATTACCACTTTATAGGTAGGATTCTCAGATATAGAAGTTCTTCTGAATTGTGGTTGCTAATAACTTTGTGCCCCTTTGACAAATCTCCACGAAACTTTGCAGACCTATTCCTCTTTCTACTTTGGCAGAGTATACACCTATGTCCAGTAGTAGATTTTTATGTGAGTAAATCTACACATTTAAATTGACCTTTCTGAATCAGGCCTATAGCCTTTAACATCCTGCCCCATTGTTGGCCACCCAAAAAAACTTTTCACTAGTTGGGTAGTCTTTTAATCTCCTTGATTTCCTGCCAGTGGGGAAGTATGGCACCATTGCTTTGCTAGCTTTTGTCATTTTGTAGTTTTTGAGGTACAGAGTATCATCCATAATCATCAAATATTGACCCTTTCTACCTTTTCTAAGTTCTGTTTTATCAATTTTGGCACGTTCATCACATACTCTAGTAAGGAACAAGAGGATAGCCATAAGATCTTTTCGTTAGGAATGATTCACATTGGTTCTAGGAAAGCATTGACATATATTTGGTAAATCCTTACCCTAACAAAATGTCTGCGTTGCCATTCTTTGCTCCTGACTGCTACTGTATTACAAAATCATACTCAGTCAAGAACTGTGCCCAGGTCAGTTGCTTTGCTAACAGAACCATTGTTGATTTTTGAGAAGTGTACTATTCTGTGGTCAATCTAAATGATTAATGTGTGTTGTGTTCCTAGGAGATAATGTTGCCACTTCTCAAATGTACAAACAACAAAAAAGGAGCTATTCCAGAAAGGATTACTGCTTTGTATTAGCTTGAAAAGGAAAAAATTCCTTTTTAAGAAGAACCCTCACTCACCAACCTAGTTGGTGACATGCTTCATCATAGGGTTCCCACCCGAGGGGCCGAATGCCTCCCGGGTGTGCTGCGACGCCTGATTACAGCGGAGCGGGTTTTTTTTGTGTGCAGAGTGAAAAGTGAAAAGTGATTTAATATTGTCTCTATGCACCTGGAAATTTTAATGGTGGGGTCATAGGACAAGATTAAAAACGTAAGTGGATGTCCTCTATGGTGTAATTGTCCATAGACATCCGTGGGGTTTTTTGTGACAAGGTCTACATGTTTCAGCCTTCTCATGCGTAGTCGCAAGGCTTTCTTCAGGACCAGTGAAAGTAGTGTGTGCACTCGTTAAGGTGCACACTTGTTAGGCGAGACTGACCGCCAACTTACGGTTCTGCTCCTGCTTATTGATTTATAAAACGCCAGTATGCGGAACCTCATGGATCCTGCCGGGGGGCGTTGCCTATTGTCAAACCTTCGTCTAGGATCAACGCCCGCATTGGCACCTGTTGTAGTCCCGGCCCGGGAACCCCGTTGCTTCCTCTGAGTTATTTAATCCTCGTTCTTGGGACAAATCCTTGTGGGTATATAATGAATTCCACTGAGTCTGCATAAAAAATAAATTTTCCAAATTAAAAACAATTCTCTCTCAGCTTTTGTAATACATTTCTCACTTACTGCATTCTCAGGGCATGGGGTTAAGGTGATTAAGGATATCGTCAATATAAACCACTATGCAAGTATTCAAGAAGTCTAGTAGGACCTTACTTATGAAAAACTGTAAAGTGACTGTAAGTTACAGAGGGCCTGATTTAGATCTTGGTGGATCTGTTCCCGCCGTCACTCTTTTAATGGTTTACTGGCCACCTACTTGGTGGGCTTCCAGCTCTATTTAGCTGTTGGTGGGTCTATGGACAAAAGACCGTACGAGTGCCCCGACTCCGCCAGAATTTGTCACCTGCATCGACAGCATCAGAGGCAGAAGCGGCTGTCTGCAGGAGTCCAGCTAAGATTGCAGAAGGGCTAATCAAAATGTTCCTTTCTGTCAAGGAAACTGTGGAGGAGAAACTTCCTACTTTGACTTGGCGGAATCGATGGAAATGAGGTAGAAACCTACCTTTTTTTTGTTTCCCACTTCTGTTTCCATTGAACCCCATTGTCCAGGTCCTTCCTTTACTGCTTCTACTTGACCATGACACTAGTCCGCTCTGTTGTCGCCGGGATCTAAGGTAAGCTTCTTTTAAACTTGTTTTACTATGAATCGTGTGTTGCCAATTGCTTTAGCCTTGTGCATGTATATATTGCTCTTACATGCAATGTATTCTAATGTGTAATGCAGTAGTGTTCATTTCATGACTTATCAAGGTAAAATCGACACACCTGTATTGACATTTAAAAAAATATTTATTTATTGAGTTGGTTGTGGGTGTTGTGACCGTGGTGCCTGTGGGTGTACTTTCAATAGTGCGTGCATGTTGTTTGTGTGCTTTGCTATATGTAAAAAAAGGGGCATTACACATTATTAGTATTATTACCTACATATATTTTGAAGCACACACAACATATATGTGTAGTGTCACATTAATAAGTTGCACTTACCAGTCTCCACTCCACGAGGAACCCACTCCATCAGGAATCCACCGCTAGGATAATGCCAGCACAATGGGGAAATCCTAATAGGCTCGGTGCAATCCCTCCCGCCTGATGACGACGGACTACTGTTCGCCAGCAGAGGAGTCCACCGCATTGACAAAGGTCCAGCGCTTACACAATGGTAAACAGTCTGTTGATGCGGACAGCAGTTCAGGTAGACCACATCTAATACAGCGGGCGGGACTCTGTTTGCTCGACGGAGTACTTGTGACCGCCGATGGAAGTCCCACCAAGATCTAAATCAGGCCCAGAGTCTGAAAGTCATACACTGATGCTCATAGAGAAAATACGGTCTTCTACTCGTCTCCCTTTCAGACTTATACAATATGTAATGTCCTGTGCATATTCAGTTTTGAGGAAATGGTGCCTTCTTTCGCCTGATCTAAAATTTGTGAGATCAATGACAATGAGGATTGGTTCTTATTAGTGAGTTACTGATGGCTCAATGAGCAATGCAAGTGCAATCACCCCTCTTTTCTTGGGAAAAAAGGATAACACTGGTGATTTTGATTGGCAAATCAACCCTTTAGCCAGATTTTCCTCGATACAGCCCTTGAGATGTGTGATCTAGGGGTGGGCGAAGAATTCCACTCTACCGGCGGAGTTCACAGAGTTTTGCCTACTCCACGCTCCTTGCGGAGTTCTGAAAAACTCTGTGACACGGAGTGGAGTTTTTTCTCTCACATGGGTTGGCAACATTAAGTTGGCGAGCACGAGCGAGGGAAATCGCGCACTAGACCACCTCCCAGCAAGATTTCTGAATGCAGGCAGACACAGAAGGTCGTTACCACTTGCATTGAGAAAGTTGTCGCTCGTGTTGAGGAAGCTGTCGCTCGTGTTGAGGAAGCTGTTGCTCAAGTAGAAAATCTACTTGAGCGGCAGGAAGAAGCAGCGCCCTCTGGCACTCCACATGATGCCATTTGAGCTGATTTTACAGCGTGGTAGAAACTCTTGGTGCTAAAAATCAGCGTGAACTGTGCGAAGTACCGTACTCTGCCGTTCGCAGAACTTCACATAGGCAGCAGAGTTATTTGGCACTTTGCGGAGTTCAGTGCAGCACGAATCCACAAACTCCGCTCAGGCCTAGTGTGTTCTCTTTTCCTGTCAATACACCGATTCTATTACAAAACAGGACCTGCTTGCTGCAGGCCAGTTTGACAGTCATAATCCCTATGCGGTAAAAGAACATTAGCCTTTTTATTGTTGAATATAACATTTTGATTCCCAAGCTATGATGCCCTCCTTTCAGTTCATTGATGGGTTATGGCTCTACATCCAAGGCATGCCAAGATTACCCAATACCAAGGAGCATTAAATCAAAACACACGATAAGTGTTCCCTCTTGTTGTAGTCATGGTAACTTTTGGATGCCATAGGACCTGAGGACAACACGTTTCCATTAATAGATCCAACTGCTTCTGGTACATTCTTTAGAACTGAGGAAGCTCTAATAAACAAGCATATTCAATTTCAAAGGAATTACTGGTGGTACCAGAATTTAATAAGGTATGAACATGGATTGATTGTCTGTCTGTCACCACTAAAAACATAGGAGTTGTCAGATTATTGTTATCGGTATTAGCCACATTAGATAAACAATGGTAGGTCAATGATGGTATGATGCTCGGTGATGTGATTTTCTCCACCTCTGAATGAGTTTGTTGTGTTGCTGCTCTGTGGCAGCATCTAATGCCTTGAATATGGAGTTGGTGCTTGGTGCTACTTTTCACAGAATGTCCTGCATTACAGCAGAAAAGACAGAAATACAAATTCAGTTTTTTTTCTCCTCCTTTGTTAAAGGGTTCTTGGCCACTTCAGTCTCTATCTGTTCAGACAGACACCCCATGGATAGTGATATATCTGTTTTCCTTTCTTTTATGATAAGCACTCAACTAACTGTCTTGGTTCTATAACCTCACTGTAAGAAATGTGGCTATTGGTTGAGAGGGGTGGAAATTCTCCTCAGGCAACAACAACTTTCCTTGTCATGGTGAACTACAAAAGTAACAAAATTAACTTGTGGTTAACCCTCTGGTAGCTTAGCGCAAAAGCAGTCAGGCTTAACTTAGAGGCACTGCTTGAACTATGTATACAGCACACAAACAGTAATAAAGTGAAAATATAACACAAGGAAAATCCCAAACCAATTAGAAAAATTTGTATAAATTCTAATAAATAAATTGAGACAAAAAAAACACAAAAATCCAATCAATAGAACCGGAGATTTACAGTTTTAAAGTTGTAGGTAGGTATATCGCCTGGAAGCAAAAAGCACCACTCGCAGTCATCTGGTCATGCTAGACTGGAGGAAAGTCACAAGTTTAGGCCAACTGTGATGGAGCACAGGCTAGATACAGGGCCCAGGTTAGTCCCACTGAAAAAGTTACCTTCTCAAAGTCTGACATGAAGAGTCCAGAACTTTAGGATTTTTGTGTTGAGGAGTGCAGTCTGATGCCAGCCAAGGGTCCAAGACTCAGCCTAGCAGAAGCCAGCAGGGCTCAGGCAGGTCCAGTTGCAGGTCTAGGCAAATTCAGTTGCAGCAAATCAGCTGGAGAGTTGCAGGGAGGCCCCTGGAGCTTGTTGCGTCCCTATAGATCAGAACAGGAGCAGCCAATTGATCATTAGAGTCACTCAGGTAGCCTTGGATGAATGGAGCAGGTCGAGTCTGCCTTTGCAGAGAGCAGGGCAGGCCTCAAGCTGCAGGGCAGTCCTCTGGGGAACAAAGCAGGCCTCAAGCAGCAGTGCAGTCCTCTGGGGAATAAGACCGGCCTCAAGCAGCAGGGCAGTTCCCAAGGGAACAAGGCAGTTCTTCTTCTGTAATGTCCACTGGTCTAGGAGTGTACTGAAGAGTAGCTCAAGAGGTCCAACATTTATACCTGGTGGGGGTCATTTTTATAGTCTAGCCCCACATCTGAAAAGTTCTTCCCTTGCCCTGCCAAGACTCCAAGAAGTCTAGGGTGACAAAGGGCTAGTGTCAAAAGCCTTTGTGTGTGCTGGAGGCATGGCCTTTGAAATGTAAGTGGGGCCGGGAACAGCTCTGCCCCAACCATCCTGGCAGGATGGTCCATTCTGCCCACACCTAGTTCCCTATTATTCACTGTCTGAGCCCAATACACATTCTAAATTGGGGAACCATTAACAGGTCCGGGCAGTTGGAAACTTCTAAAAGGCCTTAGAAGATTTTGGACAGTTAAAGAACACAAAAAAGTGATGGATGGAATGCTTGTGTTAATCTCAGCCACTGGTAATTACTCGGGCCGCATCCCAGTCTATCGTTTTTGTACACACCATGCCACCTCAGTTTGAACCCAGCCATATGCAAAAGCGCTGGATGGAATGCTTGTATTTTGGTTCAGGGAGGACCTGACATGGCAGTTTGGGCTGTCAGATAGCTATTGACTTTATTCTACTCAATATCTAATACTTAGTAGCATCGATAAGAAAGAGAAAACAGTGATTCCAAAAACTTCAGTTTAACAAACTGTAGCTAACCTGCCTTTCTGCATGGCCATCCTTGAATTTGTTTATTTTTCTGCACCCTATTTCTGCTGCTGTAGTACTCTGTGTATTTTACCACTGCTAAACCGTAGTGACATTCCCGTGCTTCCTCTCTAAAGTGGTCTGTACATTGGAACTCTATATTTTGACAGTTAAATTTACCTACAAGTCCATTGTAAATGGTGCCTTAAGTGCACCTATGGAATGGAAAGTTAAATGTCATATGTGGGCTGCAGTATGTATTTACACAACCTACATACATCTGACATTGACCTAAAGCTTCTGATTGTTGCCTCTCCTTTTTTTAACAAATGACCCTCTCCTTATTTTTCTTCCTCTGCATGCCCTCTCTCTTGGAGTACAGTCTACATAAACCTGCATGCATATTTGCCTTACTCTTTAGTATTGTATTTCTACAAATGTCCTATCATTTAAAAAATCATATTTACCTTATTTGAAAGTCATACCCCTGCACCTAACAATTTCTAATCTCTGGTAGCTCATCCAATAATCCTATTTAACAATCTGCATAAACTCACATACCCCTCACAACCAATGATCACACCTAACCCCTATTAATTAAGCATCCACAAAGGAACTGGTTTTGTTGGACTTGAGTGCTGCGTTCGACACGGTGTCCCATGGCCTCCTGCTGGAGAGGCTAGGAGAGGTCGGGGTCGGAGGTGTCACGTGGATGTGGTTGAAGAACTTTTTGGAAAACAGAACTTTTCAGGTGCTGCAACATCCATTCAAGTCCAGAGTTTGTCCTTGAAACCAGGGGGTGCCGCAGGGATCTGCGCTAAGCCCCACCCTATTCAATATATATATGCGCCCGCTGGCAGATATTGTGTTGAGACATGGAATCAAGTTGGTATCCTATTCTGACGACACTCAGCTAGTTGTGACCCTAGAACAACAAGAATTAGGAAGGGCTGCTGATTTCAAAACATGTCTGAGGGAGCTTATGGACTGGATGAGACTGAGTTGCCTCCAGTTGAATGCAGGGAAGACAGAGGTGTTGGTTGTGGGAAAACAGCCCTCTTTCTGGTCACAGCATTGGTGGCCTGAGGAACTGGGACCTTGCCCGGTGCCGAAAGCGAAGGTGAAAAATTTGGGGGTGTGGTTCGACGAAGCACTTTCCTTTACTCAGCAAATTTCTGCTGTGGCCGGAACCTGCTTTGGCATCCTGAAAATGCTGCGGAAGATTCTGGACCTTCTCCCCTGGATGCTAAAAGAACTATTGTACAGGCTTTGGTCACATCTCGTCTTGACTACTGCAATGTTCTGTATCTAGGGGTGACCGCTAAAAATCTGAACATCTTGCAGAAGGTCCAAAATGCCGCAGCTAGGCTTATCCTGAATATTCCCAGGAGGGCCCCGGTAGGAGAAGCTTTAAAAAACTTCACTGGCTCCCAATACAGGCTAGAGTTACATTTAAGGCTCTCTGTATCAGCCATAGGATCCTTAGGAAAAAAGGGCCGCGCTTTCTGACCCCCCTTCTGACGGTTTACCAACCTTCTCGGAATTTGAGATCTCTTGGCAGTATGAGAATGACTGTGCCTAAGGTGCGGAGGGCCAGGGTGGGTGGAAGATCTTTTGGTTTCCTGGCAGCTAAGGCCTGGAATAAGCTTCCTGTGGACTTGAGGACATCTGAGTCAGAACCTTGGTTCCGTAAGAAATTGAAAACCTGGCTCTTCCGTGACTCAGGGGGCGGTCGTTAACTACTCTGCTGCCTTTCCTTGCTTAGAGGCTACGTAGGTAGTCGATTAGTGTGGTATGGGTTTGGGGTTCCCAGTTGTCCTAGTGCGGGGACCCTCCGTTGGGAGTAACCATTGCGCTTTACAAACTTCCTAATAATAATAATAATAATAACTGAAGAACATGCATGGAAGGATTCCTTGACAGCAAAAGACTAGGGCCATTAACCAACAATACCTGCTACATTTATTATAATCCTTAAACGTGCTACCTGGCGTAAAATGGGGAGTAAACACCATATAATTGAAACACTTATCTCCTGTAAATGTAATCTATTACAAAGACACTGGAACAAATGCATGGAATGGTTTTCTAGAGAGCATAATGCTAATTCCAATAACCAACACCAACCAACCACTGAATTAACCTCTTTCCTTGGTTTCTGGAGCAGCGTGCCGCCCAGCATAAAATGATTCAAAGTCTCATTAGGGGTAGTAAGCACTATATAAATGGAACTATAATTACAAAAATATACCTTCAAAGAGCACCATTTTGCTCTGGCTGGGCTGCACTTTAAATGTTTTGCAGTGACACTTGGCAAGGAAAAAAAGCATTAGGCATGTAGAAAAAACGTATATTTATAGTTTCATGAGTCACCCCCAAAGTGAGACCTGTAAGCCCACAGGGAAGGTGCTAATATATAAAAATGATGTGCCCTTACAGTGAAATAAAAGGTTAAAGAATTTTTAGTGTGTAGTCCTTGCTAGATGTTTCCCTAAGTAAGCTTGTATGGCATTAACATCTTAATTCTCTACCTCTGCTTCAAATGCTTAAACATTATTTCCTGCTTGCTTTGCAATATCTGATTTTATGGTAAATTGAGAGTTTTAATACCTTAATCAGAAAAGTAACTTTATATAAATGTACTCCAGGCCCTGCCTGAGAAAGAACGGGCTTAAAATCATTTCTGCCACTCATCACACCCCCAGAGCAGGAGTATACATCTTTTGGCTAGGAGAGTTACTAACCCTGGTTCAGAGGACAGTGCCTCCCTCTGAGACCACGAAAAAGCCAATAGGAGTTAACTGCTGAACACTTAGGGGCCGATTCCGATCTGGGTCGGAAAACTCTCCGACCGAGCCGGATCCGGAGAGATTTCCGACCGAGCCGGACTCCTGCAGTCCGACCGAGCGAGTACGATGCGGCCGCATGCTGCCAGACTCGATTCGGTCGGACTCCCATTGAAGTCAATGATAGCCGGTCGTACGACGCGTACATGGGCTCCCATTGACTCAATGGGTACGTCGCGAACAAGGGGGCCCCCTGTAGTGGGTACGCGTTGGTGCCATCCGCACCGTACACGCATGTATAGGGGGGACCCTTGGGTCCCCCCTGTGCTCGACTCGTACGGCTACGAGTGCAGGGGGGTCCGGCACGGACCCCCCAAGTCCATCTCCGGGTGCTTTTTCGAGCCGGACGCTCCGACTCGATCCGGCTGTCCGACGCGTCCATCGTACTGGCTCGGTCGGAAAACGTCTCCATTGCGCGCCACGAATCGAGCGCGAACGAGTCGGACGGAGCGGGTCGGACACAGAAACGAGTCGGTCGGCGATTTCGCGTTCACTCGCATCGTACTTGCTCGCTCGGACGACTGTACGAATCGGTCGGAAACAAAGCCTCCGACGTTTTACTTGTCCTGGTAGTGAAAAACTCACAAATCAGTTTTTCACTAGTGGGAGCAGATAGGAAATTCATGTTTGGTGTCTGATGAATTGTAATTTAAAATCATCTTTAATGGTAAAGTCAGATTTTATGTCACAATTCTGAAACTGCCACTTTTTGAAAGTTGCCATCTTCTCGTTCTAACCATTTGGTACCTGAATCCTGTTCTTGCGTCACATGACTATGTGTAGTTGGCAGTTGACCTTTGTGTATTCCTCCCAGACAGTATGGCAATAAAGGGTCTGGTTGTTGGCAGGATGGGCCACCTCTGGCAGGATAGGGGATAGAGCTGTCACCTACTTCCCCTGCATTTCAAAGGCACTGGCCCAGATCACACACAAAGGACTTCACAATAGCCTATTTTGCCCCCAGACAGAATGGGACCAGGGAATGGAGGCAGAACATTGCAAACACCTCTGTATAGGGAAACTCCAGAAACTTCTCCCCCTTCAAAGTGGGCACTAGGTATAAAAAGAGGACTCTCGGACCCACTCTTAAGATCACTTCTGGACCTGTTTAAGACTCAGAAGAAGGACTGTTCTACTTCCCTGCTGCTCTGCTGCAAGAAGGGTTGCTCAGCTGCTCTGCTTCCCTGCTGAACTGCAAGAGGGACTACTCTGCTGCCCTTCTGTCTGAGGAAGAAGGACTGGCTGCACTTTGAACCCAGGACCAACAGAGTGCCTACAAGGGCAGGTTGGCTGGCCTCCTGTTCTGAACTACAGGAACACAACAAGCTCCAACACCCTTGAACTCTGCACCTGGACTCTACCTGCTGTGAGTCCTAATCCCCCAAGTGGTGCCTCCCCTGGCCTGGACCCTTGGAATTGGATATAAAGGTGCTCTGCCAGCCCAGCTGTGGTCCCCATCAGAACCGACACAATACGACACACCCTGACGTTGCCCTCTCAGCTCATTGGAACCGACGCAGCATGACACAACTCGATGCAGACCCCTGCATCGCTCATTGGAACCAACGATGAGCACTGCAACTCCCCACATGAAGGACTTAAGGTTCAATTATCAGTGGGCCTAAACTGGTGCATGTATCCTTCCCATGCTCCATCACAGTCAGCCTCAACTTGTGACTTTTTCCCAGAGTAATCAGGTAACCATAGTTGGCACTTTGTGCTTTTAAGCACTATTTTTACCTAAACCTTCAGAATTTCATATCTCTGGTTCTACTAAATGAATTTTTGTCATTTGGTGCTAAATAATGCATTCAATTTTGCTCTTTTTTCTGAATTGGTGTGGCATTTGTCTTGTGTTGTGTTTTCACTTTATTACTGTTATGTGCTGCATAAATACTTTGCACATTGACTCTAAGTTAAGCCTAACTGCTTTTGGCCAAGCTACCAGAGGGTTAAGTATAGGTTAATTTGGTGACGTTTTGTGGTACACTCTGAGAACAATTGTGGCTGGTGCTTGAATAGGGTTTCCCTCTCTCCTCAACAACAACCAGATTTCTCAATCATGTTTATGATAACAGTAACCAAAATCAGTCAGTCAGTCAAATATTCTTTATTCATTTAATTAAAACCATAAAAGACACAAACAATATTAATAATACATGATACCCAATACTGTCACAAAATGCTTCCAGTGTGTAGAAATAAAAACCTTCTTAGGGGTTCACTGATACATCTGGTCCTTAAGACCAACAAAGAAGAGATTGGCACAGAAGCTGTAATATCAAAAAACATGTTTTATTAACCTCAGATGTGGGAGATTGCATCTTACGGTACCCGCAGGCCACTGTAGGAGGCATTCTAATGAGTGCAGAGAACAGGGTCCTTATATATGCATTTGTTATATAGTCAGCATAAAATCAAGGGGAGGTCCTAGCACATACAAGCATGCTTATTGACTAATATGGGTATACAAAATTTGCTTGCTCCACAAAGTGGGAGGGGAGACTAAACTGCTTACATCAGTAAGAATAGCCTGACAGTTCTATACTAGGAGCAGGTGCATTCTACCAGCTAGGCCTTTCTGAGCATGTGCAAGACTCTGGAAGAGGGAGAAAGCACATGGCGAGCACATGGTTGACTAAAATGGCTGCCAAGTACAAAATGGCTTTCAGCTCATGCTAACAGCGATTCCTGCAATCTTTAACAGATGATCCTTTTAGCATGAGCTAAAGACATTCCCATGATCTAGTAGAGACAGAGAAAATATTTTGCACATTTTCTTCTCATAAATTCATCAATATCCTATGCTAGGTGGGCATTTACATTCTAAACATTTCATTAAGCAGGTATATACAAGGTATAAGCAGGAGTACAAAGTGAACAGAGCATTGGGTCATACAGGTAGCAAGAGAGAATAATGACTATTATCTCAAACAGAAATCTCAATATTTTCCAATCCTAAGCAGAAAGCAAATACCAAAACCATCTTGTCTAATTTTAAGTTTCAGGGCTCTGATGTATTTCAGTGACTATTTATGTCAATTTCAAAATAGCCAACAGCACATACCTAATAAAAACATTTTCAATAGACTTTCTCAGTATTTTTTTATGAGGGCTAAATTATCAATTAATATACTTAAGGAAAGAGTAAAGTAACATGCTCAGATGAACTTTTCTCGTGCAGAATAAACATTACTCTTAAAAAATATTAAAGCAATCAGACATATTATTACAAAAACAATCCTGGCTCCGGGGGACCAGGAGGACCACACAGGGCCATAGGAATTAGGACAAGGAGCCGCAAAGGGCTGCTCCTCCTCAAAAATGGGACGACCAAAGGGGTACATTACTAACAAAAAAAGAGTCCTTGGGAAATTGTAGTACAACCAACCAGAGGGGAGTCTTCTCCCTGTGTCCGTTTGAGCCTCACAGGCAGGCTCTTGTTGTTCCCACGGTGGAGCTGCACAACTCGCAACTCAAGAATCACGGAGAAGGAAAAGTCTTTCTTTCAGGATAGGGCAATCACCCCCAGGGCAAATACCCTCAATGATCCTGTCCAGTGTCTCAGGCAGTGCACCAGTTTTCTTCACTTTAATCTAACAGGCACCAAGGGCACAGCACCTGTACCCTAAACTCAAGTCCTTCCCTAACTCCTGTATTGCACCTCTGGCGCACTGCTCTTTTGTTGGGGCCACAAATTGTAGCCAATATGCTCAGGCATCCCTTGATCAACAAACAAAGGCGTAGACTTGCATTCACTTGGGACCAGGACTCAAAGGCCTGAAGCAACCCTTGTTTCAAAGGGGTCACCTCAAGCAAAAGCCTCCTTGCCGTCCTTGTCGTTCTGTGACTCTCTCAGCTGGGCATCAAAAACTGGATCCACACAAAGATTTCTCCATCCTGATTTGTAACCCCGTCTTTCGCCCAAGACAGTGGCAGGGGTACACACTTCACGTCCCAGTGCTTCCGCCTTCACTGAGGTCCTAGTTGCCAGCAAGGCCTATGCTGGTTCCTTTTGTTTTGACTGTAGGCTGGACTGGTGCTGACTCCCAGGCTGGATCTGATGTCCGGGCCCCTCTGGCAATGGTTGTAAGGCAGCAAATATCTATTCGTGGACAGAACAAGAGGTCTTTAGACAAGGCACAGAAATAATCGAACAACAGAGAGGATAGTCTCAGAATACTTCCTTAGTCTCGGGCGCCCCATACATTAGCAAGGCACCCAAGAGCCACTTCATCTATCTGAGAGTAGAAAACCCTGGACCTATTGGCAAGTATAAAAGGAACGTTTTGGTGAACTGACAAGAGTAATACATCACCCAATCCCAAACAGCCAAGGAAGTCTGTGTTCATTTACTAAATTCTGAGGAAAAGAGAAAAACAATACAGACATACTCCAAATACTTACATTGGTGTATTCCTATATTACCAATCTGAAGAACCTTCAAGAAAAAGGAAATGTTCTACACTTTTACTCATAGATTTTACATTACTTGTACAGGACTGCAGACTCTTGTAAAATAATTTCTCTTACATGTTATGCTTAGGACTATGCTCTCATGTTATAGGTGCAGCAGGAAAATCTAAAACTGCTAATTTAACAGGGATTCTTATTGCAAAAAGAACTAAACTTCAACATAGTGAGTACATTTTCTCCAGCAGAACATATTATGACAAACAAACTCCTATAAAACAATATTTTCCTTCAAAATGTTTGCTAAGGATCACATGAGCGTCTTTCCTGCATTGTACTTTTCACGATCTGGACTATGCAACATCATTTTCAAAAGGAAAAAAACCCTATCTCCAGCTCTAATAAGGCTGTCAGCTTATTGACAGAGACTAGCTAATAAAAGACTAGCAATGCCCTTGCAAAACTGTATAGAACATGAGAATAACATAAACAATAATAGGATTGCCACCTGAGATTTTTGAACAGAAACCCCACTATACAGTTCCCCTTAAAGATCAAATAAGGGAACATCAATCTGTTCTACTCATTCTTTCATACAGGATGGGCAGTAACATAACATAGATTTTATCATTTTATTAATGCTAACAATTTTTAAAACAGTATTACTGAATAGCCAATGAAATGTCTCATGGCTATTTCACAGACAGCTTAGACAGACTAAAAAAAGTAAGAAAAAGAAGAGAGAAAACATAATTTTGCCTACCCTTAATTTGTAGAGGAGCTAGCCTCCTTCCCCCATTTTGACAGTAGGAAAACCTGAAACAGGTTTTACTTCTGTCAACACTTTCAACCCCTATTTGTAGCAACTGGGCACAAACAAACCAATGTATCAATTTCTTGAGCAATTGTACTAGATTAACATGAGGGCGCATGAATGCAAACTAAAATCCATTTCCTCCTTATCGTAGCCCCTACACAGTATTCTTTAAACTAAAACCATTATTTTTATATACATGGCAGATCAATGCTCAACTGAAGGCTGTTTTCCTGCGTTTCATATGACTGCGCAAAACGTGTGTTTGCCAAAAATAGGAAGCAAAGCTTCTCTTTCTCTCTTTGCGCTATCATCTCGTCTTTCAAAAACTTTTCGAAGGTCGAAGTGTCCCAGCAAACATTACCCTTCACCCTGCTAAGTTGCTAAATGCAGAACTCCGACCTTTGACCCGTTCAGCAGCTGCTCATTTCTGTGTGCAAGCCTTGCCATGCGGTTTTCGTAATGCAAAGCAACTCTGGAGAATCACAGCTCAAAGGCAGTACTGTCCGATGTGTTTGCCAGCAATTTAAAGGTAGGATAATAACGTCTGCTGGTTTCTGTATACTTATTTTCATTTGTGTATAGTGTGTGGTGTGCAGTCTAGTAATACAGAGATCAGCTGTTTGTTTTATACTTGCATATACTTTATTGAAGCCTGAGAGCACGTTAAAACTGCCTTGAGTGGTAGAACTGCTTGTAAAATTGTGAATTTAGCTCAATTTCGACTTTGGTGGTAGGGGCACTTAAAAATGAATATCCTACAATATTTTTGCATAATAGGAACCCCCAGAGTGTTCTTTAGATAGCCCAGGAATGGGAAATCAGAAATGTATAAGGTATACCCTTAAAAAATGAGTTTTGTACGGCTGGGTAAAGTGACAGTTCACATTTAAGGCTCCTGCTAATGCGGTACAGCACTGCTTAAATCCAACTTTGATGCTAGGAATTCACAGTATGATGAGTAGGCTTTATAAAGATGAAAAAACGAATTTAAAGCATTTATTTTTAATAATATATATATTTTTTCATATAATTAATTTTTTTTTATTTTATCAAACCAACCATTTTGATGATTCCACATTGGAAAAGCAAGCTTCATTCGTAGCCTATCATATTTAAACACATTCATTCATAACCCTAAGCACAGAAGCCTTACTTGAAACAGGAAAAGTCTGCGCCACTTTTTTAAAGGACAGTTATCATTTAACATCAGAACCACAGATGTACTTATGTAAAGAAGGCATTAAGAAAGGAAATCCCTACTTTCAATTTTGTTCTCTGTTATCCAAAATAATGAAACTGGTTTTTGAAACTTTTAAAATAATGCAGGCCCTTATACCAGTTTTACACTGACTTAAAATTTCGCTGACTCAGCATTCCTGTCTGTGGCCATGATCAGGAATAGCCATATGCTATTTATGCAGCTGTTGTTTGTCAGCAGGCGTCGAATTTTCACGCCTTTCTCTGGAAAAAACCCTTTATTATTTGAAATACCCTGACAGAGTTAAATCCCCATTTGTTGTGTCAAACAGTTTCTTTTCAGTTAGTCAGTTTAAACACAGCTGTTGGAAAGCTTTTTCCTCGGGTGCTGAAAGAAAAGCATGTCACAGTCTATTTAAAACTGAGGCATTTCAATGCAGTCAAATCTATCTTTCTATAATGTGTATTTAGTTCAGCAACGACCAAATTCACTCAAATGATGTGCATGCCTTTTAATGTCTAATACAATGTATTTAAGGAAAATGCTGTAACGTGTATTTTAGTCTATTGATTACAAAACACACAATTTCGTTTTCCTTCCTCTGTATGAGGCCTATTTTAATCCTATTGAATACGAATTCTAATTTTATCTTTAGCATTGTGGCAATTTGCACACATGTATAGTGTCGTACTCTGTCAATTTAATAGTAACATGCAGCTGTTTAGCATATGTTATATAATTCATTTCTGGATTTTTATTTAATATGTAAGTAACTAAATGACATTTTGCATAACAGAATGATGACAGCAAAAAAACATAAACAAACTCATTGAGCTCATTCCAGACAGTTACAGAAGGGGGGTCATACACGCAGATTACACAACACAGCGCGCTTAAAGCTAGCCATTCTTACACAAAGAGTACTCACACAAATATTACCAATGTCAAACCAAAACCCCACATAGACAGTTAAACACACATTTAACCCACAAATCAATACTTAGGACTTTAAGACAGCTTACAAACTGTACGCAAGACCAACCTATTTGTAAATACTAATTGTAAGTCATATTTACAAGAAGAGCTCTCAAAAGTAGCCCAAAAAACTGTTCCATGGTCAAGAAGCCAAAATACACCAAATTCGCCAGTTTTGGCTGGTAGAACACTCAAAAAGCGCTCTGCATATCACCACTTATGAATGTTACTAAGTGCGCAGATCCGGATCCGTTTTATGTACATATTTAGTTCCATGGGGTACTTAGTCACCAAGGAAGAAATATCTTTTTACTATACCTAAACCTATTTAGGTATCCCCTCTGAGGAGTCAGCTGAGTACTTCCTAAATCCATATCGGTACCTCCAAGACAGCAACACTTTCAACAAAGTGTGCTAGAAGCAGGCATGTCAAAAATATTATAGCATATATAATATTATACTCCAAGTGACACTTAACACAATGTGTGCCGTTCAAGTTTTCAAAGTTAGAGAAAAATCTCCTCATTACCTGCCTTCTTTTGCTGCAGCAAAACAAACAAACAAACCAAAATCTTGGCCAAGTCATTCCAAACAAAAGTGTTGCTTCAGCAACCTTGCCAAACCAAAGTCTCCAGCTTTCAACTGCCAAGTTCTGAGTGACCTAACGGTCATTTTAAAATACTCACGCCAAAGAAGTTCTCAGTCGGGAGCGGCAAACACTTGGAGGATCAGATCAGGAAGACCAGAAATATACTGGGCTGGAAGACAAACAATCTCCGTGCGCAGGGTACCTCCTCAGTAGATTCCTGTCCTGTACTCCTCAGTAGATTCCTGTCTCCCTTCAAGACCACTCCCTTGGATAGCCGCTGCACCGATGAGGTCCACTTTTGGGCGCCATTTGTAGAAATAAAAACCTTCTTAGGGGTTCACTGATACATCTGGTCCTTAAGACCAACAAAGAAGAGATTGGCACAGAAGCTGTAATATCAAAAAACATGTTTTATTAACCTCAGATGAGGGAGATTGCATCTTACGGTACCCGCAGGCCACTGTAGGAGGCATTCTAATGAGTGCAGAGAACAGGGTCCTTATATATGCATTTGTTATATAGTCAGCATAAAATCAAGGGGAGGTCCTAGCACATACAAGCATGCTTATTGACTAATATGGGTATACAAAATTTGCTTGCTCCACAAAGTGGGAGGGGAGACTAAACTGCTTACATCAGTAAGAATAGCCTGACAGTTCTATACTAGGAGCAGGTGCATTCTACCAGCTAGGCCTTTCTGAGCATGTGCAAGACTCTGGAAGAGGGAGAAAGCACATGGCGAGCACATGGTTGACTAAAATGGCTGCCAAGTACAAAATGGCTTTCAGCTCATGCTAACAGCGATTCCTGCAATCTTTAACAAGTGTATCAGTAAAATTGCATTAAAAGAATTTGTTTGAAAACAAATAAAAAGGTTAAAAATCCAATTCATGTTCTCTATAGAAATAATACAGGACCTAAACCACAAAGAATCAATTTATCACAAGACCTGAGACCAGTGCAAGTCATCTCTTTCTGGATCTGACAGCCCCTACTAAAAAGCTAGCTATAATGAAACATACTAATGCACTCAACACCATCTGTAGATATATTAGGGCAGGTCTTACTTGTAAAAAGCATTTCCCTCCTAAAAGTGGTAATATATATCGCTGTCTTAATAAACAATAATGATCACAAAACATAACAAAATGCATAGTGTCTTGGACTGAAAAAGTGTCACAACTACAGGGCCCTAAATGTCCCACATTTTTCCACCCCTGCAGTTCCGCAAGCAACCAATGCAGAAGATGTAACCTAAATCTTGTTAGGAGGAAAGGATGATGAGGAATTGTGACCACTGCTAGGTAAGGCTCTGTTGAGGGACAAGACTTTTAAAAAATATTTGCACAAACTGAAGATTTACAGAGCTCTTAAGCTTCTCTCTCAGACTGCACCACAGAGAGGGAATGTTTCTTGACCAAGCCCAAATCCTTCCTTGTCATCCTTTCTGGGGACCTAGACAATTCTGAACGTCCCACCTTTACCACTGTAGACTTAATGTAGCTGAGCCATGGGATACTATTACCGTTCTCCAAAGACAAACAATCTTTAATAATTATCAGGTTTAGTTGAAGGTCAGGGTTATTCCAGATCCTAATCCTCCTTAATAGTGGACAAAGTGCCAATAGATGTGAGGTATACTAAACACCTAGACCTTCATGAACTATAAAGGAAGCTGTGGATTGTGGAACTGACAGCAGCTGTCTGAAAAAGGTATTTTCAACTGTCTGTAACTCAGTGGACTCCTTATATCCCCAGATATCTCACCCATACTGGCCATGGAGATACATTTTGATTGGTAAACTTTAACAAGTGCCTGCACAGGTTTAGCACCCAGTCTACTTGCAAAGTCAAAACCAGCCACTATGGCTCTAGCCATTGTATTCATTTTAGCCCTCATTAACGGGGCCCAAGAGCCCCTTCATCGGAAAGCCCCCCCCCCCCACCTCCAGAAATGAAAAGGCATCAACCCTGGTCATTTCTGTACCTTCCGCAAAACATTTCCAATGACTTTTGTTTTTGGGGCCTATGTCCATGATATGGGATTTTGTGTAATTAGTGCTCAGATCTAGAGTGTTCATAAAATCTACAAAACCATTACAAAGATGCTGTAGCTCCACAGCTGTTGTAGCTAGCAGCATGCATATAAAAGTGCTGGGATTAACTGTGTACCAGCCCGGTGATGTCTCTACAAGCTGAACATAACATTGGTCCTAAATTATTAATATGTATTGTAAACAGTATTGGGGCTAAGATACACCCTTGTCTTACCCCACTAAGAAATCTTATGGGTGAAGAAAGACTCCCAGTCTGATTGTACCTCACAACTGCCGAAAGATCTAAATGTAACTCATTCAAAAAGTTGACAATGTTAAAGTTCACTCCCATATTTATAAGAAGCCATAGTTTCGACCTGTTAACTCTATCGAACGCTGATGTTAAATCCGTAAAGGCAAGGTGTAACATGCCTCCCTTGATTACTGTGTATTTCCCAATGATCAGTTGTAAATTTAGACATTGGTCTAAGGTGCCTTTCCCTGACTGAACCTATACTGGAGATTTGAGATGATGTTATTTTGATTCAGCCAGGATATTAACCTGAAGAGAATCACTTTCAAAAAATATGTAAAGGCTCCAAGAGCACTCCCACTCGACCTGTATCTCTTCAACAATGGCTAGGAGAGCTCACTGGGCTATCCTTTGCTATATCAATACATTAAATGCAGCAATGCTTTATTCATATCAAACTTATTTTTATTAATTAAATAATTTTTTTTCCAAAGATAAAAACATTCTTTAAATACAAAAACATTTCTTTTTTTGTCTTTTATACACAATATTTTTGTATGTGATTCAACATTTCATATTTGTGTACATTATGTACATGATTTGTACAGAAACCCCGTACTGTGCTCAACCTCACACCACAGCTAACTCACACTGCATCACAACCTTACAAGCCACACTCTCACATTCATACCTCACACACATACTACACCCAGCTTCAAAGGCATACACAGTTCGAATCATGGAAAGAACACTTCATTTAGTATCCATGATTATGTTGCCAGCTGGGGGTCCATTAGGTCGACGTACGTTTCGGTGGGTAAAAATTATTTGCATCCACCTTCTTCAGGAGCTCACGTTAAAGATAAGATTTATACCGGAGGGTGTTGGGGGAATCTGTAAGCAAAGGGGATATTTTAAGAAAAAACGCCCAAAAAGTACTTTAAGATATAATCAATGGATATCATCACTACTCCTGTTGAAAAAGAGGAAAAAGGATACAATCCTTCACCATCACACCCGGTGCAATAGAAGAAATGTTTTGGAGAGAACTATTTTAAAAAGACAAAAATTTTAAAAAAAGGAAAAAAGAAAAGAAAAGATTAGAAAACGCCCCACTGTTCATTTCGGGGTTTAAGTCTGGATATCTTTGGTGTACAGCATGCTAGGAAGGTGATGGATTAATTTTACACCTTATATCACTTCTTCCCCTAGTGTGATGTGGGAAACTCATGCTGTGTCCAAGATGTCTGGTATAACACATATGTATCACTAACCCTGAGCAGTTAGGCTGTATTCATTATCACAGCTGAGATGTGGTACGTTGTTTGGGACAAGACTTTTTCACCAAACATAAAAATTCGTCGTCCTTTCAAGTGGCCATCTGGTTGTCTGTCACCGTTACTGTAATACAGTATTGATATGTATTTACAAAAACTACTCTGGACCTTCTCTGCTTATCTTATTGTTGTTGTCTCTTACAATACAAAGGTAAGAGATGTACTCTCATTACCTTTTATTAGGTTTGTTATTGATGATAGGCACAGCCTGATAACAAAATAGGTCCACGGTTCCAGCAGTCTTAATTTCGTTTAGTTATGTTACTCTGGAGCCTGGAGAGGTCATTTTCTGGGTTTTCAGTATCTGCTAGATAGGTATCTGCAGGATCAATATCTTTGGAAAGGAGGGAGAATTATTAAGATGTATAATGCATGCTAGGTAATTGCTTTGCATTGATTAGACTTTGCTAAAGTGTCTCACATACTCCATAGTCATGTTAGCACCGGACTATGGTTATTAGGTTGATTTATGCCTGTATTAATACCACTATTGTTCACATTAGGTGCCTTTATAGCACTAGAAACAACCAATACAATTGTCTCAAAGACAGATCATAGAAATGGCTGCATCCAAAGCGAAACGTGCACCTAAAATGAGTGCGGGAATCGCATTAGCAAAGAGCTAAATCGTTAAATTAAAATATGCCTGTATCGGTCCAAGTATGTTTACATGTGGTGCCTGTATGGTTCCCACAGCGTTCATTCTGATTACCTAAGAGACACCTAGAGGAATGGCTGCCTCAAAGGCGGTCCTCCCACCCGATATAGGTACGTTAAAGAGGACTCACTGGCATAAAAATAAGTATTTATAAGCCTCTCAGACTATCTTTTCCTCCCTCTACAACAGTTCCCTCTGCTCTTCCCACCGCGCTTACCGTACTGTTAATGCTCGTGCTTCACCAGCGTCTCCAGCGATTTCTGTCCCGCTATGCCGCCAGACGCCAAGAATGCGGAAGCAAAGGGAGCCGTTAGAAGTACATTGCGTGTGTCGACCACGTGATCTAAATCCAATCGCTATGTCTGTATCTAACAGTGGCGCCATCTTTGAATAGCTATTCTCCATATGTGTTAACGATTTTCCACTATTACCAATAATTATAGGGGCAAAGTACTTTTTATTGGTGTATTTTGCCCACTTGGCAGCATTTATGGATAATTTTGTGAGACTAATTAAACTATAACAAAATTATGTAAATGTGTGGGCTAGAAGATGTCCATGATGAGAATAAAGGTGGCACGAAACTCCACAATGTACTTGTTAAAAAGTATCTAGAGGCTCAATCTAACGGTCTAACCAGTTGGAGAGTTTACTGCATCGGTTGTAGGTTGGAAGGCTAGTGCTGGTGTGTGCCATGTTACAGTGGTTTTTCGAGGTGCATTCCTTGATTTTAAATAGGACTATGCTGTAGTTTGCTATATTTCTAGTATCCAAGGGCTGAAAGTTTATTGGATAGAAATTTGAAGTTATAGGATATTCAGACTACATCTTATAGCCTGCTTTCTGATGGTTATGTAAAGTCTAAAAATTCCACAGAAACTAATATCAGTACAGATAATGCGATCTAATGCAAAGAATGATACTTGTGCCATGCTATGTAGTTACCATTATACTGTATACACTCAGGTGATCTTCCAGACTATTTCCTCATTGAGGTGCTCCTTGACAGTATTGAGGGTAAAATTCAATATGTTTCTCTGTGCTTTCGTGTGTCTGTCTCATTACACCCTGGCTTGGTCTTAACCTTTTCCAGAATTAGCCAGCGCAGATCTTTTGCTGTGTGTGCATGTTCCTGACAGTGCTGCACCATGGGTGATATAGGTTTTTTATTTTTATTAGCAGATTTGTGTTCAGAGTAGCGTACCCTGAACTCTCTGCCTGTTTCTCCAACATACCCTTGCTTGCAGGGGCATAGAATAAGATAAATTACGTTGTTACTCCTGCAATTTGTCATGTCTTTTAGTTTACCGTACCAACCTCGATATTCCCATCGGTCTGATACAATTGCTGTGTCACAGGCAACACACGTGCCACATCTGTGGTTGCCTTTGATAGAGGGCAATCCTGTTACTGACCTGTCTTCAAGGGTCTTAGGTGGATAGTCCCTAGTGTGAACTAACTTGTCTTTTAGGTTGGCATTTCTGCGGTACGCTAGTATGGGTTTCTCCAAGATGTCATGTTCCTCAGTGGCATTGAGGATATTCCAATTTTTCTCCAGTATCTTTTTAATTTTAAAGTTAAATGAGGAGTGGTTTATTACACATACTAGTTTGTCTGTTTTCTGGTGTTTTGATCCTGATAGCAGAGCCTCCCGATTGTAAAATCTTGCTCTCTTAAAGGCTGTCCTCACTAACCTTTTAGGATACCCTCTGTCTATCAGTCTTTGTTTCAAATGCCCGCCATGGATATCAAATTCTGAGATGTTTGAACAATTTCATCTAACTCTCAAAAACTCTCCAAAAGGGATGGAGTCCTTTTTGGAGGTTTGGATGGAAGCTATCATGTTTCAGAATTGTATTCTTAGCTGTCAGCTTCCTATAGAAGCTGACTTCTAAAGTAACCATTACTACCTGAAATGACTATGTGCAGGAATTCCACACACTGGTTGCTGTAATTTGCTGTGAATTTGAGGTTTGCATCGCTCAAATTAAGCCAGGATATAAAATCGAGAAGAGTCTGTTCTTTCCCCTCCCATATTAGAAAGATGTCATCCATAAATCTGTGCCATATTTTTACATTTTCAAAATATGGTGCTACTTCGATGAAAATGTGTTTTCGCTCAAATTCCCCCATAAAAATGTTGGCAATACTGGGAGCGCATGAAGCTCCCATGCTGGTCCCCTTTATTTGCTGGTACAGATCATTATTGAACTCAAAATAGTTATTGTGTAAGACTAGTTCAAGACACTCTAAAATAAAACCATCCGGTCTTTCTCCTGCAGTTCTACTGAGTAGCGATGCTACAGCCTCTATAGCTCTCCCTTGGGGTATGTTTGTATGGAGTGCCTCTATATCTAGTGTTACTAAGAATTCTCTATTTGGTTCAAAAGGCATGTTCTCTATCTTGTTAATAATGTCCCCTGTGTCCTTAATGTACGATTGATAGGTAAAAGTTAAAGGACACAAGAAAGCATCCACATACTTTGATATAGGTTCTGTACTCGAATTGATAGAGGAGATAATGGGGCGCATTGGTGGATTGTTGATATTTTTATGTGTCTTTGGCACTCCATAGAGAGCAGGGATCACTGGGTTGTCTTTATTTAGGAATTCATATTCCTTACGACAAATGTCGCCTTCTTCCAAAGCTTTTTTTGTGATCGTAGTGATTTGTGTGTTTAGACTAGTTAGCTTAGCTCGATTTACTGGCCTATAATGTTCGCGTACTGCTAAAAATTTTTGGATCCTGGTGGTATAGTCGTTCTTGTCCATCACCACTATCCCACCCCCTTTGTCACAAGGTTTGACAATGATATCTCTACTGTCTTGTAAGTTCTGGAGGGCAGCAATTTCTTTTTTTGTGAGGTTATAGTTGCCTTGATGGTTATATCTGGTAACCTTTTGCAGTTCTTTCAAAACTGTTTGTTCGAAGATGGCCACTTCAGGGCCTACCATGTCTAGAGTAGGGGGGAAAGTAGACTTTGGTTTTAACCTGATCTGTTTGTTTCCATATCCTCTCCACTATTCTCAAGGAAGAATTTCTTTAACCTTATCTTCCTGAAAAAGGAACTTATTACAAGGAGTGCCAGGGACAAATGACAGGCCCTTACTTAATATTTCCACTTCTTCTTTACTAAGGTGATGTTTTGATAAATTGAAAATGGGAATAGTGTCTTGAGAAGGGCCCAATCTGTCATCTTTCACCTCCAATACTGTCGGTTTCTGGTTCTCATGTATGGATGTGGAGGTGGAGGGTCTGCTTGGTGATAATTCCCCCTGTTTGCTCTCTGATACCTTGGCCTTCCTCTGTTGTAACCTCTCCCTAAAAAAAGGGGCTGCTGTTGATAGTATTGGTTTTGTTCAGCTTGTCGGCCTCCTCTAGGTCTATAGTTAAAGTTGGCACTCTCTGGTGTGTAAGAACTATCTCCTTCTGAGTCAGATGAATTAGTATCTGAAAAGGTTAATATCTTTCTCCTTGGTCTATACTGATATTGATTTGTTTGATCTTGTTGCCATTCTTGGTAATAGTTGGGATTCAGGTATGAATACGCCTTTTCTTGGGTGTACCATCTTGTATCCTTTTTAAGCTTGTCAATTTTCTTTTTTATCAGGTATTCATCAAAGTCATGTAATTCACTACTCAAATTCTCCAGTTTCGTTTTTGCCTCTTCTAACGCTGTCATACTTTTTAGTTTCTCTTCCAGATCCTGGATTTCCTGATTGAGGACGACCACCACTTCTCTGGCCGTCTCCACAATCAGGATCATCCAGTCTCTGGAACATCTGTTGGATATGTGTGACCATCTTTCTAAGAACTTGCGTATTTCTGTAAACAAAGCTGGGACGTTATGAACCCTCAAAACAGTATTGGGGCTAAGATACAGCCTTGTCTTACCCCACTAAGAAATCTTATGGGTGAAGAAAGACTCCCAGTCTGATTGTACCTCACAAATGCCGAAAGATCTAAATGTAACTCATTCAAAAAGTTGACAAGGTTAAGGTTCACTCCCATATTTATAAGAAGCCATAGTTTCGACCTGTTAACTCTATCAAACACTGATGTTAAATCCGTAAAGGCAAGGTGTAACATGCCTCCCTTGATTACTGTGTATTTCCCAATGATCAGTTGTAAATTTAGACATTGGTCTAAGGTGCCTTTCCCTGACTGAACCTGTACTGGAGATTTGAGATGATGGTATTTTGATTCAGCCAGGATATTAACCTGGAGAGAATCACTTTCCCCATATCTTTGACCATGGAATCTATAAGGGATATAGGTCTACAACATCGAGGGTCAGTTCTTGCTCCTTTCTTAAAAACCGGAATAATTATAGATAGGAGGATGGAAGACCTGCATGACAAGCAGCATTCAGGACCTGAGTTCATATTTTGGCCCAAATGTTAGGGTTTGGCTTGTATAAGTCAGTTATAACCTCGTCAGGGTCAGGTGCCTTGTCCTTCGATATGGTTGAAATAGCCTCTGTTACTTCCTCCTCAGTGAAAGTCAGATCAGTTTTGCTTCTAAGCTTTACTGGGGTACAGTTGGAGGTATACGCAGTCATACACCCATAGATTTCCCTGAAAATGGGTCACCCATACATTTGGAGTTATAATACAATCTTAAACGCTATTGGACACCCCACTAAAAAAGGGTCGGTTGACAATTTTCCAGAAACTATTACTATGTTTTAAAACCTTGATCTGGAGTAGTTGATCCCAAGCTTCCTCTTTAATTTATTTTTTTCTGTTTACTAAGGCCTGTTTGTATCTCTTCCAGCAAATAGTTATCTCACACTTGTTCCTGGGTTATTTGTAAAGCTAAAAGTAGATTTTAGTGTGCCTTAGATCAATTATATCTAACCACTTCTCTCGCTCAAGCTTAGGTTTACCCTCCACTCTCTCAAGGCTATTTGCATTATCAGTGCAGATTCTATTAAAGGTGCTCAATAAGAGATCTGGATTCATACCACCCTCTAGACACAAACTAAGAACATGATCACATTTGGTATAGAGATTATTTAAAAAAGGATCCAGATGGGAGCTTCCTTCATTTTAATCTACGCGCTTCTTCCTGAGATAAAATATCAGTATTCCTGGGTCCTACTATAGGACTGACCACCTCTCCTATTCTCCATTCCAAGACCAAAAGTAAAGGGTTGTGGTCACTAAACTGATTCCATTTGACCATGAAATGCAAAACAAACTGAACTAGGAATGCAGAAATTAATATATAGTCAATTATGGAATTGAAGCATCTATCAATAGAAGTGGGAATGTTCTCTTCCTCTCTACATTGCTCCAAGCGTACCAAATTAAAACCGGCTGCAATAACATCAAGCAAATCCCCTTGACTAGATTGCTTAAAGAGGCCCTTATTGAGGTCATCTATGCAGGACGTTTTATATATATGGCACAGTGGTTGGCAAAGGTTAACATTAAAATCTCTAATTAATATTGCCAAATATGGTGGATTGTGTCTTTCCGCTTAGAACTCTAAAAAGACTTTAAGGCCAGCAAATGTTCCACCGGTGTGGCCTGGACAAAGGAATTATAAAAATGTATAACCAATAGAGTAGTTGCATTTTTAAAATCTAGTTGAACCGCCAGCAGATAGCTAGATCCTGTTTCTACCTGTGTAGAGTTACATAGGATGTTTAGGGATACCAGGGTTACCAAGCCCCGCTTGGCTCTACCTGAATGTGATGGTAGAGCAGTAGAAAAATAGGAGTCATACCCATCCACATAAAAATAATTATTCCTGTCCCTTTTTTCTTGTAGGCCCACTTTATGCTGTTCTGATAACAAGTTAGACCACCTCTCATTATCCCTTGTATTACTCAATACTTGGGGATTGGGGAGAGGATGTAGCCTTACGGCTAGAGTGGTTGACTTCTAAGCTGGCGATCCGGGTTCGGGTCTCGGCAACGAAGCTCAACATCCTGTGATTCTGGGCAAATCACTTAATCTCCCTGTGCCTAACAAAAATGAATGTGTCCATCTGTAACAAAACTGGTGCTCACGTAAAGCACTCTGATACCTGATATCTTCGGGTCTAGTTCGCACTATATAAAACTCTTTTTTTTTTTTTTTAAATCCTGCTATTTTCCAACTCATCATCTTCAAATGTGAGCCTTGTGTGGGTACTAATTTGGCAGAGTGGTTAACTCTATCAATCCCTGTCCTGTCCTTCTCAAGCAAAGGGCTCGTAGGCAAAAATCAATAAGATGGCAACAGAGTAAATACACCATTTCATAGTACATATTCAGCTAAAAGGCTGCTTAATAATCATAATTTAAACAACAAATCATGGGTATTCACGTTTGTAATGTGTTAATCTATTTATTTATATTACAAAGTACATAGTGCTGGCAGTGCAGTACACCGTTGATAGTGAAGTGGGTGAATAAATACATGGTACAAAACAAAGTATACAGGATGAATGAGAAGGAAGAGTAGAGAATCTGGGATTAGCGTCTGTATGTTCTCTTTACAAATTATTCAGCCTTCCAGTGCTCTTAAAAGCGTCATTGATTTGACCTGGAATGGCACCAGTCATTGGGTCTCACCAGGGGAAGATAATGGCCTGTTAGTGAAAAACAAGAGAGGTACTGGTTCCTTATGATCAGATGAGTCTACAGTGAGAGAAAAAGGAAAGTGAGTGTCAGTAAAACTTCTAACATATGTTAATCATCCACGAAAGTGGTTCGTGTTTAAGATATATTTAAACAAACAAATTGTAAAACAGGAACAGTGCGGTATGTCGCGTTGGAAGGCAATTACTATAATCATCTACTCACCCAAAGGCAAATAAATGGAAAAAAAATGACAGCTGGGACCATGGCAGAAACAATACACAGTGCTTGGTTAGATTGCATGAAATGGCAACAGAAAAATTGCTGCCAAGTCCCAAGTAAACTAGACCAGAAACCTTGTCACAAGGGAGACATTTTAGGAAGTCCCCTGAGAAATGTCATGTGGGAAGAACTCAGCAAATACTACAATGTTGTTTCCTGACATTGGTGAGATTGTAGGCATCACACTATCATGGTGTATATAGCTAAGGGACGCATGCTATCAAAAGGTGACGAACAAAGATAAGAAAGCAGGAAGTCAAAGTCATGAGAGACACATTTACCCGTGTATATAACGACAAGTGGGAAAATTAGAAAAAAACTAAATGTCTTGCAAAGCCACGAACAGGCCTATCTAAACATCAAATGTATGTTACTACAACCAACGTGTATTTGCGATAGTGAAAGATTGTGAGTTGATTAAAAAGAAAGCAATTATCAGCAGTACCCAAACATTCATCTGGCAGTCTTATTAATGTGGTACATCTCACCTCAAACAATACACAGTGCTTGGTTAGATTGCATGAAATGGCAACAGAAAAAGGGCTGCCAAGTCCCAAGTAAACTAGACCAGAAACTTTGTCACAAGGGAGACATTTTAGGAAGTCCTCTGAGAAATGTCATGTGGGAAAAACTCAGCAAATAGTACGATGTTGTTTCCTGACATTGGTGAGATTGTAGGCATCACATTATCATGGTGTATATAGCTAATTCAAGGGACGCATGCTTTCAAAAGGTGACGAACAAAGATAAGAAAGCAGGAAGTTAAAGTCATGAGAGACACATTTGTCTGTGTATATAACGACAAGTGGGAAAATTAGAAAAAAACTAAGGGGGCTTTAGGATGGCGGGCGGAGGCACCTCCGCGGTGTTGGTGGAAAATGTCATTTTCCGCAAGCCAGCAGCGGTCCTCATGCCCGCCATATTACGATGGGCAAACATAGCCCATTTCCCGTCCGCAGCGGTGTGACGTGACCCACCATAAAAATGCGCAAGCCACTGTTGCGGTGTGAGCCAATAGAGACCCACCACCATGCAGAATGACGTCCAGTCCACCGTACAAATCACGATGCCCCAAACAGCCCGTCACACCGCTGTGGAAAAAACCCCCAACCAGAGACGGCGGAAGCACGACAGCTGAGCGCGAAACCAGACTCCCGGACCCCTCGACCCGGTCCCGACCGCAATGGATCCAGCTCTACACGCCTTACCGGTGCTGTACCTGCTCCACTACCAGTAAATAATGGCCCGTCGTGGACAACGCCGCAGGTACGCAATCACACAACTCCGCACACAACCACAACACACAACTACTGGGCTGACATACGGTTCCTGTCCACATCAGACACTCTGGTGGGGACAGGAACACATCCCCAAGTGTACCCACACATGCCCTACCTGTCACTAAATCACCCCTACGCATCCGGGCCATCCATCAACCGCGAAATCATAGCAATGTCCCGGTCACGTCACCGCAGTGGTGCAGATGCGGGAAAACATGCGCACAATGTAGTAGGCAGGGCCAGCGCCAGGCATTCGCAGTCCACAAAGATCATAGGTCCTCACCCTTCACACACTACACCCCCCACACCCATTAGGGGATATGCTGTGTGCTCCTCCTGTGCCCCCCCTGCACAATTAACCAGCCAGGTGTACCCAGACCCTGCACCACACACACCAAACAACCAGGGAGCCTGTCTCAGAAGGTGGGGGAGAAGAGGAACACCCTGCACAGAAGCTCAGGGGCAGGGCATTCCTCCTCCTCACACCTACCCCCCACTCATGTCAAGCAAACCGAGTCCAATCACAAAATGAACACTCACACTGCATATGAACAACCACTCAACTGTACACACTGCCTGTCAAGTCACCCAGACACACCCCACACTGACACACAGCCACATACACATACCAGATGTCAGCAGCAATGTAGGACAATAAATGGGCTAGGCAAAAATGAGGTGGACAGTGCTGGAAAGTCATGGAGCAAGCCACAAAGCATGTGTACATCACATGCAAGAGAAGGAACATATCACATCACCCTTAGGCCATCAAATCAGACATGGCTGGCACAGTGAGTGAAATTAAATCACAGTGACCTCTGTGCAACAACTCAGGGAGACAGCAAGGCAAGCTATGCATAGGCACAGGAATGATAGGAAGCACATGAAGTCATACAGTGACCAGCCACACATCTGTGTCAACTTACTTGACATGTGAATGTCATCAGCACAACACACATGGCTCATTGTCACACTCCATGACTGTCAAACACAAGTAGGACCTCCACACATGCCCCTCACCTACCCACCTCACACCTGCAACACTCCACACCTGTGAGAAACACACATAATGGTATAAGGTCCTGTGAGTTCACTGACAACCAACCACACACCCTGTGCTGCATCCGCAAACATCACACTCACACTCAGGGATGCCTGAATCAATGCAGACACAAAAACAACAGTCAAACACAAAGCTCACCAACAACATCCACAGACGTCCAACAAGCCCAGACATGTGCAGCCAAACAGTGGAAAGGCAATGTGTCCCTAGACAGAACAGGAGTACACAACATTGTCACTCAGGAGCAATGTACAGACACCATACCCCAACACAAACAAGAAGTGCATCATCTCAAAACAATCAGGAACACAAACTGGGATCAATGGGAGAATAAGCTAACACAGACAGACACACCACACCACCCATCAAGTCAACATGGTGTCATAGTGTACCACATGCATGCACAATCCTGACAAGTGACGGGTCAAAGATAGGAGGACATAGCACTAGTGTGCACTCAAAACAAGGCCAGCAACCAGAATACAACTTGCTGCATGTGACACACACACAAGTAATCTACACTACACCTGCAACACACTTCTGAATGTATCACAATGCACAAACAACTCACACACAATATAATGCAAATAGAACATCACACACAGAGCATCTGTCAGCAGAAAGAGCCAACACAGCCCAAACACTGCATACATCCACAACAAAAACACAACAGATGCACATGCCAATACATCACATTGCAAACTCAGCTGGACTGTATTAAACAAGAGAGGGACAAGGGGGCAAGTTTACCGAGGTCCAGCGTACATGCCCCAGAAGGCTGTGTACAACAAGAGTACGAAGTTCCTCTGTGATTAGGTTAGGGAAGCTGTAGAGATGAGTGAGACACTGAAGACCACTGATGTGTGTGCAAAGAAGGGGGGATTCCCCTTGTCAGAACTCGGGCTCTCACACACCCAGCAAGCTAGGTATCATGCTTCATCATATGAGCCTGCCCCTCGTCAGGTCGGCGCTGCAATACCGGACGGGCACCCAGACCGGGGCTCTTTATCGGGGATCTTTTGTTCCTGCCGTTGGGTGCAGTGGGGGTAAGGGTCCTAGTGTGTGTAGATGTGAGGGGATGTGAGTCTAAAATAGGTCAGTTAATCCTAGTCAACATTTTATTCCGAAGGTAAACTGCCTAATGTAAAAGAGCGAGAGGGGCAAAGGACTAGTAGCAATGTATCTAGTGGTGTATGCCCTGCTCTCGTGTGATCGACATGTTTCGTGCCTTAAGTGTCATTGAGATCATGGCACTTCTTTGATCCTGAGGAAGTGCCATGATCTCAATGACACTTAAGGCACGAAACATGTCGATCACACGAGAGCAGGGCATACACCACTAGATACATTGCTACTAGTCCTTTGCCCCTCTCGCTCTTTACATTAGGCAGTTTACCTTCGGAATAAAATGTTGACTAGGATTAACTGACCTATTTTAGACTCACATCCCCTCACATCTACACACACTAGAACCCTTACCCCCACTGCACCCAACGGCAGGAACAAAAGATCCCCGATAAAGAGCCCCGGTCTGGGTGCCCGTCCGGTATTGCAGCGCCGACCTGACGAGGGGCAGGCTCATATGATGAAGCATGACACCTAGCTTGCTGGGTGTGTGAGAGCCCTAGTTCTGACAAGGGGAATCCCCCCTTCTTTGCACACACATCAGTGGTCTTCAGTGTCTCACTCATCTCTACAGCTTCCCTAACCTAATCACAGAGGAACTTCATACTCTTGTTGTACACAAACTCAGCTGGACATCAGGGGATGCACACTAGGCAAGTACAAGGCAACATACACTGACAGCACTGCATGCAGGCCAAGCAGTGTGTGCACACCAACCAAATCAGTAGCACACACATCTCAGTGTCACACCATGTACTCCCACAACACAAATCAGCACAGCACACAGACAACATCACACTCTGGAAGGGTAGCAGTACCTCACCAAACACACATACAGCTGACCCAACAATCACAGATGCACAACTCAAGGACACCCAGGTGCAAACAACATGAACAGAGGACTGTGCAGCATAAACAGTTGCACTGCACATGAGCAACCATGACTGCAAACCAGTACAAAAAAATCACACATAACCATATGTGAAACTGTCCTGAGTGGCACATTGGTCCTGTGCACAGATCAGCACCACAAAGCACAGTGTAACTAATGAAGTGATGAGGAGGCTCACACACTGGCAACCCAAGGGGATAGGTAACATGATAGTGAAGTGGTGTGTACATCAGTATTGGACAGGTCAGGAGTGTACTATACACAAATACATGGAGGAGTTACTCACAATGGGTAGGCTTCAGAAGCAAAGCTAGGGGATGGTATGACTCCACATACCATACTGGAGACAAAAATGGCTCAAGTGACAGCAATGCATGAGAAAACTCACCAACAATGTCAGTGTGGCTGAGCAGGTCTGCACAGTGAGCACAAACTGTAACAAGACACATGGCTGATCAACAAAACACAACACATACTTGGCTGTCACACACTCTGCATACTCACAACTGGCAGCAAGAACAAGTAGGTGTCCCCCAGGAGTGCAAGGACACACCAACACACTGCACAGTGCACAACCTACAACTCTCACATGTGGACACAATCACAAGCACAGGGCTGACAAATCAAGCAAACAGGCACTCAGCTCCTGGGTCATACATGTGTGCAGTTGGCATTGCAGGGGCACACACACATCAACACTACTGACCAAGTCACCCCCTTCACACTTCATGACCACTCAAGTGTACACATTCTAATGTACCCATGTGACTAGGAAGACAGGCCATCACAAGATGACCATACACCAACACTGCTGTTCACACATCAAGAAAGATC
Source organism: Calotriton arnoldi (assembly GCA_963921515.1). NCBI lineage: Eukaryota > Metazoa > Chordata > Amphibia > Caudata > Salamandridae > Calotriton > Calotriton arnoldi. Next base: position 557,398 of record CAWUFW010011695.1, read on the forward strand.
ACACACACATGATGGACCCTGGCCAGCCTGCCTGCAATCCTGTGGATAGAATTCCCCTCTGTGCTGGTAGTGCATCCTAACATGTCATGTGTACAATTTAGCAAACCTGACCATAGAATGATTAGGATAACAGTAGGTCATCACAAACAACCATCATTGCACCCCCAAGCCTCAGAGTCAAGAAGAACTGAAGTGCCTGTCCCCTCTGGTAAACTCTGAAAAAGTGAAACAAGCCATTGGCAATGTTAAAGTGGCATACAGAGCATGTGTCACATTAAACCATACCCATACATAATACATTTTTATATAGCAAGGACACTGACAAAGCAGACAACAGGAGTAACTGTCTTTATTACATATTACCCAGATAGGCATCAAAAGTAGACAAGAGCAAGGGCAGTGGCCAGTCCACAGTTCAAAGTAGGCACATGTGTGCATGAGAACCTGCACAGGGAATGGGCATCCATGATTACAAACAGCAAGGCCAGTGGCCAGTCCATAGCTCAAAGTAGGCACATGTGTGCATGAGAACCTGCACAGGGAATGGGCAAACAAAGTGAAAAACAGCAAGGCCAGTGGCCAGTCCACAGTTCAGAGTAGGCACATGTGTGCCTGAGAACCTGCACAGGGAATGTGCATCCATGGTTACAAACAGCAAGGCCAGTGGCCAGTCCATAGCTCAAAGTAGGCACATGTGTGCATGAGAACCTGCACAGGGAATGGGCATCCATGGTTACACACAGCAAGGCAAGGGGCCAGTCCATAGCTCAAAGTAGGCACATGTATGCATGAGAACCTGCACAGGGAATGGGCATCCATGGTTACAAACAGCAAGGCCAGTGGCCAGTCCACAGCTCAAAGTAGGAACATGTGTGCATGAGAATCTGCACAGGGAATGGGCAAACAAAGTGAAAAACAGCAAGGCCAGTGGCCAGTCCGCAGTTCAGAGTAGGCACATGTGTGCCTGAGAACCTGCACAGGGAATGGGCATCCATGGTTACAAACAGCAAGGCCAGTGGCCAGTCCATAGCTCAAAGTAGGCACATGTGTACATGAGAACCTGCACAGGGAATGGGCATCCATGGTTACAAACAGCAAGGCCAGTGGCCAGTCCATAGCTCAAAGTAGGCACATGTGTGCATGAGAACCTGCACAGGGAATGGGCAAACAAAGTGAAAAACAGCAAGGCCAGTGGCCAGTCCATAGCTCAAAGTAGGCACATGTGTGCATGAGAACCTGCACAGGGAATGGGCATCCATGGTTACAAACAGCAAGGCCAGTGGCCAGTCCACAGTTTAAAGTAGGCACATGTGTGCATGAGAACCTGCACAGGGAATGGGCAAACAAAGTGAAAAACAGCAAGGCCAGTGGCCAGTCCACAGTTCAGAGTAGGCACATGTGTGCTTGAGAACCTGCACAGGGAATGGGTGAGACCGTACACTGCCATGGTCAGCAACACAGCTAGGGGGCTAACAATGGGCAGTCCAGGGACCGCTGTGGGAGAGACAGGTGTGGGAGGGGGACTTAGCCTCAGACTTGGCTGTCAGTCAAACTGGGAGGTGGCTGATTGTCAGGCCCAGTTGGAGGACTGGACCTGGGAGAGAGAGGACCAGCTGATGTAGAGGCATCAGTGGCTTTGTGAGCCTGAGGGCTGCTTGGACCGGGTGGTGTGGTAGCACGTGGAGGCGGAGACATGCTGCCGTGAGACACAGTGTGTGATGGAGAATGTGGAGGGGTGCCTTTCCACTTCTTGGGGATTCGGTAGGTAATTTTGGTCTTGGTATGAGTGGGAGGTGGGGCGGGCACAACAGGCACACTCTCCACCAAAGGTGCATCAGGTGCAGGCGGTGGCCCTCCCTCTGGGGATCTGCTGGATCTGGCGGTACGCTTGGCCTGGCCTTGCCTTTTCCCCTCCATCCCCTGTTGACCAGGTGAATCCCCTACAGTGACCCCCTTTCCCAGCTTCACAGGGGTGTGGGTGGGAGTTGAGGTTGTGGGTGAATCTGCCTTAGAGGGCTTTTTCTGCGGACTCTTAGCAGGCACCAGCTTCACAGCAGGCATGGCAACTGTCTGCTTGTCTTTGGGAGACGCTTTTGGGATGGGAGAGTCCTTGGATGGGGATGATTTTGAGGCATGTGAGCCTGAGGCCTGCTTCTTGGCTTGATGCCCCTGAGTGTCACCTGAAGGGCTTCTGCCTTTGCGCTCCGGGGTGACTTTGGTTGGTTTGGGGGATGGTGTCTGCGCTCTGGCCCGCTTGGGGTGCTGCTGTTGTGTGCTGCGTGTGGTGTACCTTGAGCCTGAGGGCTGTGGTGTGTGGTCACTCTCGTCAGATGTAGCCACTGGCAGGGGGGTGGCCGAAGGGACTGGAGCTGGACTCTGAGCCTGTGACAGCCGAATGGCTGCCGTCACTGTGGAGGACAAAGACTGGACAGTCCTGTGTAGCCCACCCACGTCTGAATGAATGCCCTCAATGAAGGCAACTACCTGTGCCAACTTCTTGTCATGATCTAGGAAGGCATTCAGGAGAGTTGTCTGACCCACACACAGCTGACGCAAAAGGTCCACAGCCTCAACACTGAGGGCAGCAGGGGAGACAGGGGCAGGGGCAGCGGTGCCTGGGGGGAAGGACACTCTTCCCTTCTTACTGGTGCGAAGACAGGCAGCACTAGTGGAAGTAGCTGGGAGGGTGGGCACTGGACGATGTGTGGTGGAAGAGGAGGCAGATTTCCCACTCCCTGTGCCCGCCAACATTGAGGAGTCACCGCTGGTGTCAGATGACGTTGAGGTTGGTGTCTCTGGCTGTGATTCCTCAAGCACACTCCTATCCCCCTCCGTGGCGCTGGTCACATCAGTGCCAGTGTGCTCATGTGAAGCAGTCGTGCCTGATGCCTCACCACTGGTGTCCGTCCCCTGTCCTTCTGTGCCCTCGGTAGATGCTGCAAGAGACAGAGACGTAGGTACAGTTTAGTGCCATACACACACACATCATATGCAAGCAACGCACAAAACAAGATGGTGATACCCCCATGTTGCACACCACCCTGTGCAGTCACATTGTGCAACCTTAATTCAAAAATCACAAATCGCATGGTAACACGCAAACTTGGCATAATTGACCCGTGTGATGTCCACACAGCCAAACAGCTTGCCCGTGCCTCCGTGCCTCCGTGTAACCAGACATACAGATCCCTCTGAGCATACCTAGGTCCCTGTGGGTGAAAAAGATGTACATCTCAACATGTTGTCACAGTCACATATGGAGTCACCATAAGGGGACAACACAGATACAGACTCCAAAATATAATTTCGCAATGGCCATGAGCTCATGCCATCCACCATGTCGTGCTTTGGGGCACAACTACAGTTGCACATTGGTGTCAGATGTGTAGTTTTCACAATTTAGAGGTCAGGCACTGCACACATTGATGAAAGCACACTCGGATGAGGCACACTGCCGGTCACTGCCATGGGATGTCCCTGACCCGCCCAATGCAGCCGATGCCATAAGCCCACAACTCAGAATGCAATGTCAAGGGCCATTACATCAATGACATGAGAAAGTACATGTAGCGAAAATGCATGACATCTGCACCCAACAGAGAGGCCACTTACAAGCCATTGCATAACAATAGCAACATCACAGAGCCCAGCACTGGCTCAGGCTTGGAAACATGCAGTCACTCACAACCTAAGTCACCCTTCCCAGAATACTCACCCCCAGCTTGCTGCTGATGGTCCTTCAAACGTGCATCCAGCTCTGGCTGTGTCACTGCCAAGATGCGGGCCATTAGTGGTGTCATGCTCCTGCGCGCCAACCTGCCAGTCTGAGGGAGCAGCCCCAGCGTCATCTCTGCCACGTTTTTGCTCAGCCAGCAGATGTCATCCCACCTCTTGTGACAGTGTGTGTGTCGTTGGTTGGAGACACCCAGAGCCCGCACCTTGCATGCAATGGCCCCCCATACGGCCTTATGCTGGTGGACTTTGAGCTGCAGGCATGGGAGACAAGAGGAGGACATTTCAGTGACACTGGGTTATGTACCACTATCTCTCAGTACAGGAGCATGCACATACTCAGCACAGCTTCACAGATATGTTTAGCAGAGACAATACAGCATGACACGTAGTACATGAGCATGGGATGATCATAACAAAATGCATGCAGGTATGAGGATGGACACAGTACCTGCCCATCTCATACACATGCTGAATGGCAGCACAGAAAGCAATGTGAAGGAGGCCCACATCTGCGATTCAATTTGTGAGTGAGCAAGACATACATCACATTGGAAATGATGTGTCGGGGCAGACTCACTGTGTCCAACACTGCACACCCCTCAATATCCTTGCACTGTGAATGGCTCACTGTGTCATGGAGGTCACATTTAGGGACATGATCTTACAGTCTCACACCCTTCTCACAAGGTCTGTCTTGTGCAATACACAGGCCTGAGATAGCTCTTTGATGGATAGGGTAGCAGTCAACCCAATAAGTCTCAATCTGTCCATTCAGTGATGGGTCCTTGTCAAATTGGGCAGTGACTGTGCAGGCCAGGGGACTCACACTGAGGTTTAACGTGGGCCATGAGAACATTCACATGCAGGTACAATATGAGAGGGCAAACCGTGCCTACACATGCGAGTCTGAACACATGATGAAAACAATGGGAGTATGATGTTTTCAAAGTACAGCAATGTGAGGTGTCATGTGTATTATTTGCCAAGAGTGTCACCCTCAGGCATTTCACTCTTGTGCATAATGCTTACATATCCATGGTGGCAATATAGAGTCAAACACACTTCCATCAGTACCCTCTGGGCGTAAAGTCTGTCTCATTTCACAAATGAGGCTGTGAAAAACCTCATGAACTCAAAGATCCATTAGCACAGGCAAAGTCTGTCCCGACTCCCACTTTCTATACTTGCAGTGTCACTGTATGCTGCAAAAAGACTGCATGTCCCTCCCATCCTGAAATACAGCCCGGGGAATGTGTGAAATAGGCTACAAACCCCATTTCCCTGAAGTCAGCATGCTAGGCAGTGTATCACACAAACCCACACTCTCAGGCACATACTGCAGCAGATCAACTTCATGTGTGCACTCCCTGCACTCTCACTTCCACTCTGAAACACTTACTAGGACATCTGGAGCAACATATAGCCTCCCATACTGTGTGAGCACCTCGTCCACCAGGACCTCTAGCTCCTCTGTGGTGAAGGGACGGGCCCTGATATTCTCAGTTCTCGCCATCACTGGGTCCATGAGACAGGAGCAGCAGCAGTTGGTGGTGAAGAGTGTCAGGCAGCAGTGTCTGGGTCCAGGAGACAGGAGCAGCAGCAGTTGGTGGTGAAGAGTGTCAGGCAGCAGTGTCTGGGTCCAGGAGACAGGAGCAGCAGCAGTTGGTGGTGAAGAGTGTCAGCCAGGGGTGTCTAGAAGCAGTGGAAATGTGAGGCTCTCTCCCACACATATATAGCCCCCTGGGGTAGCTTCTGTGGTTCTAAGCTGCTGCAATTGGTTTTCCAGCTCAGCTTTTTTCAAATGCATCCAATGACCGGCCCCGCGGTAGCAGAGCACGCCTACTGCGATCTTCAAAATTGCATTTGGCTACTGCGATAGCGGTTCCCATTGGCTGTAAGGGCATGGCATTGGCAGTGACACACCGCAGGGGCCAGGTGGTCGCTACCGCGATCGTGCATCTTTCAATTGCATCCAATGCCCGGCCCCGCGGTAGCGGAGCATGCCTACCGCGATTTTCAAAATTGTATTTGGCTACCGTGATTGCGCTTCCCATTGGCTGTAAGGGCATGGGCATTGGCGGTGACACACCGCAGGGGCTAGGCGGTCGCTACCGCGATCGTGCATCTTTCAATTGCATCCAATGCCCGGCCCCGCGGTAGCGGAGCAAGCCTACAGCGATTTTCAAAATTGTATTTGGCTACCGCGATTGCACTTTCCATTGGCTGTAAGGGCATGGGCATTGGCGGAGACACACCGCAGGGGCCAGGCGGGTGCTACCGTGATAAGGCTGCCATACATTGGTACCTATGACTGTGATTTGGGTGGCGGAGCATGCCAACCGCCATTTACAAATCTGTATTTCACTACCGCGGATGCGGATCCCATTGGCTGTAAGGGCATGGGCATTGGCGGTGACACACAGCAGGGGCCAGGCGGGCGCTACTGCGATATGGCTGCCATACATTGGTGCCTATGACCGTGATTTGGGTGGTGGTGCATGCCAACCGCCATTTCCAAATCTGTATTTCACTACCGCGGATGCGGGTTCCATTGGCTGAAAGGGCATGGGCATTGGCGGTGACACACCGCAGGGGCCAGGCGGGCGCTACCGCGATATTGCTGCCATACATTGGTGCCTATGACCGTGATTTGGGTGGCGGAGCACGTTAACAGCACCTATGGACACATCATGCTGTGTCAATGGCAATGGCCAGTTCTCAACAATGTACAGTAGACACCTGATTCATGACACAAGATAGTGCAAACAGTGCCAGTTTAACCTTTAGCCCACTGCTGACTACACATGCCATGTCAGTGCACATGATTGCAAACATTGGCATGTACTCCTTCACATGTCACTCATGATATTGTTGTACATGTACACAGATCAGCGGTGTGATGGACTTTCCAATGTGTACACATGTCAATGTGTGATCTGGCTACGCAACACACAGTGATGAAGGTCTGACTACACAATGTGCATATTTCACTGTGTAGTTTGCTTTGCTCATGTACATACTTGATCTTAATGCACAGACTGTGCTCATTGTGTTGTTGATGTGTGCCCTGTTCGAATTACGCAAGAAGGTGTGGCAGGTACAGCAGCTAGGTAGGAGCCAACAGTGTTGCTGTTTCACACACATGCTGTATGAACTACTCTCAGGGCTGGTTACGCAAGATGTGGACATGTCCCTTTGGCCATTCACATAGTCTGAATCTGTTTGGGAGGTTCTCACTGTGTGAAAACTGGACAGGTGTACGACTAGTGTAGCTGAAGGTGTCCCCACATGTAAGTTGTGCTGTAAGCTGAAGTGTGATGCCAGTCATTGTTGGCGCTGTGTCAGTCAAAACGTAAGATGTTGCCCACATCTCATGGTGGATTGCATTGACATGTGTCCCCTTTCATCTCACCTAGGAGGCGACCAAATGTGCATCATCCCTTCACAGTGCTGGCGGACATGGAGGATGAGGACGTCATCCAGAAATTCCATCTGGATCGACCCACACTACAAGACCTATGTGCTCTGTTGGAGCCCCACCTGCGGCCTTGCAGAACATATCCGACTGCTTTCACGTCAACGTCTAAGGCAGAGGTCTTCAAACTTTTTGATGCCGAGACCCCCCTGTCAAAAAATGTTAGGCGAAGGACCCCCTCCGACAAAAAATTCTAGAACTTGGTACTCATCATCATCGACAACCAAAAGCGCCCCCAATTACCACAGCAAATCATTTCACGGTGGGGAAATAGTATTAAACAGTGTTTAGCAAATCAAAGGTTTGTGGGTGACTGTGGTTCTGTGTCAGAGGCTTACTACACAGCTCAAATACAAAATCTCCAAAGCGAATTGCCCAAAAATGCACAAATGGTACTGTACTTTATTTTTCAACAAACAAAACATAATTTGACTCAATTGGATGATAACACCTTTCTGAATCAGTGTGATGGGTGTGCCCGTTTTTCTCCAGAGAGACGGTCAATCTGTGGATGTATCCAAGCTACTGGACATTCAGTACAGTGGGAGGCTTAGTGTCTGGAAGGAGAATGGCACCCATTGTGAACACGTGTTCCCATGCATTTGGTGCAGGTGGAGGACAACATGTTGCACGGTCAGACTGGCTCAACTGAGCCTTCGTCTTGGAAAGGCCTTCGCAGGGTGAGGGTCAGAAGAGAGGTTGTGAAAGGTAGCAAAACACACTCGTCTAGAGATGGAAGCCAAAAGACACCAGTTGTTTCTTTTTGTGGGTGAAGTTCATTGTACCCAGAGGCCGGTAATCTAACAGACAGGTAAACTAGATCATTCAAGATCACACAGGTAGTCGGCGAGGAGCTGAGTAGCCTCCAAATTAGCACACACGGCGATTCTGTGAGAGCCTGGCCTTGACATGAGACAGACAGCTGTTTACCGCACGCCATTGTCTCCTCCTTCTCCCCTCCCCGGTACCTGGGTGATTTATGACGATTTATTGCTGACAAACTTATAGACCAGTCATGGAAAATGATGCCACGAGAGAACAGTTTTGGCACACATTGGTATTCAATACCACAATGACACCAGCATATATGCGGAGGCACCATTCAGCGTTGAGTCACATGTGCTTAGTTTAGGACACAAAATCTCATTGCAAACAAAATGGCGGGATGTGTTCTATATGAACTGAAGACCCACAAAGCATTCACTGCTCCAGTGTGTCAAAGATATTGTATTTTATTGTAATTGCATTTATATAGCGCTTATTACCCCTGACGAAGTGTCGGAGCGCTTTTTCAGCGAGTAGCACGCTTCTCCAGAACCCATAAAGGATTAGTGGGGAATTAGTATAGTGAAAAAGGAAAGTAATTAGAATGGTGGATATGGTATTATGTTATTTGGATTGAGAAGGATAGTGGAGGGATGTTTTGGAGCTCACAGCAGTAGTAGGAGGCTTGGGATGAGTAAAAGGGAGACGGAGGGGGAAGAGTCAGAGGGAAGGGTTTAGAAAGGCTTATTTTGGGGGTGGGGGATCAGACTAGTAAAAGAGGTATGAAAAAGTTAAGAATGAACTAAATGGACATTTCTAGAGTTAGTGCTTGGCCACGTTTGCTGACTAATGCTATGATTTTTCTCAGGAGAAGATACTTATGCATTGAAACTGTAGTTGTATCTACATGGTTGACTAAATGTTCTGGCATATTCTTATGTTTTGCTGTATTACCGCAAATAGTACTTCCATTGCTCATCATTTATAGAAGCTTTCTTAATACATTTGAACTACACAATTTAAAATACTCCATGTTTTGGAATCTTGTTTCTTTGCAAAACACATGAATAAACATAATTTTGTAATTACAAATGTCATTTTTCTAATGTGTATAGCACCAATATCTTTCTTTGCAGGACATAATTATCTGTTTCGAACCACAGCTGAAATTCAGAAGGCTATTTAGGTTTCCATGAGCCCATATTCACCAATCTATTTAGAACTTTTTGACAAAAAATGATGTCCTCAGATGAACTCTCCCAGACCGGTTTTAAATGATTCCTCCACGTGATAAAGTTTTTGTACTACAAAAACCACCACATCAAGTAAGGTGCAATCATGGATGCTTTACACATGAACAAATAACCATCGCTTTTTTTTGGAAAGTGTGGCAACTGTAGTTGGACAAAGGCATCATATTAATCTGCTGCGTCAAGAATAAAAACGGAAAGAACATGGAAAATAAACATTTCAATGTCACAAAAATGAATATGAAACTGCTGCTACAAAAACAGAAAGTACACCGAAAATAAACACCATTCCACAGTCATAAAAATTAACCGGAGCCTTTTTCCTGTCCCCACCCACCCACATAGCTCAATCAAGGAAACAGATAAGAATCTGTGTGTGTGTCTTTGCGTGCGTGCAAGATAGTTTCAGTGTATGTCGTCTGCAGCTGAAAAGCCAGGGCATGGGGGATGAGGAGGGGCTTACCTAATTATTCCTGGAAGCTTCGGGTTGCCTTGGAAACCAGCCGGGAAGGAGATCCTAATGCAGAGGCAGCAATGAGCCACGAAGATGAGTTGGAAAAAGGAACACGAGGTGAAAGCAGCGACGACCAAGAAAGACAACTGGATCCAGTGAAAGGCAGCAGTGACAGCGCAGAACTCCGTGGAAATACAGCCTGCATTACGAAGGTGCTGGTCCATCTTTATGGACAAAGTTCGCGGGCATTTCCTGGTGTGCATGCTGCAGTCTCTCTGATTGGAGGACAGGCATTGATGACGTTGCCACATTATGATTGGCTTATTTTGCCCTGTCCTCCAATCAGAGAGGCTCCTGAGATGTAATTACTTCGAATCCAAAACGAAATGTAAACGTTTTGGATTCGAGGCAGCAGTGAGGCAGGTGAATGCGCGACCCCCTTCCAATGACTCCACGCCCCCCCTGGGGGTCGCGCCCCATAGATTGAAGACCTATGGTCTAAGGTGATGGCGGCCCTGCATTTTTTGGCTACTGGATCATTCCAGTACACGGTGTCCAGCGCAGGTGGGATGTCGCAACCCATGTTCAGCATGGTGCTACGTGATGTCCTGTCCGCTATGATGACCTACAAGGACAGATACATCCATTTCCCCAGGAGGCATGAATTGGTGGATGTGAAGGCTGATTTCTATGCCCTTGGCCACATCCCTAATGTTGTTGGTGCCATTGACTGCACACATGTTGGCCTGGTTCCACCACAGGCACGTGAGCACATCTACAGGAATAGGAAACATTTCCATTCCATCAATGTGCAAGTGGTGTGCCAGGCGGATATGATAATCTCACATGTCTGTGCCAAATTTCCCAGCTCTGCCCATGACTCGTACATCATGCGTAACAGCATTGTGCCCCAGCTGATGGCAAATCTGCTCCCGGAGCGTGCATGGATTGTGGGTGAGTACGCAGGGTGAAGTAGCGTGCTGTATGTGTGACAAGCTGTCCACTGCCACAGTAATGTTACAAGTTTGTTCTGTGTGTCCCACACCTTGGTGACTCTGCATATCCCAACCGGCCTTGGTTGCTGAGCCCACTGCGGAATACTAGGACCCCAGGTGAAGTCCGCTACAATGATGCACATGGGAGGACCCGTCGTGTGGTGGAGCGTACTTTTGGTCTCCTGAAGTCACAATTTCGCTGCCTGGACAAGACCGGAGGTGCACTGATGTACTCTCCCCAGAAGGTGTGTCAGATCGTAGTTGCATGCTGCATGCTCCACAACCTGGCCTTGTGCAAGGAGATCCCCCTGCTCCTGGACGCTGATGAGCAGCCGAGGCCACCGCCTGCAAACCCACCCATGTCCAGTGACGAGGATAGTGGAGAGGAGGAAGGTGTTGACCTGCGTCAACAGCTCATCAACCGCTACTTCCCTTGAAGGTGAGTGGAAACATACAATGGTGCCATTGTCTGCTGATTTTGTTGTTGGTGGAAAGGCCTAGGGGAGATTTGTGACTGCTGCCTGTTGTTGTCTCTGTGCTGGGTGCTAATGTTTCTGGGACAGGGTAGTTGTGCCCAGCTACAGGATGTCTATGTCGGTACTGTTGCTCATTGTAATGTGTGCAGATTTGAGTACCTTGATGACAAGTGTTGTGTAATGCCTGTGATCCCATCACCTGACAAGTGAATATTGTTCTTTTGTGTTTTCCTAGGTCCCTTCTGCCTCTCAATGCCTCCAAACAATCCGTACTCCTGGTACATTGTAATCCCAGTCAACATTGTACATCCTGTAATAAACATGGAGCTGACACGAGAACATAGGTGTGTAAGGAGTGTTTATTAACAATGGGTATATGTGACAGGGAAGTGAATATTTGCAAGCAGGTGAAAAGTGAATCAATGAGTTGTTAGTGATGGTAGATGAGACAATAGAGTAGTCACCACATTGTTGTGGTGACACAGTCCAACAGACGCATTCCATTAACCTGGCAGTGTGGATAAGGACAGTCAACAAAGTCAATGGCAAGGTGAAGAGGGGTGCCATCATGGCTGGCTCCTTGACTGGCGTTTGGCTGGTGCTTTGCCATGTGATCCTCCCTGGGATTTCTTTGGACTGCCCCTTGAGCGTTTGGCGGGGGGCCTCTTCTGCGGGCTCAGCGGTGTCTGAGGACTCACCCCTCTCTGTGGCCGCAGGGGAGGTGGGGGAACTGTCATCCTGTGGGCCACTGGAGGTAGGTTGAGCTGTTTGGGCCGCAGGCCTGTCTCTCAGGACACCCACTAGCTAGCCCAAGAGGTCCACGATTTGGCCCAATCGTGTGTCCATGGACCTCAGCAGCAGGCAGAGCTCACGGAATTCCTCCAGAGCCTGGCCCGTGTGTCCCTGGGCTTGTTCATAGGCCCCAAGGACTCTGGCGATGTTGGCCAGGGCTTCGGTCCCAGTGTCCAGTTGGTCTTGTCGCCTAGTTGACCTCCCACCTGCCCTGCTGTCCCGGAACTGTGGCACTCTACGCACCCGCGTACTCTCCCTGCCCTCCTCAGATTGTGGGGTGGGGTGGTCATCCTCTGAGGCAGGGACAGTGTTGCAGGCAGCACTGGTGGTGGTGGTGGTGGAGGCTGCACAGGTCGTTACAGCAGGGGTCAGCATAGTTGTTGTTGCTGAGGTGGTGGCGGTGGGGACAGTGGGTTCCTGGGACCTGTTGCGCCCTGGCATGCCTGATGGGCCAGCTTCGGGCTCCGCATCTGAGAAATCTAGGGAGCCTGCATCGGCGAGTCCATGTTCCGGGGGGGGGGGGAGACTGGCTCTGCAGGTTGGTGTGGTCATCTGCAGCTGTCAGTTCTTGGTCACCAGTGGAACAGAGGGGAAATGGTCATTGGAGTGCACATCTCAAGCTTGGTGTTAGATGCTTTGTTGTTACATGTCATACACCACACAGTTTACATTGATATTACATTGTATGTCTGCACAGTTTTGAGCATCATGTCATGATGTGGAGGTACATACATTACTTGTCCATGGTGTGACTTGTCAATAGGTACCATGCACAACGTGCAGATTGTGTGATTACGAGGACATGTCATCATCTAACGACTAGCAGCACAATAACTTTATGTGCAGCATCTTTGTTGTTCACTCTGCATGGAAGACATTACAACTGGGCATGAACTAGCCATTGTAGTCTCATGCATACCTTTGTCATATCATGCGCTTTGCTTTCTTATTGCTACTGACCATGCTTGTTTTGTATTCATATGGGCCTTGATGCTCTGCCCCATGGCACTTCAAGATAGCATTCAGTGCTGTGCATGGCTATGCCCTGAAGTTCTTCTACATGTGATTTTGTGAGTCACACTTTGGTTTCTGTGACAGTTATATACGCTTTTCTGTCTGCACACTGGAAGTGGCTATTGGATCTATGCCAAGTTGGATGACATGTGAGGGCTGGTGGGGTCATATGGCTCCATGCTTTTTGAGGGGAGTGTCAGGGTGCATGCACTGTCTACCTACCTGTTCTGTGACACAGTTGAGGGGAATTGTTGTCACATGCTTCTGGGTGTGGTGGAGTGCTACATCCTGTTCAGGGGTGGGACAAGGGGGCCTGGTGGGGGTTGTAGTGCAGGTTTCCCACCCCCAAAACACCCTCCCTGTGAAGATGGATACCTACCTGTAAGTTTGGTTGTTGTTATACAATGGCTGCCACATGCTTCTGGGTGGGGTGGAGTGCTACATCCTGCTCTGGGGTGGGACAAGGGGGCCTGGTGGGAGTTGTAGTGCAGGCCTCCCACCCCCAAAACACCCTCCCTGTGAAGATGGATACCTACCTGGTAGGTGAAGGTGGACAATACAATGGCTGCCACATGCTTCTGGGTGGGGTGGAGTGCTACATCCTGCTCAGGGGTAGGACAAGGGGGCCTGGTGGGAGTTGTAGTGCAGGCCTCCCACCCCAAAAACACCCTCCCTGTGAAGATGGATACCTACATGTAAGTTTGGTTGTTGTTATACAATGGCTGCCACATGCTTCTGGATGTGGTGGAGTGCTACATCCTGCTCAGGGGTGGGACAAGGGGGCCTGGTGGGAGTTGTAGTGCTGGCTGCCTGTACACATGCAACCCTGGGAATGTTGCTGGCTACCGTTGGGGTGATTCAGAGGGAGTGAATGTTACATATGTGAGACATGTGTTGGGTAGTGTGTGGTGCACATGAATGGATTTGGGCCTAGGAGGTGTAGCTTTGTAGTTGTGCAAGACAGTACATAGCAGTGTAATGGTAGACATTTGTTTGTACTTACCAGCCTCCACTCCCCCGGGTACTCCTGTGAGACTCTCTGGATGCAGTATGGCAAGCACCTTCTCCTCCTATGCAGTGAATGTTCTTGGTGGAATGGGAGGGCCACCGCCAGTCATCTGAGCCAGCTGATGGTTCTTGTAGTTCTTCTGTTTCACCAGCCTCTTGAGGTCATGCCACCGCTTCATGATCTCCTTCTTGGTGCGTGGGGTGGTCCCTACTGCATTGACCTTGTGGACTATCCTTCTCCACATTTGTGCTCTGATGGCTAATGGTGTCTGTTGGACCAGGTTACCAAACAATTGTGGTTCTACTCTGATTATCTCATCTGCCATGACTGACAACTCACTTTCAGTGAATTTGGGCATTTTCTTTTGTGCCATGGTGTGTGATGTGCAAATGGTTTGAGGTGCGGGTGTGAGGGTGGTGGGGGTGATGTAAGTGGGGTGTGTGTGTGTGTTGTTGTGCTGGTGAGATGTGTGGTGGTTTGCCTCTCCTTTGTGCTGTAGGGTTATTTCCTTCAGGGGTGGAGTATTGCAAAGGATTCTGGTCAGGGAAGGGGCTGGTTTTATACTCAGCTATGTGGGTGTATCAAAATGTGGTATTGCTGTCAGGTGGGTTGTGTGGGTTGTCCTGGGATTTGTATTTCTTTAGTTGCCATGGGGTTGTGTCATTGGTGTGTGTTAGGTGTTTTGGGGGGCTGAGCTAGTTTGATGTGTGCACTTGATGGCCTTGTGGTGTGTTTTTTTTCCGACCGCCATATTTGTTCCGGAGCGGCCGCGGCGGTGGGTATGCAACAGTCCTTCTGCCGGCTCTCCCATTCATCACTGTTTGCGATCGCGGCGGTCGGAAACAGCGGATCGTTCCGCTGTCACCTCAATGGTATCCTAATTTTACGGGCGGTCACTCCGCTGGCCTAGCGGCGGTTTTGGGTGTTTCCGCCGCGAATCCGACCGCCGCAGATGGATTTTCACCTGCTCCTCCCGTTAGCGGCGGGTTTTCGTGGCATCGTTCCGCCGCGGCTGGATTTTTCTGGCGGTTGATCTTAATCGGACCGCCGGTTTTGCCGCGGTACCAGCGGACGGTTTATTTCCGCTACCATGGCGGTCGGATTGGTTTTACGACACCATCCTAATCAGCCCCTAAATGTCTTGCAAAGCCCCGAACAGGCCTATCTAAACATCAAATGTATGTTACTACAACCAACGTGTATTTGCGATAGCGAAAGATTGTTAGTTGATTAAAAAGAAAGCAATTATCAGCAGTACCCAAACATTCATCTGCCAGTCTTATTAATGTGGTACATCTCACCTCAAATATAAACACATTCAAAGTGGGATACAGGTAATGTTCAAAAAGATCATTACATCCATACTTGAAAAATAGTGGCAAGTTACCAATAATACCCAAACCACCACATATAGGTAGAAAACATTTCAATTTTGTTGCATGTGAAAAAACATTTCTGTGAAATTAAAGCAAATTACTGCATGTGAAGCTTAAGGCACAGGATGGAGTTTACACATGCCCTTTGCTCAATTGTTGGCCTTAACAGTCAACTGTGCCCAGCCTCTCGCCATGGGCAGTCTTTCCATGAAGTCCCCTTGAAGTCTGCAGTCATTTGGGTATTGACGAGTTTCCTCCTTGAGGTTTGGAAACTGTTAATGAGGAAGAAGGGATCCCTGACAGATTATCGAGGACAAAAATGTCGTGTGGACAGAACATGTATCAAAATATCGAGGAGCAAAATATTGAGAAAGTAAGTACAAATAGGTAAGTATAGATTTACTATTTTTAACTCCACATCTATGTGCCTTAAAAATATATTGCCTACTGGCAGTCGCCAGTAGGTAGTTATAGTTAGGACCAAGTTTGTATAGAAAACATTTTTTTGGACTTGCGTATATCTTTGGCGCCATTTGACGAATCTTCACAAACCTTTCCAAAAAAAGTGTCATAGTGAGTCTTGTTGTGCATGGAATCTTTTGGGGTGATCTATCGAATGGGGGCTGAGAAAAAGGGAGGGTTGCAAAAATACAATTTCCCATGTTATTTCACATAGGAGCTTTGAACACGACTACAGCCGAACCGCTGGATCGAATTACACCAAATTTGGCAGGAAGGTAGATTTTGGTTCACAGATCACACTTTCAGTTATCCGGTGTAAATCCGTTCATTAGTTGTTAAGAAATTTAAGGGAAAGCAAATAAGGATACCTAGGCGGAGCCTAAGCACAGATCTCATAGTGAGAGCTGATTGGCTGCCAACACTTCAACCAAGAAGTGTTGAAAGCTATCTTGGGACTCGGCTGCAGCTGAGTCCCACAAAAAACATTTAAAAAAAAGAAAATGGGCTGGATAGGAATACGCTGACCCCGCAGTTGTGGTAGTGGGGTCCCCCTGAGACCCAGGCAGGGCCAAATATCACTTTAAAAAAAGAAATATGCTGCACAAATGTAAGCCGCAAAGCTGCGGCAAAAATAAAAACAAACAAGCGCAGGCTCCCGCTCTTGTTTTGAATACAGCCCCCGGGTGGGCCAGGTCCTAGGGATATTTTTTTTAAAAAGGAGGGGGCACATGGCGCCCCCTCCTAAGGCTCATTGGGCCACAGGGACCACAACCTCTCCTGGGATTTATTGATAAAAAGGAGGGGGGCACACGGGGCCCACCTCCATAGGCTTTGTAAGCACCACCTCCTCAGGGCTAATGAAAGACTAATAGGATGGCCGTGCGGACCCCCTGAGCTCCGGGGACCACCACCTACCAGGGCTAAATAACACCTAATGGGGGGCCCACCACATCCCCAGGGCCATAAATGTTTTTAAAAAAATGGGAGAGGGGCTGTGCAGCCTCCCTCCCAGGCCATATACAGCTCCGGTGACCACCACCTCCCCGGGGCTGGTCCATGCAGATTAAAACGGCCCCCCTACTGGAGCCAATAATGTCCCTGGGGACTGCCACCCCTCAGGGCCAGCTCCTGCTATGTACCAGGGTGCCCACTTGTGGGACATAGCTGTTTGCTCTTACTTGGCGGGAGCTTTGACGGCTCCCGTCAAGTCAGAGCAAACACGAACTCTGCTCTCAGCTAGCAAGAGCTGTGTAACCACTCCCACTCCCGCTCGCTGAGAGTGGAGTTTTCGTCTGTTTTCCTGCCCGCTGTGAAGCAGGCAGGGAAACCGACAGAAGGATTGCCCTGACAGACCGGGAGATGCATGTTTTAGCAGCTCCCTGTCTGTGAGAGCAATGTCGGATCCCGCAGGAGGTGAGACCGTGGGGGCCTTGAGGCTCCCCCCCATGGTCACGGAGGGAAAAGATGAGAAAGAGGAAAAATAAAGGCCAGAGAGAGGCAGAATAAAGGTCGGAAACAAGCAGAAAGAGGCAGAATAAAAGTCAGCAAAAAGAGGCAAAATAAAGGTCAGCAACAAGAAGAAAGAGGCAAAATAAAGGTCAGAAGCGAGCAAAAAGAGGCAGAATAAAGTAGGCCTGGGCAGTAAATTACGCTCCGCTCGCGGAATTTGCGGAATTTTGGCAATTCCGCGTTCCGCGGAGAACGCGGAATTGCCGAAAATTCCGCGATCCGCGGCGTAGCGGAATTTTTTCCTTGTTCGCGCTTTCAAAATGCGTGTTCGCGCGCAGGGGAGCGACTTACCGGGATCCCTGCGTTCGCCGACGAGTTTTCCTATCCGGCTGCGCGATCCCGCAAGAGTGTGCGATCGCGAACACGTCATTCGGACGCGCCATCGGACATCCGCGTTCGCGAACAGAAAACACACATCGCGAGCGGGCGGGACAATTGAAACAAGATGGCCACGCCAATTGGCGACCGCATGGGCAAGTTTGCGAGATATTTACCCCCGAGCACGCAAACAGCGTCCCCGAACAGGAAAAATGCATCGCGAACGGGCGGAACAAGCAATTCCGCGTGCTTGCGGAATTCTGCGGAGCTCGCAGAGATTTTTTACAGTTTTGCGGAACTTTGCGTAACGCGACTACGCAAATTCCGCCCACCCCTAGAATAAAGGTCAACAATGAGCAGAAAGAGGCAGACTAAAGGTCAGCAACGAGCAGAAAGAGGCACCATAAAGGTCAGAAATTAGCAGAAAGAGGCTAAATAAAGGTCAGCAACGAGAAGAAAGTGGAAAAATAAAGGTGAGAAATGAGCAGAAAGAGGCAGAGTAAAGGCCAGTAATGAGCAGAAAGAGGCATAATAAAAGGGTGAAACGAGCAGAAAGAGCCAGAATAGAGGTCAGAAACGAGCAGAAAGAGGCAAAATAAAGGTCAACAACGAGCAGAAAGAGGCAAACTAGTGATCAAAAACGAGCAGAAAGAGGCAAAATAAAGGTCAGAAACGAGCAGAAAGAGGCAAAATAAAGGTCAGAAAGTAGCAGAAAGAGGCAAAATACAGGTCGGAAAGGAGCAGAAAGAGGCAAAATAAAGGTCCGAATTGAGCAGAAAAAGGCAAAAAATTAGGGGTTGGCGGTAAACTCCATTCTGCCGGCAGAGTTTTGCAAAAACTGCGCCAATCACAGGCAGGGCGGAGTTTATCAGCGCCCTCACCCCTAGACTTCATCCCCCAACCAGTAGTGCACCAGGAGGTTTGTTTGGAGAGTGGTTGAGAAAGGGGGCAGTGCCTCCGACGAGGTCTCAGCAATCTAACTGTGGGGGACTTACTTATGGCAACATTAGGAATTCTAGGCCCCCAATGACCCTCAGCAGCCAAGGGGAGTTCATCCCTCATCCAGTAGGACACCAGGAGGCGTATTTGCAGAGTGGTGGAGAAAGGGGGAGTGGCCTTTGAAGTCCTCTCAGCAATCAGGCTTTGTGGGACATACTGGAGGTAACAGGTGGGCTTGTTGGCCCCCAAGGACCCTCTGGAGTCAAGTGGAAGTCATCCCCCAACCAGCAGTGCACCAGAAGGCGAATTTGCAGAGTGGTGGAGAAACGGGATGTGGCCTCCGAAGACCTCTCAGAAATCCCACTGTGTGGGACTTACTGGAGGTGAGGGAGGGCTTGTTGGCCCCAGAGGACCCTCTGGACTCAAGAGGACTTCACCCCCCAACCAGCAGTGCCACAGGAGGTGCGTTTGTAGAGTAGTGAAGAAAGGGGGCGGGCCTCCTGAGACTTGCCTTGCCAGCCTTTTTTTTAGCATTTTTTAAAATGTATTCTGCCCTGGGGACCCCATCCCCCAGGGCCAAGCCTTTCTCGAATGAAATTCAAATTAAAAAAAATTATATTGATTCTGGGAAGAGGGCTGCGTGACCCCCCTTCCCTGGGCCAATTTCAGCCCCGGGGACTCCATCCCCCAGTGCCAACCTTTGTATATTTTTTTTAAAGTTTAATGGAGGAGGGTCAAGCGTCCCCCAGCCCCATCTATAGTGGGCACCCATTCACCATTAATGGGGAACGCGGGGGGAGCCTGAAGGCCTGCGGTCCCTGCTAGCTCCCCACCTCCTACTGGAGCCGGCATTGCTTTTACAGAGATGGAGCTGCTAACATGAAGCTCCATCTCTATAAAAGCAATTGTGCTCGCTTTGAGCAAGCAAGAGCATTTTTAATGCTCTCGCTTGCTGAAAGCGAGCACAGTTTTCTATGGCTTGGCTGGAGCGTTAATGCTCCCGCCAAGCTATAGCAAACAGTTCTGTCCTGGGGTTGGGTGCCCTGTGACATAGCAGGAGCCGGCCCTGGGGGGGTTGGTCCCCAGGGCCATGTATGGCTACGGGAAGGGGGCCATGTGGCCCTGGGGAGGTGGTGGTCTCCAGGGTCCGCAACAGACACCCTCCATTATATTATTTGAGGCCCAGCGAGGCAGTGGTCCCTGGGGCTATGGGGGGCCACTCGTGCCCCCTGCATTTCTATAAGTTATTTGCCCCGAGGAGGTAATGGTCCCCGGGGCTGCAGGGGGAATGAGCTTGCCCCCTACACTTCTATAATTGATTGCCCAGTGGAGGTGACAGTTCACATGGCTGCGGGGGGCATGCGGTCCCCTCATATTTCCATAATTGAATGCCCTGGGGAGGTGGAGGAGGCCATACGGTCCTCCACCACACAAATTTTACAAACTACCCTCGGGAGGTGGCTATTGCCTGGGCTGCAGGGGGCCATGCGCCCCCCCTGCATCAGTTTATTGTTTGCCTGGGGGAAGTGGCAGTCCCTGTGGCTGTGGGGGGGCTTGTGTAGGTCCCCCAGATTTCTATAAATCATTGCCCCGGGGATGCCCCGGGAGGTGGCAGTCCCTGGGGCTGCAGGGCAGGCCATACCGGCCTCCCCACACTAATTTTACCAATAGCCCTTGGAGGTGGTGGTCCCCGGTGCTGTGGGGGGCTGTGCAGGCCCGCATCATTTTATTGTTTGCCCTGGGGAGGTGGTGGGACCTGGAGTGTGGTGGGTGCCGCATGGGCACCCCCGCATAATTTAAAAACACTGCCCCCGGGATTTGGCCCACCCAGGGCCTTCATGAAAGAGACGCGCGGGAGCCCGTGGGGCTTTTTATTTCAATTTTTCAAGCTGAGTCCCAAGATGGCTGCCAACACATCCTGGTTGAAGTGTTGGCAGCCAATCAAATTTCATTGGGATCCGCGAGTCAACTGCAAGGACTCTCATCCCCAGAAATCTATATTTTTTTGCACTTAAATATCGCTAAAACTACTGAGTGGATTTACACCAAATCACAAAGGCACGCTTTCTGGACCGACATTTAGCTTTCTGCCAAATTTGGTGTAATTCCGTTCAGCGGTTCAGGCTGTAGTTGTGTTCAAAATCTCTATGGGAAAATGCATGGGGAGAACGTGTTTTGGGACCCCCTTTTTTCTAGGCACCCCTCTACGGATCACCCTGAAACTTTCAACACAGCAGCTGAACCAAATAGGGGAAAAGTTTTGAAAATTTCATGAAAATTCGTTAAGCGGCGCAAAGTTATTGGCAAAACAAACAACGCTTTTCCTATGGAAACATGGTCCTAACTTTAAGGCACATAGATGTGGAGTTAATAATAGTAAATCTATACTTATCTATTTGCACTTACCTTATCAATATTTTGATCCTCAATATTTTTGACATGATATTCTGTCCAAACGACATTTTTGTCCTCGATATTCTGTCAGTGAACACTTTCTCCTTATGAACAGTTTCCAAACCTCAAATAGTAAAGCTATATATATATATATATATATATATGTGACCTAGACCACGGACGTGGTCGAAACGCGTCGTCCTTTTCTGCTGTTTAGAAAATAAACAACCTGCAAATTGACCGAGTGGGCTTGAGTGACTTCTGTGACCCAGTTTCCTTTCCTTTGGAAATATATATATATATATATATTCACTGAAAAAACCATAGGTTTTAGGGTCAGTTATAGTTAGTTGGACATTTCACTCGTACAAAACCATAGAAATTCCCCGTTATAGTTAGTTCAGCTAACTATAACTCGCGCCCCGCAATGCACTGCTGATGACGTCACATATTACATCACTCATGACATGGTCAGTGACATCACTGATGACATCACTGATGACATCTCAAATGACATCACTGATGACATCACTGATGACATCATCCAGTGACTGTGTGTTTCTGTAAAGTTTAAATATGTTTAATATATATAGGGAAAGGCGTATTGAAGAATGAGTGGGTGTATAAGTGTCTGAATGGATGATTTAGTACGTGAGTGACTGACTCTACAAGTGAGTGATTAAATGTATCTTACTGAATGCATGGGTTAGTGACTAAACTGTGTGAATGTCTGTATCCGTCTGTCTGTTGTTTGTAAGCGGCTGCATGAGCTTTCTGAATAGCTACATGAGTGTCTACATGGGTTATTGATTGATTGTCTGAGTATCTGTATGGGTGCCTGAGTGTTTGTGTGGGTGGGGTGTGTGTGACTCTGTGCATAGATGTGTGAATTGGTGATTCACTGGGTGCATGGTTTCAAGAGTGCATCTGTGATGGACTGTATGGGTGGGTGAGTGTGTGTATGGGTGTGTTAGTGATTGAATGTATATCTCAGTGGTACATGTGTGAGTAACTACATATGTGAAAGGCAGTATATATGTGTGTTGGAGTATATAAATGGCTATAAGTGAGAGTGTGTGATTGTGAGAGTGGCTGTATGGATGAGTGTGTACTTGTATCAGTGATTGTATAAGAGTGTAAGAATGTGCTAGTATTTGTATGAGTAAGTGAGCTGGTGTGTGTATAACTGTTTAGGTGAGTAAATGGGTGTGTGATTAAGTTTTTTGCATGACTGACTAGGTGTGTGAGTACCTCTATGGATGAGTGGCGGTGTGTGAGTGTTTATATAGGTGTATGAGTGCATATGATAGTCCTGTACTGAGTGACTAAGTATGAGTGACTGTACGGGTGAGTGAGTGGATGTGTGTGTAGACCTAAGAATCAGTGAGTGGGTATGTAGTTTTTGGTGTTGGAGTGTCTATGGTTTTGAGAATGGCAGTCTGTAATTTAGAGTGGGTGTATCAAAAGTTATATTAGGGTGTGAGAAGATGCATGAAATTATCACATGGATGATGTCATCAGTGATGTCATTTGAGATGTCATCAGTGATGTCATCAGTGATGTCACTGACCATGTCATGAGTGATGTAATATGTGACGTCATCAGCAGCTCATTGCGGGGCGCGAGTTATAGTTAGCTGAACTAACTATAACGGGGAATTTCTATGGTTTTGTACGAGTGAAATGTCCAACTAACTAAAACTGACCCTAAAACCTATGGTTTTTTCAGTGAATTTCAAAGGTTTTTAAATGCTAATTTCTAACTATAACGTGTCTGAAACCTATGGTTTTTCAGTGAATTTCAAAGGTTTTTAAATACTAATTTCTAACTATAACGTGCCTGAAACCTATGATTTTTTTAAGTGAATTTCAAAGGTTTTTTTAAATGCTAGTTTCTAACTATGCCTACAGAGGTAGGACATGTGAAGAAAGAAGAAAAAACGCACAGAAAGAAGGAAAAGATGTGCAGAAAGAACCAACAGAGGAGCAGAAAGAGGCCTTGTTGCAAAATCATCCTGTGCCCACAACTTTTTCAGACGGGTACTGGTGGTAACTGACTCTGACTAACCAGAGCCAGTGCTATGCTAAAAGACACTTAGAATACAGTGAAAACACCTACATACACTAGGGAACACTATGCGTTGGGGTACCCCTGTGATTAGCATGACCTCCTCTGCAAGTCCCTAGTACATAATAGGGCAGGGGGATTAAAACTACCTCTTAAAACACGCTACAGGGCGCGTTTGCACAGTGGTGAAGGGAGGGGGCCTGAGGTGACATGTGTGCAAACGCACCCCGTGGCGCGTTTTAAGTTGCGGGATTAAGTCCCTTGAATTCTGAGGGTCCCTGGGGCCCAACTAGCCCCCAGGTACCTACAGTTAGGACCACAGAGCTGAGTTGCAGAGAGGCGTTCCGAGGCCACGCACCTTTTTTCACCTCTCTGCAACGCAACTCTGTTGTGCTTACTGAAGGTACCTGGTGGGCTAGTTGGCCCCCAGGGTCCCTCAGGATTCAAAGGGAATTAATTCCCCAACTTAAAACGCACCACAGGGCGTGTTTGCGCACATGTCACCTGAGTCCCCGCCCCCTCCCTTCACCACTGTGCAAACGCGCCCCGTGGTGCGTTTTAAGTTGGGGGATTAGGTCACCTTGAATCCTGAGGGTCCCTGGGGCCCAACTAGCCCACTAGGTACTTCCAGTAAGCACCACAGGCCTGCGTTGCAACGCCTGTAACAAATTGTGCAGTTGTGTTTAGGTAGTGAAGAGGGTCGTGCTGGGGGTAGTGTTTTAGGGTTTAGGGTAGTTCAGTGGTGTTTGTGTAGTGTAGGGGGTCATGCTGGGGGTAGATTTAGGGTTTAGGGTAGTGCAGTGGTGTTTGGGTAGTGTAGGGAGTCGTGCTGGGGGAGTGTTTTAGGGTTTAGGGTAGTGCAGTGGTGTTTGGGTAGTGTAGGGGGTCGTGCTGGGGGTAGTGTTTTAGGGTTTAGGGTAGTGCAGTGGTGTTTGGGTAGTGTAGGGGGTCAAGCTGGGGGTAGTGATTTAGGGTAGTGCAGTGGTGTTTGGGTAGTGTAGGGGGTACTGCTGGGGGTAGTGTTTTAGGGTTTATGTTAGTGCAGTGGTGTTTGGGTAGTGTAGGGGTACTGCTGGGGTAGTGTTTTAGGGTTTAGGGTAGTGCAGTGGTGTTTGTGTAGTGTAGGGGTAGTGTTTTAGGGTTTAGGGTAGTGCAGTGGTGTTTGTGTAGTGTAGGAGGTCGTGTTTTACGGTTTAGGGTAGTGCAGTGGTCTTTTGGTAGTGTAGGGAGTCGTGCGGGGGTAGTGTTTTAGGGTTTAGGGTAGTGTTGGGGGTCATGCGGGGGGTAGTGTTTTAGGGATTAGGGTAGTGCATTGGTGTTTGGGTAGTGTAGGGGGTCATGTGGGGGGTAGTGTTTTAGGGTTTAGGGCAGTGCAGTGGTGTTTGGGTAGTGTAGGGGGTCGTGCTGGGGGAGTGTTTTAGGGTTTAGGGCAGTGCAGTGGTGTTCGGGTAGTGTAGGGGGTCGTGCTGGGGGAGTGTTTTAGGGTTTAGGGCAGTGCAGTGGTGTTCGGGTAGTGTAGGGGGTCGTGCTGGGGGAGTGTTTGAGGGTTTAGGGCAGTGCAGTTGTGTTCGGGTAGTGTAGGGGGTTGTGCTGGGGGTAGTATTTTAGGGTTTAGGGTAGTGCAGTGGTGTTTGGGTAGTGTAGGGGGTCGTGCTGGGGGTAGTGTTCTAGGGTTTAGGGCAGTGCAGTGGTGTTTGGGCAGTGTAGGGGGTAATGCTGGGGGTGGTGTTTTAGGGTTTAGGGCAGTGCAGTGGTGTTTGGGCAGTGTAGGGGGTCGTGCTGGGGGTGGTGTTTCAGGGTTTAGGGCAGTGCAGTGGTGTTCGGGCAGTGTAGGGGGTGGTGTTTCAGGGTTTAGGGCAGTGCAGTGGTGTTCGGGCAGTGTAGGGGGTCGTGCAGGGGTGGTGTTTCAGGGTTTAGGGCAGTGGTGTTCGGGCAGTGTAGGGGGTCGTGCTGGGGGTGGTGTTTCAGGGTTTGGGGCAGTGCAGTGGTGTTCGAGCAGTAAAGGGGGTCGTGCTGTGGGTGGTGTTTCAGGGTTTAGGGCAGTGCAGTGGTGTTCGGGCAGTGTAGGGGGCGGTGCAGGGGGTGGTGTTTCAGGGTTTAGGGCAGTGCAGTGGTGTTCGGGCAGTGTAGGGGGTGCTGCAGGGGGTGGTGTTTCAGGGTTTAGGGCAGTGCAGTGGTGTTCGGGCAGTGTAGGGGGTCATACAGGGGGTGGTGTTTCAGGGTTTAGGGCAGTGCAGTGGTGTTCGGGCAGTGTAGGGGGTCGTGCTGGGGCTGGTGTTTCAGGGTTTAGGGCAGTACAGTGGTGTTCGGGCAGTGTAGGGGGTCGTGCTGGGGCTGGTGTTTCAGGGTTTAGGGCAGTGAAGTGGTGTTCGGGCAGTGTAGGGCAGTGTAGGTGGTCGTGCTGGGGCTGGTGTTTCAGGGTTTAGGGCAGTGCAGTGGTGTTCGGGCAGTGTAGGTGGTCGTGCTGGGGCTGGTGTTTCAGGGTTTAGGGCAGTGCAGTGGTGTTCGGGCAGTGTAGGGGATCTTGCTGGGGCTGGTGTTTCAGGGTTTAGGGCAGTGCAGTGGTGTTCGGGCAGTGTAGGGGGTCGTGCTGGGGGTGGTGTTTCAGGGTTTAGGGCAGTGCAGTGGTGTTTGGGCAGTGTAGGGGGTCATGCTGGGGCTAGTGTTTCAGGATTTAGGGCAGAGCAATGGTGTTCAGGCAGTGTAGGGGTTTTGCTGGAGGTGGTGTTTCAGGGTTTAGGGCAGTGCAGTGGTGTTCATGCAGTGTAGGGGGTGGTGTTTCAGGGTGTAGGGCAGTGGTGTTCAGGCAGTGTAGGGGGTCTTGCTGGGGTTGATGTTTCAGGGTTTAGGGCAGTGCAGTGGTGTTCGGGCAGTGTAGGGGGTCGTGCTGGGGGTGGTGTTTCAGGGTTTAGGGCAGTGCAGTGGTGTTCCGGCAGTGTAGGAGGTCGTGCAGGGGGTGGTGTTTCAGGGTTTAGGGCAGTGCAGTGGTGTTCGGGCAGTGTAGGGGGTCATGCTGGGGGTGGTGTTTCAGGGTTTAGGGCAGTGCAGTGGTGTTCGGGCAGTGTAGGGTGTCGTGCTGAGGGGTGGTGTTTAGGGCAGTGCAGTGGTGTTTGGGCAGTGTAGGGGGTCGTGCAGGGGGTGCTGTTTCAGGGTTTAGGGCAGTGCAGTGGTGTTCGGCCAGTGTAGGTGGTCTTGCTGGGGGTGGTGTTTCAGGCTTTAGTGCAGTGGTGTTCGGGCAGTGTAGGGGGTCTTGCTGGGGGTGGTGTTTCAGGGTTTAGGGCAGTGCAGTGGTGTTTGGGCAGTGTAGGGGGTCTTGCTGGGGCTGGTGTTTCAGGGTTTAGGGCAGTGCAGTGGTGTTCGGGCAGTGTAGGGGGTCGTGCTGGGGCTGGTGTTTGAGGGTTTAGGGTAGTGCAGTGGTGTTCGGGCAGTGTAGGGGGTCGTGCTGGGGCTGGTGTTTCAGGGTTTAGGGCAGTGCAGTGGTGTTTGGGCAGTGTAGGGGGTCGTGCTGGGGGTGGTGTTTCAGGGTTTAGGGCAGTGCAGTGGTGTTCGGGCAGTGTAGGGGGTCATGCTGGGAGTGGTGTTTCAGGGTTTAGGGCAGTGCAGTGGTGTACGGGCAGTGTAGGGGAACTTGCTGGGGGTGGTGTTTCAAGGTTTAGGGCAGTGGTGTTCGGGCAGTGTAGGGGGTCTTGCTGGGGGTAGTGTTTCGGGGTTTAGGGCAGTGCAGTGGTGTTCGTGCAGTGTAGGGGGTCGTGCTGGGGGTGGTGTTTCAGGGTTTAGGGCAGTGCAGTGGTGTTCGGGCAGTGTAGGGGATCGTGCAGGGGGTGGTGTTTCAGGGTTTAGGGCAGTGCAGTGGTGTTCGGGCAGTGTAGGGGGTCGTGCTGGGGGTGGTGTTTCAGGGTTTAGGGCAGTGCAGTGGTGTTCGGGCAGTGTAGGGGGTCGTGCAGGGGTGGTGTTTCAGGGTTTAGGGCAGTGCAGTGGTGTTCGGGCAGTGTAGGCGGTCGTGCTGGGGCTGGTGTTTCAGGGTTTAGGGCAGTGCAGTGGTGTTTGGGCAGTGCAGGGGGTCTTGATGGGGGTGGTGTTTCAGGGTTTAGGGCAGTGCAGTGGTGTTCGGGCAGTGTAGGGGGTCATGCTGGGGGTGGTGTTTCAGGGTTTAGGGCAGTGCAGTGGTGTTCGGGCAGTGTAGGGGGTCGTGCTAGGGTATGTGTTTCAGGGTTTAGGGCAGTGCAGTGGTGTTCGGGCAGTGTAGGGGGTCGTGCAGGGGCTGGTGTTTCAGGG
The DNA here is from genome assembly GCA_963921515.1 of Calotriton arnoldi. NCBI lineage: Eukaryota > Metazoa > Chordata > Amphibia > Caudata > Salamandridae > Calotriton > Calotriton arnoldi. The sequence goes on from CAWUFW010011695.1 coordinate 584,703, forward strand.
TTTAGGGCAGTGCAGTGGTGTTCGGGCAGTGTAGGGGGTCGTGCTGGGGGTAGTGTATTAGGGTTTAGGGTAGTGCAGTGGTGCTTGTGTAGATTAGGGGGTCGTGCTGGGGGTAGTGTTTTAGGGTTTAGGGTAGTGCAGTGGTGTTTGGGTAGTGTAGGGGGTCGTGCTGGGGGTAGTGTTTTAGGATTTAGGTTAGTGCAGTGGTGTTTGGGTAGTGTAGGGGGTCGTGCTGGGGGTAGTGTTTTAGGGTTTAAGGTAGTGCAGTGGTGTTTGTGTAGTGTAGGGGGTCGTGCTGGGGGTAGTGTTTTAGGGTTTAGGGTAGTGCAGTGGTGTTTGTGTAGTGTAGGGGTCATGTTTTAGGGTAGTGCAGTGGTGTTTGGGTAGTGTAGGGGGTCGTGCTGGGGGTAGTGTTTTAGGATTTAGTGTAGTGCAGTGGTGTTGGGGTAGTGTTTTAGGGTTTAGGGTAGTGCAGTGGTGTTTGTGTAGTGTAGGGGGTCATGCTGGGGGTAGTGTTTTAGGGTTTAGGATAGTGCAGTGGTGCTTGTGTAGTGTAGGGGGTCGTGCTGGGGTAGTGTTTTAGGGTTTAGGGTAGGGCAGTGGTGTTTTTGTAGTGTAGGGGGTCATGTTTTAAGATGCAACGCTCCAATACCTGACCAGTCTGCACTACATAAAACTGCAAAAAAACTAAAAATAAAAAGTGTTTTGCACACTTTTGTCATTGGGCTGTATGTGGGCTACATCTGGGTAATATTTGTGCTACATTTGGGCTCTTTTTTCACTGGTGGCCATCTTGGAAAACTTATTTGTTATGAAGTTTCCTAATTTCCTCATTTACTGCAGTCTCCTCAATAGGAAATGCTTTCAGTTTTTACTTTGATTCCATCAAGAAGGCATTCAGATGTGTCACACATTTGCCATAAATTCAGAATGTTATTACTATAGTTGTTCATTAGATCACTGTAGTAAAGCTACTGCTCACCAAGGAGTTAACTGGAAGTCTACTGCTGGTATTGAAAGTGATTGTTTCAGTCTGCATGTCAGAATTTTCTAATGAAATAGAAGAGGATTTGAGATCTCACTTAAAACATGCACTAAATTTTCTTTTTGCAGCACTAACCATAATTTCTATGGCAAAATGAACCCCCTCATTTTGTTCCTTTTTAAATTAAATGTTTTAAGTGTTACCGGTTTATTCCAATCAAGATGGCTTCAGGTGTGCCATACTTTTGTCATAAGTAAAGCTGTTAGCACTCTAGTTGTTCTTTAGAACACTCTGGGAAGCTGCAGTAGAACACAAAGGCATCAACTGACAGGCTGCTCCTGTTGAAATATAACAGGAAGATATTTGAGATCTCACTTAAAACATGTCCTAATTTTTCTTTCTACAGCACTAACCATAATTTCTATGGCAAAATGAACCCCCTCATTTTGTTCCTTTTTAAATTAAATGTTTTAAGTGTTACCAGTTTATTCCAATCAAGATGGCTTCAGGTGTGCCATACTTTTGTCATAAGTAAGACTGTTAGCGCTCTAGTTGTTCTTTAGAACACTCTGGGAAGCTGCAGTAGAACACAAAGGCATCAACTGACAGGCTGCTCCTGTTGAAATATAACAGGAAGATATTTGAGATCACACTTGAAACATGTCCTAATTTTTCTTTCTACAGCACTAACCATAATTTCTATGACAAAATGAACCCCATCATTTTGTTCCTTTTTAAATTAAATGTTTTAAGTGTTACCAGTTTATTCCAATCAAGATGGCTTCAGGTGTGCCATACTTTTGTCATAAGTAAGACTGTTAGCGCTCTAGTTGTTCTTTAGAACACTCTGGGAAGCTGCAGTAGAACACAAAGGCATCAACTGACAGGCTGCTCCTGTTGAAATATAACAGGAAGATATTTGAGATCACACTTGAAACATGTCTTAATTTTTCTTTCCAGAGCACTAACCATAATTTCTATGACAAGATGAACCCCATCATTTTGTTCCTTTTTAAATTAAATGTTTTAAGTGTTACCAGTTTATTCCAATCAAGATGGCTTCAGGTGTGCCATACTTTTGTCATAAGTAAGGCTGTTAGCACTCTAGTTGTTCTTTAGAACACTCTGGGAAGCTGCAGTAGAACACAAAGGAATCAACTGACAGTCTCTGCCCTTGTTGGATGTACATGTTTTACTGAGAATGTCAGACTTCATTCTCACATGACTGAGAAAGATAATGTGAATTTACAGAAAATATGCTCTCATTTTAGCTTCTGGGGCACCTTCCAAAACTGTATGGGACAAGCATGTGAAAATAGTTTTCTCTCAAACATGATTCATGATATCCCAGCAGAAGGTTTTTCACAGGGTAAAATCACCTTAGAACACACCACAACTCCTGAAATTAGTATGGTACCATCAACAAATGAATTCTAATGTAACTAAAGTCTGTTATCACCCTTTATAGTTCTCCTTTTGGTAACCCTCAAAATCTTCGATTCACTACAATGCATTTCAATGGGGTACTATCATTTATATTGGTCCCAAGATGGCTGCCAGCAATTCCAGGATGAAGTGCTGACAGCCATTCAGATCTCACGATGACATGTGTGGTTAGGCTCCGCCCAGATATATATGTGTTTTTACTTTTGATTTTCTCAGCAACTACTGAACGGATTTACACCATTTAACAAAAAGGGTTCTTTTTGAACCAAGAACTACCTCTTTGCCAAATTTCGTGTAATTCCGTTCAGCAGTTCGGGCTGTAACCTTGCATAAAGTTTCCTATGGGAAATTGATTTTTTGACTCTTATTTTTTTAATTTCTCCGCAACTACTGAACGGATTTACACCATTTAACAAAAAGGGTTCTTTCTGAACCAAGAACTACCTCTTTGCCAAATTTGGTGTAATTCCGTTCAGCAGTTCGGGCTGTAGCCGTGTCTAAAGTTTCCTATGGGAAAATGAATAGGGAAAACACGTTTTGGGACCACCCTTTTTTCTCGGCCCCCGCTTGACGAATCACCCTGAGACTTTCAGGGTAGGAGCGGACCGGAGCGGGCCATAAAGTTTGAAAATTTCGCGAAGATTCGTCAACCGACGCAAGAGTTATTTCAAATAGAATGTCGCGGATTTCCTATGGAAAATAGGTCCTAACTATAACTATCTACTGGCGACCGCCAGTAGATAATATATATATATATATATATATATATATATATATATATAGCAAAGATCCTCCGCCAGCTCGCAGCGCTGTCAGCCCTAGCTTCTGCCGCAAAGGAATCACGAACCACCGGAATGTAGGCAATTTAGATGTTTATTGCAGTTTTCCTCAGATAAATATATATATATATATATATATTTATCCAAGTTTTAGCCCACAATGCGGACGCCGGCGTTCTTATACAGGGGTGGTGCGCTATCCTCCGGCAGGGTCACGCCGGTATATATAAAAATTCAATTTCGCCTCAGCAAAGATGGTCGCACACGCTCAGAATTCAAGTATTATGGCGGTTTTATTAATGCAAAAGAAATTCTGCCATGCGACCATCTTTGCTGAGGCTAAATTGTATTTTTTATATATATATATATATATATATATATATATATATATATATATATATATATATATATATATATATATATATTTTGTAACCAAAGTGCCCCAAAGCAATGAAAGCGCACACGACTCACAGAGGAAAACCTTCCGGTTTTATTTACAAGATATTCATCAGCACTTCAGGGGAGATTAATTCGAACTGGCACCAGCTTCAAGGCCCACTGGAGGGTAACAATGGATTTAATTTGAGCATGTAACAGCGGAGCCAACTGTGGGCTGTAAATTAAAAATTGACTCTGATTATGGACTACAAGTCCCAGCATTAAAAACAATACACTGCGCACTGCGCAAAGCCCACTGGGGGTATTTAAAAATGCTGAGAGAGGAAATCGGAGTTAACTGCTGCATATGCTAATCACCCATGACTAAGAGGCAGGAGCCTCGAAACGCGTCGGGACAAACAACTTGAAAGCTGATGCCTGTTCATCTTGTAAATAAAACCAGAAGGTTTTCCTCTGTGAGTCGTGTGCGCTTTCATTGCTTTGGGGCACTTTGGTTAAAAACTATTTACACGGCAGCCCTGCCGTGGAAAGCGGCACCATCCCTTCACTCATGGGAGGCTGGAATTGGAACTGTGCCATATTCATCAGCACTTCAGGGGAGATTAATTCGAACTGGCACCAGCTTCAAGGCCCACTGGAGGGTAACAATGAATTTAATTTGAGCATGTAACAGCGGAGCCAACTGTGGGCTGTAAATTAAAAATTTACTCTGATTATGGACTACAAGTTCCAGCATTAAAAACAATACACTACGCACTGCGCAAAGCCCACTGGGGGTATTTAAAAATGCTGAGAGAGGAAATCGGAGTTAACTGCTGCATATGCTAATCACCCATGACTAAGAGGCAGGAGCCTCGAAACGCGTCGGGACAAACAACTTGAAAGCTGAAGCCTGTTCATCTTGTAAATAAAACCGGAAGGTTTTCCTCTGTGAGTCGTGTGCGCTTTCATTGCTTTGGGGCACTTTGGTTACAAAATATATATATATATATATATATATATATTCACTGAAAAAACCACAGGTATCAGGGACGTTATAGTTAGTTGGACATTTCACTCGTACAAAACCAGAGAAATTCGGCCGTTATAGTTAGTAGAGATAACTATAACTCGCGCCCCCGCAATGCACTGCTGATGACGTCACATATAACATCACTCATGACATGGTCGATGACATCACTCATGACATCTCAAATGACATTACTGATGACATCATCCAGTGAATGTGTGTTTCTGTAAAGTTTAAATATGTTTTATATAGATATATGCTAAGGTGTATTGAAGAATGAGTGGGTGTATAAGTGTCTGAATGGATGATTTAGTAGGTGCGTGACTGACTGTATTAGTGAGTGACTAAATGTGTCTTACTGAATGCATGGGTTAGTGAGTAAACTGTGTAAATGTCTGTATCAGTCTGTCAGTTGGTGTATTAGTGGCTGTATGTGTTGGTGAGTAGCTACTTGACTGTCTATATTGGTTATTGATTGGTTGTCTGAGTATCTTAATGGGTGCCTGAGTGTCTGGGTGAGTGGGTGGGGGTGGGTGACTCTGTGCATAGATGTGTGAGTGGGTGATTCACTGGGTGTATGGGTTCAAGAGTGCATCTGTGAAGGGCTGTATGGGTGGGTGAGTGTGTGTATGGGTGTGTTGGTGAGTGAATGGATGTCTCAGTGGAATATGTGTGAGTAACTTCATATGTGAAAGGCAGTATATGTGAGTGTTGGAGTATATAAATGACTATACGTGAGAGTGAGTGATTGTGAGAGTGGCTGTATGGATGAGTGTGTGCTTGTATCAGTGATAAAAAAAGACAGTAAGTATGTGTTAGTATTTGTATAAATAAGTAAGGTGGTCGGTATATAACTGTATAGGTGAGTAAATGGGTGTGATTGATTCTTTGAATGACTGAGTAGGTGTGTGAGTAAGTCTATGGATGAGTGGCAGTGTGTGAGTGTATGTATAGGTGTATGAGTGCATATGATAGTGCTGTATTGATGAGTGACTGCATGCATGAGTTACTGTATGGGTGAATGAGTGGATGAGTGTGTGTAGTGGAGAGGTGTGGTGCAGTGGCCAGGGCAGCTGACTTCGGAGCACAGGGTTCACGATTCGATCCCCGGCTCTGGCGGCAGCTCAGCTCAGCACCATGTGACTCTGGGCAATAGCTCACTTAATTTCCACGATGGACCCCAGCGCCTTGTGACCCGTAAGGGTGAGTAGTTCGGGCTTTACAAATAGGGATTTATTTTAGACCTAGGAATCACTGAGCGGGTATGAAGTAACTGCTATTGGTCTGTCTATGGTTTCGATATTGGTATTCTGTATTTTAGAGTGGGTGTATAAAAGGTTTTATTAGGGTGTGAGGAGATGCATCAGATTATCACATGGATGATGTCATCAGTGATGCCATTTGAGATGTCATGAGTGATGTCATCAGTGATGTCACTGAGCATGTCATGAGTGATGTAATATGTGACGTCATCAGCAGTGCATTGCGGGGGCGCGAGTTATAGTTATCTCTACTAACTATAACGGCCGAATTTCTCTGGTTTTGTACGAGTGAAATGTCCAACTAACTATAACGTCCCTGATACCTGTGGTTTTTTCAGTGAATTTCTAAGCTTTTTTAAATGCTAATTGCTAACTATAACGTCCCTGAAACCTATGGTTTTTTTCAGTGAATTTCAAAGGTTTTTTAAATGCTAATTTCTAACTATAACGTCCCTGAAACCTATGGTTTCTTTAGTGAATTTCAAAGGTTTTTTAAAAGTTAATTACTAACTATAACATAGCAGTCACGTTTGCAGAGTGGTGGAGAAATGTGAGCGTGGCCTCCGAACACCTCTTAGCAATCCCACTGTCTGAGATTTACTGGAGGTAACAGGAGGGGTAGTTGGCCCCCAACGTCAACCTTGGGGGCCGGCCAACTACCCTTCCTATTACCTCCAGTAAGTCCCACACAGCAGGATTGCTAACATGTTATATCATGCCCGCCCCCTCCCTGCACCACTGTGCAAACGCGCCCCCTGGCACGTTGTAAGTTGGAGGATTAAGTCCCCTTGAATCCTGAGGGTCCCTGGGGGCCAACTAGCCCACCAGGTACCTCCAGTAAGCGCCACATAGCTGCGTTGCAGAGAGGTGTGCTGAGGCCACACCCCTTTTTACACCACGCTGGAAACGCGGCTTCTGGTGCACTGCTGCTCGGAGGATGAAGTCCACCTCAGGACACAAGAGGACCTCATCGCCCCACCACCAATACACCAGAAGCCGCGTTTACAGAGTGGTGTAAAAAGGGGTGTGGCCTCGGACCACCTCTCTGCAACACAGCTCTGTGGGGCTTAGTGGAGGTACCTGGTGGGCTAGTTGGCCCCCAGGGACCCTCAGGATTGAAGGGGACTTAATCCCCCAATTTACAACGCACCATGGGGAGCGTTTGCACACTTGTTATATCAGGCCCGCCCCCTCCCTGCACCACTCTGAAAAAGCGCCCCCTGGCACGTTGTAAGTTGGGGGATTAAGTCCCCTTGAATCCTAAGGGTCCCTGGGGGCCAACTAGCCCACCAGGTACCTCCAGTAAGTGCCACAGAGCTGCGTTGCAGAGAGGTGGTCAGAGGCCATGCCCCTTTTTACACCACGCTGCAAACGCGGCTTCTGGCGCACTGCTGCTCGGATGATGAAGTCCACTTGTGTCCTGAGGTCCTCAGGACACAAGAGGACCTCATCCCCCCACCACCAGTGCACCAGAAGCCGCGTTTGCATAGTGGTGTAAAAAGGGGCGTGGCCTCGGGCCACCTCCTTGCAACGCAGCTTTGTGGCACAAACTGGAGGTACCTGGTGCGCTAGTTGGCCCCCAGGGACCCTCAGTATTCAAGGGGAATTAATTCCCCAACTAACAATGCGCCAGGGGGCGCGTTTGCAGTGTGGTGGAGAAAGAGGGCATGGCCTCTGGCTAGATGCCGGCATTTTTTTAATGTTTTTTTTTACAAGGGGGGCTGTGTGGCCCCCCTTATTTTACATTATTGGGGCCCTGGGGACCCCATCCCCCAGGGCCTGACCCCTTTTTTTTTTTAACGGTAAGGGGGCCGCACGGCCCCCCTCCCGAGGCCAATTTCGGCCCCGGGTACCCCATCCCCCGGGGCATGGCCACACATATATATTTTGAAAAAATATTTTTTAAGGAGGGGGCTGCGTGGCCCCCTCCTCAGGCCAATTATGGCCCCGGAAACCCCATCCCCCGGAGCCGGCCTTTCCATTTTTAAAAACATTTTTTTGCAGGGGAGGGGGGCCGCTTGGCCTTCCTCCCGGGCCACTTCTGGCCCCAGGGACCCCATCCCCCGGGGCCTGGCCTCATGGTTGGGGACCATGGGGGTCGCCCCAATGCCCCCACGGTCCCGCCGGCTCCCCGCCTCCTGCGGGAGCCGGCATTGCTTTTGGGCAAGGGGAGCTGCTGATATGCAGCTCCCCTTGCCCAAAAGCAATCATCTGCTTTGCTTCATTGAAGCGAGAGCAGGTTTCCCTGCTCTCCCTTCAATGAAACAAAGCAGAGTTTACTATGACAGGGCGGGAGCCGCACGGCTCCCGCCCTGCCTTAGCAAACAGCAGTGTCCCAGGGGTGGGCACCCCGGGACACTGCAGGAGCTGGCCCTGGGGGTGGCGGTCCCCAGGGCCATCAACGGCTCCAGGAGGGGGCCGCACGGCCCCCCTCCCAATGTTTTAAGCCCTGGGGAGGTGGTGGTCCCCGGGGCCTGGGGGGGCCCTAACGGACCCCTGCATTTCATTACAGGGTGCCCCGGGGAGGTGGTGGTCCCCGGGGCAGTGCGGGAGGGCTGAAGCCCCCCACACTAATTATTGATTATAGCCCCAGGGAGGTGGCGGTCCGCCGGGGCTTGGGGAGGCCCGTGAGGCCCCCCGCCCTTAATTAATTTAGCCCCGGGGAGGTGGCAGTCCCCGGGGCAGCGTGGGGGGTTGGGACCCCCCACGCATTTATTTTTACAGCCCTGGGGAGGTGGCGGTCCCTGGGGCTGCAGGGGGCCGCAGTGCCCCCGCACTTTATTAAATAAGCCCCGGGGAGGTGGCGGTCCCCGGGGCTGAGGGGCCCCCGTGGGCCCCCGCAAATTAATTTGCCAGTGCCCCCGGGACCTGGCCCCTCCGGGGGCTTTCACAAACGAAGCGTGGGAGCCCGCGCTTTGTTTTTTTTAATTTTTGCGGCAGGATTCACGACCCCAGCGCGAATTCTGCCATTTTAAAAAAACAAAATGCTTTTTTTGGCCCTGGGGGTCCTTGTGGGACCCCCTGAGCAGGGCTAGGGGCTCAGAGTGTTTCTACCCTGCCCCCTTTTCTTGTTTTTCACCTTTTTTGCTCTTTTCTTGTGACTCGGTTACTGAGTCACAAGATGGCTGCCAACACATTCTGGATTAGAGTGTTGGCAGCCAATCAGAGTGAAGCTCGTGCCCGGGAGGGTTCGCGAACCCTCCTCGGTGCTCAGATATCGAAACTTTTCTTTTTCTAATTTCTCAGGAACTACTGAACGGATGTACACCATTTAAAAAAAAGGTCTCTTTCTGAACCAAGGGCTACCTTTTTGCCAAATTTGGTGTAATTCTATTCAGCAGTTCGGGCTGTAGCCTGTTCCAATTTTTCCTATGGAAATTAACATGGGGAAAACGTGTATTGGGACCCCCCTTTTTTCTCGGCCCCCGCTTGACAAATCACCCCGAAACTTTCAAGACAGGAGCTGACCTGAGCGTGCCATTAGTTTTGAAAATTTCGCGAAGATTCATCAAACGACGCCAAAGATATTGGCAAAAGAAAAAATGCTTTTTGAATAGAAATGAGATCCTAACTATAACTACCTACTGGCGACCGCCAGTAGGTAATATATATATATATATATATCTCAAGGTACATAGATGCAGAGTTAAGTATAGTAAAACTTTACTCACCTATAGAAACTTACCTTCACAATATTCTTGTCCTCGATATTCTTGACACAATATTTTGTTCATATGATATTTTGGACTCAATATTTTGTCCAAACGCCTTTTTGACCACTACTGATTAAACCTAGGGCCTGATTTAGATATCGGAAGACAGGGTACTCCATCACAAAGGTAATGGATATCCCATCCACGGAAATGTAAATTCCATAATATCTGTTACAGTTGTCATGGAGTAACCCATACACCGATATCTAAATCAAGCCCTTTGTTTGCATTGCAAACTGTTAATAATCACAAAGGATCACAATTGGTTGTTTTTAGAGGGACCTCTATTTATTTAATTCACTTTTTATTTGAGGAATCACTAGTGACTCCAAGCATTTATTTTAATATCTATATCAACAATTAAGAAGGTTAGAATCTTCATATATAATACAATTGAATAGCAAAATCCCAGAAGGTTTAAATATGGAAGAAGATCTACATACACACCTATAATTAATTTGCAGTAATAAGCGAGTTCTCGTCCCTTTCCTCCTGTTTTTATCCATTTATTTATATTCTTTCACTTTATAAAAATCACATAAAAATCTGTTGTTTTTAACACTTGCACTTTCAGAAGATGTGCATATGTTTACAAATAATATATCTATGATATCGAATATATGCCCACTTGGGCTCAATTGTGAGAATATTTGCATAAAGACATCGCAGGTACAGATACATATTGCTGTTTAAGAGGAGATGCCTACTTAGGTTTCATTATTCAGCGAAGCATGGGCACATATCCACAACAGCGAGTAGAGATATCACATAATGAATTAGCACTACTATGTAGTAATGTTATGTTATTATATCGATTAGTTTGTTTAATTTAATGCAGCTAATGGTGTGCAGAAAAATTTGTATATATTATAGAAACATTGCCTTTTTTATTGAAAAACTACAAGTCTGTCTTCTGATGCACTGTTTTAGTAGTTTCACACGTGACACCGCACTCATAACATTTAAAATGGCTGAAAACGTTATTGTATTTGTTGGTGAGCAAGCCTGCAGGTCAGGCGAAACGCGTCCGACAGCTGACAATTAAATCAGTATTTTGGCAAGACACGGCGTCGTCATCCTTTGTTGGTAGAAGGAAAGTCTGTTGATTTATTATGGACCGAGCTTGGGTGGTCCGCAAGGCGACGCGCCCTCTGTTCTGGAGCAGCGGTGGTTAAACACAAGTAACGAGTGTTGGATATATATATATATATATATATATATATATATATATATATATATATATATATATATATATATATATATATATGGTTGTATGATGGAACAACTACCACATGAACAACTACAGTCTAAACCACTACTCCTCAACCACTACTATGGGGTCGATTCCGATCTCGGTCGG